>OV049868.1:19700795-20388295 GCA_920104075.1 Melanargia galathea
GTGTCATCAGTAATAAAATTCATATTGCAGACGTAGTCACGCCGAACTTCGGTCGCGTATCCTCGGCATAGTGTGTTTAAACACTTAGGGACCTTTCAGACAGACCGGCGCGGAGAGCGTCGGAGAGCATTTTTTTTTTTCACACAGACCGGCCGTTCAAATTTGCTCTGCTCTCCGCGCCGGTCTGTGTGAACGGACACGCGGATGCGCTCGGAGCCGAGCGTACGCTCTTGGGCCGGACGGCAGAGCATATTCGGCCTACGGTCGGCTGTGCGAGCATGAAAGAGCACGCGAACGGAGCCGGTCGGATGCTCGAGCGCGAAAGGGCACGGGCATGGAGCAGCCGACCGGCTCGACGAGTAGCCGACCGGCTGCTCTCATATATTTCACACAGAGCGTATTGGGAGCATGCTCGAGCATCCTCTTATCATAAAAGAGTTAACATGTAAAAATAAAGCCTATTTCAATGTCTTAAGGTTCTATTTTAAATGCGATTAAAATTTGCTCTGCTCTCCGCGCCGGTCTGTCTGAAAGGTCCCTAAAAGTGTTTGCGTGATTGCGTCGAACTATGTTTTGTGTATGTAGTAAGGCGGCGACACGCGTTCTGTATAGTTTCAAGTGGTACACCGCAGTTCTAATGCCCTTATCATTAGGATTTCCTATAACTGCAATCGTTTTGTTTTGTTGACACTGTAATTGGCTAAAGTAAACATGTATGTACGCATTATCTCAATGCCTTAGTAACAAACTTCGATGCTAGCGCCTTATATCTATGCGACTTTACAAACGTCCGTACGCACAAGCCGAACGAGACAAAGCTATATGCTAGATAGAGACAACACTATAATATCTTTGTCCTTTTCGCTTGCAATAATATTGCAATAATATCAAAAAAAAAAAAAAAAAACTTTTTTTCTGATGCTGTCGTCGATTGGTGCAAATTCGGTTGGTACACGTAAAATTTTGTACACAACCGATTTATAACCAAAATCAAAAGTAAATGTATCTTTTTATAAAACGTTATGGTTAACACTAAATTGGCTAATTAAATCTAGTTTATTGAACCAAAAAAAAAAAAACACAACTATTCACTTTTTTAACGTACCTATTCAAGACAAGTCGCGTATGAGTATTCACATTTTTTTTAGTCCCCTTGGTACTGGTGACTATATCCCTTTAAAAAAAATTAAACCCCTTGTTGGGTCTTCGTGACCCCACTCCTTTAGTTAAAAATATTTTTTTAGGTTAAATGAAACCTCCTCAAAGTCAAAGAATGTGGATTTTTAAGAAAAAAATATATTTTACTATACTCCACAGTTACGAAATAATTGCTGTATTCTGTACATTTTAAAATATACCAATATTATGCACCTGTCTTGTTTCAGCGTCTTGACCCGATGACGTCATTGTAACTTAAAACTATTAAATGATAAAAAAAAACAGATTCGTTTTGTTTGCAATCATACTGTCCTTAATTATTAATTTATTTTTTTATACATTTTCCTTTTATTTACTTACTTATTGATCTAGGTATCATAAGAATCGTCACTTCAAGGATATTAGATAGAAAAATAATAATTTATCTAATCCGAAATCTACAGATTAAAAAATTCATCCAGATTTGTAGCAGAGCAATCCACATGTTGAGATTGCAAACAATTTCACCACCAACACCACCACTACAGTCTTTTAACGTCCCACTGCTGGGCACAGGTCTCTTCTCTCACAGGAAAGAGGGATTTAGAGCTTAGACCCGCCACGATGCTATGCGGGTTGGCGGGCTTTAACGACTATTGTCACATGATAGTGATAATAACCGGGACCGACTGCTTAACGTGCTCTCCGAGGCACGGGGGTGAAACACCGCCAGCTACCAACTCCGGACTGGCACTGAGAATTTCTTGACAGAAAAACCCAATACCTAACAATTATTTGCCCGACCCGAGAATCGAACCCGGGACCTCGTGATCTGCAGTCGAATATGCTAACCACTAAACCAACACGAACGAGGCACAATCTAACATATCTGAATTAAATTTTTAATCTCCAATCTATAGATTTTGCTTTAGATAGATTAATTATTAATTTCAACCGATAAAGAACTACCTATATCTATGCAGTTTTAACAATAATAACCTACATTATGTTAAGTTTAACTACTTTTCAATATGGAAGAGATGGCTTTAGACATTCTTTATTGATTTTGTAGGACATAATTTCTCTTTAGGTTTCTATTTTATCACATTCGAGACTTATAAAGTTATGAATGAAAGAAAAAAGCATTTTGACGTGAACTTTCAAAGTAGGTATACATTTTTTTAATGTATGTATTACTTAATCGAAAAATTATATTTTTCTAGGATTAATTTATTAGAAATTCGAAAAAAAAAAATGCCCAGCCACGTATGTTACTCAATTCAAACTGTATAACTGGACATTCACAGCCACAAAATAATTTTTAAATAGTTTTTGATAAGTTAAGAAAATACCAAATAAAAAAAATTACTTGATAGTAATTTTTAATAGTAAAAAAATAGTTCATAATAAGTTAATTTAAATTAATAATGTCAGTTTCTATCAAACATTAAAATATGAAAAATAATAATGTACCTATATTAATTTTTTTATACATTACCAGAATCCAAAATTGTACGCGTTCGCCACAAATGCAATAATATAATTACTTAGTGAATTTTAAATATTTTTGGCTCCATATTAGTCTGTCTTGGGCCTGCCAAGATGTAAAGAAAAAACAATTCATTATTTGACTTTGTTACTTTTGATAAATTATATTTACGTACTAAGATATTATAACGCATATTATATTAAAATTATACTGCGTAAAATATAGCTTAATTCCAGAGACATTGTTATGAGAAAGGAGGGTTATATTTTTACTGCATATTCATGTATGTATGTATCATATATGCACTATGCACTTTGGCTATATTAGTAACTAGCTTCTGCTCGCGCGAATTTCGATTTTCACAAATCCCGAATGAATCGTGGATTTTCGGTTCCCGTTCCCGCTCCCTTTTCTAACCTTTATACCTACTTTCAAGGAAGTTTGCTATAGTAATCTACCTATAGCTGTGCTATAGATTTCGTTTTTTTTCTAAATCCCATGGGAACTGTGGATTTTTCCAGGATATAAAGTAATGTTAAGACTATCTCCATTCAAAATTTCAGCCAAATCGGTTCACTAGATGCGGCGTTAAAGAGTAAAACACACACACACACACACACACACACACACAAACTTTCGCCTTTATAATATTAGTGTGAAGCTAATTTAAATTAAATTATAATTATTATTATTATTAGATTTTCAAAATCGTCCCAGCTCTAGGCAATAGGCATGTCTCGACAGCTGTCCCGGAATTTAAGCTATACTTTATAGTTATTAGTTCAAGTACATGATTTACCTATAAAATGTGAACATGTTTTGGGCATCAATTTGGTTCTAGTCTGTAACCAATAATTAATTAATCTCAGTCTATAGACAGAAGTCCAAGAGCTAGCGAACTATTTGCTCGTACAATTTAAACACGACCAAGAAATATGTTACTTTGCACAGATTTGAATCTAAACAAAAAGATTCTTACTTCTACATTTTGACTCCATTTTTTTAGTCAGTATAAAAAATTTATACTCATGAATGCATGAATTTATGTGTTTCCTACTGGGATTTTTGTACCAGGTCATTAATCCTGATTTATACACAATGCAATTTTTGTTAGTTAATTATAATTATCTGAAAACAGTTTGCCTCGTTCGTTAACCAAAAGAAAGGTAACTAATACAATAAAACAATTTTTACATAAAAAAGGACATGTATAAACACTCCAAGCAAACAGTTCGTCAGCTCCTAGTCTACATTGTTTAGGCTAACTACACTAATGCTCACTGTCTATTATTGCTAATGTACCACTAAGTCTAACATGTGAATTGGTTTTGCAATTGGTCAAGTTTATAAAAAAGGTGTGTACTTATGTGTGTACATACGTAAAAAGTTATATTTTGCATACAAATAAATAATTACAATCAGACACTAGATGGCGCGACAGACGGCCATGCGAAATTCGGCCGGTTTGCGAAGCGTCTGACAGACGAGAGGTTAGCGAGCAACTTCAACATGTCGTTTTCCGTGTCACCCTGTATAACCCCCGTCACGTAAGTCGACCGGTGACCTTCAAGTGCGCGCAGCGTCGTACGAGTGAGCGGGATACAGTACGATTGGAGAGCCAATCAGCGCTTACGAGGGATCCGCGAGAGCTAATCAGTGCTTACGAACGATCCCCACGCCCTCCCCGTTTGAAGGTCATTGAAGGTCACCGCTCGACTTATATCGCATCGTAATAATTCATTCTCATTATTTTTTCATTACGCGCCTATGAAGTATAACTTCAAAAGCCAATAAGGGAGGTCGTCCATCGTCTGCTATATTTATGACATTACTATCAAGTATCAATTAATAAAAAAATATATTTTAATGAGGTACAATAAAATGAGCGAGGTTGCAGCCTTATGTACCCCGTTTTCTTTTGCTTTCACGGTTAGTTGAAGATTAATAATTATTTATATATTATAGAAAAAAGGTTTTTATTCCAAGATATCCTTTGTTATTTCTTGTATACATGAGCTATATATATTTAACATAAGCTATAGCTTGTCCCTGTTCTATTTTTGGTGTGAAATGCCAAGAAATAACACTTTTGACTTATAGTCTGATTTTGAATTTGGTGGAATTCTAACAGTTGTCATTTAAAAATGAATGCTTGTATGAAAAACAGGGTTCCCAGTTTACCACCTTAAGTTCGATTTTACCCTAAGCTAAAGTACGTACCTGTCTGAAGTATCTGTAAGGCATTTGTCATATCTACATGCGGCAATAGATTTTTATTTTTATAATTTTTGAATTCATTATCTTTTTTGTGGGAACTGTTTTATCTCTGGTAACATTAAGAAACGTCATAATTCCACGGAATTAAAAATCAGACTATGTAATTTAAAATTATGTAATTATTACGCGATACGCACTAAAAATTGTGAATATGAAAAAATATCTATTTTAATACAAGTATATCGTCCAATCGAAATATCTAACAGGGAAAATTATTTTCCCACACATCCAATACGCTTTTTATCGCTCTAAATATCAGTGGCGTAACTACAGGGTGGCATTTCGGCAAAATGCCACGGGCCCCGAGCCGAAAGGGGCCCCCGACCCGAGAGGGCCGTGAGCACCGGAGTATCCTAACATTTAATATATTAATTACATCAATTTATCATTATTAATTTGTTAATTATGATTTTTTATAACTATTGAAAAATCATAATAATCCTGTAAATCATATGATTTACATTAATTATAAAAAATCATAATTAACAAATTAATAAATTTTTACGAAAATTTATCATAGGATCTTATGAAGTTTAGATATTATATGTATCAGAAGGGCTCCACGAATTTTAAAATTTTTAGGTCAATTTTTTATACCTTTCACATTGTGTAAGCCAACGGAAATTGGGAACTTTGTTAGTTTACAATTGAATAACTAATTGAAAAATGGTGATTAAACTTTTTTTTCTTCAGGGCTCGATGTTTTCAAGTGTTAAGAAGATAAGTACTAAAATTTTTTCAAATTTTTAAAATCACTTTTTATGTTATAAAAAAATTATTTTCATTGCTGAAGGCTCGCGCGCGCATGCCGTAACCGCCTTATTTTCAACGTCAAATTAAAGTATCACTACATAGTATGCAAGCTATAATTTAAAAATTAAAAAAACCCGACTGTCATGCTAAAAAACGAAATAAAAAATTAATAAACTACCACCGTACCACTTACAGTGTAGTTGTTATTTATTTTGTTTTTCATGATTTGTCACTCCAAATTGATTTAAAACATATAGATTGTATACATTTTCGTACTTGCCTTTTAAAGCCCTTTATTTTGATACCCCACTCGAGGGTCTTGAAGAAAAAACTTTTTTTCAGCCCGCACATTAAAGTGCATAACATTCGCCATTTTGATTTTTTATGAATTTTATGTACCCAGTAACATTTGCGCCGTCAAGACAAATCTAATGACGTATAATTTATCAAAATAGGTTGAGCCGTTAAGTAGTTACGAACTGACATAGGAAACGGTCATTTTCTACGATTTATCACTCCAAATTGTTTCCAAATATATAAATTTATACATTTTCGTATTTGCCTTTTGAATCCCTTTATTTTGATACCCCACTCGAGGGTCTTGAAGAAAAAAATTTTTTTCAGCCTGCACATTAAAGCGCATAAAGTCCGCCATTTTGATTTTTTTTTTAATTTAGGTACCCTATAACACTCGCGTCATTGAGACAAATCTAATGACGTATCGTTTATCAAAATCCGTTGAGCCGTTGATTAGTTACACGGACATAGGAATGGACATACATACACACAGGTGAAACACATACATATACCCAGTCGGGTAAATAAATAAAAAACCGGTCAAGTGCGTGGCGGGCCACGCGCAGTGTAGGGTTCCGTAGTCACAATCCTCGAAAAACAGATATAACTCCTTAACCTGTGAACCCTACTTAGCCGTGATAGTTTTCCTTTAAAATTGATTATATACCCTACTGCTGTGAATTTTTTCAAGTTCCTATATACTGCCATTTGGCTGATAGAGGGGGGGGACACTTGACTCTAATAAAAATTTGCACTTTAAAACATCATATTTTACAAACGGATCTAGAAATCGAAAAATGATGTTCCCACACCCACAGTATTTTTAAAAGACCTATTCAACGATACCCCACACTATGGGGTAGACGAGAAAAAAAATATTCATCCCCACTTTACATGTAGGGGAGCTACCCTAAAAAAAAATATTTATCAAAATTTTATTTCACCACTTTGTCGGCGTGATTAATATTTATACTCATGCCAAATTACGGATTTCTAGCACTAATAGTCTCTGAGATTAACCGAGGACGGACGGACAGACGGACAGACGGACAGACGGACAGACGGACAGACGGACGGACATGGCGAAACTATAAGGGTTCCTTGTTTACTACGGAACCCTAAAAACAAAGTCGCTTTTTCTGTCCCTATATCCTTAAGTCCCTATTTATGCTTAAATCTTTCAAACTACGCAACGGATTTTGATGCGGTTTTTTTTAATAGATAGAGTGATTCAAGAAGAAGGTTTATAAGTAGAAAAATTGGACCCGGTAGGTGGCGCTAATAGCGGGCAGGACGACGTCTGCCGGGTCCGCTAATAACTGTATAATGTACTTTAATTTGACGGATATAATAATGGAGATAGAGTTTCGGAAGTTGAGACTTTTTTATTGGAAATTTCCTCCTCTTTAACGAGCTTTTTTCAAAATTGCTTAAATAATATAAATATTTTTTGAGTTATTAACATAAAACGAAATATAATTTTTTTTTTCATCTTATTTTGTTAACTAGATTCTGCCCGCGGCTTCGCCCGCGTGAATTTCGGTTTTTCACAAATCCCAAGGGAATCGTGGATTTCCGGCTCCCGTTCCCGCTCCCTTTTCCAAACTTTATACCTACTTTCAAGGAAGTTTGCTATAGTAATCTACCTATAGCTGTAGATATATATTTCGTTTTTATCAAAATCCCGTGGGAACTGTGGATTTTTCCAGGATAAAAAGTGCATACGCATACAGATGCATGCAACTATTGTAATAATGTGCTATGTGCCCTCTATGGCGTTTTTGGAAGATTATATCTATTTTAGTCCCACAGGAATACTTTTCCGGGATTAAAAGTACCCTATGTTTTAAGTCAGGGCATAAGCTATCTCCATTCAAAATTTCAGCCAAATCGGTTCAGCAGTTGCGGCGTGATTGAGTAACAAACATCCAAACATCCAAACATCCACACTTTCACATTTATAATATTAGTAGGATAACAATTGCAATTTTTTACCTGCACCAAAATTCTTCAAAAACATTTTTCTAGAGGTGATTTCGAATCGAATGAGCTATCGCTCATATTTTTAGGACCTTTATCTCTATTTTTCACGTTTTTGAACTTATTGACTAGTCTATTATACTTGTTGCCAAATATGTGATTTTTCACGTTTTTTTTTTTTTTTTTCCTTTATTTAAATTGTTTCACATAAATAAGTAGGTAAACACAATACATTATAATATAAAAGCTATATGCAAGGTTAATATCTCAGAAGCATCTGGAGACCGCTGGCTTCTGCGATTTGATACATTGGTCAGCGGCCAAATTTTGATTGATTTTTCACGTTTATAAATAATTATAATTAATATTATAAATGTGAAAGTGTGGATGTTTGGATGTTTGTTACTCTATAACGTCGCAACTACCGAACCGATTTGGCTAAAATTTTGAATGGAGATAGATTATGACTCTGACTTAAAACATAGACTACTTTTTATCCTGGAAAAATCCACAGTTCCCGCGGGATTTTAAAAAACCCGAAATCCATATCTACAGCTATAGGTAGTACAGCTATAGCAAACTTCCTTGAAAGTAGGTACATAAAGCTTGGAAAAGGGAGCGAAAACGGAAAGCAGATATCCAAGATTCCCTTAGGATTTGTGAAAAATCGAAATTCACGCGGGCGAAGCCGCGGGCAAAAGCTAGTGTTTAATAAAAATTTGTTAAAAATGTTTCATAAACATGAAAACATTTAGAACTTTGCTAACATTTGTGACAAAATGTTAACTAACAATAATGTTAATTGTTAACTAACATATTTTGTAACTGCGCGGCGGTGTGGGTGGTGTAGTGTGTGTAGTGTGGCAGCACCTTAAGACGAAAATTGCATCACATTTTTTGTTTCAGAACAAAATGTTCATAAACTAAGCAAAATGTTCGTCCATGCTCTTAAATTGAAAGTTACTAGAAAAACAACTAATTTTAATAGCGTTTTATGTACCTTCTTTACGTACTTACATGATTTATTTTAAAATAGAATGAATATAATTTATCGTTAGTTGACCTTCTGAGCAGAAGGGGCCCCATCTGATTAATTTGCCACGGGCCCCCATCGGTGTAGTTACGCCACTGCTAAATATTATAGAATAGCGTCGTTCTTTCGATGGAAAACCGCCCTGACGAATAAATAAAGTTATACACGTCAAAATCATTAGCGATACGCGATTTATATTTTAAATTCAAAATTGGCGCTAAACTGCAATCTCATCTGATGGTAAGTGACGAGCTGCAGAGTGGGAAAGTTTGCACTTTCTATTTTGAAACAGATACTTTTCTAACACGTAAAGCAGGTATTTTAAGGTGAAATTATTATTTAAGGTTATTTTAGAAACACTGGCGAACCACGAAAACTGACTTTATTTAATTAAAAGCAACAATGTGGCTAATTCTGTTGTACACAATCTCTAAACCTAAACTAAAATGACAGGTCTAAATCTATTGCTATCCTTTTCCGCAATGAGCACTGTGAAAGAAATAGCAATAAATTTAGACCTGTCATTTTAGTTTAGGTTTAGAGATTGTGTACAACAGAATTGGCCACCATTTCTGTTTAAACTGGACGTTTCTCCTATATATAAAAAATATATTGGACTGTCAAAATATTTATTGCCTTATGGCCATCTTATTTGGTGTTTTCCATGTGGATTATATTTTAATGGAAATTGAAATACGTATGCGGTTTCTTTTTTATATATATATAGACAAAAGAAAAGCATAAAGGCCGATTCGCACATATCAGTGAAGTATCAGTGTCGGAACAGTGAAACACATTTTTTCATACATTCTCTATGAACGCGTTCACACCTGTCCGTATCCGGTATCAGTGACGACACAGTGTTACAGTGTCAGTTCATAGAGAATGTATGAAAGAATATTTTTCACTGTGCCTGAACTGCGCCGGTTTCACTGATATGTTGCGAATCGGCCTTTAAACAGATTTGTACCCCTAATTAATTATCATAATATAAATTAATTAAATTATTATACAGGGTATAAGGAGACCGCTACCGAAAACTTAGCGCTATTGTTATACTACCTAAACATAATCGTATAGGGTAGGTATCGGCGTCGGCGCGACCGCGGTTTTGTAGGTATCTAACGATACGTAAATAGGTCACATCAAGTTCGTTGACCTCCAGCGTCAGCTGATTTTATTTTAATCACGCAAGAATTACGTAACAAACTTTTACAAAATACAGCAAATAAGTTTTTTGCAATTACAGGGCTGTTTAACCCTCCAAAACAGGTATTGCATAAAAAGTGCAATTTTTTTTTGTAAAAAAAAATTTTTTTTTTCACGTTTTTTTTAGTGGTATCTTATCAGTAATCATCAGTACTATCACCTGTCTTCGTTTCCGAGAGCGGTCTCCTAACACCCTGTATTAATTAAATACATAGGGGTTTATTTGTTTATTTTAAAAATATTCTCGTCATAGTGCAATATATACAATAACAGAACAAAGCGGGTCCAATGTAAAATCAGTCATCAATTGGGCTAACACTCGATAAATATAAGGTACATCCAAAATGCAGGCATAATATTACTTTAATGATTATTATTATTACTGTAAGAGACGCTTCTGAATAATTTTATATATACAATTTTATTGAATAAAAAAAAAAATTAAATCCCATATTTACAAACACAATTTTTTTCTGTTTAGTACACACGGACCGGTTTCATCATTTATACGTATAGATGATAGAGTAAAAATATTTTTTTATTTTTTTTTTTATAAATAAAAAAAGGTTGCTTGCCTGGTTACAAACTCTGTCATCTAATAAAAATGACAAAACGATCCAAAACGGGGTAAACAATCAAACTTGTGTGTCAAACACTAATTGTGTTCATTCAAACATATCTGACATGTTCGAACAAAACATTGGTCAATGGCATGACCGTTTCTCAAACAATTTGTGCAAAGTTTGACAAACAAGTACGACCACACATCAACACCCAAAGCGATATCACCTCAATATATACCGTTACAGTCCGTTGTAATGAAAGAACGAGTAATGTATACAGGTATGCAAAAATGTCGTTATTGCATCGGGTGACATCGATTAATTAGCATATTTTTTTAACGTTTTTAATGACTCCAATATTTTAAAATAAGTTAAAAGGTGGTTTTCATCAAACTATTCATATTATGTCACCGACCCAATATCTTCGAAATCACCCCGGTACACAATGACAAAACGAAAAAAAAAAAATATTAAACCGGTAGTTACACTACACTAGTGAGGTCCGTTTGTTGCAGGAACGCCGACACACGTAGCGCGTGACGTCATCACTTGCCCAGGTGCCCGTTGCCAAGACTGTCGACCTGTGAATACGAGCCACGTTGAATGCGCACAGCCGTGTGTCGTCGTTCCTAGTGAGGCTAAACGGCGAGCGGGGTGCGAGGCTGACATCGTATAATTTTTACCGGTTAATATACCGGTACATTACCGGTTAATATACCGGTTAATATACCGGTACATTACCGGTTATTTTTGGTAGCATCACTATTTTTACATTCCAAATTTTAGGAATTCTTTAAAAATCCTGGTTTTTTGCAAAGTTATTTTCAAAAGATATTATTTTTTTTATTCATAATCAATTTTATTATTTTCATAAGAAATTAATTTTACTGAAAAAAAAAAAAAATTACTATAGCTCATATCCATCCTATCATTTAAAGTTGAACATTACTTTTCCCGAAGTTATTGCTCGTTTTCTAAGTACATTCAAAACTTTCACTGCCTTTTTTTTAATAATTGAACTATTTGGTATTTTTAGTTTAACAACAAGTTCGAATCGATTATAGATATCAGCCTCAGTGATGCAAAATGTGTCAACTATAATACACGCATATTTTCAAAATCAAGACTTTATAATCATTGGAATTGTGAATATCTTTTTACCACAACTTGAAAAAAATCTTTAAAATAATGTATAGTTTTAGAAGTTAAATTTTTTTGAGTAACTATTTTTTTATTCGATTTTAAATAAAATTATAGACATAGTGAACTCGTTAAAAGCCATCTTTTGAATATTGTCTTACTTGATTTCAAATATATGCGTGGGTTAACACATAGTTGCAACAACCATTAGTAGGTTATCAGATTTTACCAAAAGGTGAATATGTACCACCGCCGCACGTTTTCACTATCAAACAATGTATTTTACAAATTGAACTCTATCCAACGGGGATAAAGTGCAAAATATAAACTATTATTCGATAGTTTATTATTTATAGCTGGGATTGCTCGCTTTTCAAATGTCGCTTTTATCAACAACGATTTTTGTGTAATTCTTCTTATATAACCATTGTATGGACTTTAGTCGATACAAAAGGTATCTTGAATGAGTGATTTCTGCAATCCAAACTATAAAAATGAAGCTCCCGCCACCTTTGAAAGCAAAGACCCCAGCGGTTATGTGGTGAAAATTTCCATCCCAGCCTTGATTACCGTTCCAAAAATTTTGCATTTTGAAAAAGTAACCCTTAGCCCCACAGGACACGATATACACAGCTGCGCGCAAGCTATTATTTAGCTGCTATTAGAAATATAACAAAAATAACAGCCAAGTAAAAGGAGGAAAAAATTAAAAAAAAAAAAACAGGTGCCATAAAAACCATGTGAATAAAAAAAAAAGAAATGTGTCAAGCAACAATAATTCACACATGCGAAGAAGATTCTTACATCTAAATATTTATATTAAGGTCAGAGTAAATATTACAAAAAATACGTTGAAAGCAGACATTGATACAATTAATACGCTGAAATCGAAAATATTTCGATTTCAATATATATATATAACATTCATAATACATTGTAGTTAAAAATCATTTTTAGGTGCAAAACACAATATGTCCGTTTTAAGGGTATATTTTTCTATAATTTACTCCATCTTAGACTGCATTTCACTTGAAAAAATTGGTGATGTAAAAAAAATAAACTTCAATACGATTCACAGTGTGATGTTTATTTTGCAAAATAAAAACAATTCAAAACTTTATGATTATTATTAATTAAAAAAAAAATATATTTAAAGAGTCACAAAATTATTTCTGCTATTTACACACAATTAACTAATTAAATCAAAATTCTTAATCTCAATATTTTTTAAAGATTAACAGTTTAGAAATATAAAATAATAATTTTAAACTAATTTGAATTAAACGTAACATTTTCATAATGATATTTACATAAAAATTAAGTACTTTTTTTGAAAACACCCTAAAATGTTTCTTTTCCTAGTTCAAAATGGTAACAATAATGGCACCATGTGACAAAACAACAATATATTTAGTAAATTATTTACATATTTTCATACCAAATCTGCGGCGATGAAAATTAACTAAATTGACACATCGAAAAATTTCATGCTGTAGCTTCTCCCATAGAGTAAAAATGGCACTGCTTTTTATTCTCGTCAATTTAGTTTAAGTACAACGCAATCAGTATGACATTCACAAACATTTTCCATTTTTTTAGTTTTTATTTTAAGTCTTATTTTAAATTCCAATAATTATGTATAATTTTTTTTGTGAAATCTTAGATTTTTTTTAATACTTTAGATTGGCTCAGAGCTAAACACAGCTCTTAAAGGAACACCGTATTTAACACCCTGTATGTTATATATTTTTTCACATTTTGAGCAAAGCAAACCATACTATCTACATAATATGATTAAAGAAATATTTTATACGTATGTAAATTAAACAGGTCCATTAAACTATGCTAAATAACTTAGACATTAAAATCAATTTAAAGCTGATATGGTAATGTGTTTTGACAAATCGGAAATAAATGAAATATGAATTATTTAAATATTAAATAATATAATATATTCTATAACTATTTAAAAATTTAGAGAGGCTGTATAATTTTCTATTAGGTACAATGTTGTTAACAAAATAAATAAAATAGTAAATTTTTAAATTTAAATCATTATTTCTATTTATTGATTTTATCTGTTCATGAATAAACATTCACTTTTAATCAAGAAAAACTAAATTTATTTACATGTTATATCAATGAAATAGATAATCTAATTATGAAATGAAATGAATACTGAACAAATTCAGATATGAAAAAAATAAAAATAATGAGATTGACAGAATATCATATTCAATGATTGAATGAACATTTCTAACAGAAAAGGAATTCATTTTAATTTGCATTATAATTATACAACGAAATAAAAATATTTACATTATATTAGGGAACATATTTTGTGGTAATAATGTAACAAACATAATATACGGAAAATAAATAAAATTAATGCACATACAAAAAATCGTCAAAAATATTGATATATTACTATATTCGTTGTCAATAAAGGGCTGTATAAAAATATGTCAGGAGTTTGTTCTATAATTAAATTGGAAGAATGTTATTATTTTCATGCTAATTGTAATTTAAACAAAAATTGTTAAACTAAAATATCTTAAGGCGCCGTCTGACCATGTGATGTTTTGAAAATAAAGTTTATTCAAAAACCGTCTGAACTAGATAGATACAATTTTTAAACAACTCAAAATTTACTTATTTGTATTAATATAATGTATAATAACATTATAAAATATATCAATATCGATAGCATATTTTTATGTATACACATAATAAATAATGTTTATTATTAATATTTTTCGATTCATAACCACCTATTGCCAACGTAACTATTCACCTTAAGAATAGTTACATTGAGATGTTAGAATCTAATATTTTCTTACTTTTATATTTTCTTTTTTTATAACTTTTCGTGCAATAGCAGCGTTTAATATATAACAACCAGTATACCAGCGACAACCATAGATAATAATATATGTATAATATAATGTTTGTATAATATAAATTTGTATCTAGAATATTATAGAACAAATATGTCAAAAATGATTTGATAAGTAACTTTATCATTATAATAAGATATCGAGTATATTTATTATTATTTTCACAGAATTCTTAACATTTTTACAGTCGGTACTTAATACAATAATATTGAAAAATTGGAATCGCATGATGATAATATGTATATCGCACTCTTGAAAAATAATTTATAAGACATGCTTTTGCAATTTTCTTTAGCTGACATCTTTATGGATCGTGGTAGATTCAATTGACGATTCAAAAGTACTTGTAAAAGTTTATTTGAATAAAAAACTTTTCTATTCCATTCTATGTATTAAATACAAAAGAATATTAAGTAATATTTTTATATTAAGACGCGATCTATTCATCTTCAGAATAGTTACGTTGGCATTTTAGAATATAACATTTTCTAACACATAATATATTTTTCTTTTTTTATAACTTTTGTGCAATAGCAGCATATAATAGACAACTATAGACAATAATAAATTGTATAATATAAAATTTGTACATAGAATATTATAATATGTAGAATAAATATGTCAGATTTAAAAATTTTATAACAAACTCTATCACTATACTATAGATTACATATTAAAGTTTTAGTAAAAATATAAACACCATTCTGGTATTTTTTCCATAAATTTTATTCTTTTAGGCCCCCCTCCCCCCAACTTTTTAATATCAACAAAATCTAATTACTTATGAACTAACTATATTGTAGATAAAGTTTTATAATGTAATGATTTTCATGAAACCGCAATAGTTTCAATATAACATGTATTAATTAAATGCCAATTTAGTCTCAGTATTTAAAATCTATAAAAAAAAATTAGTATCTAAGCGACAATAACTATGCAGGAAAAATACTATGTCCAATACATACGTTCAAAAAATAAAATATATTTATAAAACAAAAATCCTTTATCTCAAAAATAAGAACAAAAATATATCTTCTATTTAATTGATATAATTTATATCGATTATATACATATAATATGGTTATATGCCATTGGACGTAACACACGGTTGCACCAAACATGTTTTGTAATGTTTTATTTTATTGCACTACAAAAAAATACAAACGTTTTGTAAAAAACGTTTTAAAACCAATATAAGTCTCAAAAAGCTTGGGGCAACCTTTTAATTTTTTTCTTCTAATCTACTCTGGAGGCGGCGGGGGCACGGGCGGAGGCGGCATCGCGGGCAGAGGAGGTTGCTGCCTCGGCCGTTGCTGGGGTGGCGGGAACATGCCATAGAAATACCCGTCCATCCCCATGCCATAATACAAGGGCGGGGGTGGCTGCACCATGAAATACGGTAAAGGGGGCCTGAAAGGTATATTCCAACCTACCTTATTGACGGGAGGGGCCTCGTGTCGCGCCATTTTCTGCGGGGGCCCCGGCTCGTTGACTCCAGTCCTCTTTCTCGACGTTTCTAGAACTTCCTTCGATATCTTGATCTTCAAACCAGAATTCGGCGGCGGAGGTGGCGCCGCCAATCTTTCTTTGGGTATCTTTATCTTTAATCCCGGACTTGCGGATAACTTTTCGCGCGGGATAGTTATTCTTATCCCGTCCGTTTCGGGAGCGGGCGGCGCCGGTGTCTCCTTCTCTTTCTTTTCTTTCTCTTTATCCTTGTCCTTTTTGTGTTTCTTTCGTTCTTCCTTCGATTTGTCGCGGTCCTTGTGTTTGTGTTTGTCCTTCTTTTTCTTTTCTTTCTTGTGTTTGTGCTCGGATTCCTCCGGTTGGGTTTGATTTTGGTTTTGGGGTGGATTCTGAGTTTGAGGTAGTGGGTTCATGTTAGGTGGGGGTACAAATTGCGGGGGCGGAGCCATTGGGGGTACAACTTGGGGTGCGACCGGTTGCACGGGGGTTTCGACCACTGGCTCCTTTTTAATTTCTACGGGAGACTTTCTCTCTACAGGTACAGTTATGGGAGCGGGTTTCGCCAAGCTCTCTTTAAGTAAATTCGAAACTAAAGTGGGATCGGTTTCGATGCCATTAAGGGGTCTAGTGGGTTCAGGCTTCCTTTCGGGTAGCCTCGTTTTGATGGCGTTGCCTCTTTGCGAGTCACGTATCACATTTTCGTACCCGGGCGTTTCGTCTATCTTTTTAACAACGGGTACTAATTCCGGTTCAGAGTTCGACGGAAGTCTTTGTCTCTGTTTATCGACCGCTTTATTTTGTGGGGATGAGAATGGGGATAAAATGGCGGGGGGTTGCATGTCTCTGACGACCGCTGTGGGGTCTGGACGTTTTTTGTGGGGACTTGGGGGTTTTTCGGGGATGGAGGTGGTTTGGATCTGTGGGGGGGGATTCGAGTTTTGGGGTCGTTGTTCGGGCCTGGATTGGGGCCTTTGGGGAGGTTGGGGTTGGTTTGGAGGTCGTCTGGGAGCGGACGCGGCCGCTGCGGATGCGGACGGGGTTGAAGCATTTTCGGGGGAGAACAACGATGGCGGACGCGTCCTTTGTGGCACACTCTGGGGGACATTGGGTGGTGCGTTTTGGGGCGCATCTGTCGGGGGTTGGGGATGGGGGACGTTTGTCGATGGTCCCGGTAATTGTCTGTGGTGTCTGTGGTCGTGCGGTGGTTTGTGGTGGGGGGGTTTGTGGGGCCAGGGATGGTGGGGTTTGTGGTGTTGTGACGAGGTCGGCCTGTGGTGGGGGGGTGGTTGGTTTGGCCTTGCGTTCGGTTGGGGCACTCCGGGTCTTTGTTGTAGGGCCTGAAACGACATCATACAATTTATTCGTTCGTCACTCAGTGCAAACTCAAAGATACTTAAAAAATAAAACATAAAATTAATAAATATACATAATATAATATTTCTAAATGTTGCCGATGATCTCAGAAACAGAAAAGCAAGAAATATAAATTTTTAATTTATTTCAGAAATCAATGAGGAATACTCGAAACAAGGATGAGGATTACTTATATTTTAGGAAAAATTAAACTGACTTCGCAGCAGCAATTCCAGCAATCTCAGAGAAATCAGTGTACCAATCAAAAATACTAGTGACATATGGGTACATTTATGAGCATAACTTAACATATAAGCATAATAACTAGGCATGTTATGTACTAAAACTTTTCTGAAAGTATGTAGATTAAGGAAGTGAAAAACCATCAAAATCGGTTCATTGGTTTTGAAATAATAGCGAACTTACATACGTATTATAATTACATACGGATCGAATACAGAACCTCCTTTTTTGAAGTCAGTCAAAAAATGTAACAACTAGTTTGGTCAAATGTATGAATATTTAGAGTCCCTTGTTACCTGTTGCCGTCTCTCTCCGGCCTCTCCCGCCTCTCTCTGCAGGGGTTGCTGCGCGGCCGGGGCGGCGGCCGCGGGGTCGTGTCCCGCCGGCCCGGGCGGCACTTGGCGACCCCTCACGTTCATACTCTGCGGGTTAAAAACCTAGTTAGTTGCCGTTTCCCTGTTCTCTCACCGCTCGCTCACTCTCTCTCTCTCCTACTTATTGGTAGCTGTTATAATCTACCTTCTGTCAGAATCTCACACACGTGATCTGTTGGACAAGGAGCTAGTTACCTGTTGCCGTCTCTCCCTCTCCTCCCGCCGCTCTCTCTCCTCTCTCTCGCGCTTCTCTCTGTAGATGTTGTAGTCTAGTTACCTGTTGCCGTCTCTCCCTCTCCTCCCGCCGCTCTCTCTACTCTCTCTCGCGCTTCTCTCTGTAGATGTTGTAGTCTAGTTACCTGTTGCCGTCTCTCCCTCTCCTCCCGCCGCTCTCTCTCCTCTCTCTCGCGCTTCTCTCTGTAGATGTTGTAGTCTAGTTACCTGTTGCCGTCTCTCCCTCTCCTCCCGCCGCTCTCTCTACTCTCTCTCGCGCTTCTCTCTGTAGATGTTGTAGTCTAGTTACCTGTTGCCGTCTCTCCCTCTCCTCCCGCCGCTCTCTCTACTCTCTCTCGCGCTTCTCTCTGTAGATGTTGTAGTCTAGTTACCTGTTGCCGTCTCTCCCTCTCCTCCCGCCGCTCTCTCTACTCTCTCTCGCGCTTCTCTCTGTAGATGTTGTAGTCTAGTTACCTGTTGCCGTCTCTCCCTCTCCTCCCGCCGCTCTCTCTCCTCTCTCTCGCGCTTCTCTCTGTAGATGTTGTAGTCTAGTTACCTGTTGCCGTCTCTCCCTCTCCTCCCGCCGCTCTCTCTCCTCTCTCTCGCGCTTCTCTCTGTAGATGTTGTAGTCTAGTTACCTGTTGCCGTCTCTCCCTCTCCTCCCGCCGCTCTCTCTCCTCTCTCTCGCGCTTCTCTCTGTAGATGTTGTAGTCTAGTTACCTGTTGCCGTCTCTCCCTCTCCTCCCGCCGCTCTCTCTCCTCTCTCTCGCGCTTCTCTCTGTAGATGTTGTAGTCTAGTTACCTGTTGCCGTCTCTCCCTCTCCTCCCGCCGCTCTCTCTCCTCTCTCTCGCGCTTCTCTCTGTAGATGTTGTAGTCTAGTTACCTGTTGCCGTCTCTCCCTCTCCTCCCGCCGCTCTCTCTCCTCTCTCTCGCGCTTCTCTCTGTAGATGTTGTAGTCTATCTTCTGCGGTTGCGGCGCGGGTTGCGCGGTTGTCGCGGGCACGTAACCGCCCGGCACGGGTGGGAGTTGGCGACGTCTTTCGCGCTCGTACTCTGTGGGATAAGGTAATTATATTAACAACTATTATAGCTATTTATATTATTTAAAATATATACAGTATATAATATACAAAATAGATTGGTTTACCTTTATCGAATGACTTGTCGATCTCGTCGCTGTTGGCAAGCGTGTGTTTCTTGTCGAACGGCGAGTTCGCGACACCCGAGCCGGAGGGGTGTGCGTTGGAATGCGGTGAACTACCGCCTGTTGGCAGAAACACTGATTTAATCATCCTCTTCGTACAATAGAATAGAAAATCTTTAGTTTGTTTTATTCTTCTTCAACCCGTATGTATGTATGTATGTTTGCAATTATTTCAAAAATTAGTGAACCGATTTTGGTAGTTTTTGAGTTTATCGCGAACAGAGAGACAGACACAGCGGAGGACTTTATTGTATAATTAATTTTTTTTGACGTGATAACGTCTTATAATTCGATGAACGCCGGCTGCACGCACGAAAAAGTGTCACGTTCCGCCTGATCCAAGCGTTCGCGGAACAAGCGACAGCGAAGCACGATCAGCCTATATATGTGTTCTATAATGTTTTCTTATGACGTTATAATGTAAAATTATCGTCTGTAAGCCGACTTTACAGACAACCAATTTATTTTTATTTTTATGTAGTGATATATTGGACTGACTGTTGGACATAGTCATCATCTTCCTCTTGAGCCGGGACGGACACTTGTCGAATATGTGCAGGAACTCCGCGGTGAGCCGCTCCAGCAGCTCCGTGGTGACGCTGCGGTCCACGTACGAGAACCAGTGCCGGCCCTCGTGCGACTGGGGGATCTGCGACAAACGAAATACACCTTTATCCTATACGTTTTAGGGATCATATTCAAATCATAAAATTAAAAAAAATATATCGTCATGGGGGACATAGAACAAACGAAATACACCTTTATGGCTAACGGTTTAGGGATCATTTTTCTGCTCTCCCACTTCATAAGTTAAGGTTAGTCTGTGTGTGTGTCTCTTCCCCCGTAGCGCTCAAACGGGTGAACCGATTTGAGTGCGGATTTTTTTTTGTTTGAAAGGTGAATTAGTCGGGAGTGTTCTTACCTATGCTTGATGAAAATCGGTCCGAGATGGCCGCCGCCACAAAATGGCGGATTACATATTTTTTCACAACTCCCTCAATATGGGTATCAAATTAAACGGCTCGACTAGTAGAATAGCAGTATGTAAATCCAAGATGGCCGCCACCACAAAATGGCAAATGTTGGGGTTTTTAATTTTTTTATTTATACTTCTTTAATAAAAATTATGCAGTAACAGCAACCATTGACACATAGTGGTCAAGTGAAGACCATGGCTGGCATGTCTAGGCAAGAAGTGGTCAAAAAAAATTATTAATCTTAACTTACCGCCCAATTGCTCCATTTCGAAGCTAAATGTATGCAGAAACACGCGACCACCGTCGGCCTGTACTGTAGACACATGGTGGTCAGGTGCAGACTGTTTGACGCCATAAAGTATGACGTCTGCGCCAGATCCTTGGGGGCTGTTAATTAAAAAAAACAACACAAATTAAAAAAAAATTGACACATAAATTAAAAAAAAAGAAAGGTATAAAAATGGTGTAAACACAGCTAGGGTGGGCCTATTGAAGCTATTTGTTTATTTGTTAGAGAAGCACACATAACTATCGACTACAGTAGATATTTGGAACTAGGGTGTAAGTATTCAATATTAAAATTGTCATGGATATTACTGATGAATTTTGCAATGCCATTTTTTACTATGCGTTTCAATTAAGAAGTTCACCGCCATACCTGTTATGTAATAGTAGTTGTGCTTATTTTTTATATTTTTATTTAAGTATTTACAAGCTACACTCTAAGGAAATTCCCACATCTTTCTCAGATCACGAGTCATCTACAGATCAATTACGAAATTTTCAATATAAGTACATACATATCTGTTTTTTTCAATCTACGAGTAAACAACATGTAGTTACATAGGATTGCATTGGACCTACCTTCAAAGGCCAACCAATTTTTTTAATGTAATTTTGATAGTATTTTTGTTACTTTTCTTTAAAAATAGAAACAGTACATTTTTTCGTTGCTGTTCTATAGATTAGACATATTATTAAATGCGAGTTACGAAGTATTTTCCCGATGGTCTTCTACATTGAAATGCATAGTATACTAAAGTATTTACGGGAGTTCAATTGTAATCATAAATCAAAAATTAAACAGGTTTTATAAAAACATTTCTTTACTAGGAATAGTTACTAAAGAAATAATATTTGAGAAGTGGAATTTTGAGTTTAAAAATTAAAATAGATTTAATGAATAAATACCCTCTAAAAAGACAAATCTTTAAGTTGCCATTTGACGTCAGGTTGTCTTATTTATTTTAAGTATGAGGAAAATTGCAAGTATGAGGAAAATTATTGACTTAACTCAGCTATTACCTTACCCCCTCACTTAAAAAACTCTAAACGTATTCATTTTTAAATGAACTGACAAACTTTTTTCTATTTTTGTATCACAACCTTTTGGTAAAAACAAAAAAAATCACTACGAAAACAAACTTGAAATTCAAATGGTAACCCATACGAAAAGTGAAAGAGCACTTTCGGTTAGAAATGAATGGTGGTTGCGGATGGAAATGACACACACATACACACATTTCAACGATTGCACATACCTTGTACTGTAGTAGTAGATTAAAGTGATACTTGGCCGGTTGGTTGGTTTCTTTTGGGTGCACGCACGGCTTGGTCTACGCGGGTTTCTGGGTACAGCTTTGGATTTTCACGCGTTTTGACTTTCGTTTTGAATCATATTGTATTTATGGCTCCAAAAATTACACATATTTTTAAGTAGAAATCGAGGGCAGTCATTTATTTTAACCTCTAACAATTTGTCGAATTTTTTATACAATCTAGAAGCACCTTGTTATGAATTTTTGCACAGCAAAGAATTGATGTCTGATCGATACTTACGTTAAAAAAAAATTAAGTTGGAACTTAAGTATCAACAAGTTTAAAATCTATCTTGTCTCGATAAACGTAACATATAGATAGTCTAACACTGAACAGGTATATCAATAAATCTTCAAAAAACTTAAAAATAATCAAGAGAGGAATAATATTATGGTCTAAAACGCCTTCCAAAGGCCAAAACGAAAGTCAAAATTAAAAAATTCGAAATCAACCAGTCCAAAGCCATCCCCCCACCACGCGCAACAAAACGACACCGCTGTGGCGCAACGGGTCATTCGTGTTTCAGCCGCGGCGGTAGCATGACCTATCGTACGCGCTCACCTTTTACAAGGTGGCAGGTCCGCACCACATGAGTGTGCGGATGGTCGATCGCTACATCGAAACCTAACGTCTGTAGTAGGACATTCTCGTTGAATACAAGGTCCTGCGCCTGGAATAATAATGATTTTGATACTTTTTGTACAACTTACCATGCACTAAGGTTTACTAGAGTTAATCATCGCATAAACGCTCATATGCACTGAGGACTTAAAACTCGAGAAAATTTCATCAGTCACAGTGGAATTTTCAATGGAAAAATTGTGTAGAGAAAACCCACTCGCAGTTAGTTGTAATGCGTGGTAGAAATTATGGAGTAGTTTCAATAATAATTCTACGCAACTGATTAAATTTTATTGTAGGTATTTTAATTATAAATATCTGATTATTTCAATATTAGTAATGAAAATAATATAACCAGAGTCACACTCAGAAATCCACATAACTGCATAGTTTTGAATGTTCGCTAAATATTGTGCTATATCGTGTTTCAAAAGTATGTTTCCGCATAAACTATGAACAATCCACTAACCTGTTCTTGATACTGTTCCGAGGTGAGTGCGTTGACACCCTCACCTCTGTGGAGGCAGACATGGGCCACCTTTATCACATATTCTAACTTTCGAGGCTGTTCCTCCACCTGTAATAAAAAAAACATTAGAGCATTTGTGAAAAGATACATTCGATATCATAAAATAGTAGTGGGGGTAGCTGTCAATCGTCAGTCTTATTTTGGACTCGGACACGGTTGGACGTGTATCTTTCGGTGGAACTGCATGAGGGAATAAATAATAATTGTAATTGATGATGGCCACAATTGGCCACGGTGGTCGATTTCATTGGCGGCGGACCGACAGCTTTACGTGCTCTCCGAGGCCCGTGGGTGTATCTAACACCACTAACTTCTCAATTCTAGGCTGTTACTGAGAATTACTTGACAGCCAAACCCAATAATATTACTTTGGGACTCTAACTCAGGCGCTATGATCAGCAACCGATTAAACTAGTCGCCAGACTAATGATGCAGTTAAATAGAAATGTTGCTCTATTTACACTACATAATTGAGATCTGGAGGGTATTTATGAAAAATAATAATAATTGGTATAAAGGTGTCAGTCTTACGTTGGACTCTGACGCGGTCGGACGTGTTTCCGCGAAGTACCTACTGGATCGGTGGTGAGATAGTTACCTTCGCGGCGAGGAACAGAGCCGCAGCAGCGATCGCATTCCTGTGGAACTGCGTGAAGGAATGGAACGCGTAGAAGCGGTGCATGTACACAATGGCTGTGTTTATACATAATTGAGATCTGATGTGTACTGAGTTAAGGAAATATTTTGGTTTTAAACATGGCTTACGAACTTTAATTACACTATAAATCCAATTGTAACAGTAAAGCGTCTTGTTAACACGCTGTGGAAACACGTTTTGTACGGATAACGCGCCGAACGGTGGATGGCAACGGAGTTTCTACGGCGTGTTAAAAAGATGCCTAATACTGCTTCTGCTTAGTCAAGGGCTGATTGCACATGATCGTAAAAGTTTCATTGAAATCAATAGTCAGTTTTTTATGATGTATTTTGAACAACATCAAAAAATCACTGACATATGACCTGACAGTCTGTCCTAACACTTAGCGGCGGCGCTGCGCGGCGCCGCTCTAGTGCGATATGCCCCATACAAAATGATAGAAAGAATATTTTGACGCTTTGTGCCGCGCAGTGCAGCGACGCGCAGCGCCGCGTAAGTGCGGTCCGGCCCTTACAGATGCAAATCTGTAAGTGTTAGGACAGACTGTCAAGTCATATGGTGTACAGGTCAAATACAAAATATGTAAGATAGCAATAACAATGTACTAGCAATTAGCATAGATGTCATTTTATTAGTAGACTAGCGGACCCGGCAGACGTCGTCCTGCCCGCTATTAGTGCCACCTACCGGGTCCAATTTTTCTACTTATAAACCTTCCTCTTGAATCACTCTATCTATTAAAAAAACCGCATCAAAATCTGTTGCGTAGTTTTTAAGATTTAAGCATACATAGGGATATAGGGACAGAGAAAGCGACTTTGTTTTATACTATGTAGTGATGTAAAAATATCATCTTCCTGTATTGGTTATTCCATACTTCATACTGGCATCCTCTGTTATGAGCGAGATAGCATAAAACTCATTGGTGTATATTGAATCTATCATCTTCTAGACAAGTGTGCTTCATTTTTGGCTGCATTAACACTTACCGTCAAAGATGATCACAGTCAAATGGCAGTTTATAATTATTTTTTTTTCATGAGGAAAATTATAGAGGCCAAAATCCACAAAGAATTGTAGCGCCGAAGTAATTAATTAGCGAGTAAGTTTATCTCTCTGACCTTGTACACAACAGGAAAATTATAAATCAAATTTGAAACAGTAACTGTAAACTAAAAACTGTAGACAAAAGGTTATAAATAAACAAAAGTAAAATACCAAATGCAACAAAACAACTGATAAGAATTAGTCATAGTTTTAAAAAGTCACTCAACAAATAAATATAATTGAGTCATTTAAAGTATTTGTTGTAACTTGAATGACTCATGGTGTAGCAATTACATTTAGCAGCTGATGCCTGAGAATTTATTTAATTTAAAAGATTGAAAGTTAAACCTACTTCACACTTAACTGTCCATATCTTGAAAACTATTGAACCGATTTTGATGAAACTTGCACTGTTCCCCAAGTTGAAATAAATTTTAAACAAATAAAAAAAGAATGGTCTCAATTCGATTAAAAGTTTCCGAGAAATCTGCAGACAAATACATACACCTATAAAATTTTGTATTGTATTTGCTTGGAAGCTCTTATAAATTATATCATATTATGTGAATATTTTGCAGCTCCAATAATATTACATACCATGTTAAATTAATAAACTCTTTTCTTTTAGGGCGGTTAAAAAATTTAGTGGAATCTTTGATACCCCAAGAAAAAATCTGTACACTTTTTGAATCTCAATTTAAGAAGTACATGAAAGTTAGGTAGTGGTGATAATTATTACGAAAACTCAAAACAAAAACTACAAGGGTTCCAAACATGCCGCGGTCTGAGAAGAGCCCACAACAAACTCAGCCAAGTTTTTTTTTTCAAACTAAACTTTTTTTTATCATCCACCTAGATATCTATTTAAGGTCATAGACAGCTGACAGACACTTCAATTTAATTTATCTGATAATTACTTATTTCAGTATATAAATAGGCAAAAAGAAATCCTTGAGCTACTATTGGTATCGAAACAGGTGTTTCAATAGATTAAAAATAGAGATGCCTTAAAAAAAATGTAGGGCGACTGTGCTAATTCTGTTGTGCACACAATCTCTTAGCTAAATTGACAACTTGATTACAAAGACAGTGATATAGGCTAATTTTATCCTGGAAATATTCAGTTGATGACAGAAGCAACCAAATTCTTATGAAACAAAGCTGATTCAAGTCAAGCTCTGAGAGAATAAATGAATTTATCCAATCACTAACCTAGGTGCCCTGTGTTTAACACCCAGCAAAACCCTTATTAAAAGCAAAAAACCCTATTAAAGGTCTCAAGCCTTCAGCAGTGAAGATAACAACTCGGAAAGATCCTTTGTCATACAAAAAAATGTGGATTTTTAAAAATATGGAAACTCTTTAAAGACAAAATGACAGAAATAAGATAGTGGACAATAAGATAATAGTTGTACTAAGACTATAATAATATAATATGTAGATAACTGCTGCAGTGCATAGTTCTCTAAACTTGTTTTGAATGATAGCAATTCATTGTTTCTCAACAAATTTCCAGAATCAAAAGGTTATCATCACATATCTTTAACGATATCGCGTCTGCGTAATTACATAAAGTAGGTACTTTTAAAGACATGTGTACCATCAAAATAGCTGCACTAATCAACAGCATGACTCATAACATCTGTTTAACAGTTAATCATCTGACAATAAGTGCAAAGCACTTCAACACAGGTTACCGTGTCATTTACCTGGTAGGTATCGAGTCTCGCGCGTCTTTTGCCGCGCAAATCGTAGTTTTAAATTTAGAACCAGACAGTTCGATCCTACGTCATCGCGCAGGCGTCCCACACAGCTGTCAAAGTGCGATGACCCAATAAATAGCATGAACCATGCGACTATAACCTATATGTGACGTTATGTACTAATATAACGCTCGAAGACAGTACGCTTTATGTACACTTACCTTTAGAAATCGAGATTACTCACGGGATTTCCCAGGCGACCGAGCGAAAGTGACCCGACTGACGCCTTCAGATAACACCATGTTTCGTCATACATTTCCACTCAAAACTTTAACAGAACACCTTAACACTCAGCACAAACAATATTTAGACACTTAAATCACTATTTTTCATAAATAAAACTACTGTAAATACTTCGTTTGCACGTTTCAGCCACATGACTCGACAAAAACATTGAACTTCACTATTCGAAAAAGGATACACTTGTAGCCGCTGGCCCATATCCTGGATCAGGTTCGCGGCCTGCTGCCGATAGGCTAGCTCTTTATCGGCATCTAAACAACATTTTCTGCTTGGCGAGTTCTGTAGTTGCTCTTTTGTAAAATACCATTTTTCTTGTGCACCAGCCATTGAATGAATTTTCAATTTGCCAATGACTGCCCACGGAAAAGCACGACAGAGAGCTGCGCTCCGTCTATGTGCGTGAGTGGGAAAGGGACGGCGCTATGACAGCGAGAAACGGATACAAACCACGTTATCATTTGAGTAATTTACAATTCGTTGAATAACATATCGAATTCACAACACCTAAACTATTCACAAAATGAAAACTAAAATAAAAATTAAGTTTTTCACTACTATCACTTTTATGAAATGTTATGTAAAAAATTTGTCACTTTTTGTACAGCTTCGTAGTCACAGTCAAACGGCCGCCATTGTAGATTTTTGGTGGTTTCACAGTGTGGACTCCGGTGACAGAATGGTGATCTGCAATAAATCCAGGTACATTTCACTTTGTTATTACGTTTTATTTTGTTAATTAAATGTTGCGATTCAGTTTGTTTATATTTTCAATTGTTTTAATCAACTTTTCATGCTAGAAAATCGACTTTAATTATACGGACCTAAAGACTCTGTCACGCGGTGCAAATGGCCGACCCACCACTGTTTACAATACACTTTATTATTTATTTCTTGGAAAATCGTCATTTAATGAATGATACTTTAACTGATTATCTATAAATATGTAATTATTTTTTTGTGCCCGTTGTAGTTATCATAATTACCGATGACTTTGTTCCAAGTAATTAGTAAATAAACAAGAAATGATTTGACAATTTTGTTAATGAATTTTTCGCGGGCCTCATCATCATGTTTTTTGCGTAGACCGTAGTTGGCCTTAAGTATTTATGTAATTTGCGGACGTGGTTAATTTCGCCTCGCCCGCCGCGAAAAACTGCGACCACTTTCTATTTAAAAAAAATAATAAGCATTCAGCTACGTAATAAAAACGAATTTTATCAGCTTTATACTACTCTATTTCACATTGCAAAGGTTTCGAAAAGAAAGGAAAAGGTAATGTTGCCAATTATTAAAGAAAATGTTGAGCTCCTTCGACAGTCACATAATATTAAAATATTTGAACGTAAGTAAAATATAATTTGTATTTTTAATAGATTTAATTAGAATATTCAATAATAAGAATAATAATAAATATTATAATAATTATTTGTTATTGCATAAAAAATTCCCAAAATTGTTGTTCAGGTGTGCCAACATCAAGGGCTTAAAAAAATTACTAGGGATTTAAACCGTAAAGTATCGATACTTCATTCAACATGATTAAAATATGGACCCGAAAAAATCAATGTTATGTGTATTTATGTTGTTAATGTTGTACGATTATTATCTAAAAGGCTATATCTTGGATCCAAAATATAGCCTTTTAAATTTTTCGAGTCCATATTAATCTAAAAAGGAAGCTTCCAAAAGTTTCCTCAATTTTTCCAGTGGCTACAGCTCTTTGGTTACATCTTTCGACCTAAGGCTGCCGGCACACTTATGTGTCGTGGCGTGTCGTGATGCGCCGGTTTCATACATTTATTAAAAACGACACGCCCTACAAGTGTGTCTCTAACCATACTAAATGTATGCAACCGATAGGCTTCTGGCGCGTCACGACACGCCACGACACGTAAGTGTGGTTTCGGCCTTACTCTCACCTTCTGAAATAAAGCAATGTTGCCAGCTGTCAAAAAAGAAAATGCGAAGAAAGTGATACCAAAACGTGAATTTTCAACCACATAAGCGGAATTTCTTGTTTAACATTTTAATAATTATGAAGATACGTTATCAGAAGATCAGCATCGTCTTCAGAGTCCCCAATCCCTTTTTTTAGCAGTTTAAAAATATCGAAAAAGCGGAAAATTGTAATATTTCTAAAAAAAAGCGGAAAAACCGCGTATCTGGCAATACAGTTGCCATTCTACCATCTCAGTTATAAATCTACCTATTTTTGATCAATTCTACCGATCCTTATGATTGTTTTTGAAATCGAGCGGTCGGATATTGTGAAGGGCTGTCGTCCGACTGTCTGATCGCTCGAATCGCCCGATCTCCGATCGAGTCGGTATGCTGTCCATCGGATGGATTATTAAATTGACGGAAAAGAAACTGAACCTTTTTCCCACAAACTTATTGTTTAATGTATCTCCGTTGGCTAGTTAATGGTGGCCAATCTCAAAGCCGCCGGGGCTGATATTCGGAGACCATTATTATTTATCTAACAGCTTTTTTAATTTTCAGTTAACTCATCACCCGAAGACGTGGATATGTCGCAGCAACGTAAGATCATCCACCTGCCGAAGGTCAGGATGCTCAGCCGCGGCGGGAGGTCGTCGTCCATCCGCATCACAAACGTGAAGTCCATCAAGCCACCGGACCCGGAGTTGGTGAAGAAACAGGAGGAGGAGCGGCTCAGAGCACAGGTAACCCAAGTTTCAAGCCTCAACAGCTGGGCTGGGGTTGATGTTGGTTTAACGTTATATTTATTTACAAAAAATAATCTATACTTTAACGTTATTTTTCACCTATTGACAATATTGTTTAAATATAGCGAAACAGCGCCATCTTCTATTCATTCGTGTTCCAACTGTTGTGCAGCGGACATGTGCTCTTCCTTGTAAAATCATGCTAATATATTTTCATCTAAGTTTCTATTCAGTTATTAAGCCAACAAGTTGTTCATTCTTGGAACGAGACAGATTTATGTCCCGTTTTAACTCTGTCTTGAGCCTTAGTTAAGTCAGAGTACGCTCTATGGATATCAGCATCAGACATTCCTTAAATTGTCTAATGAATCATTAATTATGTATCTTAATCTGTAATGAACTGTAATTTAGCTATACTATTGAAGCGTTACCTAATTGACTTTCGAAGTCAACTTTTTAAATCTATACAAAGGAATTCCTTACGTTATTAATTCACTAAGTAGGTTTATTAAGTAATTTTAGTAATTGTGTAATAACCTCATTATTACACAATTACTGAATATCGACAACAAAGTTACAAGTTTTTTCTTACTTTTCCAAATGCGTGTAGTCTGCATATACTTTTCTCTTACTCTTTCACGACTTATCTTACATAAGAGCCATAAAGTTCGCTACACGAAATAAAGTATTACATTTTTGTTTTCGATTTTCTATACCATTGAATATAGTCTGCATGTACCTTTCTCCCTCTTTCAGCTACAAAAAGAAATCGTCTCTCGCTCACGCACGTGCGCGCACAAGGCCTACGAATGCGTCCTGCCAGTGGTAGCAGAGAGGGCGTATTGCGCGAGGCACATACTGAACGACAGCACCGCGCCGTACAAGCAGTGCGCGCACGTGACGTCATCCGGCGCCAGGTGCAACGATCCCGCGCCCGCTGACAAGGACCACGGGTAAGTAAACACCCATATATCAAGAAAAAAATACCCATGTCAAGAAAAAATTGTTTGACACCCATGCCTAGAAAAATATTTGATACCTACATAATATGTCAAGAATCTGAAGACAAATATGTCACCCATGTTAAGATTAATATTCCCTCCGAATTGATACCTATGTTAAAATCTATTGTCAATTTTTTTTCTTTAAGCTCAGGTAACAAAATCTTCAAAAGTTTAGGTACTTATTGCTTTTCGTTCTGGCACCTAAGTCAAGATAAATATTACGTCAATTTCAAACAAATATACGGAAATTATCAAGAACCGCAAAATCTGTACAATAATATAAATATGTCAAAAAGTAAATAGAGAAAAAAAAATGTAAATTTCACTTACTTATCGATAGCTATCTATATGATGTGACACCACATCACTAAACTGTACCTATCTGTCAAATAAGAAAAAAAACGGAGGAGCCAGGGTTGTCAGTAATGCAAGTTTTTCAATACAGAATACAATTAGGGTTGTCATTAAAACTTTGTTTTTTTTTTCTTATTTAAACATACTCGTATACCGTTCCAGGTTATGCTTCGAGCATGCGCGCGCTTCTTTACACTCGAGGCAGCGCAGCGCCGCGCCGCCGCCGCCTGTCACTACGACCGAAACACTTCTCAACCAGTTGCAACACTATGTGCGGTGAGCATTATTATTCATTTGTAAATAGTAGCAAAGCAGGTGCCTGCCAATGCTACATACAACTTCTATCTCGATCTTTACTCACTTTATTATGTTTGAGCATTATTTACGACTAACATATATACGATTTTTCCTCATTCAAAAATATGTTAACGAATTTAAAAAATGGCTGTCTCCATATAATTTCATATCTTGACTTTGTTGTCGAAATGTTTATGTTACACACATCTATTTAATAATGATTAATAAATAGCTGAAAGTCGGGCATAGTTAAAAACGTTATTTCTTAAATTAATTTTACTTATTTTTCGATAATTATTATCGATATGTTGTCATACCACATCACTAAACTACACTTAATCCGTCAAATAAGAAAAAAAATGGAGGAGCTAGGGTTGTCAGTAATACTAGTTTTTCAATACAGATAAGGTTGTTTTTTTTTTCTTAGCTTTTTTTTTGTTAAGCCGGCAATAGACGTGCAATTGATTACGTAAAGGTGTTAGTTTAAGACAGAGGATATGTCCTATGTAGGAGGTACGACTTGTGTTCACAGCCCCGAACGTACCAGAACGACATCGTGCGCGTCTTCGGTGTCGGTCGTCAGCGACCCCGCAGACCAGGAGCAGGTCGCAACACACGCTGTCGACCCGTTTAGTGAGTATTTTGACACCCATGTCAAATAACACCCACGTCAATGACACCTATGTCAAATGACACCCATGCACAGACACCCATGTCAAGTACACCCATGCCAATGACACCCATGTTAAAAGACACTCATGTCAAATGACACCCATGTCAAACGACACCCATGTCAATGACACCCATGAACATAAATTTCGCAGAGGAGATCGACGTGACATCGGGCAACGCGGCGTTCTTAGCCTCTATAATGGAGTGCGCGAGCGACAGCGTGACGCTGGGCTCGGGCGGCGACTGTCAAATACACCCATGTCAGATGATACCTATGTTAAAGACACCCATGTCAGTGGACAGCAATGTCAAGTACATCCATGTCAAAGACACCCATATCAAATGACACCCATGTCAAGTACACCCATGCCAATGACACCCATGTTAAAAGACACTCATGTCAAATGACACCCATGTCAAACGACACCCATGTCAATGACACCCATGAACATAAATTTCGCAGAGGAGATCGACGTGACATCGGGCAACGCGGCGTTCTTAGCCTCTATAATGGAGTGCGCGAGCGACAGCGTGACGCTGGGCTCGGGCGGCGACTGTCAAATACACCCATGTCAGATGATACCTATGTTAAAGACACCCATGTCAGTGGACAGCAATGTCAAGTACATCCATGTCAAAGACACCCATATCAAATGACACCCATATTAAAAGACACTCATGTCAAATGACACCCATGTCAAGTACACCCATGTCAAAAGACACCCATGAACATGAATTTCGCAGAGGAGATCAACGTGACATCGGGCAACGCGGCGTTCTTAGCCTCTATAATGGAGTGCACGAGCGACAGCGTGACGCTGGGCTTGGGCGGCACACTGTCAAATACACCCATGTCAGATGATACCTATGTTAAAGACACCCATGTCAGTGGACAGCAATGTCAAGTACATCCATGTCAAAGACACCCATGGCAAATGACACCCATGTCAAATGACACCCATGGCAAATGACACCCATGTCAAATGACACCTATGTCAAGTACACCCATGTCAATGACACCCATGAACATTAATTCCGCAGAGGAGATCGACGCGACATCTGTGAACGCGGCGTTCTCGGCGTCTATAATGGAGTGCGCGAGCGCCAGCGACAGCGAGTGCGACAGCGTGACGCTGGGCTCGGGCGGCGACTGTCGCTGGCACGACCACGACGACACAGAGGACGCGCCCTGCGAGTCGCAGCCTCTATGGTGAGCCTTATTTTTAACCCCCAACGAAAAAAGAGGGGTCCTATAAGTTTGACCGCTATGTGTGTCTGTCTGTGGCACCGTAGCCCTAGCGATTTGAATGCGGTTTTATTTATTTGAAAGTAGATTTTTTAGAGATGGTTCTTAGCCATGTTCGATCAAAATCAGATCAGCCGTTTCAAAGTTATCAGCACTTTTGTTACCTGCAGTAGGGATCTTAGAAGCATATAGTTCGGAAAACCGATAGACGTTGGTGTAGCAAGCTGCTGGAATGGCGACCTCGGCCCGGAAAGTGTTGGGGCAGATCTCCTACTAAGTGGACAGACATCAAACGAGTCGCATAGAAGCTGCTGAATACAAACGGCGTAAGACCGCGATGTGTGGACCTTCCTACAACAGACCTATGACATTAACGGCTATCGGTTGACGACAAAAACTCGTGGAGCCCAATCAATATCAAAGAGAATAAAATTAAAAATATTTAAATTAATAATACATGTTTCAGGCGCGCAGGCGTATACACGGCTGAGGAAGCTGTAAGCGAGGCGAAAAACGTCCTAAAATCTCTTCAGTCCGCGTACATACGACAGATGGGCAGATTGCGGACGCTGCTGCAGACTGCCCGGCTGCAGTACGTGAGGTCGCTACGCACTGAGAAGGAACAATATTGTGAGTGTATTCACACTAAAATTTAAATACATTACAGTTGGCATGAATACGACAGATGGGCAGACTGCCCAGTAGCAGTATGTGAGTACGCCGCGCACTGGGGATAACCCACATAACTGTAATACATTACAGTCCGCGTGCATACGAAAGATGGGCAGTCTGCCCGGCTCCAATACACTAGGTCGTTGCGCACTGTGAAGGAAAAGTATTGTAAGTGTATTCTAGCTAAAATGTAAATACACTACATGCTCGGCATGCATACGACAGATGGGCAGACTGCTCAATTGCAGTATATGAGATTCCTTATCAGTGCGCAGCACTGATAAGGAACCGTATTGTGAATGTATTCCCACTAAAGATACTACAGTCTGCATGCATACGACAGATGGGCAGACTGCCTAACCTCGGAAAGTAACAAGTTTTGTATGCTGGCGGCCGTTCGCACCAGCGGATCTTGTACCAAATCATAGACTTAAAAATATATTTGGCGCTCACTTCGCTCATGCTGATACTTATTTGATCGCTCGTTTTCCAGGCAGTATAAACTCGCAGGCGCGCAGCGGGCCGCTGACGGTGCGCGAGCGCCGACAGCTTCGCAAGCTGCGCGCGTACGCGGGCTACCATCGCAAGCATGGCGTCGACGCTGTGCTGGCGAGGAAGTTACATCACAAACGGGCTAAGGTGATTTAAAAGAGCTAATTTTATACTACATAACATCATTGGTAAACAAGTGAGCGAAATAATAATAATAACAAAATAATATGAAAAAATAATATTGTTGTATTTATAAGTAGGTAATTACTTCCTTTTTTACATATTGTATTTTTTACAAAATTATTAATTGATTGAATTGATTGCTTGAAAAAATACTGTTCATCCAACTCAGATTTTTAACTATAGACGATCTGTGCATATAAACAGATAATCAATTAATAATAAATTAAATTTAGATTTTTTTTGACGTGATAACGTCTTATAAGTCGATGAACGCTGGCTACACGCACGAAAAAGCTTGACTCATTGTCACGTACCGCGTGCAAGCGAGAGCGCGGAGCAAGCGATAGAGAAGGCACGACCGTCCTAAGCTTTCAGCTTGTGACACATCTATCTCTTTTTGTTTTCTTATGACGTTATCACGTAAAATTATCGTCCGTAAACAGACTTACAGACAACCAATTTATTTAATTTTATTTAGAATCATTTAATTACATAGGAAATACGATAATTGCAGGTGAACGAGAGCGCGTCGAGCCGCCACGTGCCGTCGCAGGGGCGCTGCACGTTCGTGGAGGGCGGCGTGCGCTGCCCAGCCCACGCGCTGCCCGCCGCCAAGCACTGCACCAAGCACATACTGCAGGACCGACACCAGGCGAGTAGCAAGCTATAAGAAAAATTAACCGACTTCGATATAACCTGCGACACGTAAGTCGAGTGGTGACCTTCAATGAGGTATCTCGGGTGGTGAGGGGGTCGCGGGGAAGGCGTGGGGATCTTTCGTAAGCACTGATTGGCTCTCCAGTCGTATTGTGTCCCGCTCACTCGTACGACGCTGCGCGCACTTGAAGGTCACCGCTCGACTTCCGTGCCGCAGGTTATACGTACCGAAATAATGAATAACTGCAAAGGAACATTTTCCATGTTATCTTGAAAACTACTGAATTGGTTTTCCGGCGCTCGCCACTGCGCCAGGGAGGTGATTTTCACTTTCATCATGACTGATGACATTTAAAAAAAAAGTGTTTGTGCGCAATTCACACAAGGCAGAAGTGGAACTTAAATATATTCTAATTTTTCGAATGCTCCAAAATATCATGTAAATATTATATTACATTAAAACCTTGTTTATTTTTTTGAAATAAAATTTGGGTTCAAAAATGGAACGTAGACGGAAATCGAAACCGAAACCGACTTGTATTCTATCTCATTCTCTCATAGGCTAAATCCTATGTGAATATGTATGTTTGTCCCTCTCTGTCACTCGTGCAGCGCCTGGGAACTCAAGCGACCTCCACCTTATGGACTCCTGGTACGCGAGAGATGATTTTGGTGTCGCTTTTTCGTTTCCATCGACTTTCAAATGCAAAGAAGTTTCAATTCAAAAATCTTTTCTATTCTATTCTACTAACTACAGTATATTCTACAATAAATGACAATAAGATGTACTTATTGGGCAGGTGCTGTTCGCCGCATGCGGGGACCCGCGCGGCACCGCGTCGTGCCGCGAGCCCGTGCCGCGCCTGCCGCTGCCGAGCTGCGCGTGCCGCTACCACACCGGCCCCCCCGCATACGTCACCTTCACGCTGAAGGTAACCCGTGCGAAACAAAATTGAAACCACCCACCCTTAGCTCTGACATCCTTCATCATCACCAGTGACCGTAGTCCACCACGCTGGCTGGGCAGCCTTTGAGAACAATATGGAGAACTTTCAGGCGTGCAAATTTCCTCGCGATGTTTTTCCGTCATCGTAAAAGCGAGTTATATTAATTGTTTAAAACACGCATAATTCCGAAAAGTTGAGCGTGCCGGGGATCGAACTCGCTCCCGCGAAAGAGAAGCCGAAATTTTAACCACTAGGTAGGCAGGTATCATACTGCCTTAATTTTTCCTAAAATATAGCATGTACTCTGTCGTTATTTACAGAAGGAAGACACCGGCAGTGACTCGGAGTCCCGCTCGAGCTCTGAGCTGTCCCACGACGAGGCGCACTCCCCCGGAGTGACGGAGGCCGAGGTCGACGCGCTCGCTGCCTCCGACGCGCCCGATGCGCCCGACCCGTGACACACGCTCGCGCACTTCGACTACGACCACTGGTGGTACCAGGAGTGAAAGTGACATATAAACAGTGAGAAACTGCACTGGATGAATAGTTAAAAGTGTAAGAAGTGACTGAAAGTGAATAAAGTGACTGGCAATCATTCGAAAGTGTATTAAAGTCAACAGTTTAATCAACAGTTGTTGATCAATCAAAAGTGTGTAAAAGTAACTGTTGATCTTCGAAAGTATGTTAAAGTAAGGTGCGTTAGGGTAAGATCGGAGGTGGGTTAAGACCGTATGACTCAAATTTCGGACGAATTAGGGCATATTTTTAAATGCGGGCAATATTGTGTATTAGGCCATTTAATTGGGCCCCGGCCCGTGGTTCCCGCAAATCGCTCCATCACGTCGGACATGTGCTATGCGCCATTAAACAAAACAAGGTAATTTTCGTAATTTTTTCGTCAATCCGGTCTTCAACTTTTATTTTTATCTGTCTTTTTTTGCGAAGATATAGCTTTTTTTGTAATTATTTTGCCTGGATAGTTAGTTTTATGATGCCACAAAGAGATTAATTTGATCCAAATAGAGCTAACATTGATGTTGGCGAAGATCCGGTGTACCCCCTCGCAAGTGAAGATCGGATGAAAATTTTCCGATCTTTGCAAGTTTCAAATAAGGCAGTGATAGTCAAACTTTTATTAACTAAATCATAAATGTTTCTGCCGTACGAGGTTTCTTTCGCTATTGCTTTTACTGAGTAATAGTAAGATTCCAAAACGGATTAACAGTAAGATTAATTAATCGGAGTAATAGTAAGATTCCAAAGTAGAGTTAAAACACGAATTTTGCACCTTAATAGCTCAATCTGGTACGAGTACTATTCATAGATCGTTAATAACAAGATACATTATGTGACAATTTAAAAAAAAGTTTATTGAAAGTTGGTTACTATAATTACTTATCTAACAAGCATGAACTAGGCTAATATGAAAAAAAAATGAATTTTACATTGCTAATCATTTCTTAGTTTTTATAGTTGCCTAAAGTTTTATCCAAAGGCAAACCAGGGACCTTACGTATTAAGTAGTAATTCAGTTTCTTTTTCCAAATATCTGATATCCTGGTCCACTTAGTCACATTTGCTTTACTTCATCAAGTTCTATACCTTTATTCCGATTCTAATCGACTCTTTTATGCCTACTCCCTTCCTGTTTATAATAAGACATGCGCCTGCTACACGTACATGAACTTGTACACACAATAAATTTAACAATTGAGTAGGTACTTACTACACCAGGCTTCCCCACTGGGCACCGGCAAATGCATCCGATCTTTACCGTTTTACTTACATTGTGGCATGCCAAAGTTTGAGAACCACAAAATCACAATTTTTTTACATCAGGGGTAAGTTTGCATGGCATAAAACCAAAAATGAAAGAATCGATTGGAACATTTTTGTTTCTAGTCATTTATAATTCATATTCAAATATGTTTTAGAATAGAAAAGACCGAATGTATTCCTTATTAAGACTTTGTTCTCCAAGCACTAGAAGTGACTTTAAATTTATGTCCGGTCATACCCCTTGGTGGCCAATTCTTACTCATGGTCATAAAAAAAATTGTGTTGACTTTGCGTACGTAAAAAACAAAAACCGTTGAGTTTACATAAACAAACTATTTTCAGAGCTAAACTACGTTTAACCATTAACCGTTTACGATATATTACATTAATATAAGATGTATGGATTTCGAGAAAAAAAAATTTTTGCGACACTCTTCCAACTAGTCGAAAATCCGTCCGGTATTACCCCAACGCACCTTAACTGTTGATCATTCGAAAGTGTGTTAAAGTAACTGTTGATTTTCGAAAGTATGTTAAAGTAACTTTGATCATTCGAAAGTGTGTTGAAGTAACTGTTGATTATTCAAAAGTGTATTAAAGTAACTGATCATTCGAAAAGTGTGTTAAAGTAACTGTTACTTGTTAGTCGTTCAAAAGATTAAAACAATTCCCGATACTTTGTACGAGCGAACCTAGTATTGACAAGGTTAAAGCTGGTAAATCGAACAGAACAAAGATGACACTATAGTAATACTGCTAGGCTTACTTCTAACGTTGCGGGCGACAGCAGGTGACGACGGCGGTGAAGTGGCAGAATTGAGTGCAATATACATATAGTATAATAGTATACTATGATTAAAGTGACTATACCACCAAAACATGATAATAAAATAATGAATCTAAAAAGTAGTTTTTTCATCTCGCAACGCGAAAGAGCGACCAGCGTGTTGTATAAAACAAAGCGCAAGGTTCATGCAGAAAAGATTCTTGCCATAGGTACTATTTTACCACTAAAGTGGAAAAGTACTAAATACTATCAAGTCCTAACAGCGCCTGTCTCGTGCCGATGCACCCGACGCTCAGATTTTTATGATCAGAAGATCATAAATATTGAAGAGTGTTCAATGTTTATGATCCAATTATTATTTTGTAAAATCTCGTGTTGATTTGTCGATGTCTTGTAAATAAATTAATTACAAGATTTATGACCTGTTTCACCACTTTCTGATAAGTGTCTGATAGCGTAAACGTAAGTTTTGTCACTTTCTTACTTTATGACAAGTGACAAAGACAAAAGTTGTATGTAGATCTAAGACAAAGTATATCTCTTCTTCTTCAATGTAGATAAGCTATCCAACGCTTATTAGAAGTTGGTGAAACAGGGCCTAAGTAGTTGATTGTAGGTATAAGTGTTTAAAACACACTATGCCGAAAATACGCGACCGAATTTCCGTGGCTGATTTTACGTTCCGACGGATCGAAATTACGCGGCAGAAACTTGGGTCGCATATGATGTGTTGTTATACAAAACATTACGCCGAATCGCTGCAGAACTTACGCCCGACCGAAGTTCGGCTGTACGCTTTAACGCGACGTAATTTCGGTTTGGTGTGTCATCAGTAATAAAATTCGTATTGCAGGCGTAGTCACGCCGAACTTCGGTCGCGTATTTTCGGTATAGTGTGTTTAATTAAACACTAAGTATAAAACAGGTGTAAAATTGAGACTTCAGAATACCTACTAATGTTTCCAAAAATTAGATTTTTATATTACATTATCTTAGAGATTTTTATTAAAATTTATTAGACATTTTGTCAAATTGTTCTTAAGTAGTAGTATGTCTTTGAAACAAATGTTGCATCACGCTTTGTAAAAAGCTTGCTATTTCTTGTACATGTAATTTTTATTACTTACATTTAATCAATACGTAATATAGTGTCTACTGGCAAGTAGATTCCGCAATTTCTTGCAGAAATCAATATCAGACTAGGTTAAAAACTTGCAGGAATTGACTTGCTGCAATGGTTCAAAAGTGACTTGCCAGAGCTGACTTCTGCAATTTTAATGCTAGGGGACCCTTGGTATAATCCCTTGGTGACACCAAATGGACGAATCTGTAAAATTACTTTAATTAATTGAATAAATGCTTTACCACCGGATATTAAGTATATTTTTAATTTAGTAATTAGGTATACCTACCCCTTTATCTGTACGAATAAATAAAATTATGTCAATGGCCAAGTGGAGCCACTAGCCAGTGATCACAGAGTACTTTGCCAGTGATAATGATATACGCTAAACACGCAATTTCGCGGTACTACAGTAGGACTGGAAATTGCATTTTAGTGTGTGTAATATTAGAAGACATGGCACAATCTTTTTTGAAGTGAAACAACTTCTTTATTAGCATTTGAAAATTGATGAAACGAAAAAGCGACAACAAAATCCACTTGCGTACCGAGTCCATAAGGTGACAGGAGGTCGTAAAACCCAGGCGCTGCATAATTGACAGATAGACCAAGATCAAAGTGCGATCTGACACAGGGGCGTAGCTACCGCCGTATATGCCGTATCAATTATACGGGGCCCCCAAGCCACGGGGGCCCCCGACGTGTGTAAGCAAAAATTAACAAAAACTTCCCAAATTGTTAATTTCAGAAATGACAAAAGTCAAAAAATGTTGTCCAAAAGTTGTCCATAGAGGCAGAATCATTAGAAAAACTAAAGTCATCATCAGCTATAAATGATTTAATAAATCAGTTAGCCAAAAAAAAGGCAAGGAAAGTATAGTTATATTTAATTTGAAATGTTTGTAAAAATTTTAGGAAAAGTGACAGATAAATAATTATGATGAATTTAATATTGCTTTTAATTTTATGCAAACATTTTTTTTTTCTTTTGTGAGAAATCTTTACCCTTCATAAGGGCCCCCAATAAAATTTTTATACGGGGCCCCGCCAAGGTACGCTACGCCACTGATCTGACATAACTTATTTTCGGAAAGATGAAACCTTAGGCTCTCAGTAGTGTCTCATTTGCTTTGAATAACTGCGTAATTGTGGAGTTCGTAACTGGGGTACTTATGGAGATATCAAGTGTGAAAGGTAACTGTGTGCTTAGTCTAAATCGGAGCACTCGAAAACGAACTCGAAAACTATTGATCGATTTCAGAGTAAAATAGACCTAAAATGGCTTGTATTAAGGTTTGAGTTCGCCAATACATTCAGCATTGTTCGAATGCTGAATGTATTGGCGAACTCAAACCTTAATACAAGCCATTTTAGGTCTATTTTACTCTGAAATCGATCAATAGTTTTCGAGTTCGTTTTCGAGTGCTCCGATTTAGACTAAGCACACTGCTCTCGCGCTCATACTCACGGACCACGGTTGAATAATTTTTGTGATTAGTGGATGTTTGCTCATTACAATTTGTCTGACTGATGAAATATAACTTTATGATAGTTATCTTAGTTACATATTTAACAAGTATAAATTAAAAAATTTAAAAACCCCCGACATTCACCATTCTGTGGCGGCGGCCATCTTGCATTTTCATAGTGCTATTCTACTAGTCAAACCCTTTCATTTGATACCCATATTGAGGGATTTGTGAAAAAATGTGTAATCCGCCATATTGTAGCGGCGGCCATCTTGGATCGATTTTCATCAAACATAGCTAAGAACACTCTCGACTAATTTACCTTTCAAACAAAAAAAAAAAAACGCATTCAAATCGGTTCACCCGTTTGAGCGCTACAGGGGAACAGACACACACACACTTTAAAGCGTCTGATAACGCATTAGCGGTCAACCGCGTACGCGGCTAACCGCTTTTATATTTTTATATTATGCAACCGCTCATTTTGTACGCACTAAACCGCGACGAAATTCTATGAAGAGGCTAGCCGCGCGGTTAACCGCGCACGCGGTTGACCGCTAATGCGTATGAGGGCTAAGGTTTCATCTTTCCGAAAATAAGTTATGTCAGATCGCACTGGGGCCAATCCATGGGCCAAACCATGGCCAAACATACGTATATTCCTGATAAAGTATAAGTACCTCCTCTAGTCTAGACATATTCAAAACTAGATGATGCCCACGGCTTCGCCCGTGTGGATTTAGGTTTTTAAAAATCCCGTGGGGACTTTTGATTTTCCAGAACAAAAAGTAGCTTATCTGTAGAAACCCGTCCCCAAAACGGAAAAATCCCGTGGGATCCCCACGATTTCGGAATACAATTCCTTACAGCATCAGGGTTGAGGAGTTGGATATGTACCTACTCGAGTTCATTCAACGATAAAATCTTTAATTGGTACCCCCAATATCAATTTAAATAACCGAAAGTTTCTAAAACCCATTAGTTTTGGGGATTAGGTCCCCTACAGCATCAGGATTGAGGAGTTGGAATCCAAATTTTTTATAGAACAGGGTCGCAATGTTTCTCTATCGATTAAAAAAAAAATTACGCAAATCGGTTCAGAAATCTCGGAGATATCGGTGTACATAGGTAGAAAAACACAACTCCTCCTTTTTTGAAAGTCGGTTAAAAAAGTAGCCTATGTTACTCCCTGGTTAATTCTCTAATTGTATGTGAAGGTCCCGTCAAAATCGGTTCAGCCGTTCCGAAGATTAGCCCGTTCAAACAGACAGACAGACAGACAGACAGACAGACAGACAGACAAAAATTTTAAAAACGTGTGATTCGGTTATGGTAGCGTTCAAATAACCATATGAGCTTAATATGAGGTAGTTATTTCGATATTACAGACAGACACTTCAATTTTATTTATTAGTATAGATAGGATTTAGCCTGCGAGAGAATGAGATAGATATAGTCGGTATCCATGACAACCGCTCTCCGCCTACGTTCCGTTTTTGAACACAAATGTATAATATTTTGGATTATTCGATAAATTAAAATATAAGTTTCATTCTGCCGTGTGTGAATTGCACACAGACACTTTTTTGTTTACGTATTCTGGCTCTCAACTCTCAAGCCAAAATCTGTGTGGTGCCATTTAACAATAATTGGTGCCTGGTGGTGCAATATGCAATTTAACCACAGTTGTCAAACCAATGAGCCTATGAGGTACCATGGATCAATAAATGTAACGTACCGGAGATCTATTGGCATTTTCCTCAATTTTAGGAGGAAGCGGTGGTCCATTTTGAACTATCTCATTTGGTTAATTTTGAAACTTCTTTGGCACTGAGATAACGTGCGTCACGGGTTAAAAAGTTACCTAGTAGTTAACATCAGTTCCCACAGGATTTTTTAAAAACCTAAATCTACGCAGTCGGGGGCATCAGTTAGTAATAAACATAAGATTCATCTGAGTTGTGATCAAAGATGTCATATCTTCAGGGAACATTGAAGAAAGTCGTAGCGTAGGTAAATAAAACAAAACATTTGGAACAAAGTCGTCGATTTATTCAGCAATTTCCGGTTGAAAAAAAAAAATATATATATAACCAACAAAAACTACACTGAAATTCTGATCGTGACTATTTTACAAACAATTTACAGCGATTTTATTTTGTTATACATAATAAGTTTTGGCGGGCGTTTTGAACGGCTGCCGCGGCTCGCCGCCACAGATGTAAAACTAAATAATAATAATAATAAAAAAGTAATATTTACATCAAAAATAAAGTACATCGCTGATCGCGCACTCATACATACGCGCAGGCCCAAAGATAGCTAAGGGAAAAAATACAACGCCATCTATCGGAAGGCGTTCAAAACGCCCGCGTTGCCTAATCTATGAATCAGAACTTATGAGGTACACATTTTTCCTATTCACTTTACTAAGCGTATGTTAACAGCCCCAAAAATGAGGCCAATTTTTTTTTACATTTTTTCCCAAATTTGCAGCCTTTTGTACAGTATATGATACTTACTAATTACACATGTATAGACAGACAGTTAAAACCAATACATTTTTTTTGGTCGCGGCACATTTTTTCTAACATATTTTGTTTTTTGTTAGAAAAAAAAGTCACGATTTTTTTTGAACGATTGTAACAACAGGACATAGTTTGCGTAAACACGAATGATATTATAAATTTCGCATATAGTATAGCTTATATTATTAAAATCCCAATGTGAATTACATTAAGACGTGTAAGATATTTTAAACAGTTTTTATTTTTTTTTGCGATAAGTATGTATATATTTTTTCTGTTATAAGTTTCTAGTTAAAATTTAACGAATCGAAGTTTATTAATTTCCGAAAAAGAAACTACACTTCAACAATGACACACCTTGCAATCGATTGAAAGCGTGGACCACAGATGGAAGAATTATCCTAATGACGGGACCTATAAAGGTACAAACACCCGACGCATTGGCAACGTTGGTATCGCTTAAGTTCTAAGACCGCTTAATTCCAATTTCTTGTCTAAATTAGCGCAACAACGCTTTATGTCGCGAAAAATTAAAATTAACAATTGACACAAAATTTGTTTTTTTAACGATTAACATATATTGAACAACAAGATTATAAAGAATCGAGACTGCCTATAATATATTTTTGCTCGCCTGAAAAGTAGATTATTTCACTTAACGCGGAATTAGAACTCGGGCGACGATTTTAATCGATCCTCACGCCAAAGTGCGTTTCGACATGCCACGGATGTCTGTTTGCACCTTTACTACAGGCGAATCCAATCGCGCGACTATTCAACATTATTTAGAAATACCCTCGCAATTTCTAGAAAGTTTTTCAATACAATATTAAAAGCATAGTTAGCGATACCCATTCGCCACAGTGTATTTATGTCTACACATTGATTTTATTATCTAGATACATTGTCTAGGTTGTGAGCACTAACACTCACAATTTTTTTTTTCTAAATTCTACATTTACACATCATTTGAAAGCGGTCTCGCTACAAAAAAAAAACAAGCGAATCGAGCGAATCTGATGACTAAATCTGACGTTTGACAGTTTCTTTTTTAAATCTGTCAAATTGTAGTACGGTTAAAAATAAATACTTAAATGCTTGTTTAAATTTTTTTGTAATATGATTTTCATTCTTTATCATTTGGAGCTTTGCAAATCACTTCAAGGAATACCTACGCAAGTTAATTTACATAAATTATCATAGAAATTTTAACGGTAATAGGCCAAGTGCTGGAAACACTGCTCTGTCAACCATACTGGTTTGGCTAGAAAAGGAACATTTTTGATTGGCTAGAAAACAAAAAAATTGCGTTTGTCTATAAAACCAAAACTGTTTGTAATCTTTAAGACTAAAGTTTTTGGATGTCTAATTTTTAGTTTGTTTTGCAAAGCGCTCTCATTATAAGTCCTCCGTTAATTTGAATGAACCATACACAGATCTTTTTTTTTTCTTTCTCTTTCTCTTGACTTCTTAATTGTCTGTGATTGTGGCGCAAAAAGGAACAGTGCCACCTTTTATGTTCAGATGGCCAAAATTGGAACTAGAGCCGCGTCAGCCGCCATTTGGAGAACGTCATTCCTCTATCAGTTTCTGTCTAGGGTGAGTGCTCACATGTTTCTTCGCTATGTTGAGAGAATTTTAATTTCATTTTTTCGTGGACGAATTTCTTGAATAGCAATACCAAAGTCCAAATTCTCTACTAGCGACGCTGTCAACTAGCGTTGAGTTGAAAAAAAATTGAGTTTTACAAATTACTCCTTTATTTACAAGCAGGGACTCGAAAGTACATAAGTGAATTGATTTATATAATAGTTTCCTAAAATTGTTTTCAATCGAGTAATTACAATACATATAGACTATGCCACAATATATATACTAATATACAATTTGAACGCATAAAATAACTAAGTGATGCCAGTATATAATAATATATTTTTATAATGCGTTATTACACTTCATAATGGTATAACAGTGCCCGCGACTTTACGATTTTCCGGGATGAATGTTAGCCTATGTCACTTCTTGTTTATTCCTGTACCTGCCTTTTCAAGTGGCTAATGCATAGAAAGAATTCATAGAAAGCTAAATCTCCAATCGCATCCAAACAGATAAATATTAATGAGACGTCTGTTACCATTTCACGGCTGGACAGCTAAACCGATATTAACGAAATTTGAAACGGAGACAGCCTGCATCCTAGACAGGAACATAGGATAATTTTTATCCCGCAAGACAAAGATGTCCCACGGGTTGCCAAAAACTTCACTTTCACGCGGACGAAATCGCGCGGGCAACTGTTGGTATATGCCGAATATATTCAAAGCCGCAACTAAACGTATTCATCATTTCAACCTGCAAAAAGTTGTAGAAATAAAAATCCTAAGCAAACATATAGGGCGATTAATTCACTATTTTTTTAACTTTTCACTCTATAATATATTCATACGGTTCACTGGTCCGGCCAGCCATCTAATTAAGTAAGTAATATAACGGTGGAGACATAATGACAACACGCGACGCCATGCGACCAGTGGCGTGCACTTCATAAAAGCGTAAAAGCTTTGCATACCCTGACAAAAGCGCCGCTTAGCCATTACTCAGAGAAAGAGAAGAGAAATTAAACTTAAACCGATAAAGAAATTTTGTTTTAATACCTATTGCATACCCTGGCTTTGAATTCTGTGCACGTCACTGCATGCGACGTGTTATGTCAAATCAAAAATTTCATCTTCCTCTGTCGTATTTCTTGCGGGCAATGGAATAAATAGGTCATGACTCTCAGCAATTTCCCATTAATGGTGATCGTTACTCCTTCCATTAATAATATATTCTTCGTTGACAATAGAAGAGGTCGCAACCCTCAGTTTCTCTTTGGTGGTAGTCGCCACACCCACCATTCATTAATCATAAATTTCCCGTTTGCCTTCGTTTCGCAAACAGGTCGCGACCCTCAAACATCCCTAATTTTTGGTGGCCGCGACCCCTTTCATCAACTATATGATTGTAGTTTTTTGGGATGATGAAGCGGTGAACCCACAGATCAGCGCACAACTGGCACGTAAAAACGCCGATTGAAATGCCAATTTTTGACATGTTGACAGTTTTGTATGATTTGACAGCCTGCAGCTATTAGCTGGGCGCCACAAAAAATTACAGAATAATTTTTCATAAACACTTAAAAGCCTTTGACGGGATGTTAGATTCTTGCCATTGAAGAATAGAATAGAATATTTGATTTGACTCAATCGAAAGCATCGCTTTTCACGAGGTCGCGTCGCGTGTTATAAGTGTGATTCCACCTTAATAATAACAATATACACATAGAAACTATATAATACATTCATTACACATACAGTTGGTTTTTTATTATATTACAAATTGTTTTTTTTTTCATACATTTATATTTTACTTTATTTATTTAATAATAATTAAATATACACTCAATGATGATTTATCGCAATTTCATATTTTGTTTACTTTTTTTTTACATAAAGGTGGAAACACATTTGCAGCCCTGCACCCCACCATACGCTAACAAATTATTAAAATGACAGAATGTTTATATTATTCAGAGATACAATGTGATGATAGCGTGGCGTGGTGTAGGGTGGCGTGGCTAGTGTGTTTCTGCCATAAATCGCGCGAAAAATAATAATATAACTACTATAGAATGATCGCTAAAAAGAAAACCTTGCGCTTAATGCCAGCCCCGATATACTAAATTATATATAACATGATAGTACAAACTATGTTTCATAAATAGATATTGGTTGGATAATATTTATACTTATAATTTTAGAAATTGTGGAAAATTTTACGGATGTGCTTGATAAAAGCTGAAAGTTTACAAAATGGTTTCTCCACCTTCCCAGTAAAATAACTGTACAAATAACAACTGGTCAAGTGTGTGAAAGGGTTCCATAATGATGCTATTAAAAAAATTCTATCATTAAATAAAAGCAAAAATGTTAAAAAAACAACTGTTTTAGAAACCACATTCCTCCCATACGAGAAAACACCTAAAAATATTTTTCAACTTTTATTTTTGATGTTCAGAAATCAGAAGGTTCCATTAAAAATTAAACTAGAGAGCTGACTGATGAAAGAAAAAAAATCCATAAAGCCCAGAAATCGAACTTGTAGTATCAAGCACCTCCTATAAAATGTCCACCATCTCTTTATCTATTATAACAGCAGCTCATTTGACTGCATTAATTATTGTATTCTAGGGACTCGTATAAAACTATGAAAAATTCATTATATTGCGTTAATATAGCATTAAACATTAATAATAATATAATATGTAATTATAGGATAACTACAGAAATAATCATATTAGATATTATGTGATATATGAATTATTCATGTATATATTATTATTATTTACTAAAATATAATATTACAGCAGAACAAATTTTGGGGAATTGTCAAATAATTTACTTGAAAGCCTAAGTAAGCTACACACAACCTTACATTGCCAGGAACGTTTGTTTGAGAGGCCATATTTTATAATTTATGCATGTATTCTGAAAATTATATTCAATACAAGCTGTACTATCCCTTTTTACGCCTTTGGGATGGAATTCCAAAAAATCCTTCCTTTGTGCTCCTCATTCAATGTTGCAAATTTCAAACCTCTTCATCCAACGGATTACAGAATAACGGACAACAGACAGGATGGGCGTTCTACAATGAATATAAAATTATTTTGCTATAATCCAAATAAATGCAAATAAATGTGTCATCTTCACCGTTGCTCAACATATTTAGGGGGCGTGGCCAGAGAGAAAGAGAAAGGAGGGTAGATGACTAAGCGGGGATAGTATATATAAGACCGCTCATTCGACACCATGGGGATGAAACTGTCATACAAATTCGATGTCGAATTTTTTTAAATAAACGAGTGACCTCTAGCGTCCGGGGTTGTACAACTTTCAAGAAATTGTTTAAATGTAAAACTAGATGGCAGGATGTTCGCCTGATGCTTATCTAATCCGTCACTTGTCAAAGTTGAATAAATCAAGTGTCAAAAACTGAAGTTTTACAAACTTTTTCAACGGTTATTTGCAGTGCATTATTTCTTAGTTTTCTCATTTTCTTTGTTTTATTAATAGTGGTTTTTGTTTATAACGACGACTTGGACTGTTAATGGACTCTGTGATTTCTTCTCCAAACGATTTTACCCGACTTTGCAAATTGATTTCTGTTTCCTGTTATATACGACATACCTGGCATCTATTTTCGGTTTCTTGACAAAATGCCTAAAAAATCGGAACTTCGGAACTATTGGAACGGAATTTTATTTTGGGTGTACTATTGATGGTAAGTTTGTTTGTATAAAGTTTATACTTTAATATGTAGGTACTTAAATCCCACGTAAAAATCCAATGATATCCATATCATCCAAGATTGTGACCAATTCTTCATTTTTTCAGGTACATTGCATAGATTTCCTAAATGGGAGTATCTCCACAAAGAAAAGTTTGAATCTTGGAAGAGTGTGTTAGGTTTAACAACTCAAGGATATACCTAACAATATATTGTAATTTTGATATCTTGTCTTAAATGTAAAGCGCATTTTTCTAAACTTGAACTATTCATTATTTCATTGATTATTAAACTAATACTTACTTCACAGTTGGTGTATGGGGGTAAACAAAATATTAAAAGGTAAAATTACAATGTTAAAAAAAATATGATTTAATAAAAGAACATGTTTATATGTATGTATTAGGTATAACATTCATACAAAATATTTAAAAAAAAATACTTTGTGTTTCATTTTTACTATTTGCAATTAAAAAACAAATAAATAATCCGTTTTAAAATTTAGAGTTATTTTCCAAAATATATTTAAAGGAAAATCGGTCTGAATTTTAAAACGGATTATTTATTTACCCTGAATAGTAATTATTTATAAGCCGAGGCCCCAAGGACGACATGTACGAAAAGCGCCATCTATCGGTCTATTTGGTATCTAAATGTGGGTTCAATACTAACGCCATCTTTAGACGGTGGAGGAAAAACTTTTAAATACATCTCAACGTTTCGCATCTATAGCAGGTAGTAGTGTATTATCTATGTTCGACACGAACTCACTTTGCAATCGTCCGTTGTGAAGTCGACATCTCCTGAAGATGCTCCGGTGTCGGAGCGAAACGATCGTCGAGTTTGTTTTGTGGTGAATTTGTGTGGTGTTGTGCCTACAAGATTGTGTGGTGTTGTGCCTACAAGATTGTGTGGTGTTGTGCCTACAAATTTGTCACTGTTAGCGGATTATAGCAAAATAATTTTATATTCATTGTATATCATGGAATTCCGCAAAGTAACGCCTGCTTCCATTCAACAGGATGGGCGTTGTCTGTCAGTCAGTCAGTAAGTCAGTCATGGCAATTTTATAGGTATAGAAGACATAAAAATAAGTTTCAGTTAGATTCTAAAAGTATATATTAGTAAATCATACATAGTTAGTTCATGTGCAATAGAGAAATAAACATAAATAAAGGAAATACGGTGTGAATTATTATTTATCTAAAGTTCATTTATCTGGACAGTTTTATCCCTTTAAATTAACAATAGGCTCTCATGGCAAGTTAAAGTATGCCTCCACCCTAATAAATAGCCATAGCACATTTCTGGCATTGCATTATTGTGTGTGGATTATCTCGCAGGCTGGCATCAGCTTTTTTTTTTAAAAAGAAAGGTTTTTTTTTTACATGTATTAACTATGTCACAGCCACTTAAATTATTTTTAACGAAGCTTGCTTTAACACTAAAATGGACCATATTACATTCATCGGGGAGTAGCGTATAAGTATAGTAATAATATAGTTACGCAAGAGACATTATACCAATTTCTTTGCCAAGTCGCAGGTTTTCTTTGCCAAGTCGCAAGTTTTCTTTGCAAAGATGCAATTTTTCTTTGCCGAGTCGCAAGTCGTTTCAATTATGTCATAACCTTATTTCTTTGTCAAATCAGAATCAAGCCTTTATTCAATAGGAATTTCCATCAATGCAATAATTTAAATGCAAAATTAACAATATTTTTCAAGTTTTTTAATATTTATTTTGAATTCTTTTTCAACATTTTATGATTAACATTTTGTTTAGATTTAAATTAAGTAAAAAGCTATTAGAGTAATAAAAACTACCATTTTCACAGCTTTAGTTTAAAATGAAAATTTCTATGAAATTCAAACGTAATTTCTAAACAGAGTTACTATGTCAATCCGATGTTGAAAGTCATATTTAGAATGTTCCTTAAATAATTGATTTTTGTAACTAAAGCCTTACTTAGGCCAAGAACCCACATTAAAAATCCGTTTCCAACTATGCTTTATAAAAACAATAATTTTTATTGAAACTGCAATATTTAAACCAACACGGCAGCTAATTCTGTTTTACGAAATCTCTTAACTAAAATCTAACAGTCTAAATTTAATCCTCTCTTTCAGAATGCTCCATGTGGAAAAGGATAGCACTATTTTTAAACCTGTCAATTTAGTTAATACATTTTGTACAACAGAATTAACCACATTGACAAAAAAACATGTGTTTTGAAGACAACAATGTTGTGAGATCCCACAATCCCACAGTACATTTGTCGAATTTGTAGCAGGTTTTAAAATAAACTTAACACTTGTTTAATTAAATTTTCTTATGACAGTAAGTACAGTACATTTCTGTTGAAGAAACCAACTATTGAAACACCCAAAAACCTTTTGTATGTTTAGAAATAACTTCAGAAATCCTCGATAAAGTCCCAAATTCTGAGTGTGTGAGAGTCAAGTCAAAAAATATTTCACATGAAATGTAAACATATAAGGTCAGCACAGTTGTTTTTTTCAGAGACATTTTCATTTATTCTCCACTCCTTCAATATACTTCTTCAGCGAACACAATTTTTTTCATTTCTTCTCCACATCCTTCAATGTGTAGTTCTACATCGTACGCGAATCACCGCAAGTTGCGATTTCAGCTTTCAATTTTGAAGAATTGGTTGTCGTCTCGTCTCTTAGTATTTCAATGCATAAATAAATTGGTATCGCCAATTTCGCTACTGTATCTTCTCCATGTTCTTTGCTATTGTTGTTTGTGTTGCGACATTCACTGTTTGTCCTATCTGTTGTTTCTTCTTCTTTGCATTCCTTTGACTTGTTTATGTTGCGACACTTACTATTTGCCTTTTTTGCTGTTTCTTCTTCTTTCTCTCTGTATCCCTTTGACTTGTGTATGTTGAGACATTCACTGTTTGCCCTTTTTGCTGTTTCTTCATCTTCTCTGCATCCCTTTGACTTGTTTATGTTGCGAAACTTACTATTTGTCCCTTTTGCTGTATCTTCTTTCTTTCTGCATCCCTTTGACTTGTTTATGTTGCGACATTCACTGTTTGCGTTTTTTGCTGTTTCTTCTTCTTCTCTGCATCCTTTCGACTTGTTAACACTTTCCCACGATTCTCCACTATGGCCCGCACTATGGTCTACAGTCGGTGTTGGAACACTGCTACGCATCGCACTCGCTGCACTGAGACACTGGTCGCCGCTGACGCTGGGGGTGCTGGGTTCGGTGCCCGGTTGTCACGTGACCTCCATCGGGAGCGTGTCGGTCGCGCGTCTGCGCACGCCGTTGGTCGCGCCGCCCTCGTCGCCGTCGACCGCGTCCGCGCTCATGTTCGCCGAGTTGGAAGAAGTTGTCGGCGCGGTGGACGCTTCGGCGATTTCGCTGTAATAGGAATATTAACACTCAAATTTTGATTTAGGGCACCGTCTCTCTAAGACACCAGTGGCGGCACAACCAGTCGCTATTGAAGATGTGGTATCTTCCGCTGGTCGCGCAACCATAGTGACCTACTGAGATATTGGTCTTACTCTCGGGCTTGCGAGTCAGCAAACACGTCAATTTCACACACAAAGCTGAGTTGAAATGTGGCCGAGCTGAACACGGGATCTACTGTGTGAGGGGTCGTGGCACAGACGTGACTGTCAGCGGTCGCGGTGTAGACGTGACTGTCGAGGAGACGCCGCACAGGTGTAGCTACTGTGACAGAGGCTGTGGCGCAAAAGTGATTGTGGCCATGACGCGGGCCATGGCACGGGTCAAAGCGACGTGGCGCGGGCGTGACTGCGTCAAAGTACCATGACAGGGTGTGGATACTGTGTTAGGAACCGTGGTACAGACGTGACTTTCGTGGGGATGTGGCGCGAACGTAACTGTGTCCGAGTCATACCACGGGCGTGGTTACTATGTCACACACAGGTCGTGGCGCAGACGTGACTGTCACCTGTTGGCGGCGGCGCGCGGCTGCGCGACGAGGCGGGCCTGGCGCGCGCGCAGCTGCGCGGCGGTGAACGCGATGGCCTGCACGTTGGCGGACAGCGCCTGCGCGCCGCCCGAGATCGCGATCTTCTGGCCGGCGGGCAGCTGCTGCACATTCTTCTGCAGCAGGTTCGCCACCACCGAGCTGGGTATGGAGGCGGTCTTCGTCGGCGCGATGGTGATGCTGGTCGACGGCTCCGACGACGATCTGGCGAGCGGCGTTGCCACTTGTAGGGTGCGATTTTTTAACTGAAAAGAAAAAAATCTTTAAATTTAGGGTGCATATTGGCCGTTGGACGATTGTCCAACAGCGTTAGAATCTGTACACATAGAGAACGAGTCGTATTCGCTATATTGCCCTCAGAGTGCCGTCGAACACGACCTCTCTTCTTTGCGTCGTTGAACGCCACGTTGGCCTTGCCTGGAGGCGGTTGGAGTTGCACGTTGACTAAGGACTTACTTAAAAAATTCGTTTGTCCAACGGCCGGCCAACGGTCCATCGAGCGGCCCATCCAACGGTCCAATGGGCGAGTCAACGGTCCAACGGCGTTGGATTATCTTGCATTATTCTCACCTGTATCTGGTGTCGGACGTGCGGCGCGCGCACGCTGGGCAGCGCGGCGCGCACGATCTGCCTGCCGTCCACGCTGAGCGACACCCTGTGCGGTCGCGCCGCGGTCGCCACGTTGCCCTTCAGCGTGCCGTCGAACACCACCTGTCGCTTCTTGGCGTCGTTGAACGCCACGTTCGCTTTACCCGGTGGCGGTTGGCGTAGCACGTTGACTAAGTGAGGACCTGCGAAAAAAAATGTATTCAGTCTTCTACGCCGTTTAGTTACCCATCACATTCCACATCTATTATTATCAGATACTAGCTGACCCCCGCGACTTCGTTCGCGTGTTTTTCTTTCTTCGCGCTATAAACCACACGGAGCCCGAGACCTTTCCAACGAATGCAAAACCGTGGAAATCGGTTCGTGCGTTCTGGAGTTATAGCGTCAGGAAGGAAAACCCGACTTATTTTTATATAGTAGATTAACCAACTACAAGTTAATAGGTACAAACTAGGTGAGCCTATGTTCAATAGTTGTTCCTGTGTCCGACTTCCTGCTCTGTCATCAGACCCTGGTAAGGTGTATAACCTTCGAATCATTCATGAATGTGAAAGTAATATAAATTAATATAAATTTGATGTTTGAATTTGAACCCTACGCTGGCTGGTAAAAGAAGTGATAATTATCTGAAACATTTCAGCAACCCTAGTATACCTTTGCCGAGTTGTCCGCCCTTGATCTCGAAGAACTGCGCCACGGAGCCCGGGGCCGCCTTGAGCAGCGCCGCAGCAGGCGGCTTCGCGTCGCCCAGCGCCGCCAACGACACCACCGCCGGCAGCTGGCCCAACGAGCGGTTCTGAGCCAACAGCTGCGCGCGCTGGCTGTGCGTCAGCGGGTGCGCGTGCAGCACCTTCAGCTTGCTGGGTTGGAAAAAATCACCATTTTTCTCAATTCATCCTAAAAATCATGACTTATTAAATATTCGAACAAAAGTCCGACTTTTGTCAAATGGAGATGCGCCTGGGAACTCAAATGACCTCCTGTCACCTTATGGACTCCTGGTACGTAAGAGGATTTTTTGCTATATTTTCAGGTAATTTCACGAAATCATACACCTCCTCTTAGATTTTAACTGGCACTTGTGCAACGCCTGGGAACTCAAATGACCTCCTGTCACCTTATGGACTCCTGGTACGTAAGAGAGGATTTCGATGTTGTCTTTTCATCATCGAATTGTTACGACGTTGGCCACGCGACTAAGAGTCCCCTTTTCCCTCCAATTAAACGAAAACTTCTGCTAGGAGTGGGTACGACAACGGTGTAACGGGTGGGTTTGAACGGTTTCTGATCCGCGTTCGACGACTGTTGCGCTATTGAGACTTAATAAACGTTAGTGGTTTCTCGTCATGCTCATAAGTTAGTTTTTTATGTTGATAATTGAATAAAATGATCAAATGATGCCAACCCCGGCGTGACGTGGTGCACCTGCGGCGCCACCACCACGGAGGGGTGGTGGCGCAGCTGCAGCGGCTTGTGGGCGAGCGAGGCGGGCGCGAGCTGCACCAGCGGCGCGGACACGCGGCGGGTCGCGTTGGCTATGGACGCCACGTTGGTCACGTTGGCCGGCTTGCCTGTGCCCGCTGTCACGACGTTGGCCACGCTGGCGACTGTTGTCGATCCTGTCAATTAATTAATTATAATTTTCATGCTTTATTAACAGCAACATGCTTTATTTAGGGCCTGTTTCACCACCTTCTGATAAGTGTCGGATAAAGCCTAAACGTAAGTTTTGTCGCTTTCTTACTTTATGTCAAGTGACAAAGACAAAAGTTGTGAATAAGCTATCTGACACAAATGTTAGGCCCGGCGGTACGGTACGGTACGGTAGGCGCGAGGACGTGCGCGCGTGCGGGCGTATTTATTCTTGGAATGCAATATTAGCCGTACGTCAATAGTCGTAAAGTTAATTATTCAATAATCTTAGATTTTCTAAGATTATTGAATAATTTTATAGCTTTGCGCTCGCAGTGCGCTGGGCCTGAGAAGGAATCCGTGAGTTGAAACCGTGTCCCCATTAGGCGAACAGTGAGCGGCTGACTGTCCGCTGGGGGACTCTGAGCAGCGCATCTGTCACTAATTCATAGCTCTGGATCTCGCATAGTTTTGGAGGCATTTGGAGCAAATCAGCCGCTCACTGAACTCACGAATAAGTTGGCATGCGAGACGCCGCAAACTGCGTACATTATGCGCTGTTTGACTACGCCATTTAAAATAATACTGGAAGCAAACAGCCGCTCACTGTTCGCCTAATGGGAACACGGCCTTAAAACCCCCATTACACGATATTGAGGGCCCTGCTTTTAAAGCGTAAGCTTGACCCTAGTTAGTGCATCGTTTATTACACTGCTCCCTTTCTCTTACTAATAAAAGAAAGGGAGCAGTGTAATAAACCTTTAAATTCTTGGGCACTAAATAAATAAACAATATGTTATGTCTCCTGACCGAATTTCGGCCACGGCGATGAATCTCAACCGAGGTGGAGACTGGAGACTAATAAATTACGCAGGAGATATTATAGTGCACAATTGAAGGTATAGAGTGCACCAGAGCCTAAGGTGTATGTACACATACCGATGTCTCTATGGTGCGCGTTGTGTACGGGTAAGGCGACCGCCGTGAACGGTCCGTTCTGCAGCAGGCCCACCACCGCGCCGCCGCTGGAGCACGCGCCCGCCACACTTTGGTTCTGCAGGCGGACCTGTTGCATTCGTTTTTAACAAACTTTAAAAAAAGAGGATACATCGACTTGATAATTCGACACGTGTAGTATATAAATATTGTCGGAATTGTAATTTATTTATGATAATCTATTTTTTTATTTTATAATAATCGCGGACAAACGAGTAAACTGGTCACCTGATGTTAAGTGATTACCGCCGCCCATGAACGTTTGCAGCACCTAAGGAACTAATACGTTGCCGGCTTTTGAGGAAGGAAACTGGCTATTCAGCTCGCTGCCGGAACGCATCCGGATGCATTGCGGCAGATTACGGCTGAAGTTTGTCAAAATACACGGTTTATACGGCACGGCACCGCCACCGTAGTGCCGCAGGGCGTCTTAAAAAGCTTCCATTGTGCTGCCTACAACACTGACGACCGTGTCTACACACGACGAATTAACCGTAATTTTTCACGGCAAAAAAAAACGTGTGTGAACAAGAGGCCTTAAGCGGCCAGGGCTCCGCCGTGGCTGGAGTCGACTACGTGAACGATGCTCACTCACCTTCAGGCTCTCGGAGACGGCGACGGTGACGCGGCTCCTGCGCGTCCGAGACTACGACGGTGATGTCACTGCATCCGAGGATACGACGGTGACGTCACTGCGTCCGAGGATACGACGGTGACGACACTGCGTCCGAGGTTACGACGGTGACGTCACTGCGTCCGAGGTTATGACGGTGACGTCACTGCGTCCGAGGTTATGACGGTGACGTCACACCGTGCGAGGATACGACAGTGGCGTTACAACCGCCGGTGTGACGATGATCTTGAGCAGAGAACGCTTCGTTTGCGAGAGGCGACTCTGTCTTACCCAGGGTATTATTGCCGGTGACTGCAATCTACCATGTGACTGACGTCACTCACCTTCAGGCTCTCGGAGACGGCGACGGTCACGATCTGCGGCTGCTGCGCGTCCGACGACACCACCGTGACGTCACCGCCGCCGCCGCGCCGGTGCGCCGCCGACGTGATGATGTGCTTCTTGAGCGGCGAGTGCTTCGTCTGCGACAGGCAACACACGTATTTTTCACCTCACTAGTTATAAAAGCGCACCTTTGTCGCTTAAAACCAGTGAGCAAAAGTCAATTTTGCTCGCTTAGCGAAGAAGTGTTTTGAGAAGACATTACGGATTCCGGTACAGTGTCGCATGGAAACCGATATAATGTGTTTAGTAAAACACTGCAATACCTCTTAGAAATTAGCCGGCTTCCATCGTACACTAACTATTCTATCTATTTATTCTATCTAGACTATTTCTTCACTTATACTATATCCTCAATAACGCAACGGTCGTCGGGCGTGCGGATCAAAAACCGTAACCGGTTCGCTGGTAGTGTTACTAGCTACAGCTGAAATCTCCCACCAGAACAGACCAGAGACAATTTAGAAAATGTAGAATCCCAAATTGCCCTTGCAGGGCAATCGAATTCGGAACCTCCCACGTATAAGACCATGGCTTATTTATTTTTAAGTGCTCTTTTTTATTTTTGTTATTCTTTTGTTTTTACCTAATTAATTAGTGTAAGTGGCCTGCGCGCCGTTCTAATTGATTTAAATAAATAAATGGCAGTCTCCACTGCGCCACCACTGCGCCACCACTGCGTCACCATTGCGTCACTATTGACATTGTACAGTCACCTGCACAGTCTTGAGCTGCACGCCGCGTGTCACTTGCACCTCCTCTACCGGCTCCTCGGGCCGCCTGCGCTCGACCCTCAGCTGCGGCACCTCGTTCACCTCCTCAACTATTATCCTCGACGTGGGCACGGGAGATTTCTCCACCTGAACAGTAAAATCATTTTGAAAAATCCCTATCTCCTATCTCGGAAATGGGTTAACAGAAATAGTTGGTTTCCAAAAAATCCATACCTCCAGAATGGATAAATTGAATCAGTAGGTACAAAAAATGGATGGGTAAATTGAACGGTCGGTTCAAAAAATCCATATCACCAGGATGTGTAAATTAAATGAGTCGGTGCAAAAATTCATTTCTTCAGGATGGGTAAATTGAATTGGTCATTTCAAAAAATCCATATCTCCAGGATAGGTAAATGATGGGTAGATGATGAAAATCCTAGCTAACACAATAATTACCTCCTTGGGCGGTCTAGGCTCTTTGGGCGTTGCGCCGGGCGGCTTCGGCGCGCGCTCGAGGCACACGGGCGGCGCGCGAGGAGCCGCCACGCGCACTGCGCTCGAGCCGAACGCGTCCGCGCGCCGCCTGCGACCAGAGTCGGCACGCCCGCCCGAACTCTGGCCGTAAGATAAAAAAGGATCCTATTCAACAGACAAACGCATACATGTCGGATCACGAACATAAATAAAAAAAACGAAAAGTAATACCAATGAAAAAATATTAATTTTACAAGTACGTATATTATACTATACACGGTGAATTTTCGTTGGTTTTGGAGCTGAATACCTCTTTATATTAATCGTCAATAGAACCCAATTAACTCGTAAAATTTAAAAAATAGTGTAAAAAAAAATTCAATATTTAAAACCAAAAAAAATGTGAGAACTCTTCCTAAAATTATGCTTGTCCCTCGCCTAAGTAACATTATGAAAAAGGGCAGCAATATTTTAAGACCTGTCAAAAATAAAACAAAAAGAACCACTGCAGTTAAATTCGTTAAGTCTAACCTTATCTAACTATAGTCTAACCTAACCTAATTATGATCTAGACTAACCTAACTAACCTAACTTTAGTGAGGTTGAATAGGAACACAAACTTTGAAGAATTAATATTTAAGATGTTGGGCACCCGATGTGTTGGAATGTTGGCAGAATCTCCGGAACAGAAAAGTGTACCAAAGTGTACACACGAGGCATGTAGAGTCCCTACAAGACACCTACATCCAGCAGTGGTGGTTTATCAGTTAACGATAACTACGATTTCAGTACAAAACTTTTTTGATTTATATTTTCATTGATTTTGATCAGACTTTACTAAATGTAGAGTTGGCGTAGACTTAATTTGCACGTGCTTACTAAAAAGTCACGCAAAGTACCTTAGTATCCACGTCCTTGACTAATTCTTCTAAAAGATCATCGGTTATTGCAATTTTCTTATCATCGGTCAACGCCTTCAAGTCTGTCTCAGATAATATACTCTCGACTTGAGCCTCTGTTAACCCAGTGAAGTTCTCCGTTAGTAAATCTTCTCCACTGTTATCCAAGCTTCCACTATTGTCAATCTGTAAAGAAAGTGTTTATTGAAGACTAAAATAAAAGTCTTCTGCCTTCAAATTCTGCGATTCTGACGTGAATACGACATAATATTTCGCACTATAGCCTGCATATAGCTATAGCTATAGTCAGGAAAGGCAAGACTTGTTAAATTATGCTAGACTATTAGTTAGGTTAGTTAGTCTATATAGTTAGGTTATGTTAGACTACTTAGGCTACAGTGAGGTTACCTTAATAGATTGGTCAATAACCATTAGTTAAGTTTAAGGTTAGATGAGGTTAGAATTTATTTATAGATTAGGATTTTTTTAATGCTTTTAAATTATGCTACAGTAGTTAGGTTTAACTAAGACTTTATAGTTAGGTTGGTTATGTTAGACTACTTAGGCTACAGTGAGGTTATGTTTATAGATTGGTCTATGTAATCATTACTTAGTTAGGTTAGATTAGGTTAGCAGTTATTTATAGATTAGGATTTCTTTTTTTTAATGCTTTTAAATTATGCTAGACTAAATAGGTTTAAGTAAGACTACAGTTAGGTTATTGTTAGACTACTTAGACTACAGTGAGTTTACGTTTATATATTGGATTACAATCATTAGTTAGGTTAGATTTGGCTAAAGTTATTTTAGGTTAGATTACAGTTGATTAGATTAGACTAGACTATAGTTAGGTTTGGAACTATCCATGGCTAGGTTAGATTAAGATAAAGTTACTTTAGGTTAGACTATAGTTAGATTATACTATAGTTAGATTGGCAACTTCCCTGGTGCTAGAATTGCGACCTAGCAACGGAAAGCGCAGTGTAAGCAGACCCTTCATTGGGTAAATTAGTTAAACTATAGTTAGATAACCTACCTCCGGGTTAATGTCTCCGTACAAGTCTCCGAGTGTGAACTCGGTGGTGGTGAACGTGTCCAGGGCTCCGGAGGGCGGCGACGACGTCAGCTCGACGGCTATGGGCGTGTCCAGTGCGATGGGGAACTGGTCGTCCGCTGGCTTGTCGGTGTACGGCGGCGAGGGCGGTGGCGTTTTCGGTCGGAAGTGTAACCTGGTATCGTTTAGTTAGCATTAACTATAACCTCGAGGCGCGAAATCCTATAGACCCAAGGTTATTCGTGCCATATGAGTGCCAGCTTGAAACCGAGAAATCCGACTGACCTAAAGATCATTCGAGTGCCAGCTTCGAACCGAGAAATTCGACTGACCTAAAGATCATTCGAGTGCCAGCTTCGAACCGAGAAATTCGACTGACCTAAAGATCATTCGAGTGCCAGCTTCGAACCGAGAAATTCGACTGACCTAAAGATCATTCGAGTGCCAGCTTCGAACCGAGAAATTCGACTGACCTAAAGATCATTAGAGTGCCAGCTTCGAACCGAGAAGTCTGACTGACCCAAATGTCATTCGGGCGCCAGCTTTGAACCGAGAAATCTGACTGACACTCAGATCATTTGCCATGCCACCTTCAAAGAGCGAAATCTAATTGACGCCATCTTTGAAACACGAGATTCAATTGCCTCCGAGACGTGAAACACGACTGACCTAAGAGTTTTTAATTTTTATGCATAGTTTAAGTCTACAATCTTATTTTAGCTGTCTTAAAACTCCTCCTACTCGCACACGACGCATAAACGCCGATTCGCACATATCAGTGAAGCATCAGTGCCGCGGCCGGCGCAGTTCCTGCACTGTGAAAAATATGTAATTCACTATGAACTGACACTGAAACACTGCGTCGTCACTGATACGGACAGGTGTGAACGTTCGTAGAGAATGTATGTTTCACTGTGCCGGAACTGTGCCGGCACTGATGCATCACTGATATGTTGCGAATCGGGCTTGAAGTTTTTACCGCGAACTGACAATGAAGCCATGATTTAAGTGAAAATTTAAATACGTGTAACTTATACGTGTTACTCTGAGATGTTTTTACGATTTGTTGAACTTTAAGACAACTATGAAGAACCAGAAACTCTATAAAAGTCAAAGTCTGAACAACAAAATAAACATTGACTCACCATTTTTTATTAACTTCATTGATGAACTCCTCAAAGTGCCTCTCGACAGGCTGCAGGCTCTCGTCCGAGTCGTAACTACTGTCACTGCACGCGCTCCACGACCTCTTCCTCATCACCCTCTCCAGATTGCCCCTCACCACACTGTCTATAGTCCGCGCCTTGTCACCGACACTATCACCAACACTAGCCAACGCACTATCACTCTCCGGTAACACTTTATCATCTACGTCCATCGTCTCTATCTTAACGTCCGAACCGTCCAACATTTTGACATCCTCAGCGTCCAGTTTGATATCGTCGAGGTCCAGTTTAACGTCGTCGACCTCGATTTTGATATCGTCGACGTCGATTTTGACATCGTCGACGTCGAAGTCGAGCCTGAGGTCGTCGGCGTCCGTTTTGACCGGGTCGATCCACAGGTGGGGGTTCTTGGCCAGGTGTTTTCTGAAAGCGTGCCGCCACGGGTATTTCCCGCCCGTGTGGTAATCTCTCGTCATTTCCTTCGGCGTCCTGTGTGGTTTTGTTTCTAGTTCAACCTGGGGAAGAGAAAATGAGAGTTAATTTGTTTGTTTTTTTTTTTCATAAAAGTCGGTAAGTAAATGTATGTAGCATTACAGTGAAAGAAAAACGATCTAAACGACCAAGATTTTGAGAAATCCGCAAATACATTTTCAGAGACATTTACGAATTTTTTGATTGATTTGAAGACAAGAAAGACTAGAATTACAGTTTGTTTCTCACAAAGATTGGATTACATAATAAAATATTATTTCAATAATCCCAAATTGCCTCTACCGGAAATTGAACCTGGGATCTCCTACTTATAAGATCAGGAGGTTGTCAAAAGCAAAGTAAAGTAACACAAACCTCTTCATCCCGCCGCGCTCTGTCCTCGGAACTGTTGGCGTGTCTGAAGGGGAGGTTGGGCCACAGGTCGTCGAGGGGGGTCGCTATTCGATCCAGAACCACCCTCCCGCCTCTGCCTAGTCTTCTCCGGGCGAATCCTATGCATCGAGGGTAGGGGTGGTTGATTGATGTTAGTGTGAACCTGAGGGTAGAACAACAAAACAACATTTTAACACTAAAAAAATTTAATAATTATACTGACTAGACTGAATCACTGAATAAGTGTTCTCTGAAGAAATCGCGATTCTACTATTTGGAATGATATGCCACCACCAATACAAAATTTAAATCGTATATAACATAATGTGTTACGTGTATTTTATTCATCATTCATTCATCGCAGAAGAATCAACTATAGGACATCTGACGGTGTCGTAGTCATAGTTTGTTATCAATGAAAAAACGCAATCAATCGTGTCTTATGTATAGTGTTTCAATTATTATGAACATTGAACAGACATATAAATATGGTCCATATAAAATGGATATAAAAATTGTAGTTATAGTATAGTCACCTTGTCCTCTCGTCCATTTCGTGTTCAAATAGTCCGTTTTTGGATGGGTTCTCCGGGTCGACGGGCTCGCCGTACAGTGTCGACGTGGGCTGAAACAACAATACGTACAATGTAATAATATAAATTATAAGTACAATCTATACTAATATAATAAAACGGAAGAGTTTGTTTGTTTGAACGCGCTAATCTCAGGAACTACTGGACCGATTTCAAAAATTCTTTCACCGTTGGATATGTACGTGATCCCTGAGTGCTATAGGCTATATATATGTACCACGGGTGAAGCCGGGGCGGACCGCTAGTGTAATATATTAGCGGACCCGGCAGACGTCGTCCTACCTGGTGACATACCGACATCAGCGTCACCTACCGAGACCCGGTAGGTTACCTGTACCTACCCGGTAATTGTTTTCAAACCATCCAGGAACCCATTAAAATATACACACAAAATTTCATCCAAATCGGTACAGCCATTTAGGAGGAGTCAGGTGACAAATACATTACACACGTACAAAAGAATTATATTACGGGTGAGAGAGTTTACCGTATCGAGTATGTGTGTACGCACGTAACATGTCGTCGTACATGTGTGATTGTGAATATAGGTGTTTTTTTAAATAGGAATAGCGGGTAACCGAGCAAGCGAGTCACCTGATGTTAAGTGATTACCGCCGCCCATGAACATTAGTGCCTGAGGAACCACTAATGCGTTGCCGGCTTTTAAGGAAGGGGACTGGCTCTTCAGCTCGCAGCCGGAACACATGCACGTAACACATGTGTGGTGTAAAGTGGTATGTATGTGTGTATATAATAAGGTCATGTATCCACTCACCAGCTCGTAGTAACAGCCAGGTTTTCTCCGGAAGGCGAAGGGCCCGTCGTCCGGCGGCGTCGTTGTTTCCTCTTCCGACGATGTGCACACGCCCGAATCTGAAATATTGTGTATTTTTCATCACCACATGATATAATAATATTATAATACAAAGTTCATCCGTCGAGTTTGTATGTCCGCGCTAATCGCAAAAAAACTTTCAGCCGGTTTCCACCAATCAATCTGATTATGCGACAAGGTTTAGGAGTATGTAGTGTAGGAGTACAATTTATGAAGGTTCGCAGTGTACTTGTGTTTTATCCAGCTTGAAACATTGATGTTATAAGAAATTATATCAACACTAGATGTAACCCGCGACTTCGCGTGGATTTTTAAAATCCTTGTTAACTCTGTACCAAACATCCAAATCGGTTAAACTGTTGTGCCGTGTAAACCTAGCAGACAGATAGACAGACAGACAGACACTATCGGATTTATAATATATGGATTTATTCGTTTCTGATAAAGCTGAAAATGTGTCGAGTGACGAGTGAAGAGGGTTTTTTTGGATCAAATTACTTTCGTCGATCAAATTACTTTTTGTAAAGTACAATACGATTGCTTCCGATGTTTGCCAGTGCACAATATTTATTCTGAAGTACCTACTGTGCCTCTACAAGTGAGAAAATGCGTCTCCATACCTCTGTTGGTTAATGGTTAGAAACTGGATTACGTCCTTCGCATACCAACACCAAATCGACTCATTACAGCGTTGAAATATGAACTTTATATCGCATCACGTAAAGATCCAATAAGTGGGTAGTTGTAAATACTAGACTGTTTTTTTTTTTGATAAAGTTTTCCCTATACTTTTTGAAGTGAAACTTCTTTAGTACCGTTGTGCATTTGAAAATCGATGAAACGAGAAAGCGACACCATTTTAGCCTTCAAAGTCAAAGTTAAGGTTAAGGTTACTTTTCTGAAGTTTCACTTTTGCCGTGTGTGAATTGCACACAAACTTTTTTTTTCTTGGTATAGTTTACCCTGAAATGTTTTTTTTTCTCTCTTGGTAACACTGACCTCTGTGAGGGTGTGCAGTGGGTGGGTGGTGGCGGTGCTTCCGTCTCTTGTACGGGCGCTTCTCTCGCTGGAAAACAAAACGCATAACAACTACGGGCGAACACAGCGGCTCTTATGTACTACGGACGTTTATATATTTTTTAATTCAGACTCTTTGGGCCGACTCATATTTGGCCCATTTTTTATTCCAAGATAAATAAAGGAATGACAAATATCAAAGATCGTCGAGGAATAATAATACCCGTAATATTATGACAAAAAATAAGAAAATTAAACTACTATTACCGTGAAGTGACGTAAGACTTATATAAATTTAGTATTTCTCACCTGTCTAGGCTGATCGACGGGTGTGGGGGGCGTTCTTGGTGGGTAGTGTTGCACGGTGTAATCGCGACGAAAACTGGCCGACGTTAGCGGCACCGCTGTGTACTGAGGGCTGTAGACATAAAACGTAATATTTTTAAAAATTTATCTTAGTTCCTGGCACATCTAGTACCTAATCTAAGGTGATATAAGGATTTCTTTCAAAGTTCCTGTAATTTTTAGTACAACGACTTACAAATAAGGTAGAAGCATGTCTGACGCATAGTGTCGTTTTGTATGTAGAAGTGGATGCCCCTACAGACTTATGTGTGACAATGGATATAAATTCGTTGTTATGCTACATGCGCTTTAAAAGTTGGATACGTCAAATCGTTTATCTCGTTCCAGGCGCAGTTTGGGTTATGAAGCAACCACCAAGTATACACACCATTACTTAATTTTTCATATTCATAATTCATGATCCATACTATAACAAAGAAAAAATGAAAAAATAAAAAGATTACTCACCGGGGCGGTGGGTCAGGTAACAGTTGACTGGCGAAGTCCCCGGCTACATATCGCCTTTCCGCCAATAGAGCTGTCAATTTAACCAACTCCCGCTTTGCCCTCTCCCTCCGCGCTACCAGTTCCAACAGGGACAGCGCTCGTGCGAGGTCCCTTCTAAGTTTGAGCATCTTCTCGTACGAGCTTTCATCGTTTTTTCTGTAAGAAAAAAAATATTAAATAGATAATGATGATAGGGATGCCAAAAGTTACCTAGAAATGGAATCGCTTGTAGGGAAAATTCGAGCAACGAGCACCTGGACAATCAGCTACCCACATTATCTCAAAAATGTAATTAAGCTGAAATTACGATCGCAAGATAAACAAAGCTCTTTGATCGGACTGACTCCAAAACCAGGTTATATGCATTTTTAAATCAACTTGGGTTCCTGAAGTTCAGTTATCGTATTAAACCCATTAAAAACCGGAGTGAGGCCAGCAGTAGGCTCACCCTGATCTGAGATCAGGCAGAATTTCTCCTCGCACGAGCCTCTAACCTGTTTTTCCTGGTCTGCATTTTCTCCGTGCGCCGCCTGAACGCGAGGTAGGGGTTGTTGGATGACTGGCCCGGGCGGCTCTCCGTTTTCACCGACAAGATCAGCGGGTGTTGCTGTAACAACACACAGCTCATTCTCCCTGGTCAATAATATAAACTAACAGCCATTAATGGCGACTGCTTGTTAAAGGTCCCGATCTCGCAGGAAAGAATGGAGCGCAGACACATGCCAGCACTATATAAATCCCAATTTCTTTGCATTGCCCTAGTTCTCTACAACTGTACTTTGTGCTAGATGCATTTTTTCTTGTGACCCCTTCGTACCAGAATTGTCAACTAACCGCGAAACTCCTAATTTTTTTTAATAGTGAGTTTCAATGCCTAACTTCTATCCTATCATCATTACACTAGTTTAAACTCAACTTTTCTATCATATGTCATTAAGGAATTCTAGTGCCTAGCTCATATTTGACTCAATGGTACCATAATCATCATATTGTCATCCAAACCCCTGTATCTGTACCTCAAAAAGTATCTGTAAATCAAGTCGATTGGAACTTTTGAAGTGGCCGTTTTAGTTACTGATTGATTGCAACGGAAACAAAATATGAACAAAGCATGCTAATATAAAGATAGTAATAAATAAAAACCATTTCGATTTATAAGTAATTGAGAACCAGGAAATTGTTGACGTTGCTGCTCAGTGCTGCTTAGTACTCCAAATTTATTCCACACCGGTGTAATGATATTCCCATTCTCGACCAGAATTATAAGACCCTCTGTGTGGTATACTGAACAGAACTGTATAGTTCTCGTCACATTGTAATAAACCACCCGTGGTTGCGTGCAGTACGCCGAGCGCCCATCTTTTCAATGTTCTTAACGCGTACTGCATCTGGGAGACGTTTGATTCGTCCGCGTTATATCGGAATTCTATCGGGGATCGTCCATGCTACCTACCGCTCGCTTGTCGAAGACGGGCGCTAATTTCCTTCTCGGGCCACCACTCTTGACCGCCAGCGTTCCTCCGTACTGGACATTGCCAGTGAGCACGCAGTCCTTTTGTACTCGAGAGCCCTGGTAATATAGCACTAATTATTTCCGTTTTTTACACAGCAGCAGCGCTTCCGGCGCTGAAGAAACCCACAAATATATAATTTGTGGATTTGTGTTCCAGAAATACAAAAGCGCTGCAAAAGGCCTAAATTATTCACTTACAATGTTGACAGGTTCGTTCAGCTAGGTACCGAAACAACATAGCCTACCACCGAAGGCAGTGCCGCTTATGGATTCAAATTGCCGTTGTTACGAACTCCTTGCTCCCATATCCGTAGTACCTTTACCCATCTCCAAAAAAAAAAGCACCAACCTGTATCAATCGGCAAACTCCAGCCATCCTGTAATCTTAGCTAACCAGGATGTAATGGTACTCGCAGCGTCTTTCTTAAGCATCACAGTTAAATCTTTACTATATTTTTAACATCAGTAAATAACGATACTATATCTACTCGTATCAAACAGTTGAGATTCCTCCTCGAACAACTGAAAACTATTAAAGCTATGACAATCAATTGACTGTCCCAGGAAAATTCTGGTAATCACTTAAATTATCTCAAGCAACTATAATTCTTTGATTTGGATAATACGTAATGGCCGAAATAAACTGCTTTATTCTGCCATCACCAGTTGGACCAATAATTTCTAAAAGTTTGGGCAGGTTGCTTCAACCATTTTTCCCTAACCTTCATTGGACCAATTTCTACGTGTATATTCTAAAGACTCACTGTAATAAACTTACAGCGTTGCAAGCCTTTTTCACCCTAGATAGTAGATATGTTTCCTGTTACCATATTATCCTGCGACTTACGAATTTTGTTTGTTCCTTGAAGTACCTTCGTTTCCGTAACCCACACTTCTTTGCAAGATCTACCCTGGAGTATCTAAGATACAGAAAAGCACCAAATTGTAGTGAATCTTACAGTCTTGAAATGTCTCCCCATGTAGCACCAAATGATACTGGGGCCTCAGAAAGTACTTGAACTGCTGACTTTTTCTCAGTATTCTTTGCCCAATTTATGACACTAATAAGGATGAATCGTGGCAGAGACTTACAGTGTACAGTAGTCGCAAACGGCGATGATGAGGTCGAGTCTCTCCAGCAGTTCACCACCTGCCTTGAGCGCAAATATTCAACTATCAGTAAGAGATGAGATATTGAGAATTACAATTTATCTCGTCTTCTTAAGCCCATCTCACCTGGCCTCGGTTGCTACGTCCGAAACTTTTCTAATATCCTGGAGTAACCTAGATATAGAAAAATACTAATTGTACTAATACTTACAGACTTAAGATCACTGGAGCACCACGTTAACTTGACGTTTCCGAAGTTCCTTGAACACTGAATGTTTCAAAGTATGGCTTGCTATATTCGAGACACAAAGAAATATTACAGCAGTGGGACTCACAGTGTTGAGCCGCTTGTTCAACCAGTAGTCGTAGACGGCGATGACCAGATCGTCGTGCCTCTCCAGCAGCAACTTGGCCTCGTTCAGCGTCACCACCGTCTGCCCCGAGCTCTTTTCCAGCTTGTCCATCATCTGCTCGAACTTCAGCTCTGCAATGAAGATGGAAATAGTGTTTAGTAGTTGGTCGAAGTATATGACCTCCCTTAGTCCCTATAGATAGTTAATACTGCTCTCGCAAACAAGATTATTACCCGTTCAAGTCAATTAGGGAATGTTCTTTACATTAATTCGATAACAAATTATTATCTTTTGACTGCAATCTCACCTGGTAATAAGTGAAGATACAGTCTTAGGCTTAGATACAGCGTACTCTGACTTCTTTCAGACTTAAGACAGAGTTAAAACAGAACATAAATCTGTCACATCTTGTAATTGCTCGTTACCAAAAAACCGGTGAGCATAATTTAACCTACACAACAACTTATTATAATTTAACTACGACACAAGGGAAAGTAGCAAAAGCATACATTCCTCTCCACAAAGAAGTTTTGTGTGTGCGCTAGACTACGAAGACAGCAGTAACCAATACGAGAGGCAGATTATGATGCGATACGACAGCACACCAATCATGTTCGCTGCGTCCGACGCACCCCGCTTCGCCGCGCAAAACAGATCCAGCCCACTCTCCCTACAAGGAGTTTTGTGTGTGCGGCAGACTGTACGAAGACGGCGATAACCAATGGGGGAGGCAGATTATGACGCGTTACGACAGCGAACCAATCACGGACTCTGCGCCCGTCGCATTCAAGGTCATAACTTTAGATCCGTGCCACTCGTGGAGATACCCCCTATACTCTAATATTGTCGTATAGAGCTCTTTTCACGTGACGGCGTGTGAACCTGGGCTAAATTCTACCGTATAGCAAAAGTAGTCTCACCTGGAGTATGCCTCACCTGTAAGCTCTGGACGCCGCTGCTGTTTCAGCCACCGCTCGTCCTCCGTGTCGATGTCGTACTCCGGCGTCTCTTGTTCCTCCCAAAGCGCTGTAACCAACGAAACGTACATATTTACTACTACCGACACCGTCATCTCAACAGGATGGCCAGAACACAATCTTGCGCCGCTCGTATCTAGCGGATACCAGCGTCTTTCCCGAGATCGATCGTCCACCTACTATACGACTACTATAGTATTTTTCCTCTATTTACCCGACTATGAACAGAGCTATCTACTGCCTCGTTGGTTTAGTGCATATTCAACTGCAGATGACGAGGTCCCGGGCACGATTCCCGGGTCGGGCAAATAATTGTTAGGTATTGGGTTTTCTGTCAAGAAATTCTCAGTGCTAGCCCGGTTGGCGGTGTCTCACCCCCGTGCCTCGGAGAGCACGTTAAGCAGTCAGTCCCGGTTATTGTCACTTTAATTTCACAATAGTCGTTAGAGCCCGTCAACCAGCATTGGAGCAGCGTGGCGGGGTCTAAGCTCTAATCCCTCTCTCCTATGAGAGAGAAGGCCTATGCCCAGCAGTGGGACGTTAAAAAGACTGTAGTGGTGGTGGTGGTGGAACAGAGCTTGGTCGTTTTGAAAAGAGAAACTCTTGAATTGATTGCTGCCTTTTCTCAGCCGAATTTGTTTTCCGAAGCGGTGGACTACCACTGCTTCGGAAAACAAATTCGGCTTAAAAATTCGGCAAAAAATTACCTATTGTTATGGTAAGTCGACTACTAAGTCGACTTACCATAACAATAGGTAATTTATTTGTAGTTTCAACAGACCCGCAAATGTGCGTGTAGATACCTAAAATGGTCATTTATCGCCTCGTAACGACAAACGCTATAAATAACAGGTGCCTACGTCAGAACAGGTATAGGTGGGTAATTCTAAGTTAACAGGTACTAAGTTATTAGGATAGGCGGCATGACAAAAATAATAGAATGTTAATACAATTGTAGTATTTCTTTATAGAAACACTTATTATCTTCATACCTGAAAAGCAGCCAGTCAATTAATTTATTATTTGTTATTTTATAATGGACCAGGGGAGATACTAAATACAGGGGAGATATAAGGCGTACAGGGTAGGACTTTATTTTCTATTCTGATACTGTTCCTGACGATCCGTGATAATTGACTAACTGACTGATTTTCCTGGGACAAAATAAATCCACCGTTAACAATCAGGCAATCGGTATTCAAACAAAAACATTGTTCGATGTTCCATTAAGTACCTAAGTGAAATTATAATGTTAAGAAAAAGTGGAATAGAGTAAGATTATAAAATATGGATGTATTCACTAAATTATGAAAACAGTACACGTATCGGCTGTAAAAATACTCCAATACGACATATTTGTATCTCCCCTGGACAGTAAGCATCTTCCCTGGCACCTTAAGAGGCAGGGGAGAGAAGGCAGGGGAGATACTTTTCTGTTAAAAAACAGGTATAAACGTCAAAGTTTTTGTTATACGTAATTAACAAAGAAGAATACGATTCTATGCATAAATTACAGTAATTATTTAAAGAAAATAAAGTATTTAGGCTTATAATTGCGAAAAAAAATTTACCAGGGGAGAGAACACATTCACTGATTCACAACTACTCCTAGCAAGTAGTTTCACTGAAATGGCGGACAAAATGACCGCATGCTTGCGTCGTGAATGCTTGCCGCAAACTTCACGTTGAATGCTTTGTTTTGAAGGTCGCAATTTACGCAGCAAAGTAAACAGTCATGAGTTTTAAATTAATACATAATGCCAGGGGAAGAGACGCTAAATATGAGGGACAAATGTAGACATTATAGTTAATATGAAAAAAAAAATGTTAGGTGTTGTTTTTTCTTGGATTGCATTAATTTAATTAGTCTAATTTCTAAATTATTAAAGTTTAATTTACTACATAATTTAAATTTAGTTAAAACTATCGATTGACTAACATAATATGGTTAGGGGACATGGCAGGGGAGATACATTTTTCATATTTGAGGCGCTTTTGCGACTAAATTACATACATTTAATTGGTGAATTTAAGTGACCATATAGAAAGCGGTAACTATTATGACATACCAGTGTTATTTCAAATAAATTAAATATGTATATATGATTTTTTATTGTTGCCGTTGAAAATACCTCATAACTTAGAATTACCCAGGTATGTATTTATTAGTCATGATGACTGTGATAACAATTACGTGTAGGTGTATAGAGACAATGACTCAGTAATCCCAAATGTTATGTTCGGAAAAATCCTTATCGTAAACCTACTAGGTACATAGAAGCGGTGATAGCCTAATGGTTAAGACTTTGGCCCCCCCTTTCGAGGGGACCGAGTTCTATCCCCGGCACGCACCTCAACTTTTCAGTTATGTGCGCTTTAAGTAATTAAATATACTATACTCATCATCTTCCGGTTCTTATCCCACGCTATGTGTAGTCGGCAGTCGCACAACATGTCTTCTTCTTCCACTCACTTCTATTATACGTCAACGCATCATTTACCCCTTTTACACGCATATCCTCTTTCTCACACTACATCCATCTTTTCTTTGGTCTTCCTCTATTCTTTTTTCCCTCTACATGCATGTCTACTATCTACTACGCATGTCATATTATACTATACTCGCTTTAACGGTGAAGAAAAACATCGTGAGGAAACCTGCACGTCTGAGAGTTCTCCATAATGTAATGACGCGGCGTGTTCGTGTACCGCACCGCACTCGGCCGGCGTGGTGGACTGCGGCCTGAACCCGCCACACTCTGAGAGGAGATCCGCGCCCTGTAGTGGGCCGGTGATGGGTTGATAATAATGGTGAATCCACTACATCAAGGAGCCTACAGATTTGCTTAATTTTAACGATCGTTACCGTGGCATGTTAATAATCGAGAAATATCAAGATTAAAACCAAGCAGTAGCCACCTTGGTGAAGGTTGTAAGCTTTGCATAAGAAGTAATAAGAACTCACCAGACCTTCGATGAAGAAAATGCTTATATGTGAACTTTTTTATTCATCAACAAGTTGCCCTTGACTGCAATCTCACCTGATGGTAAGTGACGATGCAGTCTAAGATGGAAGCGTGGGCTAACCTGGAAGAGGTATGGCACCTACACCCGTGCTCGGTTTCTGCGCGGCGTCGTACCGGAACGCTAAATCACTTGGTGGCACGGCTTCACCGGTAAGGTGGTAACTTGCAAAGGTCGAAGCCTTCCACCAGACCAGACCAGAGACTACAATTTAGAAAATATAAAATCCCAAATTGCCTCTTCCGGAAATCGAACCCGGAATTTCCCACTCACAAGACCACAGCGCCCACCACTGCGCCAGGGAGGCCGTCAAAACGCCTTAAAGAGGCCTTAAAACAACGAGGCCAATGAATGTCTTACAAAAGAGTCTCAAGAGTCAAGACATACGAGTATTATCTTTATTAGTAGCGAGGCAATAAGCAATATTGCGAGAACCATAGACCGGTCGGGCAGCATTTCAAACTTAGAAAAAATCCGGCCACGTGCGAATCGGGCCTCGTTCTTATCAGGGTTCCGTAGTTCGTACATACGAACGATTCATCTTATAGACTAGAACAATCTTTCTTTCTAATCTAATATTATAAATGCGAAAGTAACTTGTCTGTCTGTTACGCTTTCACTCCTAAACTGCTGAACCAAATTTGATGAATTTTGGTTAAGAGATATATTAACTTTGTGGAAAGACATAGCCCATATGCTACTTTGTATCCCGGAAAAAAAATCTGTCTAAATTCAAACGGACTAAGTCGCAGTCATCAGCTAGTATTTGTATAAAACTAGAGATCTATTTAATAAGGTAATGCTATTTTTAACCCCCGATGCAAAAACGACGGAGTGTTATAAGTTTGACGTGTCTGTGTGTATGTCTGTCTGTCTGTTCTCCCGTAGCGCTCAAACGGGTGAACCGATTTGAATGTGGTTTTTTTTTGTTAGAAAGGTGAATTAGTCGAGTGTTCTTAGCTATGTTTGATGAAAATCGGTCCAAGATGGCCGCCGCCACAAAATGGTGGATTACATATTTTTTCATAACTCCCTCAATATGGGTATCATGCAAAGCAAAGATGACCGCCGCCACAAAATGGAGAATGTGGGGGTTTTTTAAATTTTAAATTTATAAGTACTTGTTCTGTAAATGTTCGTTTGTTTTGATCACAGCTGTAATTGCACCATGAATCGATGTATTCAATATTTGTTGTTTAAATACATTACGTGGTAATTAATCGATACACATAAATGTCAAATTCCTAACTATATAGTTTGGTTTTGGAAATACACCCGTAACGAATATTGTTTAAAAATAACAACTTTACGGTCTTCATTTGTTTGTTTTCGAAGATAAAAAAATATATATTTTGTACTCTAATGTGAGTTTTTTCATGTATGGGTGAGGAAACTCCATCGACCGCTTGAAATTATTTTAATTTAATTCTTTAATTCTATTAATTGTTGACAGTTAGACAGACAGCAGAGTGACATTAATAGGTTTCCGTTTTAACCTTTGGGCATGGAACCCTAAAAACTATTCTCCACATGAGATTGTCTGGTATGGCACCCTAGTCCAGTTAGCCTTATTTTATTTCTAGATACGTTTCTAACTTTAATGGGCTGCAAAGAGACTGATTTTTAAGAAAAAATGTTAGACGAATCGATTTACTCACTGACGTGTTCCAAGATGTAAACAAAAAATCAAATTAGAGTATGTATGTAATATGTATACAAAAACAAATAAACAGTAAATATCACTCGCTTTAACGGTGATGGAAAACATCGCGAGGAAACCTGCACGCCTACGAGTTTTCCATAATGTGACGCGGCGTGTTCGTGTACCGCACCGCACTCGGCCGGCGACTCGGACTACAGCGTAAACCCTTCTCATTCCAATAGACCTCTATAATAGTGAGCCGGTAATGGGTTGATAATGATGATGATGATGTTGTTGATGATGTTGATGATGATGATGATGATGATGTTGATGATGATGATGATGATGATGATGATGAATATTATTATCGTATCTACTCCTAGCACAAACTTTACACCAGAGGCAACTCTAGCCCATGTAGCGCCCGTGTGCATACATTACCCTAGCGAGTAGCGCCTTTTCGTAAGTGCCGAGGCCGGCGTATCTAACACCGCTGCGCCCGTGTGCAAGGCACACCTTGCACCATAGGTAAAGCCGCCTTTGCTTGACACTTAGGGCCTGTTTCACCACCTTCTGATAAGTGTCGGATAGCCTAAACGTAAGTTTTGTCACTTTCTTACTTTATGTCAAGTGACAAAGACAAAAGTTGTGAATAAGCTATCCGACACTTATCAGGAGGTGCTGTTTCACCATCTCCTGATAAGTGTCGAATAGCTTAAAGCCCTTAATAGTCTAGAAGTTAGTAGCTAGTTAAATAGTCTAGAGTTCAAAAGAATGTCAACGACAATTCATTAATCAAAGTTTAATGAGTCGTTTGGGAGCTATGATGGGACCGAAGAACGAACATGACAAACAGGCGACCCATTAGTAGCCGGGTGAAAATAAAAAAAAACAAATAAAAACAAAATATTTTATTTTTTAACAAACCCCGGTCTGATATCGAACAAGCCATGAAAGGGACTTAATTAAAAGTGAAACTCACAGAGGAAATCCCGCCAGCCCTATATACTAGGGTTGACAACTTCATAAACTCGGAAATATTTAATTTATCTTTTGAACTTTAAACCTACAGAATAGAATAAAATAGAAAAGTTTTTTATTCAAATAAACTTTTACAAGTACTTTTGAATCGTCAATTGAATCTACCACTGGTCGGAATGCCGTTCCAACCGAGAAGAACCAGTAAGAAACTCGGCGGTTGCTCTTTTTTTTAAAATAACAATAGAACAATTTATGTACATGGTTGAAATGCTGTCTCGTGCATTGCTGGAACAAATTAAATCCATGCTTTTTTATCATTTATATAATCTTCAATTGTATACTATGCTTTTTTTATAATATGCTTACAATTCTACACATGTGAAGACGGGCAGACAAAAGTAGCCCCATTTCCGACGGTGGCACCCGTTCACGAGCATGACGCATGATCCAGCCATTGCTTCACTCAACCATATTCGAGGGAACGTAACAACCCGCACCGTTATTTTATTGTCAATAGAAAACCCGAAACACATAGGTATAAAATATTTTTTTTTTTCAAAGAATCTGTGTATTTATGTTTTTTTTTCAAAAATAAAACATGTCAACCGATAAACTTACAAGGTAGTTTTGTTAGCTCGTTGTCCCCGCAAAGTTATACGGTTTGTAGCCCAGAACGAAATCCGATCACCCCGACTCCACGCAGTTTTGTCTATCCTACTCCTAGAGCATTTTTACAACGCGAAGCCAGGTGCTCACGAAAATACTAGCGAAAAGAAGGTTGTTATAGTGAAATGAACCAACTATGTATAGGTGAATCTGACCTATACATAGTTGGTTCATTTCACGAAGACGCGTAAATCATGTGTAAGTCATAAAAGTCACAGGACGAGTCATCGTGAAATGAACCAACTATGTACATAGGTGAATCTGAATGAAGAGACGACAGAGCAAGTTATCCGGCGAAGCCTATCTGAAAAAACTTAATACCTTTACATGGTAGCATTGAGTGCCCTTGATAGAGTGGCTATGTAAGTACGTATTTGATGTATGTATGTCGGAAAAATAATATATTCTTTGAGATTTTGAGACCCCCCTCCCGCGGCCCATATGCGCAATTAATATCATGTACACAGACGGATAACCTATGAGTCACTACGAACGACGGTATACATAAACAATTCACGCAGAATAAATTAATGATCATGATCATTGATCATAAATGCCAAACATTTCTGTTGCCTATGGAGAGTCAGTCTAAAACTGAATATTTTCGGTCGCGTCTTAAACACATATATACATACCAACTATACATTAAATACGAAACTTGAAGAAATAATCTTGAATAAATACTCATGTGACAACCCTTAGCATATTGGGCTTTTAATAATAAATTTGAAGTATGGGTAGCAATACGCTATAATTTAATTTCAACTCACGTACATTGATATAAAGTCTACAATCGGTTAGAGTTAAATGGTTTTATAGGTCGAAAATTGGGTGTATGCCCCGTTGACCAACCGGCCAGACCAACCAGTTGGTCAAAGGGGAATTCGTATTTCCCCTTTGACCAACTGCGGTAGGGTAAGAATTAAATGTCGAATGTCAATACATTGTATCGATACATAAACACACTAATGTTACGATAATCACAGTAATATTATAAAGGCGAAAGTTTGCGTGCGTGCGTGCGTGCGTGCGTGCGTGTGCGTGTGTGTGTGTATGTGCGTGCGTGCGTGCGCGTGTGTGTGTGTGTGCGTGCGTGCATGCGTGCGTATGTGTGCATCCGTGCGTGCGTATTTGTGTGTGTGTGTGTGTGTGTGTGTGTGTGTGTGAGGACTCCTAGATGTAACAATAAGATAGCTTTATGGTATTAAGCCCTTATTGAGCAGTTTTTAGGGTACCCAAAGAGTAAAAACGGGACCCTATTACTAAAACTTCGCTGGCCGTCCGTCTGTCCGTCTGTCACCAGGCTGTATCTCATGAACCGCGATAGCTAGACAGTTGAAATTTTCATAGATGATGTATTCCTGTTGCCGCTATAATAACAAATACTAAAGAACAGAATAAAATAAACAGAATAAAATCACAAAAGTGATTTTTTTCCTCTTTCTTGCTCGATATTGATAACGGCAACTGGTAGATGCTTGGAATATTCACAGAATATTGAATCTATACCTACTTTTTAATTATTTTTAATTATTATTTAATAAATAAAATTGAAGTGTCTGTCTGTAATTTCGAAATAACTACCACATATTAAGCTCATATGGTTATTTGAACGATACCATAACCGAATCACACGTTTTTAAAATTTTTGTCTGTCTGTCTGTCTGTTTGAACGGGCTAATCTTCGGAACGGCTGAACCGATTTTGACGGGACTTTCACAGACAAGTAGAGGATTAACCAAGGAGTAACATAGGCTACTTTTTTAACCGACTTTCAAAAAAGGAGTTGTGTTGAAATCGGTAAATACAGTTGTTAAAAACGCCCTGATAGGTATTTTCGCTGCGCGCGATCGCGACGGCCGACGCGGACGCTCGCGCTCCCCGCGCCGCGCCACGCGCCCCTGCGCTCTGCGCCCGCCGTACGCGGTACCGCGGAACCCCGCCGTACGCGGTACCGCGGAACGCCGCCGCGCGGCGGGGGGCGGGTGGACCAGAAATCTACTTATTCCTCAGGATTTGTGAAAAATCGAAATTCACGCGGGCGAAGCCGCGGGCAAAAGCTAGTTATACATATATTCACTTTAAAAATAAATAATTAAATTAAAATAAAACAAATATTTAAGGGGGGCTCCCATACAACAGACATGATTTTTTTTGCCGTTTTTATAGATGTTTGGAACACTTCGTGCGCGAGTCCGACTCGCACTTGGCCGGTTATTTTGTTTGGCAAAATGTATTTTGACGTGAGATTGCTATGAGATTTTGACAAACAAATTGAAGTGAGATTATTTTGGTTACGTTAAACTCAAGTTTTTTTAAAGAATTAATTGATTTGTTCTGTAAATTAAAAACAACTTTTTTTATAAAGTGAAATATAGGCATAATAGTTATTATATATAGTATAACATTCTCTATTTTATAATAATTGTTTTTTATTAAAGCGCTATGAAAATTTAACTTTTTTAATTTATGTATCGATATAATGTATCGACATTTAATTCTTACCCTACCGCAGTTGGTCAAAGGGGAAATACGAATTCCCCTTTGACCAACTGGTTGGTCAGGCCGGTTGGTCAACGGGGCATACACCGAAAATTGCATTATAGCTGCCGCATGAATTTTTAGTCCTGAAGTGTTACGAACGAAAATGCTTTTAATAAAGTTAAACAAAATATTTTTCACCGTCACCTACAGCTTAACATCCCACAGCTGGGCATAGATCTCCTCTCTTATACGAGGACAGGGATTTAAAGCTTAGACCCGCCATGCTATTCCAATGCGTGTGGGCAGGCTTTAACTCTAAACTTCTCTACAAACCCGTGCTCAACAAGCTATAATTTAAGAAAAAATAATCAGACTTCAAAATATGTACCTTAATAAAGAATTGGAATAATATTGGAAAGGGAAAATGTCTATACATTGAAAACTCCAGAACCGATTTTGATGAAACTTTTCTAGTTGCAGTTTAGTAGGAAACTAGTTCTTGCACTGTTTCCTAAAGTGAAGTAAATGTATGTAAGCCAACAAAAAAAGAATGCTCATAATTTGATTGATGGTTTCAGAGAAACGCGTGGACAAACATACGAATATACACCTATAAAATTTTTATTTGTTTGGAAGTCACAGTAGATGATCCTAATAAATTGCGGTTCAAATATTACATGTACATACGTGTAAAATTGATAACTTCCTTTTTTAAAGTCGGTTAAAAATCCAAAGGACAATAATTATTATTATTATTATCAAAATATTTGGTGACAAGCGACAGCCCTCAGTAATATGGTTGGCTTAATATCAATTTAAAACGAATGAGGGTGGACCCATAGCGAGAATACAATTTCAACTCGAGTAAGTTATAAATAAAGATTAATTTCGTTTGAGCGGATTAACTACGAGGAAAATATTGTGTTAGGCGGTGGTTCGTGTATTTTTGGCGATACAAGTGTTTCATTTTATTATGAACTTACTACTTATATACTCGTAACTTGGTAATGCCCTCGGTATCATTTATAAGCCTATAGATTACTCTCCCTGTACAATCCTCTACCTGCCTGTTAAAGTCCCGTCAAAATCGTCCAGCGGTTCCGAAGATTGGCCCGTAAAGCATGCTGTTTAGGTCCATCTAACTAAAGAATAGTTTCTGTGACAATTACGAAATGGCCAAGCCATACCTACTTTCAAATTGTATCAGCTTTCTAGAGTCTGTTATCTGGACTGGTTTGTCTAGAAGGTAGAGGTACTCGCAGGAAATTAAGTATAGCTCCCCCCCAACACTGCCCGCAACGTAGAAGTACGCCTACCAGTATAACGTTTAATGTTGTTTTTGTCAGTTATAGTAGTTCGAATGTAGGTATGAAGTATCGGGTGTGTGTCAAAAGTTCTATAATTATAATGACTACCTGAAAGTGCCTGAAACCAAGGAAAGTCCCAAGAGCTTAGGACGAGAGATGTCTTACAAGTTACCATAACACGGTACAATCAAAAATAAACCTTAGAACATCCACACAGAGTACCTATCATGTCTTAAGTTCTATTCTTGTTTCTTTATTCAATGTAGACGATTGTATGGGAATTTATTTTCAATCTTAATTTAAGTATATTAAGGTGTATTTTAGAATGCATATTGTAACCAGCCTTTACAAACAGAATCAGCTGTGTGTTATTGCGGGCTGGTGTAATGGACTTGGATTGACTCATACGCATTCTGTATCAGTTACGCACACAGAGTAAATGGCATCCTAATCCCATGGTATATAATCGATTTTCGAAGAATTCTTTTAAAATTGCTGAATGGTATGGGAATTTACTGTAGGTATGAGGGTTGTCGTTCATAATGAGTTTTTTTTACATCATTTTCAACTGAGTAAATGAGGTTGCCATTCGGCGCTAGACATGGGTTTCGCGCGAGAAACATTTTCTGCCACTGAGGTCAATTCACGCACGTCGCACACTTCGATAAATTCAAGATGATTAAACACAAAATTATGTCCAACAGAAATTTTGTTGCCTGAGGCTAGTCCATTTTTAAAAGAAAGAAAAAAACTATTCATTCTCCGAAGGACTTGTTTTCACATCAGAGTTGCCTTCATTATATTTTATTTAATTTATGACATTTGACCTTTCACCGTCCCTGGCATCCACTTTCGAGTCTTAAGGCTGCTCTCCTCACGCGCTTCTCCATACAAACGTATTACGCCTATTATTCTAATATTTGTAGCAATAGATCTAAAGTTAAGCCAGATATCAATTTATATCTCCATTATCTATGCCATAAAATAACAAAAATAGTAAAATTATATTTATTTTGAAAGTTATGACGCTTGAAAAATCACTATTTTTGGGCAAATTTTGAGGCAACTTCGTGCGTAAATAAACTATATAAGAAACTAGAAAATTGAAAAACGACCGAAGTCTTATCATACGTTACTTCATAATAATTTCAAGTGTCTTTAGTTCATGTAAAAAATTGCCAAATATTTGCTAAAATAAGCGTAATTCCAAACCTAGATTTGCATCTTTTTACTTTGCCGTTCTCAAGCAAAATTTATTTATTTAATTAATTTATTATTTATTTATGTATATATTTTTAGTACTCTTCTTTACTGAAGACGTCTCGCTCTCTAAATGTAGAAATCACTGTTTTAGACTCCACTCACAAACGATTTGTCGCTCCTATGGAGAGGGCTCTTAATAAGTTATTACCTACCTACTTGTTTTATTGCCCTGGCTTAAATTAAATTTTATAATAAATAAGTTTTAAAAATTATGGAATAGTACCACCCTGTTATGAGTAGGACACCAGAAAGTAGGGGATTAAAGTTTCCATGAGTTGGTAGGATAGTGTTGGTACCTAGTTAACAGTGTTCCACCCCCGTGCCTTAGAGAGCACGTTGAGCCGTTAGTCCCGTTTATTATCCAGTGTCAAGACCGCCAACCAGCATTGGTGCAGCGTGGGTTTGAATCCCTCTCTCGTATCTTGAGAGAGGGATTCAAACGCGTTACCCACCATCTCCCGTTCCGTTGTGGGTAAAAAATTATAATTAAAAACTAATAAGATTCATTCATATGTCGTGACCAGATCTTAGAATTGATCACTTCATGATGTGGCCGATCATTTCATGTAACGATTCTGTTTCATGATACGGCCATCTAAAACTGACCATATCGTTTAAATGTCAATGATATTTCCATCCACGTTTGGCCAATGGCCATATCATATTATATGTAGGGTTCCCATGATATCTTAGTTTTTAAGTAATGTTTTTTTTTTAAATTATAACTTCACTTATTTTTTGATATTAGAAATCTCATTTATGAGGGTAGTGAGTGGGGGGGGGGGGGGGGGAGAAAGAGCCCCTTTTTCTGAGTGGTTTAAAAATAAATAACAACGAAGGGCCATCTCCTTCTAACCTAATCTATTCGAGTCGGAGTGCCCCACGTCCCGAGCTCGCTTCGCTCGCTCTTGGACCATAAATTCTCTCTACGCGACGAATCCCCCGTCGTTTGAAATCCAATAATACTTATTCCATTGATTTTCATTGCGTGGTCACCCTACTTTCTGTTATTTCACTTCAAAACAACATGATATCAGCGCCTCTAACGGTGGATAATGTAACTATTTTACGATATGGTCACTTATATTTGACCATATCATGAAGTAGCCTTGCGTTTAGCTGTTGATATCATTAAACGATGATCATTCATTGATCTGGCCAGGCCATATGATGATGTGACCGACCATTTCATGAAACGGTTCTGTTTCATGAAATGATCCGCCACATCATGAAGACGTGATCAATTCTAAGATGTGGACACGAGTCACGACACATACACAAAACTCAAGAAATACCTACTGAGACGAACTAATATTCGCATTCACAGTAATATTTCGGAAGTCTTTGAACAGCACACAAAAATATGCAATTAACTAAATGTACCACTAATGACGACGCAGCATATTATAATTATTATTGCGTAAACATTCGCCACAGCCCTACACTAAACAATTAAATAACCACGATCAATTATTTATCAACTCTAGACCCTAGAAATAAAGTTCACAATTCCTCGAACGAACACACTCCAATACGGTTCAAGAGATCCTGCTGTACGATATTGAGTCTTATCGCCCATGTAATAGGGAGGGTGACGGTGTTATTTAAGAAACAACGGTACATTTGCGATTTCTTATCGTTAACGGTCGCAGGAAATGCAGGACTGAGTCAAGTTCTTTTTGCAGACGCTTTTTATCTTTCAGTTTCGGAGATAATAAGAGACCGTACTTACTGTTATGTATTATTTTTGTAAATTAAGTGCTTTGATATTTGGTAGCTCAGCGGAATTCATCCAAACAATGTTTAAAGTGGTGTTTATATACTGTACTATTTTTATTTTACGTTACACATACCGCTACCTAAGTACCTAGTTTGTAACACTAAAACAAAGTATACATTGGCAAAATACTAAAACCTTAACTTAGCTACATACGAAAAAGCTTATGCTAGGAGTATTACTGTGAGATCAAATTAAGAAAGAGGAGAACCAGAGTTGCCGCCATAATAGCTCTTTAATGTTCAGGCGATCAGAAGAGATCTAGGGAAAACTATACAATAGTTCATTTCACGAAACAAGCTCCCAACGAAAATTACCCTTGTGCGCTCATTGGTTAATGCGCGTTACCTTCATTAGGTATAGTCAAATCGTTTTTAGGATCGTCTTACATGCCGGAATTTTCTCAGTACGTTCCTAGTTCTTGAGGTGGTTGGACGTGCGTGTTAGTGAAAAATATTATTATATTAAAAGTGAATTTTATAACACAGAATATTATTATAAAACAATCATTAAAAACTGATGTCCTATGAAAAAGTTGTTTGTAGTAAAAAAAAAATGTAATGCATAGTAGTTGCCTGCCAGCATGTAAGATTAAGCGGGGCGTATTCACTTTGGCCAGCGTGGCGGACTACGGCCTAAATAAACCCTTCTCATTCTGAGAGGAGGCCCGTACCCGATAGTGAACCGGTAATGGGTTGATCATGATGATGATGTATTCACTTATCTCTAGCCACACGCTTCGACTAATTAGGTGGTAGTATTTTGTTCCCTAGGAGTTTGACTCGTGGAATGGACTACAATTATTTTGTTTATCACCCAATCCGGGCAAGCAAGCACGGAGCTAGGTAGAGAACAGATCGCACTCACGCTGCATGTGTATATGCTGTTTGGGCATCTTGTAGTCGGGCGGGTAGCATCGCTCGTAGAACTCCACGTCGGAGACCTGGCACACCTCCGGCGTGGGTATGATGAGCCCCGTGCCCGATATAGCCCTCTGGAGGTGGTGCTCCTGTCGACAAACAGATGAAAACACATGAGCGCAAACTGGAATTGAGGCTACAAAAACAAACTGTAATTTGTTCTCAATAGCGCAAAGGTCGCCGGGCGCGGATCGAAAACCGAAAGGTCGACGGTTCAAACCTCATCCCGTTACTTACACTATTGTCGTACCCACTCCTAGCACAAGTTTACACTTATTTGGCTCCTCCAAAGCAAAATATTAGTCATGTTCATCATGGCTAATATTCTTTAAAAAAATTTTTTTTCACGTGATTAGTGAATACCCCATACCGGCAAAGCCGTAACTCCATCAGCAATCAGTCAATTAGTCGTTCAGTCATTCAGTCCATACAGTCTTATTTGTATCAATGCAATTTAGAAATTTTTATGCATTTGCTTTTCTTCAATTTTCACACCTTATAACCTGTTTAAACTATACATATACATGAGTATATATCTATTATGTATACATATATACTTAAAGCGATGTAGACAACAAAAAAAAAAACCAGTTTTACATAAGGCTCTACATTCCAACGCATCCTCCCACGATAAATAATAATCCGCATTCGTTACGTCACTCTTAAGGCGCGATTCCGCACAACGCTGCAGACGGCAGACGGCAGCAGCAGACGGCAACTGCATGTGCTGCGACGGCAGACGGCATTACTTGACAGTATGAATTTGTATGAGACCGATTCCGATGTACGACTGCAATTACCGCGCGGCAGGTCGTAACTTGTATTGACGCGTAGCGGCAGACGGCACTGCCGTGCATACACAGTACTGCCGCTGCCGTCGAACGAAGATGGACGTGTTAACTGACGATGAAAGTGAAACTTTTATTAATTTAGTATCTCAACATCCATGTTTGTATGATTCCAAAGATCCAAATCATAAAGATTCACGTATAAAAGAAAATATTTGGAAAGAAATCGCCGATACACTCAATAAAACTAGTAAGTATATTTTTATTAATTTTATTACAACTATTGTGTGCGATTTACAATGTTTTCTTGCCACGATACTTCACCAGCTTGGGAACAAAAATATTCTTTTAATGTATCTCGAATTGCTAAGCCTCCGGCATTCGCAAATCCACCAACATTCGCCATTCTAATCATATTGTCAGATGGTATTTCTTCTTCACGGTGATATCTTGGAATCTGCTGGTTTTCTAGATAACCATCTCGTAGTATGTTGTGCAAACAACAGGCAGACATTATTAAGTCGTCACAAGTTTCAGGTGAAATCGGTATTGGTATGTAAAATACTCTAAAAACCTGAGATAATAAGCCAAAAGCGTTTTCGACTACACGTCGAGCACGACATAGCCTGTAGTTGAAAATATCTTTCTGCTTGTCATGTCTCGCAATTCTTTGAGAATATGGCTTCATCATAAATGTATCGAGAGCAAAAGCCTCATCTCCAATTAAGAAATGTGGCAAAATATCATTTGTTCCAGGCAATTTTTTTGGTTCTGGAAAATTGAATGTATTATTTTGTATTTTTTTTCCCACTTCTGACTTTTTAAATATATTACTGTCTCCTTCTTTCCCATATGACCCCACATCAACTGCAATGAATTTGTAGTTTGAGTCGGCTATTGCTAACAACACTATAGAGAAGTATTCTTTGTAGTTGAAAAAAAGAGATCCACTGTGCTGCGGTGCTCTTATACGAATATGTTTGCCATCGATGCTTCCGACACAATTTGGCATGTTCCATTTTTCCCAAAATTCTCTTTCAATTCTTTGAAAATCGTTTTTAGTAGGGGGAGGCATACAAATTGCAACAAGTTTAAGTCGAAGCAAATGTAATACTCGTTTTACCATTCTTGATATATATGACCTTGATATACGATATTGAAATGATAAGGAAGCATAACTTTCTCCTGTTGCCATGAATCTGAAACAAAATAATTACATGATAACAAAATTTGAGATTTTGTATTTAAATTGCAGGTGATGGTTGTAAAAAACAATGGAAGACAATTCGCGATGGGTACATGCGCTTCAAACGAAAAAATAAACTGCCCACTGGGTCAGCAGCTCCGAAAAGTAATCGAACAAAATGGAAATTATACAGATTAATGTCTTTTCTGGATAATGTCTTACAAGAAAGGTCTAGTATTGGTAGCGTAGGTTCGGAGTCATCACAAAACTGGACCGAAGAGTCAGCACAGGATAATATCCAGCAAGAGATCGATACAATGCATTCTGAAGTAAATATCGAGCAAGAGAATGCTATCATGAACACCGAACGTGATATGGCTGCTCCTTCTACCTCAGCTGACCGGCAAACAAGAATAATTAATAAACGTCCTCGAAGCAATAGAAATGAAATTGTATCATATATGAGAGAGAGAGAGAAATCTCGATATTCGCTGTTGAAAAATATGTCTCGACCTGATGATGAATTCAGCTCGTTTGCTAATCATATTGAACATGTTTTAAAAAAATTACCAACACAATTACTTCAAATAAAAGCAAAACAAGAAATCTTTGCCAGAAAACAGTATTATATCGAGTCCTTCAACACCGTCTACTTCGACAGTTAATATCTCTGAACCGAGTACTTCTGATGACAGTCGATACACAATTGTAAATAATTATTCTCCAGTTAGCACTTATTCGGAACCAACTGATTTGACATTTACTGCAAATACGTACACAGCAAATGTGTCTGATGGTAATCGGTATACAATTTTAAACAATTATTCTACAATTAGTACTTCCGAACCGGAACCAACGAATCATACATTGCCAGATTTGTTTAATAATTAGTTTCATTAACACCATCATAACAACAACAAAAAAAAAACTTGAGATGTGTCGAGGGACACCCGGATGGAACGTAGTTCCATCCGGGTGTCCCTGGTAAATAAAAAGTCATTACGTAGTAGTAAATAAAAAGTCACTTACCTCAGCGTTATAAATAATTTTTCTTCTGGCGTTATTGTGTTCTTCAGTGTTTTTGGTTTAAGATCGTCGTAAATTAAAGAAAGTACAAAATTAAACTGATTTTTATTTAGCCGGCAATAACTCCTGAAAAGTTCTTCACTGATATTCAAGTGTCTCTTTATCAAAGTTTCATAAGAGCCTTCTTCTAGCCTATTTCTGTAGAATGGGAGTATAGGTCTACTGCTTGAGTAATACAATAATAACAAGTCATCGTCGTCTTCTTCTTCTTCCATTAAAATTTGCAGCAATTGATTATTCATAGCTCAGATTCACAGAGACACAACCACAACTCAATAATGCCGCGATGTAACTGCTGCCGGTTTCGGAATAGATACGACGGCAATTGAAGTCCGACAGCAAGTGACGTCAGCCGTCTGCTGCTGCCGCCTGCCGTCTGCAGCGTTGTGCGGAATCGCACCTTTACACGATTACATCGATAAATAGTACAATCGCTCGTCAAACGTGACTGGGGAGTCACAGATCACCAGTAGATATTATGCTTAGTACGACTTTGTCGATCGATCGATCTCGAGTACGTTGATTCACTGTATGGTAATTCCGAGCTTGAACACCTCAAAAACGGTGTATTCGAAACTAGAATTCGAATATCGAAAAACTATAATGTCAGAGCAAAATGGACCCAAATGAAATTATTTTAAAGTCGAAATTCAATACTTCGAATTTTTATTTTACAGAGTCAGCCAGCGGATAGTCAGGCGCTCACTGTTCGCCTAATGGGAACACGGCCTTAGGGTGTTCATGAGTGAGTCAAATCAGCTAAATCGTACGTTGTGTTCTATACGGGTTTTTATCGTGATAACAGAAAAGAAGAACTCGATCGAATTTCTATTTCGAAAACTTTAATACCTCGTACTAGGGGACTGCCTCTCTTAGATTGCCAAACTTTCTGACAACCTATCTGGCTGTATCATAGTGTAAGTGGAGTTGCATTACGGCGCTAGACGTATGGATAGTGGATACTCGAAAATATATTTTTTTTCTGGCTTTTGAGGTGCCACCGCCCGTCACGTCGTCGTCCGCACATGCGAAAATAAAATATATGTAAAATAATAGTGTACGTAACACTGACAGAAACATTATGTGTCACTACGATGGAATACATACACAATTCACGCCCTCTTGGTTAAATGAATGATCATTGATCATGAAAGCGTACCGGAAATTTCCATTGCCTAAGGCTTGTCCACAATATGTAATTACTCGTACCAACAAATGAATTGCCAATTTTACGCAGCCCAGAAGTGGACAACATATTGCCAATCTTTCAGTCAACCTATAAATAAATGTCTAAAACCTACCTGGCTCTTTGAACGAATAAGAAAATTGGTAACCCTTAAAATATTCATATGTGCCTCAACTAGGGATGTAACATTGAGTGAAAAAAAATCGATTATTTTTTCACATCCCATAGGGATGTGGACATTGAGTGAAAAAAGCGGTTAGCAGTTAGCATAGGAACATAATATTTTATTCGACTGCGGATCGCGAGATCCTGGGTTCGATTCCTGGATCGGGTCCATTTGTTTTTGGGTATTGCTGTCAAGAAATTGATCAATGTTAGTTCGGAGTTGGTCTTTGGCGGTGTTTCACCTCCGTGCCTCGGAGAGCACGTTAAACCGTCAGTCCCGGTTATTATCAAGTGACAATAATCGTTAAAGCCCGCCAAACCACATGGGAGCAGTGTGGCGGGTCAAATCTTTAAGGCTGAGATTTATATAAGTACTACTCAGACTTGAGAAATACTTTAAATGGGACATAAAATGTCCCTGACATAAATCTGTCTCGTTTTAATAGATAGATAAAGAGGAGGCCTGTGCTCAGCAGAGCGACGTTAAAGGGCGGTTATAGTGTATAATCCATACTAATATTATACTGCGAAAGTGTGCCTGTCTGTCTGTCTATCTGCCTGTCTGTTGGCTTTTCACGGCCCAAAAGTTTAACCGATTTTGATAAAATTTGGTACAGAGGTAGCTTACATCCCGGGGACGGACATAAGCTACTCTTTATCCCGGAAGAGTTCCCACTTTTTAAAGGTTTTTAAAGGTCCATCCGTTTAACCGATTATACGAAATTAGGTACAGAGAGGTAGCTTGCGTCCCGGAAATTGACATAGGCAACTTTTATCCCGGAAAAGCAAATAGTTCCCACAGGATTTTAAAAAACTTAAATTCACGCGGACGAACTCACGGGCATCATCTAGTATGTATATAAAAGCTAAACGGCACGGAACCGCTCCCAATAGAGCAAGATCCCAGGGCCGCCAGACATCACGTATTTTCTGACGGATGAAATGTGGACGATTGAGTAGTGTTAGTATGTACTATGATCGTATGCCTACCTGCTAGCTTGGTCAAACGGCCAATTTCCAGGTATCAGGTAATCAAGGTACATAAAAACATTACTTACTTCACGTAAATTCTCATGGCTGATTTTTATATATGTTTTCGAGTGTATAGTTAAAAATAAATTGTCAATACTCCCAGACACTTTCCGTCGGCCATATTGCTTGACAGACGCTTTAAGGGTCTCAAAATAATTAGTCAACTTCACGTAAATTCTGACGCTCCATTTTTATATATGTTCATCCGACAACTATTTTAAAAGCTTTGACAAGAAGACAGAGCGATCCAAGGGGCCAATCATCCCCTAAACTAAATTTTAATATCTCTGTGAGTGGGAGCGCGAGAGCATTATCTACGCGCATGAGACTGAGTGAATTTTTTGAATCTAAAAAATTTAAGAAAACAAGGAAAAACGTTCAATAGCATTAAAGAAAAAATAACAAAACTGGCAAAAAAAATAGAAGATTTATTGCTTATCATGATGCTTTAAATATTATGACTGCAGAAGAATACAAGCAGCTTTTATAAGCACTTCGACAAAACGGACCCCTGAGTTTAGTTGGTTCAGTGGACAGAAAAAGTTTAAATAAATAAATAAACAAAATGTTTAGACAAAACTTTAAAATAAATGATCCAAATAATTACCTAATGTCTTAATTTATAACACCGACAGTAATTTTGTATTTTCATGTCCTGATTTATGAATAAATGAATCCAACAAATGTAGAGATTTGGAGTTTTTATTTAAAACTAGAGGTCCGTCCCGGCTTCGCCCGTGGTACATAATATATAGCCTATAGCACTCAAGGATCACGTACATATCCAACGGTGAAAGAATTTTTGAAATCGGTCCAGTAGTTTCTGAGATTAGCGCGTTCAAACAAACAAACTCTTCCGCTTTATTATATTAGTATAGATTCAAATCTTAGTAGCGACCCTAAAATGTCATTTAAAAAAATTGAAAAAAATACTGAAATACTTTCATAAGGTATAGAATCAAATTATGTAGTGCCCCGTGAATATAAGAAAAAAAATTTTTTTCTTAGGAATAAGGACCACCCTAATAGGCAGTCCATGACGTCACGGGTTGTTGAAAACGCCTTGTGTAAATAAATAGCAATTTCCGTTCGCCATGGGTTGCAGTACGGAAATTGGCGCGTATTTGTGCCAAAACTCAAAATAGGTTAAATCTCGCTTGGAATTTGATGATTGTTTTTAAATAATAATAATAATATGTCAAACAAATTGTATACTTAGTCATTATACTATACAGGGTGTCTGGGAAACTCAGTAAAGTAAAGTAAAGAATTTACGTGAAGTTGACTAATTATTTTGAGACCCTTAAAGCGTCTGTCAAGCAATATGGCCGACGGAAAGTGTCTGGGAGTATTGACAATTTATTTTTAACTATACACTCGAAAACATATATAAAAATCAGCCATGAGAATTTACGTGAAGTAAGTAATGTTTTTATGTACCTTGATTACCTGATACCTGGAAATTGGCCGTTTGACCAAGCTAGCAGGTAGGCATACGATCATAGTACATACCAACACTACTCAATCGTCCACATTTCATCCGTCAGAAAATACGTGACGTCTGGCGGCCCTGGGATCTTGGACCACAAGTGAAATGTCAGTCCCCTATCAGTATTATCGTTATCGATAAAATCGTCGATGACGTCACCGATCGGTCGTCAACAGGTGACGTCACGATGCGGAATGCCCATATCCGGTGCATGTTATTGAATAAACACCCTGCCAGTGGAGTTGGCGTTAATCTAAAGAGCCTTGTACACATTGACCCAACGCAGTCGGCGAACACGTACAGTTTCTCTCTGTGCTGGAGGGGCGCGAGGACTGTCCAATGTCCATTAATCGCTTAATGGTAGAAGGTTTTCTTGGAATGCAAAGAGTGACAAATCCTGAGATTCTTCCCCGTACGACTCAAAGCGATGAGTGCCTGACTTTATTCACCTACAAATCACCTCTCTTTCTATAGTGTAATCTTTTATCTCATCTGACGCGGTTCATATCATCATCATTATTAAAATATTAACCCATTATTTACCGGCCCACTACAGGCCATGGGTTTCTGTTGGAGTACGAAGGATTTAGGCCGTAGTCAAACCCGCTAGCCGAGTGCGGATTGGTAGACTTCACACGCCTCTGAGATCATCATGGAGAACTCTCAGGCTTTGATAAGCTCTCAGGCATTGAAGGTTTCCTCGCGATGTTTTCCTTCACCGTTAAAGCAAGTGACATTTGATTGCTTTTGCTCCAAAAAGAGGTGCGTGCTGGGTATCGAAATCGTTCCCCCGAAATGGAGGCCGAAGTCTTAACCACGAGGCGTCTTTGAGTAATCGCAAATCAGTGAAAAGCAATTTGAGTACCTGCATGATTTAGATTACCTATATTAGTATGGATTCACTCAGTAATATTACCGAGAACATCCTACTGAGATGGAACAAATATTTTACACAACGCTGCGTGCCGATCTAGCCAGGCTTACGGAAGATTTACTGCACGTGGCGCGGGCGGAGCTCCCACGCTTCTCACCCATCCCCCATGCTAAAATTAGAATTTCCCTTTTGTACCTGTACATTTATATTTATTACATAATACAATAGGAAGTAATCTAATCATTATATTTATTTATTTTAAATTAAGTAAGTACTTTTTCCTAAATTACTTTTTTTATTTGATAACAACTCAAACTCAGCAGAGTAAGTACCCTTAAGTACCCCCTAAGATTGGCAACGTGGCGAGGCTTTGTTTAGGCCTCTTGTTCACAGCACCGGTTAAGAATCCGTTCTTAACCGGTACGGCGTGCTGTCGCGCCGTACCTAGTGCCGCCGGGCGTGTCAACAAGCTTCCATTGTGCTCCATACAATACTGACCGTGTTCTACCACACGGCGAATAAACCGTTATTTTTCACGGCAAAAAAGTGCGTGCACAAGAAGCCTTAGGTCTGGCAGCGTAAGGCCCTTTGTTAACACGCCGTGGAAACGTTCACGTTCTGTAGGGCTATTCTCTAAAGCCATTTTCGAATTATAGTGAATTCGAGATGAGTTTGCTAATTTGTACTCTGTAAAACTCGATAGTACAGGTCTTCTCACTCAAACTCACTTCACTTCGCAAGTGCGTAGCAGCAGGGCTATTCTGTAAAGCCATTTTCGAATTATAGAGAGTGAATTCGAGATGAGTTTGTTAATTTGTACTCTGTAAAACTCGATAGTACAGGTCTTCTCACTCAAACTCACTTCACTTCGCAAGTGCGTGACAGATGTTTACAGAATATCAAACCAAGGTGAAGTGAGTTTGCTTTCGAAGCGAGTTATTTCACTTGAGTGAGCTTCGATATCGAGATGGTATTTTAGAGAATAGCCCTACAGATGTTTACAGAATATCAAACTAAGGTGAAGTGAGTTTGCTTTCGAAGCGAGTTATCTCACTTGAGTGAGCTTCGATATCGAGATGGTATTTTAGAGAATAGCCCTACTGTATGGATAATAAAAGGTGGTTAAAACGTGGCGTGTTAACAAGAGGCCTAAGTCAATGCCTCGTTGAGGCTAACGCACTTAGGCCAACATCTCACTGGGACACCATGGTGGCTCCATCGGTCTCGTCACCGTGGTGTCTTTAGCTACCAAACAAGAAACACTAGAACAGACACCAGGATCGTCAGTTTCATTATGGATGTCGAAAAGAACACTACTTTTGCTGTATAATAAGATATTTATTTATTTATTTTCAACTACATTACATTACATAGTCCAGAGTCCAGACGTCCCTGGTAGCGCCACTGGTGGTCGAGTGAGTGAGACACTAAAAAGCTCTACATATTAGTGGTTGCACTGCACCATTAGTGGGTGATCGCGATCGCCACCATTAAATTATTGGTTGCACAACCAAGCCAGCACCAGGTGAGGTACCCTCTATAAAGCTGTATACATTTTGTTGGTAGCGCGACTGGTTGCGCCACTACTGGTATCCTAGTGATATAGTGCCTTATTACGGACCCAGAGGTACTCAAATTTCGGGAGATTTTTCGTCCGTCAATTGTACCACTTCAGATTCTTTCGAGTTCTTATTGTTTCAAGTGGATGCTCTGTAAAATATCCAAATACGGTACTTTAACCATTCAAAGAAATAAGTAATGCTGGAAACACACTCGCGACAAGCCACGCCAAGCGCGTCAATCGTAGTATTTTCTATGAGCAATATTCTCATCTCCAAAACGTTGTTCCAATAAAACACTTTAAAGATTAAATAAAATGCACGTAAAGATCCTTGTTTTGAAGTCAATTATTCGCCAAATCAGGCACTTTAGATCTTGCTACATGCCTGATAAAACTTATGCCAAAGCAAAGATAAGTCTATATTGGAGCGCGCTTGCCTAGAAAATTCGCACTGGACTCTAAGGTATTCAAGTAATACGTGACACGGACGCCAGTAGTCCCATATCTTGTTGGTTCGGAATTCAGATAGAAAGAAAGATTTGTTGTATCTATTTAACATTCTGGCAAATAAATGATTTTATTATTTATTTATCTAATTTATGGTATCATTATTATCTTAATGTATTACAAAAGTAGCGTAATGTTTATCTGTGAAACAAATATCAAAAAAATCGAACGAAAACATAAAAGTAAGGTTCGCTTTGTAGTTCATTTTAATTTAAAGTTCGATATTCGAAATGTATTAACTACGAGCGGATACCCGCGACTTCGTTCGCGTGGATATTGAATATATTGATTTTAATAATCCCGTGGGAATCATTTTGTTTTTCCTAAGCTCATTTGAGCTTATTTATACCTTGCTAAAAACTGTTAAAAGTTCACTGGCGGATGTTTAGGTACATCAAAATGTAAACATCCGCCAGTGAAAGTCCCATCAAAATCGGTCCAGCCTTTCAGAGATTAGCCAGTTGTCTTTAAAGTATCTACTTTCTAACAAAAAAGAATCAATGAATTTGGACCACTCGTTAACGAATAACAGCTAAGTACACATTTTGACTTTCATCCCCTCTCCCAAGGGAACCGTGCTGAATTTCGGGATAAAAAGAATCCTATATGTTACTCCATAGTATGAACTTAAATCATGCCGAGTTTCATTTCAATCCATTCAGTAGTTTTTACGTGATGCGCGCACAAACATACAGACAAACAGATAAACAGACAAACAGACAAAAATTTCAAAAATAGCTTTTTTACGTTCTATTACTTATCCCTAACATCCCCCAGTTATTATTTTGCAAAAATCTTCAATGTACAGATACGGCAAGTCTACGATTTTATTATATGTATAGATAGATGTTAATATATATATATATACATATGTATATATGTTAATTATTATAGATACATACGGGGTGTCCTACGTCAGCGACAAACGCGACAACGCGACGCGAAAATATCAGTAGCTGAACCTGCATGTGGCCTACGTTGTCGCGTGGACAAGTTTGTAATTTTCTATGGAGTCGAATCGCGTCGTGTCGCATCGCGTCGCGTCGTATTCGCTCTCGCAGGACACCGCGGTATATGAAAATCTGTACAACTCATCTATCTCCATTCTACGTTAACGATCGTTGACTTCAGTACATCGGTAACCGATGTAATTTCTAATCGTCCAATCAATCAAACGGTAAAAAAAAACGAAGAAATTTATATTTTTAACCGGTTGTAAAACGAAATTTTACAGTAAGTTGAGTCCGCGGCGTCCGCGTCACCCGGATTAGTGTCCAGGCTGAAAGCATTTATGCTGAAGGGTTACAGCTGAGGTGGGATATTTTTTCGGGTTTTTAACCCCCGACGCAAAAACGACGGGGTGTTATAAGTTTGACGTGTCTGTGTGTGTGTGTGTGTCTGTCTGTTCCCCTGTAGCGCTCAAACGGGTGGACCACTTTGAATGCGGTTTTTTTTTGTTTGAAAGGTAAATTAGTTGAGTGTTGTTAGCTATGTTTGATGAAAATCGATCCAAGATGACCGCCGCTACAAAATGCCGAATTACATATTTTTTCACAACTCCCTTAATATGGGTAACAAATGAAAGGGCTCGACTAGTAGAATAGCATTATTGCAAATTCAAGATGGCTGCCGCCACAAAATGCCGAATGTCGGGGGTTTTTTTGAATTTTTATTTATACTTGTGCCATGCATGACACATGTAGGTACTGGCGCTTCTGTTTATTGGGGCATTTTAGATTAACTCTCGTCAGCCCACAATAAAGCAGCACGGCGGGTCTAAGCTCTAAATCCCTCTATTCTATAATATGAGAGCAGGCCGTAACCAGCAGTGGGACGTTAAACGGAGCAACGCAAGCGTTAAGTAAGTGGTGCAAGCGCCAAAATAATCTGCCTAAAGGTACCTATGTATGGCACAAATTTTTAATGAACGTTATCATTTTCTTTCTTTCATTCTTTCCTTTTTTCTTTCTTTCAAAACGGTCCCAAATCCTGGTTTTGTCTCAACACTCGTGGCGTGTTACAAGTGTGGCAAAACCCGATAATATTTCCTCATAAGGCATACCTATCTACGCAAGTGTAAAAAATTCCATTCACATCAATCGATGGCTGCAATTTTATTGAAGTTGATATTTCAACTTTATTTATATTGTTATAGAAATGATTTTATGTTGATATACACTCAGCGGCACGGAATCTTGGCCACTTACGAATTTTGTAATAATTTGTGTTTTTATAATTTTATTGTATAATTTAAGGGTAGGTTATTAAAGATAAACTTTTCTTTATGACTTAAAAAGTTTTTAAAGGTTTTAGACACTTACAACACTTCTCAATATCTTTTTTTTTTGAATTATTCATTAATGAAGAATTTGAACACCAATTTCGATGGAACCAAAAAATTGAAAATCCCTATTTTTTTAAATCCTTCACACATTTCTATAGCAGGTGTTTCCTCCTCTAGCTCTGATGACTGCCAGCATTCGGTCAGACATGCTCTGGATTATGTTTTTGATATCAACTTGCGGCACGGCTTCCCAAGTGGCCAGCGCTGCATTACGGAGCTCATTGAGAGTTCATAGTGGATTAGAAGCAGACGATATCTTTCTTTTAAGCATATCCCAGTTATGCTCTAGTGGGTTTAAGTCTGGGATACGAGCTGGCCACAGCAAAGTTCAAATGCCAGGCTCTTGAAGATACTCCTGCACACTTTTAGCGTCGTCGGGACGTGCGTTATCGTGCATTAAAAAAAATCTTCGTACCCTATAAACCCTAAATTAGGCATAACGTGGTCCTGGAGGATCTCTCCAATATACTGTGTGACATTTAGCCGATTATCAACGACCACTAACTCCGTACGAGCATCGAAACTCACTCCTGCCCAAACCATTTTGGAGCAACCTGAAAACTCAGTGTTTACGTAATGGTAATGGGTAGATACCTTTCTTCTCTTCTTCTTCACACCCTTTCGCGACCACCTGGAGTTTGTAAAGTGATTCAGCACTCATCAATAAAGAGAAATTATGTCCATTGCTCATGTGTCCAATTCGCATGCTCTCGGACGAATCGAAAACGAGCTTCTCGATGCTCTCTGAGGAGTTCTGGGCTGCGCATTGATCTACGAGATCTTAAATTCGTTTCCTCCATTCGTATTCTGATCGTGCGCTTGCTTACAGTTATGTCTCTAACATTTTGGAGACGTTATTTAATCTCAACAGCAGTAATAAAGCGGTTTTTCAATATCTCCATGATAATGAACCTGTTGTCTCAAGCCAAAGTGCACCTTACGCCTTCATTACCTGGTCTGCGCGTGAAGCTACCAGTCTCCTGACATCGTTTCCAGGCATACCGCATGGATGAACGTGGTACATTTAAAACCATAGCCACTTCCAGGACTGACTCAGTCCTTGGTCAATCAATACAATAGCTTGCGCGACCTGTTCTGTTGTAAATGGCATTCTTTTTTAATCTAAAGGATGTTTGACTACACAGAAACAACCACAATACTTAAAAAAATTGGTTAGCTTTAAAATAAACTTTTGAAAACACACAACGTTCAAACTCTGTATTGGTCCCATAAATGACCCGTTTAGCCTGAAACTGCATTAGTGGTTTGAAGGAGCACTTAATCTTAATGAATTACCCATTAGAACAAAAAATAAACATTTTTTTCACAGCCTGCACTTGAACTTTTGAATAGGATTATAAAAAATTAAATTATTACAAAATTCTTAAGTGGCCAAGATTCCGTGCCGCTAAGTGTATATAATATTACAGGACCTGGGACTTGGGATTCTCTATCTAATACAATATTATATAATACCTACCAACTCTGTTCTGAGGTTCTTACGGGAATAATTAGCTTGTCAGGGCTTGAAGTTTCTTTTGAAGACCCGTTATAGGTAGGTACTATGTACTAAGGAAATTAAATTTAAATTGTTAGTTTAAATTATACAGCCTCTGTACACTACTTGCGAAGTTGAGCGAGGGCGAGGAGAATAGTGTAGGTAGAACCTAAGTTATTATATCTTAAGCCCCCTCGGCTTAAGATAATAATAACTTAGGTTGACCTGCAGGGGCGTTGACAGAGCGTTCCAAAAAGTTCCAAAAAGTTTATATTTTAATCCTCAGTTGGATCGCACAAGATCCCACAAGTTTTGTACCCGATGCGGAATCGAACCCAGGACTTCGTGATCCGCAAGACCAACGAGGAAGGTGTTCAGATACGGACTTCAATCTTATTTATTGACATCTAGGTAAATAGTAAACAAAAGCCAAATTGGAATCGACGTTATCTGCCTGACCTTTATTGGATTAATTATATCGCCGAGGTAAGCCCATTTCACGCCCCAAAGAGCCCGATAATATTAATGGCCGCCGATCGCCAATGGATATTTGCATACGGGATACCTTTCACCTACTGGGGATGTGCCGGAGTTGGACATTCAACCCCAATAAGGGATGACAGGCGGAGAGTAGAAGGGGATGAAGTTGATCTCAGGCGTCCATCGCAATATTCAATAGAGAGTATTTCAATATTTTTTTAATTCAAAAGATTAATAGTCGTCAATCACTAATGGATATAGGTATACTTCTCACCTACCGGGGATGTGCCGGAGTTGGACATTCGACCCCAAAAGCGGATGACGGAAGATACAAGGGGATGAGGTTGATCTCAACCACAATTGATTTTCTCAGGCGTCCATCGCAATATTTACGGGAGTAGGTACTTAAATTTTTTATGCAAAAGCCAAAGATAAAAATACCTTAAGATACTGAAAATACTGAAAGGCGACTCCATTTACTGTAGGTAGGTATGTAAAATATATTGAAGAGTAAAAACTAAAAACAGATTGCTCACAACCTAGACAAGATAAAAAAGAACCTAGGCAGGGACGGCAGTATGAAATGCTCAATTTTCGGCAGCACGACTGACGTGTTTGTTAAACAGTGTTATTATTCGAACAGCATTCTACGAATGAAGCGAAGATTGAACTAATGAAAAACTCATAGCGCTTCTTTTTCTTTTTGTAAAATCACATCCCTAGCTCGATCCCGAGCTTTTAACGGTGAAACTCTACAATCAGTAATGTACAAGATATGCAGTCCCATACAAAATCTTATTGGAAAAGTGTCCAACAAAAATAAGTTTTCACTTACGAGATAAAAATAAAACAAAAATTAACATCAAAATAATATATTTTTTGTATTCTAACATTTTTTTAAAGTACACAACGGGCATCGTGAGACGTGTTATCATTGGCTTTCTCACCGGAAATAGGGTCACAATAATGGGTGAGAAGTTATTTTTCGCGGAAAATTTTGAAGAACGTATTATATTATAGTGTATATCTACGTCTAGGTGCATTATTGATCGAAAAGGAAACCTGTATGTATTTTCCCGGAACGCAGTTGGCGCTCCCGACATAATATAAAATGAAAGTAGGGTTGCCAACTTTTTGTAAAAATAGTTTACGAAAATAAACACTGTTTTATTTTTCTGCATTGAAAAGTTCTTTTCCGTGTTGCTTTAGGGCCATATTATTTGGCTAGGCTCTCGTTGGGACGCAATAAGGAAAATACTTGGTCAAGCGCGTGCCAAGACACGCATAATATAGGGTGCCGTAATCATGTTTATAAAAAAAATATAATTTTTATGTGAATTTTCTACTACTGTGTCTACCTGTTTGTTCAACGTTTACATTGGACCAACTACATAATAATGTTGGTCGACTTTACATAGATAGATAGAAATCCTACATTGCACATAAGGAATCTTGTTAGTTATTCGTCACACGATACCCAGTCGTGATAAGTTCATAATTGTATACTATACTGCTTAGTAGGTACTATACTGCCTAGTTACTACGAGTTACGGAAGAAGGCACCCAACTTACGTAAAAACCGGGATGCTAGTGTTTTGTCGGGACGTCGGAACACAGGGTTCGATAATGGTGACAGTCCCGATATATACATATACCTATAGACTGATGGTGGCAGCCCTATGCATCCACTGAAGAGGATATTGCACGACGATGCAAACACCATGAACGTTTTCTTTTTCAAATAGGTTTTATTTATAACTCAAAATTCAAATATACCTATGATAATGACAAACAGTATTTTGCATAGAATCTATAATATAATAAGACTGTAACAGATCCAATTCTGTACATAAAAGATATTTTGAAAATTTTTATTGGAGGGCACTATATAATCGATACTGAAGCCAAAACTGCAATTTTTTTCATTTTTGTCTGTCTGTCTGTCTGTCTGTCTGTCTGTCTGTCTGTCTGTCTGTATCTTGGCCGCGCATCACGCCGAAACTACTGAATGGATTCAAATGAAACTTGGTACGATTTGAGTTTATACTCCGAGGTAGGTTATAGGATACTTTTTATCCCGAAATTCAGCACGGTTCCCTTGGGAGAGGGAATGAAAGTTAAAACGTGTATTTAGCTGTAATTCATTAACGCGTTATTCGATTTCACTCATTCTTTTTTTGTTAGAAAGGTAGTACTTTAAGTATTGTCCCGTAAATATTTCAAGGTCATAAATTTTTTAGTTTAGAAATGACAGGCATTTATTGGGTTTCAATAACTTGGGACCCGGATCTTTGTACGTACGGCTTATTTTAAACTGGTGTGCGTTTAAATTTATGTTTCTTGGTCTGTCTATTTGTTCTAGCTAATCTCCGAAACGGCTGGATCGATTTTAACGGAACTTTCAATGGCAGATAGGTGATGTTATAAGGAGTAACTTAGGCTACATTTAGTTTAGGTACATAAAAGAATTATGGGATCCGATCCGACCCTATTATAAAACATATAAACACGCGAACGAAGTCGCGGGGGTCAGCTAGTAATGAATAAGAGGGAGAATTGCCCTTTACATCAAATTGTATGGAAACCTGCTGTCGTTAGTTTGTCCCCACCACTTGCTACAAAATGCTATATTGCATACTGATAGATCAGTGCAAGCAGCACCAGCAAATATAGACTTTATCGTATAGTACACAGCGTTCAATTTCAATCACCGTACATCACACGTTATCGATGTTGAGTGAAGGCGCCCGTTCCATGAAAGGTCTAAAGTTTTAGTGAAAGAATATATTTATATAGTACAAGTACCATTGCGTCCTAAGACCGACCGATTCAATGTTTGATTTCTACTAAGCAAGCAATGGATTTTGTTCATAATGAGATACAGACTTCTCAATTTAACACTTTTTGAGCATAATGTAAATATACATAATAATGTTTTCTTGTTTTTTATGGAAAATAACAACAATAACTTGTACTTAAGTGTGAAATGAGATGCCATCTTTCGTGTGATTCCCTTTTTTGCTTGATTTTTTTCAAACAACCACTGAACAACACGGCATTTTGTTAAAAATCGAGAGCGGTGAAGCGATCGGTGGACGACATTCGACTAAAGACAGAAACGGTTCTCAGGTGTATTTAACACCAGAAAAGTTCTCAGGAACCACGCCCCCTTGCCATATCTCTTCTTATTCATTTATCTATGGTATTTTGGTAGGGTACTTTATTTTTCACTATCGTCATCATTATCAACCCATTTACCACTGCAGGACACGGTCCTCCTCTCAGAATGAGAAGGGTTTAGGCCGTTCTCCACCACCTGGGACGTATACAACGGGTTCCCCAGGCGTCCAGCACAGTCAGCAAGAGGGAACAGCCGTCGTGGTTTTTAGTGCGGTATACCCCCACTCGGGGGGGGGGGGGGGGGGGGAGTCCCACATAACTCCCGTTCTGCCCAAAGAACGGGGGTAGCTATAAAGCTTTTCCACCACGTCAAAAAGACTTCACACACTTTTGGGAACGTTATATGGAGAACTCTCAGGCATGCACATTGCACAGGTTTCCCCACGATATTTTCCTTTACAAAGGATTCCTAACAAAGATTTTTTTAAAATTCGACCCGAACGGGGATATTTAATCCCCGTTCGTGGTTGAAAGTTTGTATGAGGTTTATATGAATCCACGCGGAAGAATTCGCGGGCATCAGCTGGTCAAGTATAATACTGTTATAAACAATACAGTTGTCGGTAACCCTACGTAAAAATCACGTGTAAGAGCGTTTGTCCACCGTCACCGGGACGTCACCGACAACGAGATGACGGTGCCGATTTAGGGACCGTTCAGATAGACCGGCGCGGAGAGCATCGGAGAGCATTTCTTTTTTCACACAGACCGGCCGTTTAAGTTTGCTCTGCTCTCCGCGCCGGTCTGTGTGAACGGACACGCGGATGCGTTCGGAGCCGAGCGTACGCTCTTGGGTCGGACGGCAGAGCAATTCGGCCTACGGTCGGCTGTGCGAGCATGAAAGAGCACGCGAACGGAGCCGGTCGGCTGCTCTATGCTCGAGCACGAGCATAGAGCAGCCGACCGGCTCGACGAGCAGCCGAGCGGCTGCTCTTAAGGCTTTGTCAGACAGGATGCGTATTTTAGCGCTGCGTAGTAGCGTTATAGCGTCCCGTTTTAACGTCGCGCGAGGCTTCGTCAAACAGAACGCTTTAGCGCGCGTTAGGGCACTGACTCGACGACACCGCGCCGCCATTTCGCCATTCGCCAAAGCGTAGTGCAGATCGATAGCAGTGTGAAGAGTTTGTTCGTTATGGAGATGTCGAGTGATTCAGATGTGGAAGAATTATTACTTTTATATGCTTTATCACGGTCACAGAGAAAAAGAGTATGGGTGCACGACATCAATCAAAAGAGAAAGGATTTAGGAGAGTATCATCGTTTGTGTCGTGAGCTTGCATCACATGAAGATCGTTTTTTTACATACTTTCGTATGTCTCAAGATTTATTCGAAGAACTACATGAACTGCTCATCCCAAAAATAAGCAAATGTACCACAAACTGGAGGACACCTATTTCTACAAGAGAAAGACTTGTAATCTGTCTAAGGTAAGAAATATTTATTTTTTTAAATACATGTTCATTGCGTTATTATTATGAAAATCAATCAAAATCAGCTGAGTTGTAATCAGAAGTCGATGCTCCAAAATTAGTTACATGTAGAATATCGATTTCGCGTAGTGGTTGACGTAGCTGCTCAGGCTGTTGAAGGTATGATGAAGTACTGTTAGATAAATCTATAACAGCTACTGGGGATGAATCTTCGGGAACAGAATTGGGTACTGCATAGCAGACGGAGTCTTCGGTACTAATAATGGAATAGTGTGGTGAATTCAATATCTGGACGTTTTCTTGCAGTTCCTCTGTTTCTATGCTTGCAAATAACTTGGCTAGTTCTACTTTGGCTTTTATCTGTTTGTCTTTGGAAAAACTTTTAAATGTTTGGGCATAACTTTGGAATAGGTGATCTATGGCATCATACTCTTGTTTTTTCTTATTTTGAAGAAAATTTATAACTTTATCCATTTCGCTGTCAGTTTTTTTTATTTTCTTAGCTCGTGAACTATTTGTGTCATTTGTTTGGGGCGTCTCTAGCGGAGGTGTTTCTGGCGGGGGTGCGCTTTGTGTTCTTGGTGGAGGTGTCTGTGGTGGAGGCGTCTCTGGAGATTGAGTTTCTATAGCTGACGATGTTTCTGGTGTAGGTTCTCGAATATTTGAAGTTCTTTCTCGATCTGTCAGAGTTGAGTCAAGGAACTGTAACTGGGAAGCCCAAGGCCATTTTGTAAATTTTTTTGCAGCTTGTCCTGTAGTACCTGCAACCTCTTTTTTGTATCTCATATAATTGTCCCTCAAGCTCTTCCATTTTTTTTTTAGCTACTTCACCTATAAAATAAACATAAATTGTATTATTTTGTTTCAGGTACTTAGCTACGGGTGATTCACATCAGACCATAGCCTTCTCCTTCCGAGTAGGTCGTTCAACAGTCGGTGGTATTGTAAAAGAAGTCTGTACAGAAATCTGGAATACATTACAACCAGAATATATGCCATCGCCTACTGAAGAGACATGGAAACAATCAGAGAAGGGTTATAGGGAAACCTGGAACTTCCCGAATTGTGTCGGTAGTATTGATGGGAAACATGTCTCTATAAAGTGTCCCCAAAATAGTGGATCAGAATATTTTTGCTACAAGAAGTTTTTTTCTGTAGTTCTTCTTGCTATAGTCGATCCATGTTACAAATTCACCGTCATAGATGTCGGTAGTTACGGGCGGCATAGTGATAGTGGTATATTCGAGAACTCAATATTTTATCGGCAATATATCCACGGAAAATCTCTGCTGCCAGATAAACCTCTTCCAGGCACCGAGGAGCCCGTACCTCATGTACTTATCGGCGACGAAGGTTTTGCTTTAAAAACATATTTGATGCGTCCATTCCCAAGAGCCACACAAGACGAAAGAAAAACAAATTTTAATAAAAGACTTTGCAGGGCACGTCGGGTGGTTGAAAATACATTCGGAATATTAGCACAAAAATGGCGCATTTTTTTACGACCTATTGACTGTGATGTGGACACATCAATTGATATTATTAAAGCTGCATGTTGTTTACATAATTACTTGCGAACAAAACAAGGTACAGCGATATTAACTCCGGAGTCGGAAGACGAAAACGCACCTATGCGTGCTTTAATAACTCATCGTCCAACAAATAGAAGATCAACGACTGCAGCATTCGAAACTCGTGAACAATTTGTGTCTTATTTTAATCAATAACGAATTTTTTTACTTACCAGTTTCATTAATTTCTTTTCCGATTTGTGCCCACAATTTTGCCTTCATTGATATATCTTTATATGAACTATCCTTCGTATTATATAAGCATGGATATTTTCTAACCAATTCTATCAAATTTTCGATCATTATGCAGTATTTTATTATTATTTTACGCCTATTCACTCCGACGCTAAAATAAAATTTGTAAAAAAATACAACACCCGACGTTAAAAGCGTCCTAACGCCGCGACAGAGCGTTGCGTACTGCTAGCGCCGGCGCTCTGTTTGACGGTATTGTACGATGGTAGTACAACACATCTTAGCGTCATAGCGCGGCGTCAAGTTAACGCTCTGACGCGCGCTAAGTACGCGTCCTGTCTGACAAAGCCTTTAATATTTCACACAGAGCGTATTGGGAGCATCCTCGAGCATCCTCATATCATAAAAGAGATAAAACGTAAAAATAAAGCTTATTTCAATGTCTTAAGATTCTATTTTAAATGCGATTAAAATTTGCTCTGCTCTCCGCGCCGGTCTATCTGAAAGGTCCCTTAGTGATACATACATTTACTACGGCCGTGTGTCCACCGCACGCCCGTCACGTCAACTTGTTCTCGACCAGAAATAATCTCGTTCTCGGTGACGTCCCGGTGACGGTGGCGGTGGACAAACGCTCTAAGGGAATCTATTTACGCTCCTAAAATAACACTGGTCAACAAAAAACCAACTTTTGTAAACCCATGAAATAAATTGAACTAATTTTAAGAGAGCATTAAAAAACATTCACAGTTGTACTAATTTCATGTCTTGGTTAGCTCATCTTTTTTGTGGATTTCAACAAAAGGATTTACAACCCAATTAAAAATTTAGTTACATTAATAAATTATAATATTTTTAAAGTGTACCTACCATAGGGACTACTTTTTCTTTTATAAATGAGATCTACAGGTTCTTTTCTTAACTTCCAACAATAATATGCTAGCATAGCAGGACTCCATTTTCCTTGATATAGCCGTTCCATGTCTTGGTGGAAGCGCTTATCTTGCTCAACGCTAACGTCTCCCATATTTCGAGGTTAAAAATCTAAATGTGAGTCTAAAACGTGTATTTCGAGGAAAATTTGACACCCAATAGCATGCAAGGGTTGAATCATATCTTACAGAAGTGTTTTATAGTTTTTAGTTCTCACATTTCCAAGAAAATTACTACAAACTTGTGTCGTGAATTTCCAAAACATATTCTTTTCTTTATTTAATTTATTATTGAAAATATTGTCCAAAATCAACTTCCGTTGATTTAGGACAGTAATACTGAGATCTTTAAGCTAACATTATTTCAACGTATTTTCTTTTATTACGTGTTGAGCCCTGCAGTTTTATTCACGCAGAAATAACAATCTTTAAGATGATCTTTGTCTTCTGTTCTTTTCATTCCATCTTCACATAAGCATTAGTGCTGCAAAAGATAAACTTGATCAACGAACGGACAGCCAATCTCTTAAATTGTTACCACAACTCGAGCATATCATGCGCCAAACCCATGGTTTAACTTGATATTTCGATGCATCGCCAAAGTATAGTTCTTATGTATTTAGAATTTAGATTCGCGGTGTTAATTTTTCATTATGTGTATGATGGTAAATAAATAAATAAAAAATAAATAAATTATTTTCTTTTGTAGTAAAATTGAAATACACGTAACAAAACTCGTCTGGATTACATAACAAATGCGAGGAATTTTGGTGATGAAATAAGTAGGTAATTAGGTAAAAATTGATATAAATGAAAACAAACACGCAAAACTCCATTAAATAATGTTAAAATTCACTGAATACACTATTCAAACTATTTTTAACTACAAATGTAACAATTTAAAGTTGAAAATTACTTTGTTAGGTTATTTTTGTCTATCACACTCTACACTCTACAGGGATAGGCTATTTTATAAGCAAGAACATTACAGGTGGTCGCGCATCGTGCGTTTACCCCATATATGCTCCAACTCCAACAAGCTTACCTCAAAAAATCGAGCTAAACCAGTTGTGAAACATATATGGTTGATGAGTAGTTACCGCGTACTTTTTGTATATTATAATTTACTAGCGGACCCGGCAGACGTCGTCCTGCCCGCTATTAGCGCCACCTACCGGGTCCAATTTTTCTACTAATAAACCTTCCTCTTGAATCACTGTATCTATTAAAAAAAAACCGCATCAAAATCCGTTGCGTAGTTTTAAAGATTTAAGCGTACATAGGGACATAGGGATATAGGGACAGAGAAAGCGACTTTGTTTTATACTATGTAGTGATAACTCATTATCATTGGGCAAAAACTGTGTTGATCAGTGTAATTAAAACCTGCAATAAAATCTGAAACGAACAGAACGCGTGGACATCAACGTGTCCGACGCGGCTCGTAAAGCTGTAATAAATGTTCGCCTGACTTTGGGGTCCCAGGGTGGTCGAATGGCGACCCCACACTTGCAAACGCTAACAAAGACCCCACTAGGTGGACGGACGATCTCATGAAAGTCGCTAGCAGCAGCTGGATACAAGCGGCACAAGATCGTGGCGATTCATGCAAGAGACCTACGACTGGCGGTGGACGTTTTACGGGTGACATGATAAGGATAAAATGATAACCGAATTTCGGCCACTAGGGCCAATCGCATCCGAGTCTAGCCAACGACAAAGGCGATATTATAGTGCACAAGTGTGTGCGCAAACACATGTGCACTCTCTACTTCTATAATTTTCATAGTCCGACGAATTAATCTTGACGGCAAAACCGAATAATTTTTTTTGTGCGCTCTGAGACATCGATTATGCTTAACTGCTCGTCCACACGGTGGCGAACATGCTGGCCCATCTTATGGTCTAATACGTTGGCCAACGTGTAGTGCGGAGTTTGTGCTATTTTGGTAGGTATTGGAATGATGGCCCGCAAGTTGGCGCGAGATCCATTTCGTGTCGGTACATCAAAGGGTTTGGGACAGAGTTCGGCAGCCGCGTCCACACGTTGGCGGCAAGTTCAGTTTGCTACGAGCTCTCAGAGTGATTGCACGCATGCACGTCTTTTAAATTTTATATTCACGCGTCGTAACTAGTATAATGTCCACAAAATGGCAGTGACAATGACCAATGAAGAAACTTTTTGCTTTATAGAGCCCTACTAAGCCGAAAATTGTTTGTGGAACCCAAGAAATAAAATCACAAAAATAAAACAATACAATTTTCGTATACACATTCACGTAGTTGCGGTATGCTGTGAATAATTAAACCGCAGCCGCTGTTAACGTCTCAATATTCAATTTAGTAAATACGTCCGCACATTGGCCCTAACCGGAGCATACTGAACGACCTTCCAACGTGTGGACGCGAACACAAACTCCTCGCCCAATACCTTCCATAATATACGCCATCATGTTGGCCAACGTGTAGAGGCGCCTTAATCCATACTAACTCTACGTGGGGCGCATCCGGTCGTTGACCTCTTTGCGTAATCCGAAATAATTAACTGAACTTGCCTCCAACGTGTGGATGGTGCGGCCAAACTCTGTCCCAAACCCTTTGATGTACCGACACGCAATGGATCTCGCGCCAACTTGCGGGCCATCGTTCCAATACCTTCCAACTCCGCTCTACACGTTGGGCCAATTGGGCCATAAGATGGGCCAGCATGTTGGCGAACGTGTGGATGAGCAGTTAAGTGAAACTCAACACGCAAAATGTAGTAGATTCAAGAAATACTTACGAATATGAAACAAAACAAAACATTATTTTTAACAGACTTCAAAAAAGGAGTTTCTCAATTATTATTAATCGGAATCTTTTTAACCCCCGACGCAAAACGACGGGGTGTTATAAGTTTAACGTGTCTGTGTGTGTGTGTGTGTGTGTATGTGTGTCTGTCTGTTCCCCTGTAGCGCTCAAATGGGTGGACAGATATGAATGCGTTTTTCTTGTTTGAAAGGTGAATTAGTCGAGAGCGTCGTTAGCTATGTTTGATGAAAATCGATCCAAGATGGCCGCTGCTACAAACTGGCGGATTACATATTTTTTCACAACTTCAATAATATGGGTATCAAATGAAAGGGTTTGACTGGTAGAATTATAGCACTATGCTTTATTATACTTCCGAAATGGTCCCATGATCAGAAAATGATAATGGGATCCTAGAGAAATCGAGGGAACTCTTTTTTTAACCCCCGACGCAAAAACGACGGGGTGTTATAAGTTTGACGTGTCTGTGTGTGTGTGTGTGTGTGTGTGTGTGTGTCTGTGTGTGTGTGTGTGTGTGTGTCTGTCTGTTCCCCTGTGGAGCTCAAACGCGTGGACCGATTTGAATGCGGTTTTTTTTGTTTGAAAGGTGAATTAGTCGAGAGTGTTCTTAGCTATGTTTGATGAAAATCGGTCCAAGATGGCCGCCGCTACAAAATGGCGGATCACATATTTTTTCACAACTCCCTTAATATGGGTATCAAATGAAAGGGCTGGACTAGTAGAATAGCATTACGCAAATCCAAGATGGCCGCCGCCACACAATGGCGAATGTCGGGGGTTTTTTAAATTTCTAATTTATACTTGTTATATATTGAAGTCGGTTTAATTTTTCCTAAAAGATATAGCTTGTGTTTTTGGTAATTAATCCGGGAGATAGTAGAAAATTCCCAGTAATTAGTTACAAAATAATATGGCGACCCCTCAGTGCTCGAATTCCGTAATTAATGAAAAGAAAATAATGGTTGTATGGCGCTGGTAGTCGGGGACATAATCGCAGGACGATTAATTGAACTTGTCGGTTCCCGACGATTTATTACGCAAAGATTCTTTCTTGTATTTCCCGGTAGTCGATTAAAAACATTCGCGAAATGCTATATTATCATCTGTTGGGGCCCACTACTGCCTCGTTGGTCTAGTGGTTAGCATATTCAACTGCAGATTAGGGCCCGACGCAAGAAATTCCCAATCCCAACCCGGAGTTAGTAGTTGGCGGTATTTCACCCTCGTGCTTCGGAAAGCAGTCGGTCCCGGTTATTATCACTATCATGTGACAATTATAGTCGTTAAAGCCCGCCATCCCGCATTGGAGCAGCGTGGCGGGTCTAAGCTTCAAATCCCTCTTTCCTATGAGCCCAGCAGTGGGGCGTTAAAAAAAGGCTGTAGTGGTGGAATCAAAATTATTTACTTGCCAACTAAAAATAATTCAATGCATACGTTATGTAACGTACCTACGTAATTTCATGTGAATTTAAATAAGCATACTCCGAAGGAACGTGACGGAATGCCTTAATTAAAGACAATAGGATGTTATGAGACTTTTTAACCCCCGACGCAAAAACGACGGGGTGTTATAAGTTTGACGTGTCTGTGTGTGTGTGTGTGTGTGTGTGTGTGTCTGTCTGTTCCCCTGTGGCGCTCAAACGGGTGGACCGATTTGAATGCGGTTTTTTTTGTTTGAAAGGTGAATTAGTCGAGAGTGTTCCTAGCTATGTTTGATGAAAATCGGTCCAAGATGGCCGCCGCTACAAAATGGCGGATGATATATTTTTTCACAACTCCCTTGATATGGGTATCAAATGAAAGGGCTTGACTAGTAGAATAGCACTATTGCAAATTCAAGATGGCCGCCGCCACTAAATGGCGAATGTCGGGGGTTTTTTAAATTTTCAATTTACACTTGTTTTGTGAAGTCTTTACTTTATAATATTATTATGCCACTCTTTCGAGCAACGCATGTTTGAACTTCCAACGCAAAAAAAAGAAGTTTTTAAGTCCATGGTCTGTCATTTTTAATTAGTCACGTAACACAACGGCGAGACGACTCACGTGGATATACAATATTCGTTCAAGCTGGCCAGCTCGCATTCGAAAAGCGTGGCGGTTCCAAGCTCTTGGGCTTGGAACACAAGTCACAGTTAAAACGAGGCAGATTTATTGTCAGGGACATATCTATGTCCTGTTTTAACTCTGTGAGTCTAAGTTCAGAGTATTTATCTCAGCCTAAATACCTTTCTCCTATAAGAGTGGAAGGTTGTGCCCAGCAGTAGGATGTTAACAATGCCAATGACTTCACTTTGTATTTTACTACTCGATGAGGCAACATGATCGGATGTCTTTAATTCGGATGTCCCATATGAATCAAATTCACATATTGTCTTTTTAAACGTGTTTCTTTTAACAGAACTCATAATGGTAAAATGTTGCTTTTCTTGTCAAACAATAAAGTAATTTCGTATTTAGGAACGTAGTTATCACAAAGCGCGCAAGCGCACGCTATCGATACTTGGACAACACTAAAACAAAGCGCGCGACGTTCGCGCCGTTCGCTCTTCACTCCTTGCGTTTATCGAGGCTCACATGAGTAGATAGGTACAGACACAGAGTGGAAGCTTCATACAAGCGGTATCCATGACGACCGCTCTTCGCCTACTTTCCGTTTTTGAACCTAAATAACCTAATATATTTTTGAACCTAATATATTGAAATAATTGAACCTAAACCAACTAATTTCAAAATCATAAATAAGGTTTTAATGTTTAATAAAATATTTACATAATAATATTTAGGAGCCTTCGAACAATTAGAATATATACATAAGTTTCACTTCTGCCGTGTGTGAATTGCACACTGATTTTTTTTACTTGATTATTCAATCAAATAACTTTGAAGAGGGAAGCATGTATGTATAAATCAAACACAGAAATAAAGGAGTTATGATCTCCCGCACGGAGGGGGAGAACACGATTTTTGGCGACGCACCAGCTGACAGTCACGTAAGAGATACTTTACATCCCTTAACGCAGTCAACGTGTTTAAAAGGGGCTTTAGCGGTGGAGGTATAGTGATATTTGGATTTTGGAGTACCACAAGTACAGGCGTGTAGTTGAATTCCTCCATTAACGCCGCTTATTAAACTAATTAATTGAATTCACTAATTCAATCCTGAGGCACGCCGACGCTGACCGCGCGTTGAATCGTATTATGAGAATTGTACCTACTATTGACGACCGTCCTGGCAGTGGAGAACGCTGTGATGTTATAGACGAGAGGGCACAGGTACGATTCCCGGGGACGACGACTTGGTAATTAATAATTTCGAAATTAGCTCTGGTAAAATTAATTGAAGCGGTGATAGCTTATTGGTAACAACTTCGGCTTCCCTTTCCGGGGGACTGAATTTGATCCCCGGCACGCACATCTAACTTTTCGGAGTTATTTTCGTTTTAAGCAAGTGATTTCAATGGTGACGGAAAACGTGAGGAAACCTGCACGCCTGAGAGTTCTCGTATAATGTTCTCAAAGGCGTATGAAATCTACCAATCCGCACTTGGCCAGTGCAGCGTAATGAACTACGGTCTAAACCCTTCTCATTCTGAAGGACCTGTGCATTGTAGTGGGCCGGTAATGGGTTGATATGTGATAATGATGATGATGATGAAAAAAAATAAAAAAAAAAAATAGAAATTTTCTTTTTAACTTTCGACTTCTCATGTTTGAGAGGTGCCTTGATAACTTTTTGCATATACCTGCGTTTGACGAATCGTTTGTCGAAACGTTGTGCCTGACCAAGCCTTTAATTTCAATACCCTCTGCACCCGTGTTTATCCACTCCGGTATTCCCGGCCGTTGACGCATCCGCCCACACCCGACGTAACATACATATACGTCTATACCATCGTTTGAAGAAATCGTAACACGCGTTATGTCGTTTCAAAAAAAAAAAGCTTTTTGCGGCTTTTGAAACTTGGCGTTTTCGTTGTTTTATCAAATTTTTCATGTCTGTAATTTGGCTTCGAAAGCTCGAAATAAATGCTGATTTTCCGATATTAAAAAAAATAATTAACGGTGTAGGATATCTTGCCGAAAGGCTCCCTCCACACAAACATACAAATAAAAAGCGGACCCTTGATTCGACGCCATAAAGTACAGTTTAACACCCACAGCGATGAGTGCCTACATTTTATATTCACCTACAAATCACCTCTCTTTCAATCACTTACATATGTGACGCGGTTGGACAAAGGAATTTGCGCCGATGTACTCACAGCTGATTTGAATTTTGATTACACACCGAAGGCAGCGATAGGTAATAGATATAGATTAGAATTAAAACAGGCAAAGGTAAACGGGCACTTTATAACGAAACCATACCTACGGCGGAAACAAACGAAATTGACAGCACAGTACACAGATTGAACCAGTAGTGAAACTACCCACAAACGTTCGAAACGGCTCACTCACACAAACATGCGCATCGACGAGACCATTTAGCAGCAGTCGCTACTGACATCCACGCGAAAACCCGGTAGGGGTTCTCGTCGATGAGCATGTTTGTGTGAGTGAGCCGTTTCGAACGTTTGTGGGTAGTTTCACTACTGGTTGTATCTGTGTACTGTGTTGACAGTGTGTATTCAAATATGACTTGAATGATTAACAATGACATAAGCCGCATTGTTGTGAGCCTTGTGAATCTCGAAAATAATGAAAAAGTTTCAGTATATGAAAAGTTTCAGTATATAAAATAGACAGCGTATAAATACAGGATCACGTAGCTCACCCGTGTGCTATCTTCTGCTGTATATTACACTATTTTTTTTAATATTTACTAACTTTTTTCACAACGATTTCGATTGAAAAAGTTATAATGTCTTTCATTTAAAACTATTTCTGTTCATTTCCGCAACTTTTCGCACAGCGGGCCGGATTGTGCCCGTTTACCTTTAATAAAGATGCGTGTCTATGTGTATCTAGTATCTACTCTATAACCACGCACCGCGCGCGTGTGGCACTAGTGACTATAGACTGTTTATTTTTAGTGCTAGATAGAGCTGAAACTGCTTCCTAGGTTCTAGCCGCTAGCGGTAGGTACGTAGTACGGTACGCAGTACGCTAGGTACTGAGTTCGATTCCCGGGTCGGGCCATAAATGGTTAGGTATTGGGTTTTCTCAGTGCCAGCCCAGAGTTGGATGTCGGCGCCGCGGTGTTCCATTTCCATGCCCTGGAGAGCACGTTAAGCTGTCGTGGAGCATTGGAGCAGCGTGGCGGATCTTAGCTTAACATCCCTCTCAGAGTGCCCAGCAGTGGGACGTTACAAGGCTGGCTGTAGTGTAATCATTAATCTCTACAAATTACGCGCGCCTCTTGCACTAGCAGTTTATACCAGCTGGTTGTTATAACATGCTATAGTATAGAATTTCAAGCTGCCCTAAAGTCAACGCCACAGAAATCCTAATAATAAGGCACTAGAAATTCTGTGTACGCGTGACCTTGTCGCCGTGCTGAAGACGCGGACGTCGCAAGCGCAACGATGTGTGACGTAAGCGAACGAGCGAGCCACGCATTTGCAACCTGTTAAGGTTATGTATTTGCAACTTACATTTACTTCAGTCTGCACAGCATTAGGGTTCAGAACCGGGAAATCCCGGTCTCGAAAGTACCGGGAATTCCCGGTTCTTTTGTCAGTAAAAAAGAACCGGGAAATCAAATTTGATTCCCGGTTCTTTCGGTACTTTCGGGAATTTTATTTTAATTATACGATTCACGCTACTACTTACATACATAATCTTTACAATACTAACTTTACTTTCTTATACTTTCTACTGTTCAAAAGTTCAAAACTAACGTGAATTCAGCGCTAAAATAAATGGCGCGCGGTAACTTACAAGTCTACCTCTTTCGCTGTTGTGTGCGAGCGCTCGCTTACTCAGTTTTCGGATTGCAGTGCGCGCAATATTTAACCCACCTTGGGATAGAATTTTCAAAAATACTGTTTATATTTTATCGAAAGCTCAAATACCAATTTTCATGGATATAACTTGAAAAATGACAGACTTTCATACAAACTTTCATCCCCTATTTAACCCCCTTAGGGCCTTACGGGTGGAATTTCCAATAATCCTTTCTTAGTGTGCGCCTATATCATACCGTATAGTTGTGAACCGCTTCGGCAACATTCATGTTGAGAGTGGTCTTGATTTAGAGTGGAGTGGGTTGATCTGGTCAGTCCAGCGAATTAGACTCGATATCTTTCCGGTAACTATAAGTTTTTGTAGGTTATCGCCGGGTTTATGGGCGATATGGCCGAAGAACTCAACGATCCTCCTCAGGTATATTATGTTGGCGAGCCTCGGCTATTTGTCAATTTTGAGTTCTTCGAGGATCGATTGGTTGGCCCTGGATGCAGTCCAAGAGATTCTGAGCATTTTCCTAGCACCTAGCACCACATCTCAAAGGCGTCTATGCGCTGGCAGTCTCCAGCTTTTAATGTCCAATATTCGCCCCGTATAGGAAAATGGAGAAGACCAAAGTGTTGACGAGTGTAATTTTTGTCTTATTACTCATGTTACGATCATTCCATATTCTATGGAGCTGAGACATTACAGCCTTGGCCATTCCGATTCTCCTGCGAACTTCAGCTTCACAAGAACCGTTATTGCTGATGAACCCAAGTATATGAAGTGATCAACGGGTTTTAAATTGAGTGTTCCATTGAGTTCTAGCTTAGAAGCACGATCCACTACCATGATCTTGGTTTTAGACCGATTTATGGCCTGTGTTGCTCCATTTTGTTCAGGAGTTGGAACATTTCAGCTTCATTAGCTGCGAAAAGGATGGTGTCATCAGCGTAGCGAAGGTTTTGAATTTTAATGCCACTGTCGATTCTTACTACCCCCAGACTATCTGAGTATAGGCCTTGAAGCACTCCGATCAGATGTTTTGGGACTCCTATTTCCTGGAGAACTGTCCATTAGGAGCTTCAAGTTCACACAGTCAAAAGCCTTACTGTAGTTGACGTAGTAGTAGTTTACATAATGAATGGTATATTGAATTCGTAAGCTTTTTCAACGTAGGCGCACACTAAGAAAGGATTATTGGAAATTCCACCCCTAAGGGGGTGAAATAGGGGATGAAAGTTTGCATGAAAGCCGGTCATTTTTCAAGTGATATCCATGAAAATTGGTATTTAAGCTTTTGGATAAAAAACAAAAAATTTGAATTTCAGGATTTTTGGATTCTAGTTATATTTTTAAACTCACACAATATTAGTTCCAATAAAAATTACTTAAATATTTCATTTTGGTTTACTTTTAAAGTGTAAAACTTGTTTTTTTAAAAAAAAATACAAAGAACCGAAAATCCCGAAAGAACCGGGAATTCCCGGTTCCTTTGAGTAAAAGTACCGAAATTCCCGGTTCTCAAAAACAGGACCGGTTCCGTAAACCCTACACAGCATAGAGCGTAAATGTGTTTGTGTGATTGCGTAGAACTATGGTTAAGTATGTAGTAAGGCGACGACATGCGTTCTGTATAGTTTGAAGTGGTCTACAGCAGTTCTAATGCCATATTATTAGGATTTCTGTGGTCAACGCAGATCACGGGAACAGTGCTAGAGCGTGCGAGCGGAGTTTGTAGCTCGCTCTGTGCTTACGCCTAAGCACTGTTACTTGTGATTCTGACTAGACTAGCTAGTGGCTAACTTACAAGGCTACAGTAGCCTAGTAAGCTAACTAGGCTGAGGTCCTAGGTTCGCATCTGGGGTCGGGGCAATAAAAAGGGTTCTTAGGTTATTCTGTCAAAACATTCTCAGTAACAGCTCAGAGTTGAGAAGCTAGCGGTGCCTGCCAAAGTCAGGCCTGCCGCTTGTGCCTCTCCGGTCGCGTCGGGTTGCTGCCCCATCGTACTATGAGAGTGAGGGAATAGACATTCAAAACTAAAAATTAATTTATAGTTAAAAGTAAAAGTAAAATCTTTATCAAAAATGTATCCACTACAGCCTTTTAACGTTCCACTGCTGAGCTCTTCTGCTTCTCTCATCTAAGGGATTTAGAGTTTAGACCCACCACGCTGCTCCAATGCGGGTTGGTGGTGGTCTCCTCTGGGCTCTGATCACAAAAATTTTAACAAGCACGAATTTATTTTACAGGTTTGACAACTTTCTTATATATACTGTCAAACGTCAAATTAAGTCCTCTATTAAATCATAATTAAGTGACAAACTCGCTTAATTGTTTTTTTGTGGTAATTACGGTCTTACCGCAAAAAATTCAAACAAGTTTTGAGTGATGACTAATAGTCCAGTAACTTTAGTAATCCGACCTTGCGTTAAATCGGGTAGTTCTGATTTTTTGCAGACTTGTTTATGATGTTGGCCCAATGATTAATCCAAGTTTGTGACCTCGAGCGATGAACGCAACTTTGTCAAAAATCGAAAAAACCGCGAAAATTTCGGATTTTTTTCAGATTTTAGCGATTATAACCCATAAGGACTAGTTCTTGACACTACCTTTTCAGGGCGTTTTTAAAGAAGAATAAAATTGCTACAATTTAAGACCAGAACCAGCTCTGTAGGCACATTACTTACTGAGATGCTCGCGACTTCACATGCGTGAATTCTTAATCTCATACATCATCTTAACAATCTGAAATTTTCGCGGTTTTTTCGATTTTTGACAAAGTTGCGTTCGTCGCTCGAGGTCACAAACTTGGATTATTCATTAGGCAAACATCATAAACAAGTCTGCAAAAAATCAGAACTACCCGATTTAACGCAAGGTACCCCATACTAGCAAATCCTAAAGTTACTGGACTATAACTAAAACGTTTGAAAGTTTTTATATTAGAAATCTGTCAAGTAAGGTACCTTCGGTGTTTTAATTAATTACGCGTTTAGCGCTTGTATTTAGTATTGTGGTGAAACCGTCAGTTTCATAGTCCACACGTCTTTTTTTCCTCATTTCCGAATATAAAAGATGTTTTTCCTGTTCGTTTGATTTTATTTTGGCCTAGCCATAGCCGCAAAGCTATTATTAAAATAATACAGGAAAAAATTAAACAACAATACACAGAAGTTTTCTAGTTTTATTTAACCGACTTCAAAAAAAGGAGCAGGTTCTCAATTCGTCGGGATCTTTTAAGTATATTTTTAAGTATATTCTAAGTATATTCTAAGTATATTTTAAGTATATTCCCCGATTACTCAAAGACGCCTGGACCGATTTGGAAAATTCTTCTATTGTTCGAAAAAGGGTATACTTGCCACGTGGTATGGTCATCAGGTCAGGATCTGATGATGGGATCCTGGAGAAATCGAGGGAATTCATCAAATTTTATAGTAGGTACATAATATGTACCTACCATAAAATTCGAAGACTTCCCTCGATTTCGATTTTGATTATTGACTTTGACTTAAATATATTATATTGAAGTCAAATTAATTTAATAAGGTTTAACAGAGACGGATCGTGGGCGAGCGACGGTTATGTTCGGGAGATATAGAACATAGCTTACTTTTATCTTGGAAAATTCCATGGGATTTTTATGGCCGGCGCCCACTGGCTGCACGGCACGGCAAGGGATTTTTCAAATTAAATTTTCATTATTTGCCTTACACGCCGTTAAAAAATGTAAATCCACGCGACGTCGCGGGCATCAGCTACTGTTTAATAAACCCTTATTTTTTTTATAGCCCTTGACAGCAATCTCACCTGATAGTAAGTGACGATGCAGTCTAAGATGGAAGCGGACTAACCTTTTTATTGAATCCATAAATATCCCTGATAGGTCTTTATAAAAAAAAATTGAATCTTAATTTATTTATTTTTTCGTATACATAGATAATGGTATACCTATTTTGCATCGTCACAAAGTTCTAAATGGCGGCGCATAAAGATAACAGCTGTATATTGCGCGCACTATCACATAGGGTTGCTAACATTTTTTCGGATGACAGTCGCTTTTTTCATGATAAATTACCCTCAAAAACTATAGTAGGTATAACTTTGTGGAAAGAATAAAAAACAACACGAAGGTTTATTTTTTAATTATACTTAATTGCTTTTTATAACAAAATAAGTTTTTTACACATCTTTAAATATTTTTTTTTAACTTAATTAAAGAGTCATAAATAGGTAGGTATGCCTTTTTCGAAATTGGTTCTAGTAAAAATATAGTTAATGCGGTGATAGCCTAGTGGTTAAGACTTCGGCCTCTTCGTGGGGACCGAGTTCGACCCCCGGAAGGAAAACATCGTGAGGAAACCGGCATGCCCGAGAGTTCTCCATTATGTCCTCAAGAGCGTGTGAATTCTACCAATTAGCACTCGGCCAGCATGGTGGACTACGGCCTAAACCCTTCTCATTCTGAGAGGAGACTGGTGCGCTGTAATGGGTCAATAATGATGATGATGATATAACGGGTGTATGGGGAACGCTCTCGGAAACGAAGACAGGTGATTATACTGATGATTACTGATAAGATACTATAAAAAAACGTGAAAACAATCGTTTTTACAAAAAAAATGCACTTTTTGTGCAATACCCGTTTTGGGAGGTTAAACAGAACTGTGATTGCAAAAAACTTATTTGCTGTATTTTTTAAAAGTTTATTACGTAATTCTTGCGTAATTCGAATAAAATCAGCTGACGCTGGAGGTCATCGATCTTTGTGTGACCTATATATATATAAGTATCTTGTAGAACGCAGACCTGAAATAAAGTACGGTTGCCAACCCTACTGTCACCAGAAAACGTGAATGAGTCACCAAGCGCGCGGTCACGTGGCGAGTGGCGTGGCGCGGGCGGTGGACAGACGACTGTGAATGGCGCAAACTACAAATCCATGTGTAGGGAGGGATCTATTATTAACCACTTTTAAAACATCGGCCGAGTGCGAGACAGACTCGCGCGCCGAGAGTTCCGTACCTTGGAGTTCTAGAGTTTTTTATATTTGAACGCCTTTGTCGTTTTTAACCGACTTCAAAATAGGAGGTTCTGTATTCGACTCGTATATAGTAGGGTTAGACGTGTGCGCCGCGCCGACCCGCCGCCGCCGCCGTCATTTTTTCGACGCCGCCGCCGCCGATCTGCGTGTCAGCGTAAAATCGGCGCGAGTTCTAAATGTTTTAGAACACCCTCCAACATCATTTACCCTCTTCTATACCAAATAACCTAACGATTACGCCATTCCATATTCCATATTTCTATACGATAAATTAAAAGAATTTCGATCGATATGAAGTTACACCTTCCTATTCATAATAAAACTAAACTAACAAACTTACCTAACTAAAAAACTTACTCCGACAACATCTGCTTCATCATCTTGTAAAAGCCAAAATAAATATCCATTTAGTTTGGCTTTCCAAGAATCCTCTCGCAAGGGATGTTTGTCGATTTGTAGATCACTCATGCCTTTTGATAGTGTATCTAACGAGGGGTTAGAAGACTTATTAGAATAGAATAGAATAGAATTGAAAAGTTTTTTATTCAAATAAACTTTTACAAGTACTTTGAATCTGAGTTTCTTGTTGATTGGCAGTTGATCTCTTTCTCAAAATTGGACCTACCTAGCTGGACCGTGTGTCCCAGGTATATATACTAGTCAGCAATTTCGAGTGCCGAGTTCTCAACGATTACCGGGTGGAGCGGAACATTAGCATTAGACATGACCTTCGCCTTACTCATGTTCATTTTTAAGCCCACCTGTTGAGAAACTCTGCTGAGATCATTGAGATTTGTACTGAGGTCTTCCAGAGTCTCTGCAATCACGACTATATCATCGGTAGTCCGTTCCAGTCCAGAAGCTTAAAGACCTCTTCCAACGCAGCGGTAAATAGCTTCGGGGAGATAACATCTCCCTGACGCACTCCTCGCTGCAACTGGATTGGCCTCGTAGTCTGGTCCTGTTCCTATACGGACTGACATAGTGGCGTTTTCGTACAAACACTTCAACGCTTGGATGTACCGATAGTCGATCCGGCATCTCTGCAGTGATCTCAATACAGCCCAAGTTTCCACCAAATCAAAGGCTTTCTCATAGTCCACAAACGCTAAGCAAAGTGGCCGGTTATACTCTTCAGTCTTCTGTATAATCTGCCGCAGCGTATGGATGTGGTCTATGGTACTGAAGCCTTTTTGGAACCCGGCCTGTTCGGAAGGCTGGAAGTCGTCGAACCTACGAGCGAGATGATTCGTAAGGACTCGAGAACAACTTATAGACATGGCTCAGCAGCGAGATGGGTCTATAATTAATTCTATAATATATTCTTCAGCAGGGTATTATCGCCCTTTTTGAAGAAAAGAACCACCACGCCTCTGTGCCATGCCTCTGGCGTTATGCCCTCGTCGATGACGGAATTGAACAGTCGCTGAAAAACTTTAAGAACCGGTTTTCCACCTGCTTTCACGAGTTCCGCTGTGATTCCGTCATCACCAGAGAATAAAATTGCTATAATTTAAGACCAGAACCAGCTCTGTAGATACATTACTTACTGAGATGCTCGTGACTTCACCCGCGTAGATTCTTAATGTTATACAAACTTCCATCTCCTATTTAACCAACTTGGGGGTAGTTTTTATAAAATTTCTTAAACACGTAATTCTTTATTTTTAACCGAAAATCTAAATACCAATTTTCATGGATATAACTTGATAAATGACTTGAAAACGTGACGGGGTCTCATTTAAATTTTCATCCCCTATTTAACGTTAGTTATGTTAAATTTTATTTTATATCGCAAGCCCAAATACCAATTTTCATGGATATAGCTTAAAAAATGATAGATTTTCATACAAACTTTCATCCCTATCCCTCATTAATGTAAATGTACATGAAAGCAAATAAATAAATAAATCCCCTATTTAACCCCCTTAGGGGTAGAATTTCCAATAATCCTTTTTTAGTGGGCCCCTACATCATAATCATAATCATTTACTTATTTATCATAAACGGAAGTTATTGTAAATGTCCTGAAAATGTACTATCAAAAACTAGTCCTTTATGGTTCGCCAAAATCGCCAAAATCTGAACGCAAGGTTCACTTGCAAACGTTAAAGTTACTGGACTATTTGGCAAGTTGTTTTTATTGCAAAAGTTTTATTTAATTGTATCAATCTGATTTTCAGTAAAAATAATTCTACAAGTTAGACAGTTTTACTAAAACTATCCGCGCCGAAATTACGCCGAAAACACGCCGCCGCCGCCGATTTTTGACCGGCGTGCGCCGCCGGAGATTTTAACATCGGCGCACACGTCTAAGTAGGGTAGGAACACCGGTTACCGGACACGCACCTGTTATCGTCCACCAAGCGGATCACTCTTAAGGAATGCTTAAAAATAGAAACATTATAAGACTCACATAAAAATAATGCATTTCTATGCCAACTTGAATGTCTTATCAAGACACAGAGTAAGAAAAAAGTCTATTTCACTTAAGTTTCTTCGAAAATAAAGCGATCGAATTTTGAGTATGCAATTAAGGAATGAAAACGAGCCGTGTGGAGCAAAAAAATTTGTGGCATGCTTCAACTATCACGGAAAGTTATTAAACATTTTACTATAAGATTTAGTTCGATTCTTCTTTGTAGTACTTACTTATGTTTCATAAAATTCTGTGAACGTGTTTTTTTACTTTTGATTATATTGGAACACAAAAAAAATCGGTGGACGACAACTAGTTCACTATTTTCTTAAGAAAACCTGTTATCGTCCGGGCGGTCAAACACAGGTTTAGCGTCTTAATTTTAGGTAGTCCTGTTATCAATCGAGGTGTGCACAAAATTGGAATTAAGTTTATTAATTCGAATCCTATACACATACATTAGTTAGTGACTAGTCTTCGTCCACTTTTTTCTTATTGTATATAAAACTATGGGTTTTTAAAATCACGCGTGGACGATATCTAAATTTGCACTGAATAAATATTCTAAGTTTCGACCGCCAAGCTATTATTTGAAAATAAATAGATTTAGTAAAAATATAAATAATTAAACTTTTTTGACAAAAGAATTACCTTATATTTTATGTGTTTCTCCTTGGAACTTCGATATATTTATAAGTTAAGATAGTATTGTCGATCATTATAATTTGTGGACGAAATTTAAAATAGAGAATCTGAAGTGCACCCGTTATCCGTCCACCTATATTTTAAACTGTATGAAAAACATATATTTTTTTATATTTTGTTATTATTTAGGCGAATTTTGATTATTACTCAAATATCTATAATTTATTTTTTAGTCCTTGACTGCGATCTCATCTGATGTTAAGTGACGATGCAGTCTAAGATGGATGCGGGACAACCTGAAAGAGGTACGGCAGAATCCGTACCCTTAAACGATAAATGACTTGGAAGTAAGGCATACTAGACTAGAGACAATTTTGGAATTTTTAAATTGAATTTACCAAATTACTCTGCCGAGAATCAAGTAGAGGACCTTCCACTAATAAGACTTACCCCTGCGCCAGGGAGGCTGCCAAAGTATATGTACCTACTTTTATATTATAATGTAAGTGCGATGTGGTAAAAGACGATGCAAGATAGATAGGCGCAAAGCTGGTAAAGATATTATGTCATACTAGCTGACCCCCGCGACTTCGTTCGCGTGTTTATAGGTTTTATATAGGATCGGATCGGATCCCATAATTCTTTTATGTACCTAAACTAAATGTAGCCTAAGTTACTCCATATAACATCACCTATCAGCCATTGAAAGTTCCATTAAAATCGATCCAGCCGTTTCGGAGATTAGTTGGAACAAATAGACAGACCGATAAACATAAATTTAAATGCACACCAGTTTAAAATAAGCCGTACCTTCAAAGATCCAGGTCCCAAGTTATTTGAACCCAATAAATGTCTGTCATTTCTGAACTAAAAAACCTATGACCTTGAAATATTTACGGAACAATACTTAAAGTACTACCTTTCTAACAAAAAAAGAATGAGTAAAATCGAACCACGCGTTAATGAATTACAGCTAAATACACGTTTTAACTTTCTTCCCCTCTCCTACGGGAACCGTGCTGAATTTCGGGATAAAAAGTATCCTATGTCCTACCTCGGAGTATAAACTCAAATCGTACCAAGTTTCATTCGAATCCATTCAGTAGTTTCGGCGTGATGCGCGGCCAAGATACAGACAGACAGACAGACAGACAGACAAAAATGAAAAAAATTACAGTTTTGGCTTCAGTATCGATTATAGAGTGTCCTCCAATAAAAAATTTCAAAATATCTTTAATGTACAGAATTGGATCTGTTACAGTCTTATTATATTATAGAAGATAGATGATGCCCACGGCTTCGCCCGTGTGGATTTAGGTTTTTAAAAATCCCGTGGGAACTTATGATTTTCCAGAACAAAAAGTAGCTTATCTGTAGAAACACGTCCCCAAAACGGAAAAATCCCGTGGGATCCCCACGATTTCGGAATACAATTCCTTACAGCATCAGGGTTGAGGAGTTGGATATGTACCTACTCGAGTTCATTCAACGATAAAGTCTTTAATTGGTACCCCCAATATCAATTTAAATAACCCAAAGTTTCTAAAACCCATTAGTTTTGGGGATTGGGTCCCCTACAGCATCAGGATTGAGGAGTTGGAATCCAATTTTTTTATAGAACAGGGTCGCAATGTTTCTCTATCGATTAAAAAAAAAATTACGCAAATCGGTTCAGAAATCTCGGAGATATCGGTGTACATAGGTAGAAAAACACAACTCCTCCTTTTTTGAAAGTCGGTTAAAAAAGTAGCCTATGTTACTCCCTGGTTAATTCTCTACTTGTATGTGAAGGTCCCGTCAAAATCGGTTCAGCCGTTCCGAAGATTAGCCCGTTCAAACAGACAGACAGACAGACAGACAGACAGACAGACAGACAGACAGACAAAAATTTTAAAAACGTGTGATTCGGTTATGGTTGCGTTCAAATAACCATATGAGCTTAATATGAGGTAGTTATTTCGATATTACAGACAGACACTTCAATTTTATTTATTAGTATAGATATAGATTGTAGACCCTATAAACCACGTTAACAAGGCTATAGTTTTTTTACCTGTTTTATTTTAAAACAAGCACTTGTCCGCTATTATTGCGTATGCGTAGAATGGCCACATCACTTTGTATAAAGTTCTCTATCACCCTGTGAAAGTTCTGTCAAAATATGTTCAGCTGTTTTGAAAAGTAAGTATTACGAATAGACGAAAAACAGAAAAACAATTTTTTTTATAAACGGTTATGTGGCTTTTTATTAATGTACTAGATGATGCCCACGGCTTCGCCCGTGTGTATTTAGGTTTGTAAAAATCTCGTGGGAACTTTGATTTTCCACAACAAAAAGTAGCCTATCTGTAGTAAGTAGTAACCCGTCCACAAAACGGAAAAATTCCGTGGGATCCTTACGATTTCGGAAGGCAATTCCTTACAGCATCAGGGTTGAGAAGTTGGACATGTACCTACTCGAGGTCATTCAACAATAAAGTCTTTAATTGGTATCCCCGATATCAATTTAAATAACCGACAGTGCCTAAATCCCATTAGTTTTGTTGATCAGATCCCCTACAGCATCAGGATTGAGGAGTTGGAATCCAAATTTTTTGTAGGACAGTGTCGCAATGTTTCTCTATCGATTAAAAAAAAAATTACGCAAATCGGTTCAGAAATCTCGGAGATATCGGTGTACATAGGTAGAAAAACACAATTCCTCCTTTTTTGAAAGTCGGTTAAAAAAGTAGCCTATGTCACTCCCTGGTTAATTCTTTACTTGTATGTGAAAGTCTCGTCAAAATCGGTTCAGCCGTTCCAAAGATTAGCCCGTTCAAACAGACAGACAGACAGACAGACAGACAGACAGACAGACAGACAGACAGACAGACAGACAGACAGACAAAAATTTTAAAAACGTGTGATTCGGTTATAGTATCGTTCAAATAACCATATGAGCTTAATATGAGGTAGTTATTTCGATATTACAGACAGACACTTCAATTTTATTTATTAGTATAGATAAGTAAACATAAGTTCACTAATAAAAACCCATATATTTCGAAAACACAGACAGGAAGTTAATTTTAATTGGTATAGATATTAAATACATATTAAAGTGGTGTTAATATTACATATTCAATTACTTACTCATTAATTGCATACTTTTTCATAGTAAATTTCTCATAGAAATCAGTGGACGGATAACAGGTACAAGGGTGGACGATAACTAGATTTAGTGGACGATAACCGGTGAAATCGGCATTTTCAGCTTTTTATTAGGATTAAAAAAATACTAGTTATCTGACTAAAAAAATACTAACATGCAATGAAAATAGACTATACTAGAAGTGTATTCCAACAAGTTTTTGTTTAATTTTTTTTATAGAACATATATTTTCACCCTCTCAAACTCAGTAACTCCACTAAATGGACGATAACCGGTAAGAATACCCTACTACAATATATGATAGTACCCCTGTAATCCCTGTAATCCCCTGTAATCCCTGTAATCTATATAGTGTATACATAATAATGTACTAGCGACCAGCCCCGGGCTTCGCACGGGTAGTATTTACCCGCTACTATCGCACCATAATTTTTTTTAATTTATCTCAAAGCGTTTTCGATGAAAGCTCCCAAGCTGCTTGACTTTTTCCGACAACGTCATAATTCAATCAATTTACACAAAACCTTAACAAATTATTTATCCACCTAAACCTTCCTCATGAATCCCTCTGTCTATTGGTGAAAACAGCATGAAAATCTGTTCAGTAGTTTTGAGTTTATCGTTTATCAACAGACAGACAGACGCGGCGGGGGAGTTTGCTTTATAATATTACTAGTGTTGCGCTCGGTGCGCGAGCTGCAAGCAGCTCGCGGGCCTTGTAGTCTCTTCAATATTCATAAAATAAAGAAATTCCAGAATATTCTGGAGTCTCTTGAAAGATAGAAAGAAATATTGTTATCACGTTTCGTATCTTTTCTGAAAGGACACTCATGAGTTCTATGCATGCGCTTAGAGATAGAAAAAAGTTCCATACAAAAATGTTCTGGAGAGCCTCTTGAAAATTAAAAAAAAAAATATTGTATGGACGCGAAATTTTTTTTTGTTCGGTACCTATCTTTTTTTTACTGGCTCACCAAAGGGTCCAAGGTCTTGAACATTTTCAGTTTCAGGACCATGCCTCTATGATTGATAGTTTTTGAGAGCCTTTGGGGTACTCTGGTAAATCCACATTCATGACATTTCATAATTTTCCTGAAGAAAGACCCATAAGTTCTATGCATATAAATAGTGAGGGAAAAAAATTCCATACAAAATTGTTCTGGAGAGCCTTTTGAAAAGAAACCAAAAAATTTGTATGGAGAAAATTTTTTTTGTTCGGCGGCCATCTTTTTTTTACCGGTTCACCCAATGGCCCAAGGTCTTTAATAACATTTGTTTGGGACCATGTCTGTATGATAGGTAGTTTTGGAGGACCCATGAGGTACTCTGGTAAATTTTCAACATTTATGACATTTCATAATTTTTCTGAAGGAAGATCCATAAGTTCTACGCACATAAATAGTGAAGGGAAAAAAGTTCCATACAAAATTGTTCTGGGGAGCCTCTTGAAAAGAACCCAAAAAATTTGTATGGAGAAATTTTTTTTTTGTTCGGTGGCCATCTTTTTTTTACCGGTTCACCCAATGGCCCAAGGTCTTTAATAACATTTGTTTGGGACCATGTCTGTATGACTGGTAGTTTTGGAGGACCCATGAGGTACCCTGGTAAATATTCCACATTCATAACGTTTCGTATTTTTCCTGAAAGGATACTCATGAGTTCTATGCATGCGCTTAGAGATAGAAAAAAGTTCCATACAAAAATGTTCTGGAGAGCCTCTTGAAAATTTAAAAAAAAATTTGTATGGACGCGAAAATTTTTTTTGTTCGGTACCTATCTTTTTTTTACTGGCTCACCAAAGGGCCCAAGGTCTTGAACATTTTCGCTTTCAGGACCATGGTTCTATGATTGATAGTTTTTGAGATCCTTTGGGGTACTCTGGTAAATTTTCCACATTCACGACGTTTCATAATTTTCCTGAAGGAAGACCTATAAGTTCTACGTATATAAATAGTAAGGGGAAAAAAGTTCCATACAAAATTGTTCTGGAGAGCCTCTTGAAAATTAGAAAATTTTTGTATGGAGACGAAAATTTTTTTTGTTTGGTGGCCATATTTTTTTCACCGGTTCACCCAATAGCCCAAGGTTTTGAACATTTTTTGTTTCAGGACGGTACCTCTCCGACTGATAGTTTTTGAGATCCCTTAGGGCAGCGGTTCCCAAAAGGTGTTCCGCGGAACCCTGAGGTTCCGTGAAAGACCCTCAGGGGTTCCGCGAAAATTCAAGATTTCCATATTGTAAATCGTTTCACTTGTGATAATATTAAATTGACGTAATTTATTATTCATTTTCAATCAACTTGTTTTAAAATATTGCATTCCAAAATTCCATTTAGGCGCCATGTAGGTAGGTAGGTACGCTGTGCGTGTCACGTGTCGCGTCGCCCGGTCGCGCCGCTCGTCGTCCTCCCACCGCCCGCGCCGCTCGTCGTCCTCCCACCACCCGCGCCGTTCGTCGCTCTCCCGCCGCCCGCGGCATACCCAGAGGTGAGGATTAAACGTTATAACTTTCAATTTAACGCGTTATTTTTTTTTAATTTTTAACGTTGTTAATAAATATTGAGATGATCGTTAAAATTATAACAACATCAACAGTCACTCACTAACTAGGTACTAAAGCCAAATGTTTATTTTAATGCTCTCAAATAGCCTCTTGTCATTAGTAATTGTTATCGTGTATGAGTTCAATGATACAATACAAGAAATTATGAGCTCTATTTTAATAGAATTAGCATTGATTATAGAATGTAGGTATAGAAAAATTAAAAACTGTTTACGATATAATACAAGGAATTGTGAGCCTTATTTTAATAGACTTAGCATTTATTATAGAATGTAGGTAGGAAAAAGTTAATTTTAACAGTATAACAAGTTACGATACAATACGAGGAAATGTGAACCTTGTTTTAGTAGTTTTATCATTTATTATAGAATGTAGGTAGGAAAAAATAATTTTAACGGTATAACAAGTTGCGATACAATACGAGGAAATGTGAACCTTGTTTTAGTAGTTTTATCATTTATTATAGAATGTAGGTAGGAAAAAATAATTTTAACGGTTTAACAATTTACGATATAATACAAGGAAATGTGAGCCCTATTTTAAATAGATTAAGCATTTATTATACAATGTAGGTAAAAAAATAACATCAATTTTATTTTAATCAAACAATTATTATCATTCTTCAGTTGTGAGTGAATATTGTAAAAGTTATATCTAATACTTTAATGGAAGTTAAGTTAAAAAGTTTAGTTAAATAAGATTGTTTTATCGATTTCACATACCTGAATGTAAATTAATAGTAGTGTGAACTAATAAACTTTAGTTGTGAATTTTAAATATCTGTCAACCTCTACCTATGAGTTATAATTTTAACTTTTAATTTAACATGTTAATTATTTTTAACAATAACGTTTTAACTACTAATCTTTTTTAACATTTAATCACACCTTTAGGCATACCGCGGCAGCTTGCGACCATTCAGTTGAGTCAATACGATTACTAGGACTGCACGTGATCAAGTTTTTGATACCAAATTTTAAAACTCGAAAATAAGCTAAGAATAAATTCCGTACCTAGATAGTGATTGTTTATAGTTTTACGAGCACTGTTTTAAGCAGGTATGTTTTTATTATTTTTACGTATTATAATGATAAATCAAATGCTACTTATAATAGTTCCACAAAAACAGGTCGTTTTTGCCTAAAATATTGCTGTGTTTTACTTACAGTTCACGATGGATAAATGGCTAAAACCTGGGATTGCTAAGGGGAAACGTGGTGCTAGCTTTGTGGACAGTAATGTTAATACTTATCAATCTAATCAAGCTTTTGACCAAGTCTCATCTTCACCAGAAGGAGAGACAATTGAAAAAAAAACGGAAATTACCAGTGGTGCTAGTTGTTCAGTAAGAACTTAATTCTATTTTTTATAATTTATTTCAATTTGTTAAAGTTACACGTATGTGTCCGCGCTTATACGAACTGTTTTTTATTGCATTTTTTTTCAGGGTATTGGTACGGAAGACACTTTTGTTGAACAAAATCAGCAAAACACAGTGATACCATCTACTACCGACCATACTGAACGTCAAGCGGGAATATCTTCAAAAAAGAGAAAATATGATGAGTCCTATCTGTCCTATGGATTTATACCGATAGGGAATGCTGAAAATCCTGATGGAAAATGTGTTGTTTGCAGCAAGATTTTGTTGAATAGCTCCCTGGCACCTGCAAAGCTTAAGCGTCACCTTGATACTAATCATCCTCACCTCAAAAATAAAAACATTAGTTTTTTTGAAAGACAAAGAGATGTACATCAAGCAGGTGTGACCGCTTTACAAAAATATGCAAAAACTGATAATGAAAACGCCACGAAAGCCTCATTCATGCTAAGTTATAAGATTGCACGAGCTGGAAAACCTCACACAATAGCCGAGGATTTTTTGAAACCATGCATGACTGAAGTTGTTGCCTGCTTGCTTGGAGAGGATTCAGCTAAGAAAGTGGCAACGGTACAGTGTTCGAACAACATCGTATCTGACCGTATTCATAAGATTTCAGACCACATTGAAGATGAATTGATTGATAGATTGAAAGAGAGCAATGCATTTGCAATGCAACTGGACGAAAGTACGGATGTTGCCGGACTAGCAATACTGCTAGTTTTTGTCAGATATCCATACAGAGAATATATCGAAGAAGATTTGTTTCTCTGTGCTCCTTTGGAGGCCAATACAACTGGAGAAGAAATTTTTAAAGTTATTGATGAATACATGAAAAAAAACAAAATTGATTGGAATAAATGTATTGATGTATGCAGCGATGGAGCTGCAGCCATGATTGGTAAAGTAAAAGGAACAGTGTCAAGAATTAAAACTGTTGCGCAAAATTGTACTAGCAGTCATTGTATTTTACATCGTCATGCTCTTGCCGTGAAAAGAGTGCCATCTGATTTAAAACAAGTCCTTGATCAAGCCGTACAAATCGTCAATTTTGTGAAAACACGTCCACTGCAGTCAAGGCTATTCAAAAAAACGTGTGAAGACATGAAAAGTCAGCATCAATCACTCCTTCTACACACGGAAGTGAGGTGGCTGATATGAATTGCGCGATGAACTGAAAGTTTTCTTACAGACCCTTCCTTCGCCTGCAAGTGCTAGCTATCTTGAACTGTTACGAGACGAGCGATGGTTGATGAGATTGGCTTATTTGGCTGACATATTTGATAAACTGAACACAGTGAGCAGCTCTTTGCAGGGAAGAATGATAACCATATTTACAGTGAGTGACAAAGTATCTTCATTGAAAGAGAAAATCGCCTTGTGGATTGAATGTCTTGGACAAAAAAGGTATGAGTGTTTTCCACTACTTGAGCAATTTCTCAAAAAATATAATCATCTTCAAATCGCTACAGACGTAGAGATAAGTATACGTGAACATTTGACAAACCTAAAAACATCTTTGGAGGAATATTTTCCAGAAGAAAAGCTTCGGTTACGGGAAATCGAATGGGTCCGAAATCCATTTAGGATTAGTACCAAACCTTTAACACTGACTGTATTGGAATATGAAAATTTAATTGATATTAAAAATTCATCCACACTCCAACAACTTTTCGAATCTGAAGCTATCATGAACCCGAGTCAATTTTGGATTGGCCTGAAAAACGAATACCCGGGCATTGCTGAAAAAGCTATCATAGCATTACTCCCATTTGTGACAACTTACAGATGCGAGGCTGGGTTTTCAGCGTACGCCTACACGAAAAATAAGTTTAGGAGTAGGTTGAATGCTGCACCAGACCTCCGCATCCAATTGTCGGACATAAAACCTGACTTCGATGTAATTTTAAGGAAAACTATGAAGAGATTTCATTCATCACATTAAAATTTTTGTAATTACCTTTTCTTCTAACTAAGTAAATATTTTTATCTTAAAAAGTCTTTCTCTTAACATCAAACTTTGCGGACACCAATCCAAAAAGCCTCAGATGGTGTGATTTCACGAAAAAAAATGTTGCTGTTAAGGCGGAAATATACTTACGTGGCGTGGCATGTCGTGGCGCGCCAGGATCATACGTTTTCATACATTTGACAGGACGTGACACGACAAGGCATACAAGTATGTCTTTAACCATATTAAATGTATGAAACCGATATGCTTCTGGCGCGCTACCACACGCCACGAGATGTAAGTGTATTTCCGTCTTTAGTTTACTTCTTACTAAAAGCTAGGGTTCCGCCGAAAAATGGTGAAACAAAAAGGGTTCCGAAGCCAAAAGAATTCGGGAACCGCTGCCTTAGGGCACCCTAGTCAGTTTTCCACCTTCAGCTCTCTCTATAATTTTGTTGACCTAGAATTTTTGAATTTTACACACACGGAAAGTATGGTGAAAAAGTTCCATACAAAATTGTTCAGGAGAGGTGATCAGTACCTTACTTCAAGTAGCTTTATATATATAATAATGTAGTGATAGTGATTAGACTAGCCAGTCTGCCGTGGCCGAAATTCAGTCAGAAACACATAGTTTCCTCTAAGTACGCAATAAATATTATAAATTGCACTATAAAGTCAAAAACCCTTTTTCAAGTAATCCAAACCTTTTTAAAATGGAAATTGTAATCGCTAAACATACTTACGCAAAGTAACTCGATTTTGAACGCTAAACTGTCAATAAATAAGGTATATTTCCGCTCGTAAAATCTCCTAAATGACCTTGTATAGTTATCATAAAATTATTTAAACAGCATACTTACAAAGGAATTTCGTTCGCTCCGATACCGGGCCGCAGATGTTAAATAAACAGAGACTTTGATATCAAGTATAAATTAAAAATTTAAAAAACCCCCGACTATCGCCATTTTGAGGTGGCAGCCATCTTGGATTTGCATAGTGCTATTCTACTAGTCAAGGCCTTTCATTTGATACCCATATTGAAGGAGTTGTGAAAAAATATGTAATCCGGCCATCTTGAACCGATTTTCATCAAACAAAGCTAAGAACACTCCCAACTAATTCTACCTTTCAAACAAAGAAAACCGCATTCAAATTTCTCTAAACAAATCTAATAATAAGACCTTGAAATATGTTTTAAGACTTTATTTTTTACTTTAAAGACTGCGCCAAAAGACTGGCATAATAGTGACGATTAAACTTCATTAAGTTTCAACTATACAACCTACTACGTTACGCTATGCATGGCGGCAGCTCGCTTCGCTTGCCATCTCATTCGCTCAACTCATCTCATGGGCTCGCTTCATTCAAGCTTCGTGCTTTACAAAAACACCGTAGGGGTAGTAGACAAGATCTGCTTGGAGTCGGGGTGATCAGTTTCGTGTTATACACATTAAATACTGCGATAGTCCTTTCTAATATTATAAACGCGAAAGTTTGTATGTATGGACTACGGATGTATAGATGTTGGTTACTCTTCCACGCAAAAACTACTGTACGGATTTGGCTGAAATTTAGATCTGAGATAGATTATACCCTGGATTAACACATACTTTTTATCTCGGAAAATGAAAGAGTTCCCACGGGAACCAAAAACCTCAATTGACGCAGACGAAGTCGCGGGCATCATCTAGTTTATTTCTAGTTTATTATATAAATATATATAGATTTGTTTAGGGAAGTGCTCTTATTGAGTTATCATTCACATTGACATTTTCCGTAAATTGGTAAACTTTCTGGGGGATTTATAACTGACTAGCTGATGCCCGCGACCTTGTCCACCTGTACTTAGAGTTTTTCAAAATCCCTTGGGAACTCTTCGAATATCCAGCATAAAAGTGTTCTGTGTCCGTCTCCATGATGAGAGAACCAAGAAAAAGTAACAGACAGACAGACAGGAATACTTTCATATTCATTACTAGCTGACCCCCGCGACTTCGTTCGCGTGTTTATAGGTTTTATATAGGGTCGGATCGGATCCCATAATTCTTTTATGTGCCTAAACTAAATGCAGCCTAAGTTACTCCTTATAACATCACCTATCTACCATTGAAAGTTCCATTAAAATCGATCCAGCCATTTTGGAGATTAGCTGAAACAAATAAACAGACCAAAAAACATAAATTTAAACGCACACCAGTTTAAAATAAGCCGTACGTTCAAAGATCCGGGTCCCAAGTTATTTGAACCCAATACTGAGGGTTGTAATGTCTGTCATTTCGAAACTAAAAAACCTATGACCTTGAAATATTTCCGGGACAATATATAAAGTACTACCTTTCTAACAAAAAAAGAATGAGTGAAATCGAACAACGCGTTAATGAATTACAGCTAAATACGCGTTTTAATTTTCATCCCCTCTCCCAAGGGAACCGTGCTGAATTTCGGGATAAAAAGTATCCTATGTCCTACCTCGGAGTATAAACTCAAATCGTACCAAGTTTCATTCGAATCCATTCAGTAGTTTCGGCGTGATGCGCGGCCAAGATACAGACAGACAGACAGACAGACAAAAATGAAAAAATTGCAGTTTTGGTTTCAGAATCGATTATAGAGTGCCCTCCAATAAAAATTTTCAAAATATCTTCAATGTACAGAATTGGATCTGTTACAGTTTTATTATATTATAGATAGATAAATTATAATGCCTATATAATATATTAGTGTGGATTTTATCATATCCGTGCGACATAAACCTACATTTAATACGAACAATAGAAGTGTATGTGTGTCATATCGAACTACATAATTGCCTTTTACTAAGCTCATAATATAATTATTTCAATGATAGCATAACCCAACCCATACACACGATTTTATACTTTTTAACCGACTTAAAAAAAGAAGGTTGACATGTGTACTTGTATGTAATATTATTGGAACCGCAATATATTCACTATATTTACACATGATAATCTTTAAGGTCAAATTAGACGGTTCATTTTTCGAGATTTTTGCTTTCATTTTCGAGGCTTCGTCGATGAATCATCGAAAATGAACTGTCTAAACACCGACCGTTCATCGTTCACAGGCACTTTGCCATAGTAAATATCGTATCGTGCATCGTTCACCGCAAAAATGAACGATGAACGGGGCACCGTCTAATTTGGCCTTTAGGCCTTCCAAACAAATATTATAACCTGTATGTTTTTAAATTATGTTTGATTTTTTATTGGCTTATATTTACGTGTATAATACACATCGTTATTTATCTATGCATTTACTTCACCTTAAAGAAGAGTGTAAGTTTCATTAAAATTCGGTTCAGTATTTTTCACGATATGATCATTTTTCCTTTTCAATTATTCTTTTTTCAGTATACTGAAGTGGGTTTATTTTTCTTAAATTATAGCTTGTGTCTGTGCTCTGTACCTACGTCCGGGCTATTCTTCAGAACGGCTGAACCGATTTTGACAGCATTTTCACAGGCGGGTAGAGGATCGTACAAAGCATGATCAAGGCTACATTTTATCCCGGGAAAACAAAGGGTCCCTTCGGAATTTAAAAATGATAAAATATGTAAACAAAGGAATTTCTCTCAACAGAATTCTGTTGGCGTTTTTCTTTCCCTGGCCTTTACACAGTTTGTTATTAAATAGTAATTAATTTTATCTCAACGCCCATGCCACCCCCTATCCTTTGTAGATAAACAAATGTTTGTAAAGGGAATTTTATACAAACATTTTTAAAAGCAACCGAAAAACCATTAAAGAGCATCCGTAAATAGCCAGACCCAGACACTGTGGTTAGTGGCAAAGAGCGGATGCTCCCTTTGATGGGGAGAAGTTATACGCAGCATACTACGTGACACTACGCTAAGTCTATAGCATCAAAAGCGCAACGAACGTCGCGTCGGGCGCGGATCAAATACCGAAAGCACACGAGTAGGAAATCTACAGAGAGGAAGCTTCCACAAGCGGCCCGCTGTAGGTATACTCACACAAACACACTCACCAACGGTTCACGGACGCCCGCTCGTTCCACTAACCGGTACAGTTGGTGACAAACGTGCGCATATGTGTGAGTGTACCTACAGCAGGCCGCTTGTAGAAGCTTCCCCTCTCTCTGTGCCGAAAGGTCAACGGTTCAAACCCCACCCGTTACATTATTGTCGTACCCACTACTAACACAAGCTTTCGCTTATTCGGAGGAGAAAGGGGATTATCAGTCATGTTCATCATGGCTAATATTCTTTTTTTTCTTCTTCAAAAATAAAAAACATATTAGTAGAGTTCCCACCGAACTATTAAAAACCTCAAAACAACCCGGATGAAATCACGGGCTAGTGTTTAAATATAATTTCAATCGCCAGCAGCCCGTGCCATGTGAATTTGTGATATTATGTAAACTTACTATTCTTGATATTTTAGACAGAAAGCGACTCTGCAATGTTATGTAAGGATATTAGCTTTATGCGAGTTACACATGCCGTCAGGTAAAAAGACCGCTGAGCGATATTGGAGAGGATATAATATGTCTGCGAATGAAAAAAAATGTAAGTAATTTCCTACAGCACGGGATGCGCGGGATATTTATTGGTCTGTCAGCACTTTGCTGACAGACCAATAAATATCGATAAATCTCACCCACAAAGCAAGTTCAAAATCGGAATTCAAATGAAATTAAACTTTATTCTAAACTAGTACACTCTTTAAATTTCAATTTTACAAATATATTATAGTAGTGAGGTAATAGTAATAATTACTAACGACAACTTAAAACTAAAACTACGATTCTTTTTAACCCCCGACGCAAAAACGACGGGGTGTTATAAGTTTGACATGTCTGTGTGTGTGTGTGTGTGTGTGTGTGTGTGTGTGTGTGTGTGTGTGTGTGTGTGTGTGTGTGTGTGTGTGTGTGTGTGTGTGTGTGTGTGTGTGTGTGTGTGTGTGTGTGTCTGTTCCCCTGTGGCGCTCAAACGGGTGGACCGATTTGAATGCGGTTTTTTTTGGTTGAAAGGTGAATTAGTCGAGAGTGTTGTTAGCTATGTTTGATGAAAATCGGTCCAAGATGGCCGCCGCTACAAAATGGCGGATTACATATTTTATCACAACGCCTTCAATATGGGTATCAAATGAAAGGGCTTGACTGGCAGAATAGCACTATGCAAATCCAAGATGGCCGCCACCACAAAATGGCGAATGTCGGGGGTTTTTTAAATTTTTAATTTACACTAGTAACTAGAACTAATTATAATTACGGATGGTCAAAAAATAAGCTACGAGTATATATAGGTTTCAGCATTGCTTAACATGTAAGACGACAAAAATAAAACTATCTTCTTTGTGTTTTAAAATTATTGTTATGTGACGCCGTGTAATTATAATGTCTTAGTGCGTGTCACGATGCATTCTGAAGATCTTCTATCTATGTTAAGACCAAAGTGCCAAGTCTACTCGCGTACGCGTTTCTCGATGGGTTTGGAGGGGAGCTTTGAAAACAATGTACCTATAATTTTGTTTCTTCCTGTGAGCGCAGGTACGGAACCCTTTCCCTTTTGACGGTGGCGAGGGCGTCGCGTAAATTAATTGCATAATATCCCTTGTCGGGACGTCTGTGTTACGTATTTTTTTTCTAATATTTTTTTATTTCTAACGTTCAAAGAAGGGGTTTTATTGCAATCTTATCATAAATAGCAATCTCATCATGAAAATGAAATCAAATGAAAATATACTTTTAATTATAAAGTATTAAACACAACAATTAATTAATAAAAAAATGTACAATAGGTCTTATCGCTATGAAGCGATCTCTTCCAGGCAACCTACTAAGAAAGAAAATAAAACAGGAATCACGGGTTAGGGTTTATCATTATCATATCCTAACTAATATTATAAATGCGAAAGTGAGTTTGTTTGTTACGTTTTCACAACGCTGCAGCTGCACCGATTTTGATGAAATTTGGTACAAGGATTAACTAGGCCTTGGAGAAGGACATAAAGGATTTTTAAAAACCTGAATCCACGCCGATGAAGTCGCGAGCATAGGGTAGTAAAAAATATGTGTGAAAAAATTATTTCGATTCATCAAGTAAATAGTTTCCGAGGGGAATTCCGCTCGCTGAGTGCGACGCGACTAAGGCGCAAAACCCACTAGCGCGACAGTTTTTGTCCTCCTCAGTTTCCATATAAACTCCATGCAAATGCTTGGCGCAAACCCACTAGCGCGGCATGAAATCGCGCCGCGCTAGTGGGTTTTGCTGTTTGCACGTCAGTTTTACATAGTTTACTTAGCAAATATAATCGCGCGCGACAACCCGCGACCTGTCGCGCAAGTGAGTTTTGGCACTAATAGTACAATGCTCGCTCGCACTGAAAGAATTTGTAAATACATATTTTTTTTTCAATGTCTAATCCGCGAATACTAGAAAATCATGTGCTGCGCCAAAACATACAAACACAAACCTTACAGTACGGCGGCAAGGAGCCAATAACTAGCTGATTTTTTGTATGCAGCTTAGTAAATACTTAATCTTATAATGAAATGGCTACATAGTCCTACAAAGGTGGAACGATTTCCCACCCGAGTGAATCGAAATTTTTAACACCTGCGCACTCGAGTACGGACCTCCATCGAGAATTTTCATAGATAAAAAAATTGTTCGCCTCATCGAAACGAACCTACTCACGAAAATTCAGCTTGTTATTAATCACAAAAAAATTTGTTCCAGGGCTGCCGGGCTATTAACGGAAAAGTTCTTTTTTCTTGCACACAATACCTACCTAATCGCTGGCGACTAGTGTGAGCGAACATTGAACGGCTGTTTGCTTCCAGTTAGCCTCCCTAGTTTTGTGTACAGCGTACCCTATCGTTTTTACAGCGCGTAATGTTCGCAGTTAGCAGCGTTTCGCTTGCTAACTTATTCAGTGAGCTCAGTGAGCAGGTGATTCGCCTCCAAATGCCTACAAAACTATGTAGTGCAGTCAAATTTGACTCCAAAAGTGGCTAAAATCGCAAACGAACGGCTAGTTCTGATTTTTTAATATGTTGTTAGGACCACTACCAGTAGTGTAAATCCAATTTTGCAGCTTCGAAAGACCTGTGCTAACTTTGCAGCACTCGAAAAACCGCGAAATTTTCGCACTACTTTTGGTTTTTTCAATATAAGTCCTAAACTATGGGTTTAAAAAAAAATATTTTCTATACGTTTTTAAAGAAGATTAAAATTGATACAATTTAAGACCAAAACTAGCTCTTTAAATTCAATATTTGCTGAGATACAGCTCTCCAAAAATTGACAATTAATTCCGAAAAAGTGAAATTTTAAGATTTGGTCAATTTTAAACCCCGCTATCGGGGAAAATACTCATTTTACAGATAAAGTTAATTGAAAAGATGTTGTAGTAAATATAATTAGCTTTAATTTAAACACTAAACGACGTCTGTAGCCCATATTACTATATATATATACTTATAAATTCTAAAAGTTTAAAAAATGGGAAAATTGCAGTTTTCTCTTCAGTTTGTTTTGAATGTAGTTTGAAAGAAAAAACCATGTACACCCACAAGAAATATGTATTAAAACTATTACTAAGTATTTATATTTAGTATTTATAATGTTATTTATTCAAGAAAAAAATTATTTATATTATTATTGATATTTATTGATTTTTATGAAACATATTAACCTGTATTAAAAGGACATTATGAGTTCCGAGCAATATAAGTCGTAAACTACGCATTTTTTTAAATATTTTCTATACATTTTTAAAGTAAACTAAAATTGCTACAATTTGACACCAGAACCAGTTCTGTAACTTCAATACTTGCCGAGATACAGCTCTCCTAAAAAAGAACTTTTTCCAAAAAAAGTGAAAATTTAAGATTTGGTCAATTTTCGACCGCCATCTTGAGGATAATACTCATTATAAGGGTAAAATTATAGTCAAAATGTTGTAGTAAATCTAATTAGCTTTAATTTAAGGGTAGAACGACGTCTCTAGGCCATATAGTTTACTCACAAACCTTAATGAACAATTATAACCAAAAATAATATCTTTGTAATGCAGGTTAATATGCTTCATAAATATCAATAAAATAAGATAAATAATTATTATTTTTTTTTCATAAATAACATTATGAATACTATAATAATAGATTAAATGTACATTTCTTGTGGATGTTCATGGTTTTTCCTTTCAAGGTACTCACAAACCAAACTAAGCAGAGCAAATTTACGAAAATTGTTTTCCCATTTTGTGGACTTTTAAGATTTGTGAGTAAACTATGTCCTAGAGATGTCGTATTACCCTTAAATTAAAGTTAATTAGATTTACTATATTATTTTTACCTATAATTCTACACATAAAGTGAGTATTATCCCCAAGAACGCGGTCGAAAATTGACCAACTCTTAAATTTTCACTTTTTTTGAAAAAAGTTCAATTTTAGGAGAGCTGTATCTCGGCAATTATTGAAGCTACAGAACTGGTTCTGATGTCAAACTGTAGCAATTTTAGTCTACTTTAAAAATGTGTAGAAAATATTAAACAAAAATGCGTAATTTACGACTTATATTGCTCGGAACTCATAATGTCATTTTAATACAGATTAATATGTTTCATAAAAATCAATAAATATCAATAATAATATAAATAATTTTTTTCTTGAATAAATAACATTATAAATACTTAATTTAAATACTTAGTAATAGTTTTAATACATATTTCTTGTGGATGTACATGGTTTTTTCTTTCAAATTACATTCAAAACAAACTAAAGAGAAAACTGCAATTTTCGCATTTTTTAAACTTTTAGGATTTGTAAGTAAACTATATGGGCTACAGACGTTGTTTAGTGTTTAAATTAAAGCTAATTATATTTACTACAACATCTTTTCAATTAACTTTACTCGTAAAATGAGTATTTTCCCCGATATCGGGGTTTAAAATTGACCGAATCTTAAAATTTCACTTTTTTGGAATTAATTGTCAATTTTTGGAGAGCTGTATCTCAATAAATATTGAATTTAAAGAGCTAGTTTTGGTCTTAAATTGTAGCAATTTTAGTCTTCTTTAAAAAAGTATAGAAAAATATTTTTTTAGAAACGCATATTTTAGGACTTATATTGAAAAACCCAAAAAAAGTGCAAAAATTTCGCGGTTTTTCGAGTGCTACAAAATTAGCACAGGTCTTTCGAAGCTGCAAAATTGAATTTAGACTACTGGTAGTGGTCCTAACAACATATTAAAAAATCAGAACTAGCCGTTCGTTTGCGATTTTAATGTCAAATTTGACTGGCCTAATGAGAGATCCAGAGCTATGAGTTAGCGACCGATACGCCTCTCACAGTCGGCCGCTCACTGTTTGCCTAATGGGGACACGGCCTTAGAAAATGACGTCACACTGTAGCCGTGCGACCACTAGGCTATCGCCGCTATCTATCTATCTAAAATCTATAAAATACAGACTGTCTGATTGTCTGACACCGATACAGGATTTAGCCCTGCGATGCCTTGGGCAGGTTGGTTGTCTGCTCAGCGCGTTCCTTATGGGTTAAACCTTATATCATGGAAGATAACATAAATCAACATAGTACCTACCTACCTAATTAATAAAAATAAAAACACTACCCACCTAGGAAGAAGTCGCGAGCAAAAGCTAGCGAAATAATAATAGCAATACTCGGTATGCAGGCAGTGTGTCTGAACGAACAGCAAAGAGTATAACAAGATAAAGCTGCGTCTACGCTTCCGAGCCGAGTACGAGCCGAGAACAAATTCGTTTAGTGTGGACTGGCCTACGATCCTCGACTGTGCTCGAGGATGACGCGAATCCTAGACTGTGCTCCGACAATCGTCGGTTTTAGGGTTCCGTACCCAAAGGGTAAAACGGGACCCTATTACTAAGACTCCGCTATCCGTCAGTCTGTCTGTCTGTCACCAGGCTGTATCTCATGAACAGCAATAGTTCAGACAGTTGAAATTTTCACAGATAATGTATTTCTGTTGCCGCTATAACAACAAATAGTAAAAAACACAATAAAATAAACATTTAAGGGGCTCCCATACAACAAACGTGATTTTTTGCCGTTTTTATATAGATAATGGTACGGAACCCTTCGTGCGCGAGTCCGACCCGCACTTGGCCGATTTTTTGATGAACACAAAGGCATTGGCGTCGCGTCCCAGAGCGCTCGTTCGAGGCTCGTAAGCCAGTCCACACTACATGAATTTGTGCTCGGCGCGTGCTCGGCTCGGAAGCGTAGACGCAGCTTTAGAGGTATGAATACGATATAAGACCTCAGTTGGTCAGGAGCCGGCCGGTAACCCGAGAGCTCACCGCAATACCATCTGTATACTTAGTACGAGTTTGCGCATCTCGAAATGTTGATACACCGAGTATCGAAACAGTATACGTCAACGTAAAGCGGACTTAGGTAAAGCCTCTTTATTAACCTTAAAAAAAGGAGGTTATCATAAATTCGACTCGTATTGTACGTAATATTATTGAAATAGCAATATAAAGTCACATAATGTTAATCTGTTAGGCCTTCCAAACCAATATACTCGTACCTACAAAATTTTATAAGTGTATGTTTTTATGTACGTGTGTACACTGTACATATATAAATACATCTTTGTCCACGCATTTCTTCGAAACTATCAACCTGATTGTGACCATTCTTTTTTTTTTATTGGCTTACATTTACTTCAACTACTGTACACGTTTTTTTTAAAGTATGCTTCGACTTAGGGAACAGTGTAAGTTTCATCAAATTCGGTTCTGTTATTTTCAAGATTATAGAAAATTTTCTTTTTATTTCGGATATTCAAATCGGTTTAATTTTTCTTTAATTATTATACTTGCTTTATTTTAGAATCGCCAATTCAGTACAATTTCGCTAACTTTCCACTTAGGGCGCTGGCTGTAGATATATGAATGAAATTCGACCCTTAAAACAACGTCATTAGGGTCCATTTTACTTTCGACGTTATAGTGTTTCGATACTCGAAGGGTATCAACGTTGTCGAGATGTGCAAAGTCGTACTAAGCACATATTATGTTGAACACGACCCTCGCTCGCATGTTCGCAGCTCGGAAAATATTACGGTGTGAGAAGCGAAACTGGCTCGTTGGTCTAGCGGTTAGCATATTTGACTGCAGATCACGAGGTCCTAGGTTCCTCTAGTAATAATTGTTAGGTATTGGATTTTTCTGCCAACAAATTCTCAGTGCGATCCCGGAGTTGGTAGTTGGCGGTGTTTCACACCCGTGCCTCGGAGAGCACGTTAAGCAGTCGGTCCCGGTTATTATCACTATCATTTGTGACAATAGTCGTTAAAGCCCGCCAACCCACATTGGAGCAGCGTGGCGGGTCTAAGCTCTAAATCCCTCTCTCCTATGAGAGAGGAGAGGCCTGTGTATGAATATGAATAGGCCCAGCACTGTATTCTTTAATTTGTGTTGAGATGTATTTCAAATAAACTAACTTCAAACGCCACTACGAATAATAAAAATAATACTTAATAGCAAACTTTTTAGAAACATCCATTCCCATGTTTTTTGATGTTACTCTTAGACTCGAGAATGTTTTGCAGTTAACAGTTTTTAACTAAAGGATGGCAGATAACAGTTTAGACTTCAGGGTACTGTTCATTCAACCAACACCTATTTATTTAAGGTATAACAGACTGCCCTCTATACAGAGCATGCATGAAGACACTGGCCCCAATGTGCAACATACAAACAGAACACCCCCACAACTACAAAGATGAGAGGTCAAGAACTGTATTCCTACTAAACGTTTCCTCAAACACAGTATTTGCGGTAACAATTAACAGTATTAAGGAACAAACAGTGTGTAAAAACATACTACGCCACATCCAAATGAAATACAAAAACCCACTGTGGAAACTCTTTGATTTCCAGATAAATATTTACAATAAATGAAGACCTAAAATTTTTGACTAACACAAAAATATTTAGAATTGGTAAATCCATTGACATTATAAAGCATTTTCCTCAAGAGTTATTAATAAAGTTCGGTAAATAATTTAGGATATTGGTTATGAATAATTTGTTTGTGTTAGCTATGGTGCACTAAAACCTGAAACCCAAGATTCAAATTTTGTGCTATGCTAAAAATATACTTAACTCACCATCATTCACTGCATTGGTCTAGGCTATAAAACCTCTCCTATATTAGAGGCCTGCGCCCAGCTGTGGGACATTAAATGTGGCAATGGTGGGATGCACTACATAATGTGTACCATACTTCTATAAGTTCGTTGCCATTTTCTTTTTTTTGACTAAGCAGTTACATTTGAAGTAAATATTTGATATCTATTTGAACCCTTTTCTTAACTCTAGATCATCAGAGTGTGATTTAAATGATTGTTATTGTTACAGCATGAGAATTGGCATCCCTGTTGGTGGGCATCTAGTCTACTCGCACGAAATGCTTTCGAAGTTTCTGAGATGAACCAGTAGGGTATGGAATGCCCTTCCGGCATGTGTTTCCCATCTCGTACAACTTAAGTACCTACAAGGCAAGGGTGAATAAGCATTTCCTAGGCAAGCATGTTCCCACTTAAACCTCATCAGGCATGATTGTCGTCAAGCGTAAGCCTATCATACAATAAAAACAAAAGGTTAAGAGAACCTGTCCGATAGATTAGTAATAAGGCTGTTGCCAGTCTCATCCTCGAGTGCTGCTACAGCTGCTACTGATAGCAAGGTAGAGTAGAAGAAGGTGCCAGAGGAAGGTCTCATGTCAGGAAATACTGTGTTGGAAGTACTTCAAGATCTCTTTTCACATGCAACCCGGTGGGTATACAAAGCGAGACAACATACTGAAGTGAGTCAGCTTGCCTCTGATTTTCCCTAGTGCAAGATGTTTTGCTGCACATTTGTAGTTTCAGTTTTGATTAAGTTTGAAATTAATTTTAAAACATGGGTTAAATAATGATTTTGTTTATTGTTCTTTAATGTTTATTTCTAACAATAAAGGAAAATGATTAAGTTAAATATATATTTAACAAATTAATTTGTTCTTATGTGCCACAATGAAACTTTTAAACTTTGTCTTGCTTGCAATCGTTAAAAAAAAAACTAAATAGGAAAATTCGCCATGCCAAAAATATCAAAAATATACCAAAGAAAAATAATTCATCAATATACCTATTAAAAAATTAATATCTTCGGAAATCAATCTCATCTTAGCTTAAGAGAGTCTCAAGTAAACATTATTATTGTTTATTAATAATAAATAGTACAACTTTGTCAATGAACGCATACCGGCAAAAGTATGTTTGTAAACAAATAACATATGATCGAATAGCCGGCGAAACACGGTGATTTTTTCCCAAATTCCATATTAATTCAGGCAGCGTATACTCAAAAAACAGCGCCGTGCGTCGCGTATCCTTCGAGAAAACACCGTTTGAGTGAACCATGGGGCCTTTTTATCACAAGGAAAACACCATGTGCGAATATATCGCGCCAAATTTTGACACATTCCCGAATACATTTTCAATAGACGGCGTATTGTTTTTTGTAATTTTCAAGACATTTAACATCGTACATATGGGAATAGTATACGAGTATATAACGTAAAAATGAATATATTCGCAAAAATCCTATATTCCCCATAATTATACCGCCCCTAGCGGTAGGAATATGAAACAGAAACATAATGGCCGACACACAGTAGATTTGATGACTTATTATCCTAAATGCGCAAAATACTTACACTTTCCTCCTCTTTTTCCATACCAGAAGGCATCTGAGGTACAGCACGATTAATCGCCGAGTAGTCCGGTAAATCCGGCAGCTCCTCGGCGAGATATATGGGCATTGGTTTCGATGCATCCAGGGCCCTCGCCCTAAACGAGAGCTTCGACATTTTGTTGACAGAACAAAACACGCTAGCGTCGACACACAAATGCACTTATAAAACACTTTATAGCTCCTCCAGGAGGTCCTTAAGGACCTTAAACTGCACTTTGCACACTCTAGTTCGTTCCCATGATTAATTTTTGCACGCACTCAGTCACAATTAATGAAAAACATAAACGAAACTTTACATATTGAACGTACTTTACAGAAAGCCATCATGGCGGCTTTCCGTTTGGCGGACGACCATGACCAACTTCCACCTAGCAAGACGTGCGCGGGAAGGAAACACGCGGGAACAAATTCGACATTTTCATGTCTTCTTTTATTTTTTTTATCAAAAATGTCTTCAAATGCCCTTTATTTAAATGATTATAAAAAAAAAAATTATGTAAACAAGATTTATAATAAATAATTTATTATTTTACACAAAATAAAAATAAAAATATTATAATGACGTCGTACGTTGGCTGTCAAACAATAGACAATGCAAAGCTTTTTCATAACACTCCGTTTTACGTGAATGAACATTATTTTGAGGAACTGTTATAAAAATGAAGTTTTATATTTACTTATTTATTTTAATATTATTTTTTCTACTTTAACTTACAAAGATATTGAGATTTTAACAAACGTTCGATTCATAATTCGTGTGACTCGTGAACTTTATTCTAAAATCATGAAATTCGAAAAAGACGAAAAAGACATGTCAGAGTGTGCCACAGCCCACAGATCACTAACACTAGTCTAAGGTCGGAACCAAACTTACGTGTCGTGGCGCGTCACGACACGCCACGACACGTAAGTGTGGTTCCGGCCTAAAGCATAGAGATATTATCTCTATGGTCTAAAGGCTCCCCCACCACTCCCCCACACAGGCGCGTTATTATAGGTCGATAGCATCGGACGTATAGATCGACCAGAATCTCATGAAAAATGGGGAAGTTAAATTTTCTAGTAAGCAACACTAGGTTAACTCGGCTGCCTTAGTGATAAACAAAGTAATTACATTCAGAACACCTTACTTGGGATCGTTTCACGAAACGAAAAATCCAACAACTGCATTTTAAATACAAAAACAAAGTAATTAACATCCAATTACTTTGTTTTTGTGTTGTGCTTGTTGTTTACTTGGTTTTGCATTTATATTCCGGGTTAGTGAGTGCAGTTACTTTGTTTGGGCAATTTAAATTTCAGTAAACGGTTCAAGTTATTTGAAATATTAAACTGTGGTAAAAAACTACTCGACATAAAACTTTTGTTAATGCATAAAGTCAATTTCACAAAAAATGTCAGTTGCTTTGTTTATCGCTAGGGCGGCCGTAGTGTTGCTAACCTTGGAATTTCATTTCCCTATTTTTCATGAGATTCTGGTCGATCTATAGTATCGGACGACGACAGTATCGCAGGATGGAGACGCAACGTCCTACTTCCATTGTGGCGTTATTATCGCAGCAGTGTGTAACTATACCCGTATTACTAATTCCCCGGAATTCTGACAGCTGTCATTGTCATTTACAGATGAGTTATCATGAACCTATAGAAGTGGACTTGGCATAATGTCCTATAGAAAATAGTGGATCGGAAAATAGCTTAAGCTTATCAAAATTTTCATAAGTGTGTAAGAGACAACACTACATTTTTAAACATAACAATAAAACAGATCGTGGCAGAAATTTTATTGCACTTCCCTTAAGATGGCCTCCCTAAAATGTATACATGAACACTCACACACGCACAACTTGAGACATCACAATGAACACGCGCCATTTTAGTTGTAGGATTGTGCGTGTGTGAGTGTATTTTTGGCACGTTTTTAAGGTAGGTATGCCTACTCTACTTATTATTATTATCTCTATGTGAGTTATTTGTATGTAGAACAGGGTTATCATCTACGAAGTACGATTTTACCCCAAACTACTTTAATTCCCTGTCATCATAAAAAGCCATATGCCGCGTAATAATGTTACTCGTTTTGCCTTAAAATAGAAAACACCAAGAGTGGAAACTAGAAAGTGCACACTGACAGCAACAGAAAACAAAAGAAGCACATTGAAAAAAATTATTCAAAAATGTATGTCGAATGACATTATCACCATGAAGTGTCTGTCAGGTTTTGTCATATCTACATGCCGCAGTTGATTTGTATTTGCATAAGTTTTGAATTTTTTATCTTTTTTGTGGGAATTGTTTTATCTCTGGTAACATTACGAAACGTCAGAATTACAGGGAATTAGTAATACGGGTATGTACGGGTATACATGACCATCCTAATACAAAATGTATTGGAAACAGATATCGCAATACCGCATGCGATATTATCGACCTATAATAACGCAGCTGTGTGGGGGAGCTTTAAAGAGAATGTGCCAGAAGACCAATGTATCATAGACAGAATGTATTATGTCACAGAATTCTGCGAAAAATCGCGCGACTTTTTCCGCAGTGTGAGCCCGGCGCGGTGGCTGGTATAGATATGTAAGGCCGGAATAATACGAATAAAACCAATCCGTTTAAAACGAAAAAACCCGAATAATTCCGAAATATACCATTATATCCGGTATAAAACTGTTGGTTTTGATGACTATGTTTTTCATTATAACTACATTTTCTTGATTTTACCGAGGTAGGTTTGGGAGTACATACTTATAAACTACGTAGATAAAGATTTTTAAATGTGTGATTTATATCTGGATTTATACAATAGTTTGGGGTAAAATCGTACTTCGTAGATGTTAACCCTGTTCTCCATACAAATATAAGTATTCGGAATTAGTAATTCGGGTATACAATGGCGCAGTTTCCAGTATCTACATAGAATATATTCTATTTTTGTTTCTATCTTCTTGATTATCTATAGAGCTAAATAATCAAAAAGCTATAAGACTGGGCATCAACGTACATACAGTATGAAATAGCCACAGAGTACATTATATTATATGAAATAGCGATAGATGTACATAACTTTAGATTATACCATAATTCGACTGTATTTTATATAAATGTTGGTTAATATTGATAGAAAATAGACTTTAATGTATAAATAAACCTTTGATTTACTTGCTGTATGTACCCGATAAATAACACCCCGTCGTTTTTGCGTCGGGGGTTAAAAACAACTTACCGATGAAAGGTTGTTTGGTACAGGATTTCGTTGGGCTATACAGCAATTCACCATCACTGCACACTATAAAATATCACTTTCCGAAATATGAACGAAGTCAAAACCAACTTGTTGATTTTAACAGTTTTTATTATTTTTATTTATAACTCTTTAGACACCACAACAAGAACATTGGTGGCAAACAACAAATCTGATATTTATAGCTTGTCCTGCTCCTGAATACATATTTTGATATGGTCTTCTCACTTAGCAATGATTTTAGGAGCTAGTCTATCGCTATCTATTATCTGTCTACGTGTACGGTACAACAGAATTCGTAGTACCCTTGATATATTACTTTTTCGGGAAATTCATGATTTCGAGGCTGCGGGTAACTTGCTTGTGAATTAAACAAAAAATACAGTTAAACAATAATTTATTCAAATTGGTTATCAATTTTAAACAATGATATTTTATTATATTAGTGTAAAATAAAAACATTTAAAATTCCATAAATTGAGTGTATGCAATATATAATATGTAAAAGTAAATCGAATAACATTTTATTAATTTGATTTTTCAATGACCACAATTTAAATTCATACATCAAAATAAAACAGACTCAAGCCGTAGTCATACTCAAATTATTATTTATTATAATATAAGTGTAAAACATCAGTCAATATTAAAATCACATTCAAGAATAAGGCTCAAGGGACATTGCCGGAAATGCGTAGCGACACGACGCGTGTTGTTATCAATGTTGCAAAATCAAAGCAAACAGTGCACAAATCTTCCATAATACATACAACCGAAAGACCTAAGGTGCTCGAATGGTGACCCCTCACCGGCAAACGCAGCGTTGAAAGACCCCCCCACTAGGTGGACGGACGATCTCAAGCGAGTTGCCGGCAGTTGTTGGATACAAGCGCCACAAGACCGTGTCCTGTGGCGATCCTTGCAAGAGACCAGTAGTATCTGTATATCGAGCAATAGAGGTCTATTGTTTGAGACGACGATTGTACATAAAATGGAACAAATTCAATAAAAACAAAAAAAAAAACTCGTATTTAGGTGCATCTTTTTCATACAATCTGACAAAATGCCAACACGCAGTGACGCATCGCTCTGAGGGATGACGCGTCGTGGCTTGCGCTCTGCCGCGAGGTGCCTTGAGCATAATTAAATCAACGGACCAGCCTTTTTTAAGCAATCAAATAGTTTATTGTCACCATTAAAAAATCAAAAAATTATCACTTTATTATATATATATCCAATTTTATCTACAGTTTTCTTACAACCTTTTACACATTTTGGGTATTGCGTAAAGCAGTCGCAATCACACAACATCGTCATCGTCTACTTTAAACCAATAGACGTCGACAGCTGGACATAGTCTCCTGCACGGATCGCCATAGAACAAAATCTTGTGCCGCTTGTATCCAGCAGCTGCGTGCGACTTTTTCGAGTCATGATACTTGCAAGAGAAACAATGACAGTGCTAAGTCCAGCAGTGGACGTCCATTTAATTGAGACGAGATACGAAATTCCCGAAACCGAAAAACCGAACCCGGGACCCCCTCTTATAAGACCACGGCACTCATCACTGCGCCAGGGAGGTCGTCAAAATCGCCTTCAATGTTGAAGGCGACTGATTGCGACTGCATTACGTAACTAACCCTATGGAGTCCGTACTCCGTACCTTATTTGAAGCAATAAAATCTATGTCCTAAAGAAAATCGCATACATCCACAAAACCCATTTCTCAGTACTGGAAAAGCGAGACCCGTCAACAGAATCGGGCGCGCGGTAAAACTGCGCAGTAAAAGTTACGTCAACAATCTCTGGTGATGTCATTAACATTTCTTCGATGTGCCCGATGCCGCTGAATCTGTCACGGGCCTCCCGGGCCTTTCGGAACGTCTCCTGGTATGCGATCGCCTTAGGCCAGGGACAAATCTAACGGAGAAACGCCAGTAAAAAAAACGCGCGCGGACTTCCGTACGCGTTTTTCCGTTACATTTGTCCCTGACCTCAATCTTCATATTAATATGACAAAGGACATGACGTCAATCAACATTTCGCACTACAAAATGAATTTAACAGACAGCATATTTTCATTCGCCAATAACGTACATTTATATAATTAAAATTCAAATAAAAATCCTACAAATTACATAATTTTACGTCGTAAACTTTCATAAATATTAAATAATTTCGATTTTTCTCGATATATCTGACAACTCGATTTAATTATTATGGTAGATTTTGTTTTCCGATACAGTAACTAGCAACACTAATTCGTTATTTTTTTAAATATTATAGTCTAAAAGGACTTGCGTCTAGAGCCGTTGTAGGAATTAGCGAGAAAAAGCAATATTGAACTATCAAGCTCGAATATTAGGCATCATTCACACCTAACGTACTTTTTGTCGTCGAATTTGAACAGGCTCAAGACAGGACGAAAAGCTGTAAGATAAAAATCTCAAGTGTGTTGTAAGCCCGAATCCGGAAGTAGAATTCATCCAAAACGGTTAGAAAACGTTCGATATGAACGATGCCTTAGAGATCATATTCCATTGTCATTTCGGTAATAAACATTAAACAATTATAAAAGCACTTACAATATAATGAAATTTTATTTTTATCATAACATGGTTAACTTCTATACAAAAACAACTCTTATTGCGTATGTCATAGGGTGGAATTTTAGCAAATGGCCGAATACTGAAACGTCAGTCAAGTCTCGGTCAAATTGAGACGAATTCCATGCGGGATATAGTCAACATATCGTGTTTTAGTGATTCGAATTAGTGATGATATTATAGGAACAAAATGATTATTTAAAAATTTTTTTTTGTTCTTTTTGTTGATCTTCGCCTTTGATTAAAATACTCTACGGTAAAATAAAAACTACATTTTTACAAATTTTCTTCTTCAACGGGCCTTTAGTATACCCCGAATACTGTTCACTATAGTATAAATACATGATTTTATTAAATTTTCGTAGTTTGGTGCATTTAAATGTTAAGCTAACTTATGCGAGATTTACTAGTTGAGTTAGACCAAGAGCCGGCGGCCGTGACTCTAGCGTCATCCATATATATAAAAATCAATGCCACTTTCCGTTGTAATTTTATAACTCAAGAATGGGTTCATTAATCCAAACCAAATGTTTAGGCTTTGTTCGGACTATTTAGTAGATGGTTTATGTGAAGTTTGCACAAAATCTGTCGAGCGGTTCTTCATTTATCACATTTTTTAAACCCACGCGGACGAAGTCGCGGGCATCAGCTAGTTTATTATTTATTTTTCTGATAAATTATTTGTACACAAGGTTTTTTTTTGTAATAAAAGCGAGCAATTGAGCAGACTTCAGATCAGATCACAGAGAGCAGGTCACTTGGTGTTGAGTGACCACTGACTAAGAACATCTGCAGTAAGGAATTAACGATTTGAAATGATGGAAAAAATTGAAATGACGGTTTTTATATAATTATTATTATTTTTTTATCACCCATTGCATAACTCTGTAACGTAGTTTAGAAAGAACAGCAGTTTCCAAGATTTACGAGTGAGATTTGTGCTGAAACATTCAAAACTGAAAATATTCAACAGTGTTAATTTGATTGCAGACATATCTAAACTGACATATCTAATTGATGGGCTACCTTTTTGAGCAGGATAACTATAATTGATAATACTTCATTTATCTAAACAAAACTAAATATAATGCTATGCTTTTCCGCAAGGATAAAAAGGATAGCACTATTTCTAGACCTTAGAATTTAGTTAAGAGATTGTAATCAACAGAGTAGACGAATCAATTCAGTTTAGTTTAAAGATTGAGATATACAACAGAATAAATATCATTATTTATCTAGATTTTGACGTCCCGTGTGTACATAATTCTTTACACATTTAAAAAATAATGACGTGATTAAGTATCGCAACTCTAACGGTCGCTGGCTCCTGTCCTATATACAATTTTATTTTTACAGATTACTATTTAATACAATACAATATACCGCTTTTTTACTAAATAAATATACATTTAAAATATTGTGACCCTGATTATGGATAATGGGCTATAATTTTGAAATGAGATGCAATTTTTGATTTCGAAAACGTTTATATTATTGTAAAAAAAAAGAAAAAAAAGTTATAACAAACTTTTCTCGAGACTCTTTGGTGTCAAAGTTGTATGAAAATATGTCTATAAAGCAAGAAAAGGTGAAGAATAAATATGTTTACTTTGACAGTAAGTTGTATTGAAAAAATCTATCATGTTTGATAATAGCCATTGTAGTATTAAAATATGTCAGCTTTCAAAGCTGTAGTATGAAAAATTCTACTTTTGACAGTTGTTGCATGAAAATTTTTCAACTTGTTGTATGAAAATATGTCTACTTTGACAGTGGTTGTTGTTTAATGAAATCTATTAATTTTAAAAGTTATATGAAGATATTATGTATACCAGTTTTTTCATAAAAAGAACAAGTGTTAGAAAAGCGAAAAAAAAAAAATATTTCAGCGAATTTCACGGTATTTACATAAATGAAACAAATATATTGTGTTTTTTTTTCAAATATTCGAATGAGTATAATTAATTTGCTAATTTTGTTCGAAATCGAAAATTACGCCAATTTTTTAAAAATACCAAATATTTCTGCCAATTTCACGGTATTTATAATACATAAATGAAATAAATAATTTTGAAATGTTTTTTTTTTTAAACATTCCATCTACACATTTGCAATTTTATTCGAAATCAAAAATTACGCCATATACGTTTAAAACACAAACTTTCAAAGTGAAAATTCAAGAGCACGTTAATTTTTTTTGACCGTTTTTAACAGTTTTCGAAGCGTGCTGTACTGTACCATCTAAAACGTAAGTAATTACTGTCAAATAAAACTTAACATGCCCTTAAATTTAAAGTATTATAATTCTCGTGTGTTTGTCGATATAAGCTTCTATTGTGTATAATCTAAGTCTATATGTATGTCTGTGTGTTTAAATACATAGTTGGGTGTTGACTCAGCTCTGTTGGTCCGGTGGGCAGTCGCCTTGCGGGACGGATGGCTTTGTACTTTTGCCCACGAAGATTTCTACCTCCTAAAAAAAAACCAAGCTATATTTTAAGAAAAATTAAACTTCAACTTCAGTGTACCGAAATAAAGAATAACAGACAAAGGCGAAAGTGACCGTACCTTGAAAACTGCTGAACCGATTTTGATGAGATATGTAATCTCGTACTAAGCCGTACAGCGAGACGCATACGATACGTTTGTTTCTACTAGGGGTCACGTGCGAAGTCTCTTATGTCATTGTATGTATGTCTGTCTTACCTGACTGCCTTCAATGGCCATCTCGTTGTCTCTCTCGCTCGTGGCGGGTGTTGCACGCGCGGCCAACTGGCGCTCACGAGCCACGCGTCTGTGAATAAAATAATAGTACACAGACTGTAAATACATACCACAAATGCATAAAATCAAGCTCTTTGACTTTTATAATAAAAAAAAGTGTGTGCAATTTACACACGGCAGAAGTGAAATATTATGTAAATATTATATTAAACATTAAAACCTTGTTTATGTTTTTGAAATAAAATTTGGGTTCAAAAACGGAACGCAAGCGGAGAGCGGTCGTTATGGAAGCCGATTTGGATTCTATCTCAATTAGATATCTATGCTAAAGAAGTTTCACTTTTCAATTATAAATTTTCAAATTGCCCTCGCGCTCACCACTGCGCCAGGGTGGTCATCAAAAATCGTTTTTATGTGTTTCGAGACTCGAAATCTATCAACTTTGTTGAGAGATATGCAGAGCGTACTAAGTCTACATACAGACCGCAATCGAAGCTATATTGAAGTGAAACTTCTTTAGTATTGTTGTGCATTTGAAAATCGATGAAACGAAACAGCGACAGATGGTCGTTTGAGTTCCCAGGCGCTGCACGAGTGACAGAGATGGGCAGACATACATATCCACACAGAAATAGAATGAGATAGAATCCAAATCGGTTTCCATAACGACCGCTCTCCGCCTGCATTCCGTTTTTGAACTCTTTTATTCTAAAATCATAAATCAAGGTTTTAATGTTTCATATTATAATATATTGCTGTGATAGCCTAGTGGTTAGGACGACCGACTTCTAATCGGAGGTCGTGGGTTCGATCCCGGGCACGCACCTCTAACTTTTCGGAGTTATGTGCGTTTTAAGAATTTAAATATCACTTGCTTTAACGGTGAAGGAATACATCGTGAGGAAACCTGCATGCCTGAGAGTTCTCCATAACGTTCTCAAAGGTGTGTGAAGTCTGCCAATCCGCTTGGCCAGCGTGGTAGACTATGGCCAAGACCCTCTTACTCTGAGAGGAGACTTGTGCTCTGTAGTGAGCCGGTAATGGGTTGATTATGATGATGATTATAATATTTATATAATACTAGATGATGCCCACGGCTTCGCCCGTGTGGTATTTAGGTTTGTAAAAATCTCGTGGGAACTTTGATTTTCCAGAACAAAAAGTAGCCTATCTGTAGTAAGTAGTAACCTGTCCACAAAACGGAAAAATTCCGTGGGATCCTTACGATTTCAGAATGCAATTCCTTACAGCATCAGGGTTGAGGAGTTGGACATGTACCCACTCGAGGTCATGCAACAATAAAGTCTTTAATTGGTATCCCCAATATCAATTTAAATAACCGACAGTGCCTAAATCCCATTAGTTTTGGGGATCAGATCCCCTACAGCATCAGGATTGAGGATTTGGAATCCAAATTTTTTGTAGGACAGTGTCGCAATGTTTCTCTACCGATTAAAAAAAAAATTACGCAAATCGGTTCAGAAATCTCGGAGATATCGGTGTACATAGGTAGAACAACACAACTCCTCCTTTTTTGAAAATCGGTTAAAAAAGTAGCCTATGTCACTTCCTGGTTAATTCTCTACTTGTATGTGAAAGTCCCGTCAAAATCGGTTCAGCCGTTCCAAAGATTAGCCCGTTCAAACAGACAGACAGACAGACAGACAGACAGACAGACAGACAAAAATTTTAAAAACGTGTGATTCGGTTCTAGTATCGTTCAAATAACTTATTATGAGCTTAATATGAGCTTAATATGAGGTAGTTATTTCGATATTACAGACAGACACTTCAATTTTATTTATTAGTATAGATTTTGGAGTATTCGAGAAATTAGAATATAAGTTTCATTTCTGCCGTGTGTGAATTGTGCACAGACACTTTTTTTTACCCGACTGGGTATATGTGTTTCACCTGTGTGTATGTATGTCCATTCCTATGTCCGCTTGTAACTAATCAACGGCTCAACGGATTTTGATAAATGATACGTCATTAGATTTGTCTCAATGACGCGAGTGTTATAGGGTACCTAAATTAAAAAAAAAATCAAAATGGCGGACTTTATGCGCTTTAATGTGCGAGCTGAAAAAAAATTTTTCTTCAAGACCCTCGAGTGGGGTATCAAAATAAAGGGATTCAAAAGGCAAATACGAAAATGTATAAATTTATATATTTGGAAACAATTTGGAGTGATAAATCGTAGAAAATGACCGTTTCCTATGTCAGTTCGTAACTACTTAACGGCTCAACCTATTTTGATAAATTATACGTCATTAGATTTGTCTTGACGGCGCAAATGTTACTGGGTACATAAAATTCATAAAAAATCAAAATGGCGAATGTTATGCACTTTAATGTGCGGGCTGAAAAAAATTTTTTTCTTCAAGACCCTCGAGTGGGGTATCAAAATAAAGGGCTTTAAAAGGCGAGTACGAAAATGTATACAATCTATGTATATGTTTTAAATCAATTTGGAGTGACAAATCATGAAAAACAAAATAAATAACAACTACACTGTAAGTGGTACGGTGGTAGTTTATTAATTTTTTAGTTCGTTTTTTAGCATGGCAGTCGGGTTTTTTTAATTTTTAAATTATAGCTTGTTTTATAAATTATTATGACTTGTAACTTGCATAGCGTGTTGGTGAAATCTTATTTCAAACTACCCACATTATATTATATTGTATTGTATTCTGTGTACTTAGTTATAATATTATGTATTGATATTTCGTGCGTATCCGTGGAATGCTGGTGTACGGATAAACCTAGTCAGGTTTTTGATACACCATTGCAGAAATGATCAGCTTAGAAATATTTAATGTATACTTGTTTTAAAAAAAAAAATGAAGCTTTGTTCTACCTGCGATGCTCCAACATGGCTCTCCTGTCGGCCTCTCTCTTCTCCGCCGCCAGCCGCGCCTTCTCGTTCTTGACGGCGGGAGTGCGCGCCGCGCGGGCGCGCGCCGGCGACGCCTGTATTGGCTTCGTCTCAGGGGAGGCGATCTGAAAATTATTATAATAATCGATTAATACAAGATTAAGTTAAAAAATTGGTCTTGCTGAAAATCTAGTCAGCACAGAAATAGCGGAGATAACCTAGTGGTTGAGTCCCTTTCGGGGAACTGAGTTCGATCCCTGGCAACTTTTCGGAGTTATGTGCACTCTAAGCAAAAATATTACTTGTTTTTTTTTTTTTAAAAAGGAGTGGGTACAACAATAGTCTAACTGCTAACAGAAGGGGTTTGAACCGTAGACCTTTCGGTTTTCGATCCGTGTTCGACGACCGTTGCGCTATTGCAGCTCTAAAAATATCGTGAAGGAGAACATCGTGAGGAAACCTGCACACCGGAGTTCTCCATAATATTGTGACGCGGCGTGTGAAGTGTATATCGCACCGCACTCGGCCGGCGTGGTGGACTGCGGCCTGAACCACTCTGAGAGGAGACCCGTGCCCTGTAGTGGGCCGGTGATGGCATGTTAATGATGATGATGATGAAATAACTTAAAAGAACTACTCACTTCTTGCCAGTTATTCTTCTTGAGGTTGTCAATATGTTGATACAGTGCGTCCACGTTTCTGACCTGCAGACACACCATGTCCCAGAAACCTTGCAGGTCCTCCAGGGTGGTGGGGAAGGGTTCATCACCCCGTTCGTTTATGTTGTTGTAACAGAGGCCTAGAATTTGAAACGAAAATAAATTAATAATTAATTTTTAAATCATTTTATTCCAGTTATCGTCACAGTTACAGTAGAGCAAAAAATGTCTTTTTCTACAGCCTTATTGTTCAACATTTTTCTTTACAAAACATAGACAATACTTGTTTGTTGTGTTAGGTCGTATTTTCAACCAAAAATTTTTGTTACTTTAAATCAAGAAATTCAACATTAGGCAGGTCTACATTTCCTTTCAAGATACAGAACTCTCGGTGCACAAATCCGAGTTACATTTAGCCTCTGGCTTTCTTATGCTATTTTTCCTTTAGATGTATGGAATTCAGTCCTTTTCAGACTCTAGAGAACCTAGAAAAAGGTATAAAACCAGAGAATTTTACCTTCAAATTGCTGCATCTTCTGTGTGGCCAATAGTCTAGCTTTGCCCGAAGCGGAGCGCAGTAAGCCCAGGATTTCCTCGCTTACGTTGTCTTTATTCTGAAATGTGATTGATTTTGATCATTATTATATAGGCAACAACAAATAGAATTAAGCAGAAAGCTTTTTGCTAACGCAGAATCGAAAATAGTTATCATAGTTGTCACATTGATAGACTAACCATACCAAACAATAGAATACATAGTATATTTACACAAATATTGAAAAAATTACCAATTCTATTTGCGGCCCTAAAATACGCTATCCATAGATTGCAAAAGCAAAGTGATATTTGCCGCACTACATTCGAAATGTAGTGAAGACAATGCATTTGGGCTGCTGTGAGTAAATCAATGTGTGATAAAAAGCTGGTAATTCTTTTAAAGCTCATTCGATAGACTGTAGATTTTGTATAGTGATTTCTAGTATTGTGTTGCTTAAGTCCTCCATACAAATTGTTGTGAAAATAACTGTTTTTGGTATAAAATAAAAGGATTTAAATAATAACCTGTAAACTCTCCAATTCCTTCTCAGCCCCAACAGCCAGCGCGATCAACCGTTCAGTCTCTTTCTTTTCCAAATCCAAGAAGTAATACGCGTCTTTCACTTGAGCATCCCCGTTCAATTCACTCATACCATTACTACTAACACATTTAACTTTTTCAGTTTCACTCACAGATTCGTCTAAATTTATCACAGATACACCGTTTGTCACTTCACTGGTGCGAGTTTCAGTCTTAATTTGTACGGGAATGTCGATTTTTTCCGGCGAAAGATCCGATTTCAAACTCTTCCTCGGCGACAGAATCGGCAATTGGGCTCTGAATTCCGGCCTTAAATGCCTCAACACTGGTAAAACTGAGGGGTCTTCCTTAGTCGGGGTACAGTTTTCATCGAAACTGACGTTCGATTTTCGCGGGGACAGAAATATTTCACTGGAGCAGTTGAGCGATTTCTCCGTTAGCACTTTGGAGTCGTCATCCTCGCTGGAGCTTTTGAATTTATGCCGTTTCTGGTTGAAAAACCCTTGGGCTAACGCTCCCGGACCGTACAAACGTTCTACGCGCTGCTGGATGAAACTTTTCATAGGACTGGTCAACTGTTCGCCATTTTCCTTTGTGATTTCAACACGTTTGGACACCTTATTCGAGGATATAGTGTAGGATTCTGATGTGAGTCTACTCTCTTTTCCGTTAGTTGTTACCGTTTGATGAAAATTCGTCTCCGAGTAACTCGACTTGAAGGTAATCTCTTTTGAATTATCAACTTCGTCCTGGTGCAGCATGGACGTTGCGAAATTTCTACTTTCACTGGACATGTAGGGACGCGTTGTGGTCGTCATGCCGGGGCCTAGAAAATCGTTTTTCAACTGCTTATTTTCCGCAGCCATGTATACATGTGAGGGTGCGGATATTTGCGGGTCCGTGTGCGCCTTGGAAGGCGCTTTGGGTGTCAAATTTGTTCTAGTATCATGAGGCCCGAACGTCGGCACCAACAGCTTATTCGCACTAACCGGAACCGGTACTAATAAGGAGTTGTTTTCGCTTTTGTATTGGTATGTATGAGTTATCGGCCTTATGGGAGACGCTTCTCGACTTTTGTTGATGTCTTGCCGTAGTTTAGAGTCGTATGTCGTCAGATTTGTATAACCATTGACTGAACATGCGAGGTTTAAGTAGCTTGGTTTTTTCTGAGGGGCTTCGTCCCGTTTCTTTAAATGACTCCGTGATCTATGACTCGTGGTGTCTACGTAAATTTTCGGAGGTGGTTTCAGGAGGTTGTCTGTCCGTCTTGGTGTCGGAGTTAAATCATCAGGGGTCCTAGCTGGTGTTAGAGCTTGGGGGGTCAAATTCGGTTGTAGATTAGACGCTCTTTCTTGTATTCGAGAAGTGAAATCCCTTATCCGGCTGGTCGTTGACGATGGTGTGAGGAGATTCAAGCTTCCGGATGTTGTATCTGTAACAATAAACAAGAATTCTCCATATAGATGTTATATTTGTTTAATTTTAAATCCGAGGTAGACAAACATAAACATTTGGAAATGTTACATGAGTGAGTGCAAATTGATATGTTATGAAAGGTTGTTTCGAGAAGCCAAATTCTTTAGAACAGGAAACTTACGGGATTTGAATGAGAACTTTTGAAATATTATTTTCAGGACATAGTTTCCATGTATTGAATAAGATACATATTATAGGTAGTATACTTTTTCTCGTTTCCATGAGAGAAATGGTAACATTTTGTAATGTTTATATTACATTGGAATACTTATATTACAATTTTATAATATTGTTGTTTTCAGCATTCATTCAGTTAGAACATAGACAATACGGAAGGAATTCTGGAAGTTCACTTTTGAATGGGCCACAGCATTTTTTTATGCAATGAAAATCCCCTATCCCTAGTCAGTTTCTGTGAGACATTTTACCACAACACTAAATCACTTAGCGACACGTCTTCGGCGGTAGAGAACTTTTTACAGAATAGTCCGATTTTGGTGATTCTTTTTTTATTGGTTAGGGTATAGATTATAACTTCTAAGTTGATCCCATTTGAATTTGAAAAGAAAATTCCGCCCATAATTAATTACTAAAAATAAAGTTACTCTTTTGACACTTCTTTTCATCTACTCATTGAAGATTGATTGATTCTTTTCATTGAAACAAAAAAAAATTATCAACTGATGTTGGTTTAATATCCACTCACATAAAAACGTTAAAAAATAGTCACACATTATTGAGGTTTCATAACAGGAAAGTTACAACCACAATTTATTAGTAGCGCAATATGAGATTATTTTACTGTATTAGTGAGGTAAAAGCAATAATTTTTAACCATATCTGTTTAATTAACACTTATCATATCAAGGTATTTGTTGTGATTATGTTGGTCAACTGAAATTATGTAAGCATAGATTAGAGTATTGCTAATTAGTTAGTAAATACTACTGTTGCATTCACACACATGTATGTAATTTTTTTATTTTTGTATTGTTGTTCGGCATTCAAGTAAAATGGCCACTTGGCAGGCCCTGACATATTTGTAAAAATGCAGAAGAAAACTGCTAGTCATATTTGGGATTCCACATTCATCATTTATTTCACTTTATTTTATGCAATATTTTTTGTCATATTCACTACTACTGGAAAATCAGAGTTCCAAATTCATACATTCATAGTTTTGAATGCTGAAAACAACAATATTATATAAATACATAAGTATTACAATTGTAATAAACATTATACAACAACAGAAGCTGTGATAGCCTAGTGGTTAGGACGATCGACTTCTAATCGGAGGTCGCGGGTTCGATCCCGGGCACGCACCTTTAACTTTTCGGAGTTATGTGCGTTTTAAGTATTTAAATATCACTTGCTTTAACGGTGAAGGAAAACATCGTCAGGAAACCTGCATGCCTGAGAGTTCTCCATAACGTTCTCAAAAGGAATGTGAAGTCTGCCAATCCGCTTGGCCAACATGGTAGACTATGGCCAAAACCCTTCTCACTCTGAGAGGAGACCCGTGCTCTGTAGTGAGCCAGTAATGGGTTGATCATGATGATGAATATAAACATTATAAAATGTTACTTACCAGTTCTCTCCTAGAAATGAAAAAAAAAAGTTGTGCAATAAACTATATTATATCTATCCGTCTTTCTTTTTTCACAACTAACATCAATACCTCTGCGAGTGTCAACAATCTATAGGCAAAATTTTTAACATTGCATGCAGAGCAGACTTAAAAAGGGCTAAACGTCAAACCTATTTGAACACTGAGCGCTGGCCGTGTCAAACTGGTTTCAGTATAAGGAAATTAGCACCGGAGCAGGCTCACGGCCTTGACCTTGTACAAGTGTATCATATGAATAAGAAAGATATGGTGACATCTTTCTGTATATTATGTATTCATTATGATATTAGATATAGATCTTTCAGCAGTGATAGCCTAGTGGTTAAGACTTTAGCAGTTCCTTTCAGGGGGACCAAGTTCAACCCATATTTTTTCATTATTCTGCTGTAAAAGATACCAGGAAGAAATATTTTTAAAAAGGCATTCTTTATTTGAGTATTTGTTACTATTTCTTTAAAGCTTCCAGCAAAAACTGAGATCTTACTGTTACTATATTTTGATTATCAAAAAACTATAGTTTTTACCTTGTATCAAGGAAAGTAACAATGGCTAGTATTAAAATGATCGGCACTGCCGACTGATTGGTAATTTGAAAACCGATTAGTGGACTAGTCGGCTAGTCGGCAAATGGCATAGTCAGCCCATCTATATAATTCATGCAAGGTACTTTGAAAATTGGTAGTTAAATGTAGTTAATAACTTAGTAGGTAGTTAAACATACTGTTCTAAAGACAAGTAATAATTCGAAAAGATTAAGGGCCTGTTTCACCACCTCCTGATAAGTATCAGATAGTTATCTACAACTTTTGTCTTTGTCACTTGACATAAAGTAAGAAAGTGACAAAACTTACGTTTAGGCTATCCAACACTTATCAGAAGGTTTTGAAACAGGCTGTAAAAATTACACCTCACCACACACTTAACAGTACATAATGTCTTGAAAACTACTGAACCTATTTTGACAAAACTTGCTCTGTTCCATAAGTTGAAGTCAAGTGCAAGCCATTAAAAAAAGAATAATCACAATCTGTTTAACAGTTTTGCAGAAATCCACAGACAAACATACATACATACACCTATGAAATTCTGTGTATTTGTTTGGAAGCCCTTATAGCCTATCATAATCATAATATGTGAATATTTTGCAATTCCAATAATATTACATACATACCTATGTGCAAATTGATAACCTCCTTTTTTAAGTCGGGGGTTGTACCATGCAATAATTCGATCATTCACACATATCACTACATTAATTTCACAAATTATAGACATACAAACCAACATTAAACAGGCACGACGACAATCAAGTTCATAACAATGAGAATGAGATTTTACGTACGCTTAAGGAGTTGTATTACTCATCTTTATTGGAATCTAAGGCTAAATAAAGAAACAAGCGTCAATGAATAACGCAAAACTTTTATAGAACTTCGACCGTGTCCAGTTGGAAAAACCGCATTCATTCGCTAAGTTTAAAAAAAATTCAATATAGGATAACACTTACCGAGTCACAAGTATGAAAACAATGAGAAAACTAAATTCCACTATATCTGGGTGCAAGAAAACGAATATTTTTACGAATTTTCTCCACTTTTAGGACTTTCGACGAAACAATTTGACAAAAAAACTAGAAATCTCAAATGTCAAACACATACGATAATTTTTTTTTCTTTCGAAACGTCACCTTGGCCAGGACTTTCGGCCGGTCCAGTTTTCTGTTCCGTTTCACGGTCGATAACCGTGAATATTATTATAATGATGTTACTTTAAAAAAATCACTCATTCATATTACTGTTACATATAACGCTATATAGTATTTACATGAATATTAAAACGCTAACTGGTTAATTAATGCTGTTATGATAACGTTACACGAGCGTATCCGGCAAGTGTTCGGACGACAATGACCGATCTACTAACTAGTGATGTGCGTAGGTGTTATCGAGGTCGGTGTCTTAATTTAAGCGAACTTTTGTTTGTGTGCATTTCGAGGCATGCGATTTCTTTAGGTACAAATATGACCTACTTTTTGACAACTATTTTACAATATACTGACAATTTTAAATGCACATATTATGCAATATATTTCTTGGCAAATTCTGAGAAACATGATTGAGTACAAAGAAAACCTTGGATACATTTCAAATTCGATACAAAAGTGGCACATGTTTTTGCAATACATAAAATAGAATTTTGTATGCGAATGAATCACACATATTTAAACTTAAAATTGACAATAATATAATAACAGGCCTGGTTTTTTTTAATAAGACTAAACGCGATTCACGTACCTACTTACTTTGACTCTTCCGCAATGTTCTTCGAGCTTTAAAACGTAGGTACCTAGGTACCTAATGACGAAATGTAACCACTTTTTAAAGTTCCGACATAAAACAAGAAATTCATATTTTACTTTCGTAAAGTCTGCGTTTATTTATAAACGCGTACTAATAAATCTTTTCAAAGGCAACTTTATCATAAACACTCCCCGCGTAAATGAAACAGGTTTGCTAAGCGAAATAATTAAATAGATCGAGATCTAGATCCCATCTTACGTCATCCTGCGTCTGTTTATGCGACATCCACTTGACTTTAAATGTTCTTTCTATTAATTTATACCTATTATTACAATGGGTTTATTGAAATATATTCTCAGTAAGTAGTCTGGACGTTCTGAAGTTATTCGCATTTTGAATACTGAAAAATGCGGCCGTAAGACCGTGTGTAATCAATTTTATATACCTACTTCTATCGACCGTTTATCTGAACTGTCTGGAATGGGGCGAAGTGATGCGAAACAGATAACGTGAATTGGAACGTGAATATTACGTGTAGGTGGCGAATGGGCTAAACATCCTAGTAGTTATTTATTGGTTTAACATTAATGTAAAAAAACCAGTTACGACTACAATTTAAACGCTCATCAAAATAAATTTTTAAACTCTGGTACTCTCAAGTAAAATAATATATTGACTCTAAATAAGTAAAAATTATCTAATACTTTTTGCTTCTCTAAATCGATAAGTAACTGTTCACCAAATATTATTTTACCAATTACATCAAATACATATTTTGTACTCATTGCTCTAATAAATTAATATTGCATTAGATTAGGTCGAATGGAGAACGATGTCTCAATATCACCTCCCTACTCCAGGTCAAAAGTAAGATGGGACGAAATGGGATCACCCCGACACCACGCAGTCTTGTCTCAGGTCCTTTTTAATAAAAGCCCTAATATTATGTATTCCTTAAACTTTGAAAAGTAGTCAAAGTATCTACAAGTAACCTTTAATCAAAATGTTAAAATATCCATTCCATCCAAGGCTGAGCAATTTTTGATGAAATAATAGGTAAATAACGTGACGCAAAAAAAAAACGTTATTTCTCATACTAGTTCGAGTACTTTTTGTTAAATGTGTTAAGTATCGAGCTGATAATCTATACTAATAAATAAAATTGAAGTGTCTGTCTGTAATATCGAAATAACTACCTCATATTAAGCTCATATGGTTATTTGAACGGTACCATAACCGAATCACACGTTTTTAAAATTTTTGTCTGTCTGTCTGTCTGTCTGTCTGTCTGTTTGAACGGGCTAATCTTCGGAACGGCTGAACCGATTTTGACGGGACTTTCACATCATCATGATCAACCCATTACCGGCTCACTACAGAGACTTTCACATACAAGTAGAGAATTAACCAGGGAGTAACATAGGCTACTTTTTTAACCGACTTTCAAAAACGAGGCGTTGTGTTTTTCTACCTATGTACACCGATATCTCCGAAATTTCTGAACCGATTTGCGTAATTTTTTTTTTAATCGATAGAGAAACATTGCGACACTGTCCTACAAAAAATTTGGATTCCAACTCCTCAATCCTGATGCTGTAGGGACTAGGGGATCTGATCCCCAACACTAATGGGATTTAGGCACTGTCGGTTATTTAAATTGATATTGGGGATACCAATTAAAGACTTTATTGTTGAATGACCTCGAGTAGGTACATGTCGAACTCCTCAACCCTGATGCTGTAAGGAATTGCATTCCGAAATCGTAAGGATCCCACGGAATTTTTCCGTTTTGTGGACGGGTTACTACTTACTACAGATAGGCTACTTTTTCTGGAAAATCAAAGTTCCCACGAGATTTTTACAAACCACACGGGCGAAGCCGTGGGCATCATCTAGTCTATATCTATACTTACTAATAAATAAAATTGAAGTGTCTGTCTGTAATTTCGAAATAACTACCACATATTAAGCTCATATGGTTATTTGAACGATACCATAACCGAATCACACGTTTTTAAAATTTTTGTCTGTCTGTCTGTCTGTTTGAACGGGCTAATCTTCGGAACGGCTGAACCGATTTTGACGGGACTTTCACAGACAAGTAGAGGATTAACCAAGGAGTAACATAGGCTACTTTTTTAACCGACGGAATAGCACGGAACTCCCCGCGCCGCGCCGCGCGCCCCTGCGTCCGCCATACGTACGCCGCCGCGCGGCGGGCGGGTGCGGTGAAGAGGGTGCATGCTCCAATCTCCATTTCGAAATCTGTGATTTCGAACGAGGGAGCTAATGCGTGCGGATGTGTCCTGCGTTTTCGTAATTTTTATTTTGTATCGGAGATTTTGGGATTTGTGAAAAACCGAAATTCACGCGGGCGAAGCCGCGGGCAAAAGCTAGTTCAACAATAAGTAGCAACTAGCAAGGTACCTATGCTCTGGTTGATCTCAAAGCGTGCGTTAAACTCTTACGCAATTGCAATTCATCACTACGGTACCTACAATACGTTGCTGGTACCGTTAACCGTAAAACTACGTAAAACAAATTGCATACAGCCACCGCGCCGTACCGTACACATAACGCGCGCTTTAATATAAACAAACGGTCCGATCGATCAATTTTTTTCGAGTCATGATCAACCAACCCATTACCGGCTCACTACAGAGCACGGGTCTCCTCTCAGAGTGAGAAGGTTTTTGGCCATTACCACGCTGGCCAAGCGGATTGGCAGACTTCACACACCTTTGAGAACGTTATGGAGAACTCTCAGGCATGCAGGTTTCCTCACGATGTTTTCCTTCACCGTTAAAGCAAGTGATATTTAAATACTTAAAACGCACATAACTCCGAAAAGTTAGAGGTGCGTGCCCCGGGATCGAACCCACGACCTCCGATTAGAAGTCGGTCGTCCTAACCACTAGGCTATCACAGCTTTTTTTGTAGTTTTATTATCTAGAACTTTCTCTTCTGAATTTTTTAATCGATAGATCTAATTCAAGAAATGGTAGATAGTAAAGATAGATCTAATTCCTTAAAAAAATCAGGCTCCATATCCTGAAGCTGCAGGGTACCGCACGCCTAAGACGCGAGGATTTAGGAACTGTCGATTTTTTGATTATGAATTCATATTTTTTAAGTAAAAAGCCAAGACATTGAACTCCGGGTCCTGACTCCTAAATCCTGATACTACAGGGCACTGCAACCCTAACCATGGGGAGAACATAAGTATAAAAATAATAACAGGTATAATTGTTTGTACACATAAGTTGAAGTAGTATGTCTTCATGTAAAGTTTTAAAACTAAGAAAAGAAGGATGATGATCGAATCAAAACGCATTAAATGAAAATATGTACGTAGCAAACATCAAATTACGACAGTGAGATAATATCGATACCAGAAATTCGATACCAGAAATTTCAATTGTCGTAAAGGACAGGCCTGTTCATGTCCTTCACGACAATTGAAATTTCTGGTATCGATATGAACTAGAATGAGAGTACATAAACGGCAAGCAATCACAATCACGATACGAAAGAGGAAAAAAAGAAAACACAAGAAAGAAAATATGTAAACATACTTTTTATTTTATAGTCATAATGAAAATAAAGTTAAAATAATGAATCTACTTACTTCATAATTATCATTAAAGAGAGATTAATACAAAAGCTAATAAATTACAGGACGGCCAAATATCTAGTTTGCAGTGCAATAGTAATTTGAAACTTCACTGAAATAAGCAAACAAGAAGTTTGGCGCGACATAAAATGAAACATACAAAACATAGTGTAGCAGATGTAAGGGAACCGCTCTCGGAAACGAAGACAGGTAACAGTAGTGATGATGACTGACAAGACACCAAAAAAAAAAACCGGTCAAGTGCGAGACTCGCGCACCGAGGGTTCCGTACTCCAGAAGTATAAGTACAATCTTTTTTTCATTAGTTTGTCTTAAAACGTAAGGTGCTAATTAAGCTAGGCCTCTAAATTGTATGAGCGCTCATACAACTCAGAGGTCTATCTTAATTGGCTCAACTATGTATGTATGGGGACACCCTTTAATTTCCAACTTTTTTTAGTTTTTGGAATTTTTCCTTTATCTGTGCTGTAAGACCTGGCTATTTGCCAAATTTCTTAATTCTAGGTCAACTGGAACTACCATTTAGGTTTTCGACCCAAAACCTATAGGGTACTTCCGGTAGACCTAGATTTGTCAATTTTGGTCAAAAGCAAGGTCTTACAGATCAAGTAAAGGAAAAATTCCGAAAAATAAAAAAAGTTGAAATTAAGGAAAATTTTGGTACTTACAAGATTTCGTGAAAATCTAAATTTGGCCATATCTTTTAATTGTGTGGACTCAGGACCTTAATTTACCTTACTCAGGACCTAGGACCTTATACACCTAATAGGGACTATAGACCTCAGTATCTGGTATAAATTTCAATTTGCTAGGTCCACCCGTTCCTGAGAAAATCCGTGGTGACACACGGACAGACGGAAAGACGGACAAGAAAGTGATCTTATAAGGGTTCCTTTTTTACCTTTTGAGGTACGGAACCCTTAAAAAAAAACGCGAGAAAAAATTAAAATATTTCCTGTATTTTTTAATAGATCGCAATGTAAAGCAATCAGCTACTGCTCGAGTTCAACGAACGTTGGTTTACCTACTTGAAGTATACGCCGCGGTTTCTACGATTTACATTGCTGGTTATATAAAACCACTAATACTGCAAGATTAGACAAATGGTTATTGGATTGTGTTTAGGTATTATAATAATAGCGCTAAGTTTACGATAGCGGTCCCATTATACCCTGTATAGAGCATGCTATACCGAACACGACACTCGACTAATCACTCAATTTACCTGAAAAATCCGTACTGGCGTCGACATCTAGAGAGCAACTCCCGATAGAATCCACCGATTTATCCATCACTTTTACCACCAAGTTCTTAGAGCACTCTTTCAACAAATCCGATTCTTTCACTTCGATTTCATAAGCGCCTATACTGTCTAAATCATTTTCTGAGCACCTAACATCATTAGATTTCGGGGATACTGTTGAACTCGGTAGTTTTATATCGGTTTCTTCAGTATTTATTGTTAAAATGGATCCGGGTTTTAAAGTGCCATCTGGAGGGTTGCTTTTGTCCAAGATTAAGGTGCTTTGGCTTGTAAAGTTACTGCGGATCGGTTCAATGTATTCAACATCGTCATCATACACGAATAAATGATTGGAATGACTGGGGCCTTCGCCTTGGTCTGTCGCGTCGGCTGGTATAGCGTCTATAACTGCTCTTGTTTTATTCAAACTTTTGTAGTAATGGTTCTCTAGTTTCTCTAACTGCCGTTTAGTGTCTGATTGCTTTTTACGCACAGAATCTATGATCACAGGTAAGTTTAACAGGTCCGGTGTCTTTTGTTTGGATAAATCTCGTCTGAACAGTGGAGAATCATCGCTCTCTAGTTCGAAACGCTTATATTTAGAAGAGCAATAGTCGTCAATGGATGACGTATCAGATTTCTTAGTATCGAAGAAAGTGTCTAGCGAAAAAAATGATTTTCGCTTCTTCTTCGGTTGGTTGGCTTTGTCAAAAGTTTGCGGAAGAAATGGATCTCCCGACTTGAATTGCTGGACGCAAATGTTGCTCGAATTCACTAGGGATTTAGGTCGGGGTTCCTGTGGCAGACTCAGTACTCTATTCGTCTCAATTTTACGAGAATCCAAGCTCAATGTTTTACGGAAACGTTCATTTAAATTTGCGAGTAAAAAATGTCTTCTCTCTGTTGATTTGGGAGTCACGTTGTATGAATTCTGTTTGCTGCTAGACGGTTGGACGTCTGGAATGTGTTCTGTGTATTTAAACTCGATCTCGTTTTCGGAACCGTCTCTATTTTCTGCTTTTCCATACGGTTCTGACGGGCATAAAGAAGATTGTCTATTCTCGGGTCTGTGAAAGGAAAACGACCCTCTATTTGATGACGATTTGTTTCTGTCGCATATGCAGTTCCTTACACAGCTTAGTTTGATACAAGGCTCCCTAGACTCTGATTCTATTGAGACTTCGTGTTTATTTTTTGGAATGTACGTATCCGGCCTGTGTTTATGGACAAGCAAGTCTTGTCTGATCTTCTCGAGCCTTTCGTCTCCATTTAGGCCTCTGGTATACTTCGACTTTGGTGGTCGGAAGAATCTTATGGAACCCGAAGAATGAGGGTCTGTGATTCTTCTGCGTAGGAAGAATGGAGAATCGGAAATCTTGTTTACTCCCAAGAGCAGGACGGGCGATTTCTTGTCTTCTTCATCCGGGAGGTCGCTGTAAGAATAAAAGAACAGTGACTGTTTGCAACGTTATAGTTACAATAATAGGAACGTTATACTTATAGGAATATAAAAAGTCAAATTTTTTTTTTCTTTCACTATGATTTTGGATAACCTTTGATAAATTACTCTCAATTTATCAAAGTGGATAACGTTATGCAAAAACCGAACGATACTTTTGGAACAAAATGTTTTCTTTTAATAATGTTCACTAAAATACTGTTTTCAACCAATGTTTTCAACTTTATAATTGCGTCGACATCAAAATAATAAAACAAAAAGAAACATATACTAATATGCAAAAGTAATTTGGTTAAAACACAACAATCCATGTTAGTTAGATTAAACGGTAAAAAAAAAACAAAAACAATAAAATATGTTATTAAAAAAAACACAAAAGCAACAACAGGTTAAAAAAATGAGAACTCATACTTACATAAATAAAGAAGGTACTTAGGTGTACAAGTTTTTTTTGTAGCAATTATTTTAACGTAATAAAATGCATCTCACGCTTATTGCCTGTCCGTTGTTTTTTTATGTCGGAAACAGTAAGTATTTGTACCGTGAGAAACATGCGGTTACTTAATCTTCCCAAAAGGTTGTTAATGATTAGTTTTTTTAAATAACTGGCTTCAGAGCTCTGGCATCTAAACGTTTTGTAATTTTCTTAGATAGTGACATAATTAAGTAGGTATAGAAAGAAGCTAGTTAAAAATTAGGCTACAATCTTATCTTATTATTTCAATTAAACGGGTTTTGGCCCTTTTACGTCAATTTCCGGGATTTTTCACATCCGGACACGGCAGTTGAAAAATGATAATAATTATGTAATTTAACTCTGAAGGGCCCTATTGAGACGTCACAATTTGTCGGCACAATAAGCGGTTTATTTGTCTAACGGCCGAAATTAATCCAAAATCTACAAGGTGTCTACGCGGCATCGTACCGGAACGTTACATCGCTTGGCGGCACGGCTTTGCCGGTAGGTTGGTAACTAGCCTCAGCTCAAGCCTCCCACGAAGACCAGACCAGAGACAATTTAGAAATTATAAATTCCGAAAATACCCCTGCCGGGAATCGGATCCGGGACCTCCCACTTATAAGACCACACCGCTCACCACTGCGCCAGGGAGGTCGCCATGAACGCTCTCTCATTTGTTAATGATCGATTTTTTAACCCCCGACATAAAAACGACGGACTGTTATAAATTTGACGTGTCTGTGTGTGTCTGTCTGTTCCCCCGTAGCGCTCAAACGGGTGAACCGATTTGAATGTAGTTTTTTTGTTTGAAAGGTGAATTTGTCGAGAGTGTTCTTAGCTATGTTTGATGAAAATCGGTCCAAGATGGCCGCCACCACAAAATGGCGGATAACATATTTTTTCACAACCCCCTCAATATGGGTATCAAATGAAAGGGCTTGACTAGTACAATAGCACTGCAAATTCAAAATGGCCGCAACCACAAAATGGCGAATGTCGGGGGTTTTTTAAAATTTTTAATTTATACTTGTGTAGATGATCGATGTCTGGGTATAGACAAATCAATTTGTCGGCATCGTCAGTCCATTGGCCAACAAATCGTTACGTCTATAGTACCCATTAATGGGTAAGTAACTATAGTTGAATCTAAATATTTTTCTAAGAACAAGTTGGTATTAAATTCTTACATCTTGAAACTTGTTACACCAGCTGCTAGCTGTTAAGGAATACTAAAATATCCTGATTGAGACCGGTTCTAGATTTCTTAAGATTCTCGACACTAGATCTAGGTGAAAATTAGGTATGTAACATACGACTTAGTTCGCGTGATGATTATGAAAATCCCGTGGGAACTCTTAATAATAATTTCAGGGATAAAAAGAAGCCTATATTCATCCGTCTTTGGGATGTAAGCTGTCCATATGCCAAACTTCGTCAAAATCGTTTATCTGAAAGTGCATAAACCCTATCAGTCGTATTTATTGGCCCCACAGTTTATTTATTACGAAGTAAACCTAAACATTACCAGGATCACCTTGATCATTCCCCGTATGATCCGTTATCTGCTAATGAATGTCCCGTCAAAATCGGTTAAGCCGTCTCAAACTATAGCTTGTATGTATAGACTGATTCTAGAACAAGAGATAAAATTCGGACACTATATAAAACCCGATTACTAATTTGGTGTGCAGAAAAACGTGTATTCCACTTGCGCGGGCCAAGCAGCTAGTGGCGCCATTTGTTATGTGTATCCGAAACTAACGTAATATTCTAGTTTAAGCAGCAAAGGTCACTTCTCGATTATATAAAACTAGCCCGCGGCTTCGCCCGCGTGAATTTCGGTTTTGAACAAATCCCGAGGGAATCGTGGAGTTCCGGTTCCCGTTCCCGCTCCCTTTTCCTACCTTTATACTTAAAATATCAAGCAAGGTAGCTATAGTAAATAGTAATCTACCTATAGCTGTAGATATAGATTTCGGGTTTTTCGAAATCCCGTGGGAACTGTGCATTTTTCCAGGATAAAAAGTAGCCTATGTGTTGCCAATGCATGCTACACAGCAAAGTATTGGAATAATGGGTTATGTGAGCGTGATTTACCTAAGAACAGTCAGCGCCCTCTGTGGCGTTTTGGAGGTCTATATCTATTTTTTCTATTTAGTTAGGTTACAGGAATACTTTTCCGGGATAAAAAGTTACTTTATGTGTTAAATCAGGGCATAAGCTATCTCCATTCAAAATTTCAGCCAAATCGGTTCAGTAGTTGCGGCGGAGAAGAGGAACAAACATACACACAAACTTAATAACTTAATAACGCCTTTATAACATTAGTGTGATTGTTATTTTCCTCGCTAGAGAGCTCCGATAGCATACGCGTCCGATCGCTGGTAAATTCAAAATGCTATATGGGGAGAACTTTACGCACCGCCCCGGCCGGCCGGCTGGAACCGCGCGCCGCGCGTAAAGGCTATGTCCCGCAATTTTTAAATCTGTAATATCTTCGAAAATATTCATTTAAATCATATGCTGTAAAGGGCCATATAGATCTATAATAAATCAACAATGTACTTAAGGTATTTAGTTAGATAAGGATTAATGCTGTATTGGTTAAAATCGCTTCTAAAATTAGCCATTATTTGTCGTAAAAAAGTAAATGACAAAAAAAGTTATTGTGGGATATCCATAAGAGATAGACATATACCATCGCGGAGTTTTCTATAGACCTTTTCAATGTGTACAATACTTAGTACATTATATTGATAAATCTCGTAGGGTTCAGCCTGCGTTTGCAATGTAAGCGGAAAAAATGTAATTATTTACGACATCACATTAGAAACCTCAAAAATAACAGTATTTCTCCACAATTTAATGGATGTTATTATACATATAAACCTTCCTCTTGAATCACTCTATCTATTAAAAAAAACCGCATCAAAATCCGTTGCGTAGTTTTAAAGATTTAAGCGTACAAAGGGATATAGGGACATAGGGACAGAGAAAACGACTTTGTTTTATACTATGTAGTGATGTAGCCTATGTTACCCAGACCGTAACAACGAATCAATTGACATCTCATTCATCAAAATCAGCTCAGTAGTTTAGGCGATACGGTGGAACACATAGAATTGATACAAAAATCAGACACAAACATACATACATACATACATAGACTGCTAAAATCATAACCCTTCCTTTTGACTTTGCTGTAGTCGGGTAAAAAGTGTTCCAGTTCACTCTATTTACGTATTTATAATAAGTGAAAGGTAGCTATTACGTGTATGATAAATTAATCGCATAACAAACTAAAATTAACACCCACTATGATTACCATAACTAGGTGTATGTATGTATAGGTATAACACCTAATTTGACTATTTTGCGTTACATTACAGGGAACTGTTTTATGCAAGAACACTATTTTTTATTAGCCGATGATCAATTAATTCAAACTGCAATTGTTTTGGATTATTTCAACGTGAATAATTTAACGGATTATTATTCGATATGTTGATAGACACGCAAACACGAATGGGTACAAAATTTTAATTAAAACAGTTCTTTTTTTAATTTCGTCATCGTCTCTACTTGGTCTCTACTAATAACACTTGTCTAGGGCAAATCTAAAATTTCTACAGGGTAGGTAGTAGGTACCCATAAGGCTTCGTTCACACGGCATTGTCCTGCACGTTTTTTTGCAGTATACGTCTTAACGTATAAATAGTGACCATACAACGTACATAGATCCATTCACACGTCGATTGTACTGCAAAAAAACGTGTACCGCTTATACGTTTAAACGCATACTCAACGGACTTGTCAAGCAAATCGAATGAACTTTGACGTATTCGGTTTGCAGTGGCATATGGTATAGCTTTGTCTCCTTCACACGACACGATGTCATACGTTTTTTATCGAATAGCAACCGAAGACATTTTTTCATCATATTTTCTAAGATTTTCGAATAATTTTTCAAATGTGATCGTACACACAGATTCTTGATTAATAGGATGTACCCAAAACCGTCTGTTTTGTCGGCGGCGAAACCGTTGGCGCCTGCGATACCAATATAAAAGTACAACCAAGCAATATCCATCAGTGACGTCTACTCACTGTGACAACTGTGTGGAAACTGCGGCTATTCGTTTTTACACGAATGAAAATTTACCATGTGAACACCCGGTTGACTATACGTTAAAAAAACGATTACAAAAAAACGTGCAGGACAATGCCGTGTGAACGAAGCCTAAGGGGGACCGTAATCGAAAACTTCGCGCTATTATTATACTACCTAAACACAATCCAATACCAATAACCAATTTTTCTCACACTTGTAGTATTTTTCAAACCGGTAATGTTTAGCGTGCACAACTCGGGGTCAATGCGCGTGAAGGGCGGGCGGCTGGCGCCAATTTTAGGTATATATATATAGGCGTCAGCTGATTGCATTACATTGCGAACTTTTAGAAAACAGGAAATATTTTAATTTTTTGACGTGATAGCGGCCTTCTTACATCCGTTATCAATGCTATCACACTAATATTATAAAGGCGAAATATTGTGTGTGTGTGTGTATGTTTGTTATTCTTTAACGCCGCAACTACTGAACTGATTTGGCTGAAATTTTGAGTGGAGATAGATTATGCCCTGACTTAACACATAAGTAGGCACATAACTTTTTATCCCGGAAAAGTATTCCTGCGGGACTAAAATAGATATACCTAGACTTCCAAAAACGCGATAGATGGCGCTGACTGTTCTTAGGTAAATCACGCTCACATAGCACATTATTACAATAGTTGCATGCACCTGTATGCGTTTGCACTTTTATCCTGGAAAAATCCACGATTCCCTCGGGATTTGTGAAAAACCGAAATGCACGCGGGCGAAGCCGTGGGCAGAAGCTAGTTATACGTAGAAACGTATACTCAACGCAATAACAAGTGAAAATAATATAAAAAGTTTGCAAAAACGTGTGTGCCAGTGTGAAATGCTACACTTTCTAGTTGATATTGAAAGTTTCCATTTCCAAGCCGCCACCGACTAATGAAACACTAGATGGGATTGTTCACCGTGCGAACACTTTCTAACGGTTTTACGCTTAGGTTTTACGTTACAGTTTGTTATTATTGTTGACGTGACGACGTCTGTATGTACCAAAAAAATATATTAAGGATAGAACGGTCTTGTGGCAGGAAAACGCGTGTCACACTTATGTACACTGGTACACAAGTTTTCACAAGATAAAGTTCGTAAACTAGAACCCGTTTTTCTGCACACTAATTTAGTGTGCAGAAAAACGCGTATGATTCAACTGCGTACTAATGAGAATTCGAACGGAAGAAAGCGCGGGGCAAACAGCTAGTGGTGCCATCTGTTATGACTATCCAAAACTAAGTTAATATTCAAGTTTAGCCGCGCGAACGTCACTTCTCGATTTTTTTGTAAATAAAATGTAACCTGGACCATAACGACGAATCAATTAACACCTTATTCATCAAAATCGGCCCAGTAGTTTAGGCGCTAACTACCTAAGGAACCGTTTCCGACGCCACATAGCATAAACATTTGAACTCTTGTTTGAATACACGTGGGGTCTTTGGTATCTTTTCAAAGTTTGTTTCGTTTTCGTTCTTGATCTGTAGGGCTATTCTCTAAAATACCATCTCGATATCGAAGCTCACTCAAGTGAAATAACTCGCTTCGAAAGCAAACTCACTTCACCTTGGTTTGATATTCTGTAAACATCTGCTACGGACTTGCGAAGTGAAGTGAGTTTGAGTGAGAAGACCTGTACTATCGAGTTTTACAGAGTACAAATTAGCAAACTCATCTCGAATTCACTCTCTATAATTCGAAAATGGCTTTACAGAATAGCCCTGCTGATCGAATGACGTAGAAAAGATCACGAACAAGCGGTGTAGAAGCGATTATGAACCTTATTCTCTTGTTACGAGGTATACTCTGTAACAATACAATGAATTTTCCTGTATCTTTTAATTCCACCACTATCGGTGCAGCTGACGTTCGGATCTGTTATGTGTTAGGGGAAAACTATTGTTGTTATGATTTTCAGTCGGTATAAAATGACTATAAAATGACTTGTTGAACTGTAGCGCTACCTCCTGTACTATAACGTAACTGTCAAAGTCATTTCTATTGTGTTGTTGAAACAAGCGGAATTGAATTAGTGGTCGTTCGAAATGTGGCAATTGTGCAGCGGGCCAAGGGTGACCCTCAATTACGACTGAATGATGATGGTCAGCGTTCAGTCATCAAGAATGTCCACAATCCGATTTATAGTTTTGGAGAAATGCGTGGACAAACATACATACAAACACATATAACACCTATATATAAATTAGATTAGCTAGACTAGCTTCTGCCCGCGACATCGCCCGCGTGAATTTCGGTTTTTCACAAATCCTGAGGGAATCGTGGATTTCCGGTTCCCGTTCCCGCTCCTTTTTCCAACCCTTATATCTACTTTCAAGGAAGTTTGCTATAGTAATAATTTGCTACAGGGCAGGGCCAGGGGTCTCCTCTCAGAGTGAGAAGGGCGTAGGCCGTAGTCCACCACGCTGGCCGAGTGCAGTGCGGTACATTCCCCATGCCTTTGAGAACATTATGGAGAACTCTGAGGCGTGCAGGTTTCCTCACGATGTTTTCCTTCACCGTAAAAACAAGAGATATCTAATTACGTAAAATGCACATAACCGCGAGAAGTTAGAGGTGCGTGCCGGGGATCGAACTCAGTCCCCCCGAAGTCTTAACCACTAGGCTATCACCGCTTGACTTACTTATTTGAAGAAAAAATCAGTGTTCCAATTATTTTATAATATACCCAAGTGACGCATCCAAGAAAAAATGTACCTAATCTGAAATTATCGTAACTTTTTTTGAAATTCATGTAAAAAATTGCTTCACGGCATAAAAGGTCATCGAACCAGTGAAATAGCTTTCGTGACTAGCAGGTGATTTATTTTCAACGCCTTATTATACATGATTCAAAGAAATTTCAACAGTATTTGTATGCGCTGTTAGGTTTATATTATGTTTTGTAAAATTTTAGCGTACATAATCGTTTGATATAATTTTGAAGTCACAGTCCCAGACTTTGTACGTAGTTATTAATAGACAAACCAACTCGGTTGGTTCAGACCGCCAAACTTGGTCGGGTTGACACATAGATATAGGTAGACCAGAATCTCATGAAAAATAGGACAATTAAATTTTGTAGTAAGCAACACTAGGTTAATTCGGCTGCCCTAGTAATAAACAAAGTAATTACACCTTACCTGGGATCGTTTCACGAAACGAAAAATCAAGCAACTGCATTTTAAATACAAAAACAAAGTAATCAATATCCAATTACTTTGTTTTTGTGTTGTGCTTGTTGTTTACTTGGTTTTTGCATTTATATTCCGGGTTAGTGAGTGCAGTTACTTTGTTTGGGCAATTTAAATTTCAGTAAACGGTTCAAGTTATTTGAAATATTAAACTGTGGTAAAAAAACTACTCGACATAAAACTTTTGTTAATGCAAAAAAAGTCAATTTCACAAAAAATGTCAGTTACTTTGTTTATCGCTAGGGCAGCCGTAGTGTTGCTAACTTTGGAATTTCATTTCCGTATTTTTCATGAGATTCTGGTCGACCAATACCTACATAATTTTTAAGGGGACCTTACTATACCACCGTGCTTTGGCGTGCTACTCGTAATAAATATTATAGGTTGAGAATATTTAAACAAAAAAAAAAAACAAAATAGCGCCAGTGTCTTGGGCACCATGCCCATAAACGATAATTTGGACGGTGTGTATTTTTATGTAAATATATTAATTAATTATTTTTAGTTACAGTTAATATTTTAATATGCAAATTGATGAGAATTGTATTTTTCGTAAAAAAAACCGTGCTTCGAAAGCACATGTAAAAGTTTATTTGAATTAGAAACTTTTCTATTATGTTCTAAAAAAAAAACATTTTCTCGATAGAAAGCTTTTTCAAGCACTGCCCCAAAATCTTGATAATTATTAAGTTTTAATTAAATTTCCGAAATCAGCATGTTTATTTGTTAATAATAATCGCGCGCGCCGACCTTTTTTTGGTGTACGACGGGGTGTTATAAGTTTGACGTGTCCGTGTGTGTGTGTGTATATGTGTGTGTGTGTGTGTGTGTGTGTCTGTCTGTTCCCCTGTAAAAAAACGGGTGAACCGATTTGAATGCGTTTTGTTTTTCGAAAGGTGAATTAGTCGTGAGTTGTTAGCTATGTTTGATGAAAATCGATCCAAGATGGCAGCCGCTACAAAATGGTGGATTACGTATTTTTTCACAACTCCCTTAATATGGGTATCAAATGAAAGGTCTTGACTAGTAGAATAGCACTATGCAAATCCAAGATGGTCACCGCCACAAAATGGTGAATGTCGGGGGTTTTTAAATTTTTAATTTACACTTGTTTTCTTATTCTCGAATAGCGCCGGCGTCAGACTCCCTAAACGTAATGAGATTAAAGACCCAAAAAGTATATTCAAAAACGAAAGTAACTAGTCTTTATGATTTTCAACTTTTGGGTCACCTCCAAAAGTCTTATTTTTCAATACTACCCATAAAATATAAAGCAGGATAAAAAGAGAAGGTTTCGGACCTAGTCAGTATATGCTAAAAATCAGTTTTTTTACTCTTTTACTGCATTTATACATACATGTATAGTGTATACTATATACATACGTACTTGCATGAAGGTAGCCATATAACGAGTCACTAAAGACCGCGCCTATGTAAGTGATTGCCTTTCCGTTCTTTTTAAATGGACACGCCTCGACAGACCACTTTCTTAATTGACAACAATGTATAGTTTCATATGAACAGTCGACGTCGTCAATGTTTTCAATATATTATTATTATTCTAATTTATAAATAAAATAAAATAAAAATATTGTTAAATATGTTTTAATCAGAATGATGATGAAGGATATGGTCTATACTTAGATCTCAGCTTTAAGAATTTAAAAAAAAATTGCAATGCCTACCTGATCTGGTGACATAAGGGCTGGCTTATTTTTGGGGCAAAGAATCAGCACGTGAAGCACGAAAATGCAGCCGAATGAGCTCTTGGTACGATTCCACGCTGGCATGATTTGTATAGCTATAAGTTTTATTGCAACTCCACAGTATATTAGGTATAGAATAGAATAGAAAAGTTCTTTATTCAAATAAACTTTTACAAGTGCTTTTGAAGCACGGTTTTTAAGCTATTGCATAGCTTCTATCGCGGGCCTTGTGCGTGGAGACCGAATCGAGAAATTCCGTAACGAAAAACCTAACACAGAAACCTAATACAAACCTAACACACAGATAGGATTAGGTCAACATTTTGGTATTTACATCGCCAGTGCATATGAGTGGCGCAGCGGACAACCAAACATATTATGATACCGTATAAGGTACGGCGCCGCAGGTTTGAATCTCACTCGCGTTTTCGTTGTACTTTGCTTTTTCGAATTTGTTTTTTAAATTTTTTCTTTTATTTTTATTTTTTCTTTTATTTTATTTTTTAAAAATTTCAGTTCGGCGTACAAAAAAATATTACAATAATGGAAAATAGTAAATAGAATTATGTGAGTTGCGAATTAGCCCTGTGCGTGTACATACGGTTGGATGTCAGTGAAATGAAAGTACCAAGTACCGACATAAAACATTGTGACTACAGTAATTATTGTATTTAATTTGAAAATATCCATTTATTTTAGTATTTATTGCCTAAATTTGGATTTATATGTGTCGGACGTGCGGAAGGGGTAAGTGCTAGGCTAATAAATGCACTATTACGGCACATATTGCTTAGGTAATATGCGTAGGTCATTACAATGCTGTCTTTTATTAATTGTTGTACTGCATATAAATAAAATAAATAAATAATTATAATTGCATAAGTTGATAAAAAATGCTATGCAATAGCTTTACCGCGGCAGTCCCCGAGTGCCACACGTCTTTTTTTACGAAAAATACAATTCTCATCAATTTACATATTAAAATATTAACTAAAAATAATTAATTAATATAAAATTTACATAACGATTCAAAAGTAGGTACTCGTATGGTCCGTTTCAATAGAGTTGAGCTAAAATATAAACCAACACACCTTTTTGCTAAAAAACTACAGAATGAATTGAAATGAAACTTGGCACGATTTAAGTTTGTAGTATAAACTTAAATCGTGCCAAGTTTCATTTCAATCCATTCTGTAGTTTTTTAGCAAAAAGGTGTGTTGGTTTACATTTTAGCTCAGCTCTATTGAAACCAACAAGAATACTTTTGAATCGTTAATTGAAGCTACCACTGGTTCGATTAATTAAAATATATTTAAAAAAATTATTAATGTAAAAAATCAGCCGTTCAATCTGTCAAAAGACTAGAACTGGTGTAATCTTTAACTACGGGAGTGAATAATCAAAAGAATTTGGTTTAAAAATGCATCGAAAGGCTAAGAATAGACCTCCATACGTAACAGCCGTTACACAGTTATTCGTTACACCAGGAAGTATACTGTCCGAACTGCTAAGATGTTCCGTTCACTTTATTATCCAATGCAATCACAACGCAACTACACTAACGAGACGATAATAGTTTTACATGCATAAAGAACCATTAAAGAACGAAATATACTCATAGGCAACTATACATATTACGGGTGTAAGGTAAGGGGACCACTATCGGACCACAGGCAATTAAATAGTAGTGATGATTACTAAGAAGAACTAAGAACGACTAAGAACTACTAAGAAGCTGTGATAGCCTAGTGGTTAGGACGACCGACTTCTAATCGGAGGTCGTGGGTTCGATCCCGGGCACGCACCTCTAACTTTTCGGAGTTATGTGCGTTTTAAGTATTTAAATATCACTTGCTTTAACGGTGAAGGAAAACATCGTGAGGAAACCTGCATGCATGCATGGAAACTGCATGGAAACCTCCATAACGTTCTCAAAGGTGTGTGAAGTCTGCCAATCCGCTTGGCCAGCGTGGTAGACTATGGCCAAAACCCTTCTCACTCTGAGAGGAGACCCGTGCTCTGTAGTGAGCCGGTAATGGGTTGATCATGATGATGATGATGATGATGATTACTGGCAAGAGACCACAAAAAATAATGCGAAAAAAATTTAAAATATTTTTTAAAAGTTAGCAATGTAATGCAATTAACTGACGCCTGAATACCTAAAGTTGTCGCCGGTCGCTTGCCACTCACAGGACCTTGACCTCGTATTGTGCATACTATACATTGCCGGTTTGAAATAATACTACAAGTATAAGACAAAATTGGTTATTGGTATTGGATGTTTAGGTATCATAATAATAGCGCTAAGTTTTTAATAGCGGTTATGTACCTATACAGTTTCCTGTGCCCTATTATATGCCAATTTGTGGGCAAAGTGGGATTGTGTAAGAAAATTTATTTGACCACATATAAAAGGTATGGTTTAATTTTTAACCCCCGACACAAGAACGACGGGGTGTTATAAGTTTGACGTGTGTGTGTGCGTGTGTGTGCGCGTGTGTGTGTGTCTGTTCCGTGTAGCGCTATCGGGTGAACTGATTTAAATGCTGTTTTTTTTTTCGTTTTAAAGGTGAGTTAGTCGAGAGTGTTGCTACCTATGTTTGATGAAAATCGATTCAAGATGGCCGTTCGCTACAAAATCGCGAATTACATATTTTTTCACAACTCCCTTAATATGTGTATCAAATGAAATAGCTTGAGTAGTAGAATAGCACTATGCAAATCCAAGATGGCCGGCAGCACAAAATGGCGAATGTCGGGGGTTTTTTAAATTTTTAATTTATACTTGTATCAAACGGCTAATTCGAACCGTGTATGGTGTTATCCTATGCAACTCTACACTAACGAGACGATAATATTCTAACGTGCATAAAGAACCATTAAAGAACGATATAATACTCGTAGGTACTTATATTATGATCATATACAGGCCATTTCCTGTGCCATATTATATGCCAATTTATCTATTGCATGAATATGTGCATGCGAAGTTCAGAGGTGGGATTGTACCTATGTAAGACAAGTTATATTTTAGAAAAAATTAAACCGACGACTTTTGTCCAGTGTCCAGCTACGAGTATCTCTGAGTTCTCTGGCAAATCAGTGTACCAATCAAAAATATTAGTGACATATTATGGGTACATTAATCTATAATATAATAAAACTGTAACGGATCCAATTCTGTACATTGAAGATATTTTGAAAATTTCTTTTGGAGGGCACTCTATAATCGATAAGTACTGAAGCCAAAACTGCAATTTTTTTCATTTTTGTCTGTCTGTCTGTATCTTGGCCGCGCATCACACCGAAACTACTGAATGGATTCAAATGAAACTTGGTACGATTTGAGTTTATACTCCGAGGTAGGATATAGGATACTTTTTATCCCAAAATTCAGCACGGTTCCCTTGGGAGAGGGGATGAAAGTTAAAACGTGTATTTAGCTATAATTCATTAACGCGTTGTTCGATTTCACTTATTCTTTTTTTGTTAGAACGGTAATACTTTATATATTGTCCCGTAAATATTTCAAGGTCATAGGTTTTTAAGTTCAGAAATGACAGACATTACAGCCCTCAGTATTGGGTTCAAATAACTTGAGACCCGGATCTTTGAACGTACGGCTTATTTTAAACTGGTGTGCGTTGAAATTTATGTTTGTCGGTCTATCTATTTGTTCCAGCTAATCTCCGAAACGGCTGGATCGATTTTAATGGAACTTTCAATGTTATAAGGAGTAACTTAGGCTACATTTAGTTTAGGTACATAAAAGAATTATGGGATCCGATCCGATCCTATATAAAAACCTATATCTACGCGAACGAAGTTGCGGGGTTCAGCTAGTATCTAATAATTATTATGCTTATAACTTCGTACATAAGATTAATTTAGCACAGCGTTTTAGTATGTAACAAACCTAGTTATCATTCTTATGTACGAAGTTACACGCATAAATGTACCCAATATTTTATTAATATTTTTGATTGGTTCACCGATTTCTCTGAGATTGCTGGACCGAAGTTGGTTTAATTTTTCATAAAAATAATAATAGTAAAGCTTGTCATAACGTAGTATTTCCGAGTTATTTAGCGACGAAGAGTTCCACCAAAGTATACCCGCAAGTCAGTGCCGTAGTAATTTGACGTGCAACGACCTCAAATAAATAACGGAGCTGGCAATTTATCGTCCAAGATCCAGATAAATTACTGTACTTGAAGATCCTCCGATTGTAATGGATTTTGCACAGATAAACTGTTGTTTAAATATTGGCTGACACTGATATTTAGTGTGTTTGTGTGTGTCTGTCTGTCTATTTGTTTCACCGTAGCGCTGAAACAGGTGTACCGATTTGAATGCGGTTTTTTGTTTGACAGGTGTATTAGTCGGGAGTGTTCTTAGCTGTTTGATGAAAATCGGTCCAAGATGGCCGCAATATGGGTATCAAACATAGTATCAAATGAACACAACTCCCTCAATATGGGTATCAAATGAAAGGGCTTGACTAGTAGAATAGCACTATGCAAGTCCAAGATGGCCGCCACTACAAAATAGCGAATGTCGGGGGTTTTTAAATTTTTAATTTATACCTACTTGTTATTTCAAGAAACCCGATTCTCCGTGAAGTATCCCTCGGTATTTGTGAAAAACCGAAATTCACGCGGGCGAAAGCTAGTTATACATACCTATATAACTTGAGTTCATACCTCGATTAATCAATTCCTTTAATCCGTTGTTATCGACAACGTAATAACGATTAGTTAGGTAAGTACTTTACTGGCATACTGAACGAAATAGACGTTGGTTTTATCTCGAAGAATTTTATCAGCAACTGATTAGGGATCTACGAAGAATGGTTTATTCAGCCCCTATGTTTCGTAATTTCCTGACACGTGCAATAATAGAATTAAAAAAAAAACGGAAGGCAAAGGATAAAAAGGATAATTACAATTCCAAGTTGTAACAAATCTCATGAAAGATTTATAAGGTTTGTCATAAATCCGTTAAAAATCGGTTCATCATCCATCATCATCCATTCATCCATCTGTTGGTAAACTGCCTCGTTGGTCTAGTGGTTAACATATTCGACTGTAAATCACGAGGTCCCGGGTTCGATTCTCGGGTTTGCCAAATAATCGTTAGGTACTTATTGGGTTTTTCTGTCTATAAATTCTCAGTGCCGCGGTATTTCAACCCCGTGCCTCGGAGAGCACGTTAAGCAGTCGGTCCTGGTTATTAACAATATCATGTAATAGTAGTCATTAAAGCCCGCCAACCCACATTGGAGCAGCGGATCGGGTCTAAGCTCTAAATCCCTCTCTCCTATGAGAGAGGAGGCCTGAGCTCAGCAGTAAAAAGGCTGTAGTGGTGGTTATAACAAATCTAATCAAATTCCATGAAATCAGTTTCGATTTATTTGCTCTTAGGGCCTGTTTCACCGCCTTCTGATAAGTGTCTGATAGCCTAAACCTAAGTTTTGTCACTTTCTTAATTTTGTCTTGTCTTCTTGTTTGTTAAGACAAAATTTGTAGATAGCTATCCGATAATTATCAGAAGGTGGTGAAACAGGCACTTAAAGTTTTAAGAGAAGTTAAACTCTTTTAATCATCTGGTATTTGGAACCCCTAAACCCGCGCCGGCCGATTTGATGGATATATTGTAACTGGGATAGATAGGTTATCTTTATTAGTTAATCGATTTTATCGACATTGTATTGTTTGGACTCGATCAAGGTCCTTGAGATAATCATCGATCGTTGTGTTTTGGTCGGCATCTACCTTCTATTGTTTCAATGAACTCATGTTCTCGTTTTGTTCGAATTCGATTCCATTTTTTAAACTGACTTCAAAAAAAGGAGGTTATCAATTCGACACGTATGTATTTGATTCGACACACGATAAAATCTATAGATTTTAAATCTATACATAAGCCCTTATAAGGGCTTCTAAACAAATATAAAAAAATCATAGATGGATGGATGTTTGTTTGTTTGATGTGATACTATGTTTGTCCGTGGATTTCTCTGAAACTATAAACCGAATTTTGATTTTTTTTATTGACTTACATTTACTTCAATTTAGGGAACAGTGGAAGTTTCATCAAAATCGATTCAGTAGTTTTCAAGATATTTACTGTTAAAAACTTAAAATAAAAGCCTTTTAGATTATTATCACTTGTTTTCGTTAGATTATTAGAGTTCGCAATTCAATGCAAAGTTTTTGCGCTTACAAGATTTCTTTGTAATCTTTATTTACAATGAAATTTCGAAGCTAAATAAATCAAATCTTTGCGAGGTTTTTTGCTTGAGTTTTTGTGTTTATTAAGCGATCAGTCAAAAAATCTTTAGTAATTTCCTAACAAGCGTCTAGACTCGCAATTATAATACTCAAAGTAGGTAGGTACATATCTAAAAGCTTTCAACAAGTTTCTTTTTTATCTCCTAACATAACAATTCTATCAAAAGCAATACATCTTTATTATTTAAGATAAAACTAAATTACTCACGTTCACATTCGTGACTGTATATTTTAAATTGAATAGATTTCTCGAACATACACCGCAAAAAAAGTCATTTATGAATTTGATACGAAAGAAATATCAAATATAAATATAAAGATAAATTTCTCATCGTGATTCTATGGTTCAACAATTTTATCGGTCTCTCAAATTGCATCTCTATCGCTATGAACATAAAAATTACTTTCAGTTTCCTAGAAGACGACCGACTTTCCGCTTACTCATTCGTTCGGTATTACCTATTAGTTTTACTTTCAAAACAATCATAATAGCTCCTCTTAAGTTCAAGCATTATAACAACTTTGATACTCACACATCTCGTGCATTTTGCCTCCAAAACAGCTAAAAGTTAAATCATTTTTCCGAAAACTTTCAATGCAAATAGTTCTTTAGTAAAAGTTATTATAGTATCTTTACTCAAAACAATGAAGACACTTATTTGCAATTCGAAATATTTCATTCATAAATCATAACTAACAAACATTAATTTCTACGGATGTACAGTGTTAACGTAATTTTCACTTGCCATAGTTCAATGACACTTCACAATAGTTGTTTGAATGGCTAAGTACTATGGATTATTAAGAACTTCGGCACTAGAATACTACCTTGCGAAACACCATAAACGAATAAAAACACTTTAATTTCCTTAAAAACTCGCGCGCACGTCCTTTAAACCGTGGGCGGAACGACAATATGACGTGGTCGCCTTACCATCGGTATTAGCGATCAAATAACGCGTTTCACTACGTAACTATCACACTGAACTTGATTCACCCGATCCAATGCTTGCTTTGAATCCACTTCGATCAACTTTGGCGTATGCTTTACCAGCAATGTAAGCGATGTTTACAAAAATTACCGTACATAGGAAAGGAAAAGTGGGCGAAGTAGGGGGGTGAAAAAGGAGGGACACGGCCCAGACGCATTGACTGTACCCCACTATACTGACTTGACTGCTATAGTGTACTATAATATGATCACAGTCACACTATGGACATTTTGTTTTAAAAATATTTTATGTTTTAGTCTTCCTGCACATTTTGACGTGACGACAAGCTATCGTTTTTTTGAAATGGTAACGGTAAACGTGTAATACATTACATAGTACAGTTTGTCTTGTCATCGGCGGTGTGTGTGTGTGTGTGTGTGTGCTCTTAACCAACTTTAAAAAGAAAAAGATGATTGACGATTGTTGTTAATGTTTTCTAGTTTATGCCATAGCCATAGAGAACTTTTGCCGAGCGGCAAAAGTATTAGTAGTAGTAATTAGTATGATTATCCTTTTTATGTGGTCCTTACCATCTTTACTGTTAGTTTAAGAAGCGCAGGTCTTGCAGCTTGCCAAAATTTGTATTAACCTAGCGGACCCGGTAGACGTCGTCCTGCCCGCTGACATAGCGACATCAGCGGCACCTACCGGGACCAATTGTTTTTTCATACATTGTTTCAATTCTTCCAGGAAACCATAGTAAACAGAAAACATCCAAATCGGTCCAGCCGTTAGGTGACAAACACACGTAGGTACATAAGAATTATAATATAATTAAGATGGAGCCCTACCACTTGCTACTTCATTAATATAATATTGCTTCGAGTATTTAATTAGCTACACAATCAAAATTACAGCCGACCAATAATTTAGTTGCTGACCATTCTACCTTTTTGCCGCTCATATGTTGCTGACCAATTAGCTACATTTGCCTACTGAGACGTTCGAGAGTGTACCAAAACCTCAATATTCCGCTAACCGTTTCAATAATAGCCTATTTTATTTACGTCGGCACGTGCTCCTATGAAGTGCTGATGTGATAAAGCAGATGCTGCTCATACGGTGTTCACTTCTGTTTTTTCAGTTAACGATTATAAATAACTGTTAGAGATTAGGTAAATAATGATGAATAATGTAAATGAATTGTACACTAATATAGATAATTAACAGAGTTTATGAAATATTATATTAAGAAAACATATTGATTGAATGTATAACATTGTATTAATGCTTAAGTCAACCATTCAATCAAATGCGTAACCGTAAAATGTATAATAATTTAATTTAATATAATTATTAAGATCGATAATAGTTGAAATTCCGTAAAATGTTTATCAAAGTAGTATTTTAGTTTGCTTGGTTATATTTTAAATAATTAAGTTGTTCCAATGATGAATTTTAATGAATGAACTAATATCATGACATTGTTATGAAATAGCTTAGTTTTATCCATGACGAGATTATATAAAGCACGGTAGTTGTAAAGAGGGAATCAATCGTCCCACAAAAATTGATGAATAAACTTGTAAAATCAGTCTTCGTGTTGTTAATCTTCGAGGTCATCTTACAATCAGAAGCGGGATACGCTGAACGCAGGTAACAAGTGATTAATTCGTTTATTTATGTATTATTTTGCTGTGTTTGTGTAAATTCTAAAGTGATTTAAAATCTAAGTGCTTGTGGTACTTATCATGAAAGTACACAGAAATATATTATCGATGGAAACGTGTGCCAAACTTATTTACACTTGTACACAAGTTTTCAAAATAACACTCGTTACACATAGATATTTCGATGTAATTAATAGTTTTAGTGCATAAAAATAATCGTACAAGTGTCATCTTGCACTATTTTGAACTGTAAACACAGAAGTTTAGAAATAAATCTCAAAAAAGGAGGTTATTTGGTATCACACGTAACCGTTTTTTTTGGCACGCGTGAATTATCTATACTAATAAATAAAATTGAAGTGTCTGTCTGTAATATCGAAATAACTACCTCATATTAAGCTCATATGGTTATTTGAACGGTACCATAACCGAATCACACGTTTTTAAAATTTTTGTCTGTCTGTCTGTCTGTCTGTCTGTCTGTCTGTCTGTCTGTCTGTCTGTCTGTCTGTTTGAACGGGCTAATCTTCGGAACGGCTGAACCGATTTTGACGGGACTTTCACATACAAGTAGAGAATTAACCAGGGAGTAACATAGGCTACTTTTTTAACCGACTTTCAAAAAAGGAGGAGTTGTGTTTTTCTACCTATGTACACCGATATCTCCGAGATTTCTGAACCGATTTGCGTAATTTTTTTTTTAATCGATAGAGAAACATAGCGACACTGTCCTACAAAAAACTTGGATTCCAACTCCTCAATCCTGATGCTGTAGGGGAACTGATCCCCAAAATTAATGGGATTTAGGAAGTGTCGGTTATTTAAATTGATATTGGGGGTACCAATTAAAGACTTTATCGTTGAATGAACTCGAGTAGGTACATATTCAACTCCTCAACCCTGATGCTGTGAGGAATTGCATTCCGAAATCGTGGGGATCCCACAGAATTTTTCCGTTTTGGTGACGGGTTACTACAGATAGGCTAATTTTTGTTCTGAAAAATCAAAAGTTCCCACGGGATTTTTAAAAACCTAACACCACACGGGCGAAGCCGTGGGCATCATCTAGTTATTAGTAAAAAGTGGTAATCGCCGATCTACCCTATATAGGTATGTCTGTGATAAAAGCAGAGAATCAAATTAAAATAATTTTAATAATAATGCAATAATAATTCGTAATCTTAATTTACCATGATAAATATTTTTTATCTACCCGCATTACATCGATTTCTAAGTACTTTTAGTAGTTCAAATTCTAACCATAAACCATTTTATTTTTGCACACCACGGCCTGACGAGAGACTACAAGCTGCAGAGGGTGAGTGCGCTTACGGTGCACTGACCAGCCCTCATCACAGTCGCGGCTGCCTACAAGATCGACGCAGCCGAGAGTGCATGTGACGATGCAGCCGGGAGTGGCCTATCAGTCAACGACACAGCCAGGATTCCACACGTAATGCTCAAGTCTGGTATGTTGAATAGTTATGTTAAAGTTTCTGGATTTACGAGTTTAGTAAGTGTGCTAAGACGTATAGTTAGAATGATCAACAGACGTCCCATATTGCACTTCTCAGATTAAAAAAGGTCCTACTAAAAATGGTATGAAGGTACAATCGATAATCGAACTATGTTAGTAGCAGAGTAATCTTAAAACGAGCCTTTCATTTAGAAAGTAATGAATATTATTACAAAATGGTTATATGGCTAAATGCTTGTAACATTTCCGATAAAACAGGTGATAGTTTTTATAAGTTAGTTAGAAGTTACTGCAAAGACTCGGAATTGTTAACGGTTATTTTTCTGTAACATTGGCAAGATTTATAGAGATTTTACCTAAATGAATTGAAATATATATAGCTTCACAATGTATATTTGACAACAGTTTGAAAATTTGAAAATTGTATTTTCGCACATACATATTACATATTACGCAAACTAATTGAAAAATCTTATTAAATCTTAATGATAAAGATAGTGCGTGAGGGATATTATTTTAACGACAAAAAAAAGCCATGGACTTAGATAGTTTTAAATAAGCCAATAGTTCAAATCATTTATACTGAACCATATTGTGAGGTGGTGATAATCTCGTAGTTTTAATTTTAAGTCTTAAGTAATTATCACCATTACCTCACTTTTATGTACTTATTAAATTGATGATACAAAAGAACCAGTGTTGTGACAGTAGATCAATTTTGAATGAAGTTTCTCTGACTTTGTGTTGACGGTTTTACTACGGTTTTACATCATTGAGTTTGAAACATTTTGTAATATTTCACATATTTAACACATTGTTGAATGCGGTTGCTATGTTTAGATCCCAAAGGACAGGTGAAGCATTATAACCGAATAATATTTGATGCTCAATGCTCCTAAATTTAAGTATATTCAGGGCCTTATAAAGATATAAGAAAATGATATATGAAGTGTCATTGCAATACATTGGCTTGTAGATCAGATACAAACTTGGATTGGTACATTTATTGACCGTGATAGTTCGAAATATAAACATCAATTTAAATAAAATAATAAAAAAAATATATATATAAACGACAATTGATATAAACTGTAGTTGTGTTAGGTTCGTTGGGAATTTAATATTGCAATATGACCTCTTTTTGTTGAATTAAGGTATTTTTATGATTATTGATCTGACAATTCGAAAAAAAAGAGCTTTAGATAGGAATTGAAATGGCAGACATGAGATGTAAAGAAAAAAAGGGAATGTTTGGAAAGACTAATAAAATGTAAAATTGTATAAGAGAATGAAATAATAATAATTAAAGGAAATTATATACTTCGCCCACGTGAATTTCGATTTTTCACAAATCCTGAAGGAATCGTGGATATCTGGTTTATCTGTAATATCTTCGAAAATATTCATTTAAATCATATGCTATGAAAGGGCCATATAAATCTATATTAAATAAACAATGTATTTAAGGTATTTAATTAGATAAGGATTAATGTTGTATAGGTTAAAATCGCTTCGAAAATTAGCCATTATTTGTTGTAAAAAGTAAATGACAAAAAAAAAAATTTATTGTGGGGTATCCATAAGAGATAGACATATACCATAGTGCAGTTTTCTGTAGACCTTTTCAATATGTACAATACTTAGTACATTATTTAGATAAATCTCGTAGGGTTCAGCCTGCGTTTGCAATGTAAGCGGAAAAAATGTAATTATTTACGACATCACATTAGAATCTTCATAAATAACAGTATTTCTCCACTAAGTATTTAATGGATGTTATTAAAAAAAAAACCGCATCAAAATCCGTTGTGTAGTTTTAAAGATTTAAGCATACATAGAGATATAGGGACAGAGAAAACGACTTTGTTTTATAACTATGTAGTGAAGTGGATTTTTATTATAATTGACATAAACGAAAATTAACATAAACGATAATTGACTTGACATTAAAGATAAATGACAAATAATAATTGAAATTAAAGATAAATGATAAATGATAATTGACATTAACTATAAAAGACATACGATTTAAAACGATAAACAATATGAACAATAAACGATAAACCATATACGTACAAATGATATAAACGACAATCCTAACTGTGGGCTTAATAAATTAAAACTAACAAAGATGAAAGAAATAATTCAAGTAATAGATAACTTACATACTAACACTAGTTCAGGTATCGATAGCATAAACATTAGAAGGTAATAAAGTTCATCAAAAACTCCATAGCTGAGGAACTAACTCTATGTATAAATTCCTGTTTAGAAAATGGTACTTTTCCTGCGTCTCTAAAAATAGCTAAAGTAACGCCTATCTGTAATTCTGGAACAAAATCGGACCCGAGCAATTATCGAAAAAAAAAAAAATTATGTATAATCGACTTGAATCCTACTTCATTTCTATTGATTTTCTGTATCAAAAACAATATGGATTTAGAGCAAAATTAAATACGTTATCAGCAACTGTTGACCTAGTATCTAAAATAAAATAAAATAAACAATATAGACGAAAAAAAAATTGTTCTTGGAATATTCATAAATCAAAAAAAAAAAGCGTTTGATACGGTTAGCCACAAGATACTTAATTTTTGAATCTTATTTAAATAATCAGCAGTCCTAAACTAATAACTTACGGAGTTCCTCAAGCCTCGATACTTCGATTCATAATTTTTCTGATCTATATAAATAATATGAATAAAACATGAACCAAAAGACGAATTATCACCATATTATGCTGATGATACCACCTTATTTTATCATGGAAATAAAATTGAAAACCTAATTAAAGATGCCCAAAATGATCTTAATTTACTTAATATCTGGTTTCAATGTAACTTGCTAACCCTCAACGTAAATAAAACTCATTATGTAATATTTGCAGCTAAAAATATAAAAAAAAAATTAATGATTTTGAACCACCAAAAATTAATAGCATTATCATCAATAGGTCAGATTGCGAGAAGTATTTAGGTTTAACAATCGACAATAAAGTCACATGGAAATCACATATTTTAAATATCAGAAATAAGCTAGTATCTTTAACAGTAGCTCTCCACAGCATAGTCCGTTGGCTACCACAAGTCTGCTACATAATCTACAACTGCCTGGCTAAACCACGGCTAAACTAAACGGCTCAAAATAAATTAATAAAAGTACTATTTCATTATGATTTTTTAACATCAACAGAAAAAAATGTATAAAGAAAAAAAAAATTTGAATATAACAAATACTTACAAATATTACACTTGCATTTTAATACGAAAAATTTTGTCAAAAGAAATACATTCAAACATAACCTTTACCAGAAAAAACAAATATCCGCATTTACTAATTTTGAGAAGTGCTAATAACATAATCTTACGCCCACCAAGAATTACTAACTATGGTAAGAGAAATATTACGTTTGTTAAGTGCTCAGATATATAATAAACTGCCTAAAAATATAAAAGAATGTAAAAGTGTACATCCTTTTTAAAAAATGCTTAAAAACTATTTTGTGAAACTTAAAACATACTTAATACATAATATTTTTTTTACGAATTAAGAATATTGAATTTACTTTATTGGGTCACATCTAGTTATGAGCTATCTATGAATTGACGTGACGATTCAGTAACATAGCCGCGGCTTGAATCGATTCTGTTGTGATGGTACCAAGTATTTGAAACCTACCCACTTTTATTACAAATTGTTTTACGCTCCGTATTGCAATAATTTAATTTTGTAAAATCTGTTTGCCTTTGTCTCGTCTTCTAAGTGAATATATTTGTATAATATTCTTTTGAGACAGTAAATTTATTTAAACCGAAACTGTATAGACGATATGCTGTATAGACGATAAGCTGTATAGATGATAAATTATATAAAAGAGAAATGATAAAGAGAAATGATAAAAAAGACATGAGAAATGATTTTTACATTAGAGATAAATGAATTTAGATTAAGATTAGTTTAATCTAAATGATAAAAGAGACATGATAAATGATTTTTACATAAGAGATAAATGCATTAAGATTAAGATTAGTTTATTCTAAAATCGAATGATTGATACTAAAACCTATGATGATGTAATTGATACACATACCGCAATGATGTAACTTATAATGTTTTTAAATGAATGCGATATTCTAGTTATCGATTAATAATGCCTTTTTTATATGTATTTAAGTTTGCGGACAAACTATAGTTGTCAGGAAGGCCGAATGTTAGAAATTAGATTGATACACATACCGCAATGATGTAACTTATAATGTTTTTAAATGAATGTGATATTCAAGTTATCGATTAATAATGCCTTCTTTATATGTATTTAAGTTTGAGGACAAACTATAGTTGTCAGGAAGGCCGAATGTTAGAGATTAGGTAAATAATGATGAATAATGTAAATGAATTGTACACTAATATAGATAATTAACAGAGTTTATGAAATATTATATTAAGAAAACATATTGATTGAATGTATAACATTGTATTAATGCTTAAGTCAACCATTCAATCAAATGCGTAACCGTAAAATGTATAATAATTTAATTTAATATAATTATTAAGATCGATAATAGTTGAAATTCCGTAAAATGTTTATCAAAGTAGTATTTTAGTTTGCTTGGTTATATTTTAAATAATTAAGTTGTTCCAATGATGAATTTTAATGAATGAACTAATATCATGACATTGTTATGAAATAGCTTAGTTTTATCCATGACGAGATTATATAAAGCACGGTAGTTGTAAAGAGGGAATCAATCGTCCCACAAAAATTGATGAATAAACTTGTAAAATCAGTCTTCGTGTTGTTAATCTTCGAGGTCATCTTACATAACGAAAAAAATATTTATCAAAATTTTAATTCACCACTTTGTCAGCGTGATTAATATTTATCGTTCGTTCGACGAACGAACGAACGACGAACGAACGATAAATATTAATCACGCTGACAAAGTGGTGAATTAAAATTTTGATAAATATTTTTTTTTAGGGTAGCTCCCGTACATGTAAAGTGGGGATGAATATTTTTTTTTTCTCGTCTACCCCATAGTGTGGGGCATAGATAAGTGTGGGGTATCGTTGAATAGGTCTTTTAAAAATACTGTGGGTGTGAGAACATCATTTTTCGATTTCTAGATCCGTTTGTAAAATATGATGTTTTCCAAAAAAAGCCAATCCTCAAGTAATAATGTATATGTCGGAGCGAAGACGTTTTCAGCCTCAATTGGCAGTGTCAAGAAAGACAAGATTAAATAATTCGTCTCAGTCAAACTACTCAAATCATGAATTAAACATCACTTTGTCAACCAAGTTGTAAATACCCTCAACAACTCTGTAAATTAACGGCAGCGCCGTCTTGTAGTGTAAACAATCAAGCATGACGTAATTACGTCATTCCCCCACCAACCTTTTATTATAAAAGGAAGGGCACAAGCGTGCAGCGACACATTCCGATTCGGGCTCTCGCCGAATACACTTCCTTCATAAAATGTGCCATGTCCTAGTTTGTTGTACGACGTAGGTCGTGTAGACTAGATTGGTTGGCGATGGCTCGGTTACAAGGGGTGGTGGAGACCGATAGGTAGGTTAGGGTAGTTACTTAGTGCCTCAGTTAAACAAGAGGCTTCTCAAATAGTCCGGTACCCTTGTTATACCTACAGCAAGTTATTCCAATCTACCCTCATAAATAACAATGACTTCCAGTGACGTCTCTGGCTTCTCCTGCCGTCACTAGTTTAATTACTGTCACCATGAAGTCACCGTATTAATCAAGGGAATAACGTCAGCAATGCTGACGTCATCATTTTTAAAAACTCTTTGGAGCCACGCGCTCCGTCATATATAAATAATTTACCCAACTTGGCGAAAGTGATCAAATACAGTCTATCGTCCGTCATTGTCTGTCAGTCGGTCCTAAGTCAAGTCACGTCATGCTTAAGTAAGGCGAAGGCAATCTAATTATTCACACATAACACTTACTTAATCTCCACTTCACTTGTGCACCTTTACATGCCTATAATAAAAATGCCTTCAGCTTTATGTAATAAAACTCTAAAATGCAGCAAATTAATGAAAATAAAACGAGAGCCATATGCAATTCCTACGATTTTCCCGCCAAAACCCCTGAAATTACTCTGGACATTAAAATAAAAAGAATTTTAGTTTTCTGTAGGGTTAGTACGAATTTACACATCTCGGCAACGTTGATGATAGGATTTCGAATATCGAAAAACTATAATAATAAAATGGACCTAAAGTCTCTTATTTTAAAGTCAGTTCAGTACCTATTTCCGATTTTAATGATCTACCTGTCGCAGTGGTTAGCGCTGTGATTTTATAAGTTGCGGGTCCCGGGTTCGATTCCTGGCATGATCTAATTTGGTGGGAGGCTTCAGCCGCGGCTTGAATCACTCACCCAACGTTGGGGCGGTAAAACACACTCTTACTGGCAATGCCGTGGCGTTTTAGCGTTCCGGTACGACGCCGCGTAGAAACCGATCATCATTGGTATGGGTTTAATAAAAACTGCCTACCTCTTCCAGGTTAGGTAGTTCACTATCTGCCTGCCTTATCCTGGTTCCATTTATCATCACTACATATTATAAAACAAAGTCCCCCGCGGCGTCTGTCTGTCTGTTCATGATAAACTCAAAAAGTACAGAACTGATTTTCATGCGGTTTTCACCAATAGCTAGTGATTCATAAGGAAGGTTTAGGTTTATAATTTGCTAAGGTTTAGTGTAAATTGGTTGAAATAATGATGATAATTGTTGAAAATGCCGCAAAAAGTCAAGCCGCCAGGGAGCTTTCATCGAAAACGCTGCCTTCCCTTTGAGATATAACAAAACAATGTATGATGGGATAATAACGGGTAATTATTCTATTACCCGTGCGAAGCCGAGGCGGATCGCTAGTCTACAATATGTACTTATACTTAAAGGTAACTGACTGACTGACTGATCTATCAACGCACAGCTCAAACCAATGGACGGATCGCGCGGTCTACAAGTGTAAATTGAAAATTAAAAAAACCCCCGACATTCACCATTTAGAGGCGGCGGCCATCTTGAATTTGCAATAGTGCTATTCTACTAGTCAAGCCCTTTCATTTGATACCCATATCAAGGGAGTTGTGAAAAAATATATCATCCGCCATTTTGTAGCGGCGGCCATCTTGGACCGATTTTCATCAAACAGCTAAGAACACTCTCGACTAATTCACCTTTCAAACAAAAAAAACCGCATTCAAATCGGTCCACCCGTTTGAGCGCCACAGGGGAACAGACAGACACACACACACACACACACACACACACACACACACACACACACACACACACACACACACACACACACACACACACACACACACACACACACACACACACACACAGACACGTCAAACTTATGACACCCCGTCGTTTTTGCGTCGGGGGTTAAAAAAGCATGCAGATAGCTACTCGTACTATGACGTAGCTGTATAGGCATCCGCTAAAAAGGATCCAAACAAAAACATTTCATGTGAATAATAAGGCCAACTTCCTATCAAAAAGTTTCGGCCATTAAAAGTACTGATATCAAAAATTATGACCAAGTCCTTTGCTAGGCTCGATAAATGAAACCATACAGTTTTAGAAGGTATATCTTCTTCGATCACCCTCAAGCTGTCATACCATTCCTAATGATCCTGTTAAAATATTTTTAAATAATTTATGTCTTACTAATAACACTATATTATGAAGCTCATTTGGGACTGAGAATAGTTTTATTGTTTTCAACTTGACAACATTTTTGTACTCCTTTGAATTTGTTTAATTTAAAAAATGGATCGTGTAAATAACACACTCATGCGACAAGGCCGGAGGAACTTGGCCTGGCGCACTTCGTGCGCCTAGATTTGAAGTGAAAACTGGATAAAATTTAAACAGTAGGTATACATATAGCTCATACTAGTGGATCCGGCAGACGTCGTCCTGCCCGCTATTAGCGCCACCTACCGGGTCCAATTTTTCTACTTATAAACCTTCCTCTTGAATCACTTTATCTATTAAAAAAACCGCATCAAAATCTGTTGCGTAGTTTTAAAGATTTAAGCATACATAGGGACATAGGGATACAGGGATATAGGGACAGAGAAAGCGACTTTGTTTTATACTATGTAGTGATGAAGCTGTGACACGATGACGCGAGTTCCACGCTTTTTGTTCACCCAAAAAGTACACATATATACACAGTAGGTATACATATGGCTCATGGAAAGCGTTCTGTGATGATGACGCGAGTTCCACGTTTTTATTCACCCGAAAAATACTCAACGCTAAGGCGCGTAACGTAAGTTTTCACTCTAAAAAAAAAAACTTTCCTATTCTATTCTAAATGTGGATGGTGATGCAAAAGATCACAATCACCAAGCCCTTGGATGCAAGCGCCAAGCGGGACTAAATACTTCGTTGTTCAATGGCCGGATATGTTACAATGGCCAATTACAGGCTTATGTCATACTTATTGTTTTGTTCATAATATCTTCGGAATGATCGGAACACAGGATATGACCGGATCGAGATGTTTCAATTCTCCTTAGTTCGCATCACCCATTGGGTACGCTCCATATAGACAAGAAAGCACTGCCTACCCATCAATCTATTTTGACTTACCAGATTTTTTAGCGCCTCCACTATTAGTACACGGACGTGTAACGTGAAAAATGAGTGTAAGGGCGTTTGTGCACTTATTCGTTTTCGATTCGTTTTCGTGTTTCGTGAAAACACGATTCGACATAGCCTTCCTTATAACTGTATGGGCGTTTGTGCACTTACTCGTTTTCGATTCGTTTTCGTGTTTATATATTCGTGAATTCTTCACATCGAATCGTTTTAAAATAAGGACGCGAGTGGAATGGTGTGTGGAAAGAGGGCAGAGATGAGTCCTGATGTTGTGAGGTATTTGGAAAACATAGGTATTTGCATTTCTTGAATTCCAACAAAACATGATTCAACGCAGTTGATTATTATTAAAAATTAATACCTACTTAGTTTGGCATTAAAATAAATCGTTTGTTTCATTCAAATTAGTTTTACTTCGAGTAAAATACCTAAATATTGTAGTATAATCAAAATTTCCATACCTGTGGTTGGTAGTCAAAAACTATCAGCAAAATATGAACATTTCATAAAAAATATCATTTCTGATACTTAGTTGTTACTGTTTTCTTACAAGAGCGTAATGTCCACTTGGGATGTTCACAAAATATATGACGTATGCTTAGATAATTTTGATACTAACCGTACCGTGTGAAATATTCATAATCACTTACCTTAGTGTTACTGCCAGCATTTTTTCTGGAGTTATGCATTCTCTAAAACGTGTGTCTTGCCGAGGAATCTTTTTTTTATATGACACAATATGAAATCGAAAGTAGCAACATTCTTTCGATAGTAATTAAAAAAAGTTTTTTCATGATGTCATGTCATGTCATTAAGTGATGATCGCCTACGAATGTATAAGAGAAGTGCGAAAAGCTGACGACGATTAAATGCAGCACACATTATGAACACGGTTTTATCTACGAAATGCTTAAAACGTATAGTGAAATCACGATTAAGTGCACAAATGTCATTCGTGAATTTCGTATACGTTTTTATGATGTTCATTAAAAAAACGAACACGAATCGAAAACGAATCGAAAACGAGTAAGTGCACAAACGCCCTAAGGGGACCACTATCAGAAACGAATACAGGTAATAGTATAGTGATGATTACTGAGAAGAGGACCAAGTGGTGCACGCTGCACATTGCCGGTTTGAAAAATACTAAATATTAAACCACTAATACTAAATAATTATTGGTATTGAACTTTTCGATTGCATTTTATATATAGACGTATAAATTTTGAATATGGGGGGCGGAAAGTACAGAAAAGAGTTCTTTACGTAATAAAATACTCTTAAAATAAAATGGTAAATTTCTCAATATTGTGCAACAAATTAGTTTAAAAAAGAAATAAGAAGTCAATTGGTGAACGGAACCCTAGTAGAGCGAGGTCTGGCTTCCGTTTGACCGATTTTTATTATCAAGAGGTTATTTTACTGATTATTATATCTAAAATAGAAAGATATTTGTAAATCCGCATAAAAACGAATAAGTTAGGAGTCTTTTAAAGTCTGGTGATAGGGGGTACTTGTCAAAAGACAGAACAAACGAATAGTGACGTCACCGTCATTGATGTGAGGCAGTGTGAGAAGGATAGCCAGATGTTCTCTCACTCTCACTACGCCCGGGCTCTTTGGCTCTTTAGCATGCCTTTATTTATTAGGCTAGGCGTATGCTGAAAAGCAGGCGACGCAGCACAGCACAGTACAGCACAGTGCAGGGCAGGGCAGTTGAGGCAGACATATGCCACCTCCGTATGCTGCGACGCAGCTGACATTCGCATCCTAGCTAGTACAAGGAGTAGACGATCCATAAGGCTGAACGTATGCTGAAACGCAGGCGACGCAGGTCCACGCAGCGCAGAGCAGAGCAGATTTTGTAAAGCATGGAACGTCATTGAACTACGTACGCTGCGGCGCAGGCACGTGCGACGCAGACATGTGTCTGTCCTGCTCTGCGTCTCGTTGTACTGCCGGCACAGAATTCTGCGCGACGCGTGCACATCGAGACGTATTTATTAACAACTAGATGATGCCCACGGCTTCGCCCATGTGGATTTAGGTTTTTAAAAATCCCGTGGGAACTTTTGATTTTCCAGAACAAAAAGTAGCCTATCTGTAGTAACCCGTCACCAAAACGGAAAAATACCGTAGGATCCCTACGATTTCGGAATGCAATTCCTTACAGCATCAGGGTTGAGGAGTTGAATATGTACCTACTCGAGTTCATTCAACGATAAAGTCTTTAATTGGTACCCCCAATATAAATTTAAATAACCGACAGTTCCTAAATCCCATTAGTTTTGGGGATCAGTTGAGTTCCCCTACAGCATCAGGATTGAGGAGTTGGAATCCAAGTTTTTTGTAGGACAGTGTCGCAATGTTTCTCTATCGATTAAAAAAAATTACGCAAAGGTTCAGAAATCTCGGAGATATCGGTGTACATAGGTAGAAAAACACAACTCCTCCTTTTTTGAAAGTCGGTTAAAAAGTAGCCTATGTTACTGGTTAATTCTCTACTTGGATGTGAAAGTCCCGTCAAAATCGGTTCAGCCGTTCCGAAGATTAGCCCGTTCAAACAGACAGACAGACAGACAGACAGACAGACAAAAATTTTAAAAACGTGTGATTCGGTTATGGTATCGTTCAAATAACCATATGAGCTTAATATGAGGTAGTTATTTCGATATTACAGACAGACACTTCAATTTTATTTATTAGTATAGAGTATAGATATTTTATAATTTTTTTGCAATGACAGAACATTTAATTGAATTAGTTCGTTGTGAACCTTGTTTGTATGATACAAATCATCCAGACTATTCAAAAAAGACATTAAAAGAGTTATTATGGATGAGAACTAGCTAGGATGCGAATGTCAGCTGCGTCGCAGCATACGAAGGGGGCACATGTCTGCGACAACTGCCCTGCCCTGCACTGTGCTGTGTTGCGTCGCCTGATTTTCAGCATACGCCTAGCCTCACTCTTTCAATGTCTTTTTTCGATAGTCTGGATATTTTGTATCATACAAACATGGTTCACAAAGAACTAATTGAATTAAATGTTCTGTCATTGCAACAAAATTATAAAATATTGTTAAGACCCCTCTCCCAGTTTCGCGCTATGGAAGTTTAGGTATCTAACGGCAGGTAGTCGGGCGGCGTGCTGCACGGACGACCACTTGCATATAGCGCGACCATGAATTTAGTTTTGGTACTTGTATTAAATATAAATTTCTAAATTATTTCTTTGATGTTGTAGTATTATATATATAATGTTTATTATAAAATATTTTTAATTAAATGACTTCGCGTGGGACTTTATCGAATAAGTATTTCATGAATCTACGTTGAACTTACAAAACAAAAGCGACCAGGATAATATGATGTTCTTCGCTATGAAGACATGCAGGGTTCCGTATTTATATCATAGGTGTCACGCATATTTAGCCTTCAACCATTTTTTTCTAAACTAACTAATAAAAGAAACAAATACCTTTTTAATTATTTAACAATTACCTACCAATTATTATTATTATTATATTTCAAATCATCTGTCTGAAAATAACATGACAGAGCTGTTGCATTGCACCTGTTGAAGTTCTTGAATACCTTTTCTGATAAGAGTAGGTACAATTATTTAAAGTTTACCAATAGAACAATAAAAAGTATGCAATCTTTGTTTACTGCTAAAATGTCGGTTTAGTCAGAAGTGCAAGTGCGACTTTTATTATAGTAACAAGCGGATACCCGCGACTTCGTTCGCGTGGATATATATTGGTTTTTAAAAATCCCGTGGGAATCATTTTGTTTTTCCTAAGCTCCTTTGAGCTCATATCATGCTAAAACCTGTTAAAAGTTAACTGGCGGATGTTTAGGTAGATCAAAATGTAAACATCCACCAGTGAAAGTCCCATCAAAATCGATCCAGCCTTTTAGAAAATAGTCGGTAATCTCTAAAGTATCTACTTTCTAACAAAAAAAGAATGAATGAAATCGGATCACGCGTTATTGAATTATAGCTAAATACACGTTTTGACTTTCATCCCCTCTCCCTAGGAAACCGTGCTGAATTTCGGGATAAAAAGTATATAGTATATAAGATAGATATATTACTCCGTAGTATAAACTTAAATCGTACCAAGTTTCGTTGTTTCAATCCATTCAGTAGTTTTTGCGTGATGCGCGCACACGAAACATACAGACAAATAGACAAACAGATAAACAGACAAACAGACAAAAATTTCAAAAATAGCTTTTATCGTTCTATTACTCAACCCTAACATTTCCCAGTTATTATTTTGCAAAATTCTCTAATGTACAGATACGGCAAATCTACGATTTTATTATATGTAGAGATAGATGATAATATCTTCAAAAAAAAAATGACGGCCATCTTGGATTTCAAAATGGATACTTTAGTATTAGTTTATAATATCATATTTCCGTGACTGTCCTGGGTGCTATGCTGTAATTTCACTTATTTAAAAAAATACTCACGCATATTTTTTAGAAAAATATTCATGCTCAAAACTTTGCAGTCGTTGTATAAATTAGTGTTTACACGACTCTCGTACGTGCATCTGGATGGTGGCAAAAACTGCACAGGTCCTACCCTAACGAGCGCCGGGCGCATACTAAATAAGCGAAGACATTGCATAGCTATTTATTGTAATTTAGGGGGATGTTTAATAAGTTTTTGTTTGATCAAATAAATGGATTGTTAATTAAACTATATATATAGATTCGTTAAAGAACGTAGTTTATTTCTACATAAAAATTTTATTGAATTTATGCTTTTTTCAATACAAAAAATCGTGTTAAAGTAACCGTATAATTCGGGAAATTTGGCGGAAGTTCTTTTTTTTTTTAACCATTAATTTGATTAAAAATCTATATTCTGCTCTGTAATGTGTCAATAGGACTATATGTCTGATATTTAAGTATTTTTTTCAAGTAAATTAGATGACTTTTAAGGACAGATATAGAGCTTCAAAGTTGAGTCTGTTATTTATTTTATTAAAACGAGGTGTGGGAAATTGATCATTACAAAATAAATAAAATAGTTTTTGTAAATATGGTCTGACAAATGTCAATATGAAGGATTAGTTTATTTAAAACATGTATTGAAATGTGTGAAAGTCTCTCCTACGATGCTAAATTTGGAGCTTGAAATCTTAGATTTTTCAGAGAAAAGGTAAAACTGCTCTTAATAAACACGTCTCTACATGCACGTGTCGCGCAGGATTCTGTGCCGGCACTACAACGAGACGCAGAGCATCACAGACACATGTCTGCGTCGCATGTGCCTGCGCCGCAGCGTACGTAGTTTAATGACGTTCCATGCTTTACAAAATCTGCTCTGCTCTGCGCTGCGTGGACCTGCGTCGCCTTCGTTTCAGCATACGCCTAGCAAGCGCCTAGCCTTACTATTTTACAGCGGATTCTGTTTTCACAAAAAGTTTTCTTATATTTTTTTATTTGTTTTTTAAGTATAAAATAATGATCAAAGTCTAACATATAGGCGTCTAACATATTAACACCATTTTCAAAAAGCGTTACCTACCTTAAAATTGAAAAGGGCTTTATTTTATGTTTAGCTACACACACACTCATGCACAAGAATAATTATTATTTAAACGATTGTTTTATGTTATTCCGTTAAAAATAAATAAAGTAAAAACATTCATCTGAAGTTATTCCAAAACCACAAATAAAATATAAAAAACATAAAATCTATACCTTCGTATCCAGCGAAAGAATCTATTCGCACCTTTCTTCCCATTAGGTTTCTTCTTCTTCCCCATTGCGCTCAAAAACCATAAACACAAAAACTTAGTAAAAACTATACCATTGTCTATGTCCTCAGAGTTTGAACATGGAACACGACACGTTCCAACACATCACTTGGATCTTAATTTAAATATGGAATAGCACTGGGTTTAAATTTGGAACGCTGTCCCTGGCCGATACAGGACTCTATGCTTAGCTCTAATAATAATAAAGATGCCTTTTTTTTACTTATAATTTTCGCAATTAAAACTACATTATTCTAAATTTGAAAAATATCCACTCGCACGCACTATTTTTAATGTTTAAAATGACATATTTACAAGTTAATCACAAGCAAGCAGGGTAGGAAATCAAAATCAAACCATTGAATATTATAATAATTCCTCAAAGAATCAAACCAAAAATATCTATTAATAATTATTATCGTAAATAAATTTCAATATAATATTTCAAATATTTACCAAAAATTTAATTTTCAAATGTTTGCCCAAATATTTTACAACAAAAAATAAAGGCTCAAATGATTTTTTTAATATTTAATCACAGGAAAATTCCGAACTGTCCATAGACCAAAAAAGAAACGAAACTTTAATTAAAAAAGTAAAACCGTTCCGTTCAGAAATGCGCGACGCGATGCGCACGCGTCGAGACTGGCGCGTGGCCACGTTCAAATTTAGAATTCGAAAAAAAAAGCTGCGATGCGTTGAAATGCAGCGAGTGTTGGTATATTTTATTTTCGTTTTGTGTCTACGAAATGAAAATACATCGTGTGATTATTTATGGTGTCACATATTTTGTACGTGTAATTTTAATATCTAGTTAAATTATTATTAAGTATGACTAGCAAAGTTATCAAAACATCTTCATCTTCAGCTAGTAGTTCCGTCCTCCATTTTGAAAGCTCTCCATCAGATCTTTAATAACACTTCATTGAGATGAGATTAGATTTGATGGAGATACGAATTAACATCGCCAAAATCTGAGCTAAATCTATACATATAATAAAATCGTAGAATTACCGTATCTGTACATTGAAGATTTTTGCAAAATAATAACTGGGGGATGTTAGGGATAAGTAATAGAACGTAAAAAAGCTATTTTTGAAATTTTTGTCTGTTTGTCTGTTTGTCGGTTTGTCTGTTTGTCTGTTTGTCTGTTTGTCTGTTTATCTGTTTGTCTGTTTGTCTGTATGTTTGTGCGCGCATCACGTAAAAACTACTGAATGGATTGAAATGAAACTTGGTATGATTTAAGTTCATACTACGGAGTAACATATAGGATACTTTTTATCCCGAAATTCAGCACAGTTCCCTTGGGAGAGGGGATGAAAGTCAAAATGTGTACTTAGCTGTAATTCGTTAACGGGTGGTCCAATTTCATTCATTCTTTTTTTGTTAGAAAGAAGATACTTCAAAGATTACTGGCTAACCTCCGAAAGGCTGGACCGATTTTGATGGGACTTTCACTGGCGGATGTTTACATTTTGATGTACCTAAACATCCGCCAGTGAACTTTTAACAGTTTTTAGCAAGGTTTAAGCTCAAAGAAGCATAGGAAAAACAAAATGATTCCCACGGGATTATTAAAATCAATATCCACGCGAACGAAGTCGCGGGTATCCGCTCGTTAATAATAATTTATCTCCTTTTTAAAATCTGTTAAATACATTATGTATGTGCCTACAATAAGTTTATCATAATTATTATAACTTATAAAAAAATAAGCCGATTAGGCAATTCCAAATATTCATTAGTTTTTAAACCCGCTAAAAAGTTAACGGCAACCACGCGGTTCAATAAAAGTGTAACAACACTAACAAACGAAAATAAACAATGGCTGCGTCACAAGCCGTGATGCAATACCCGAAATCACCTGGCCAAGTGCCAGAAGGTAACTATGACAAGACTTAAGATCTTTAAAGATTGGCTTGACCTAAGAACTGTTGCCAATGCTGAATCATTCATTGAGGAGTTATGTAAAACGATTTTTTTTTTTTCAAAAAACGTCTGAATACAGATAAGATATGGCAATTTTGCAATTTGGTCGGTACAGCCGTTCCAAAGTACCTTAAAGTCCGAAAAAAGAGACAAATTTTAAAAAAAACGTGCGTTTCGATTTTGCTATCGTTCAAATAATCGTATGAACTTAATACGACCGTAGTTCTTAGATCGTAGTTCGTAGAAGATCTTAAGATAAAAATCAGTAATCAAAATCCATAGCGAACTACAAACACTGACAATTTCGTTTCCAACTATTCTTTAAACACTTTATATCGCTGACGCAACGACCAAAATCGATTGGCAGCCCGCCAAGAGTCACGCGAGACTCAGGACGCGACACTTCTAAGGAATGAGGAAATTCAAAAATACCATCTACCCTCATAATTGGGCCGATATGATCTGTGATCTTTTTAAAATATTGCCGCCATTTATAACGGTCAACTATAGATTCAAAATGGCGGATTACCCGTCATTTTAGTAGTCACAGTGTAAATTTATTGGCATTATTAATATGATATTCCTATTCTTAATTAGAAATTATTAAAGAATGATGTATGTATTCGGAATTTTCTAGTTTTATAGATATCCCCTGATTCTGAACTTAACTTTCTCTTGACGTATTTTTGTATCATATCCACCATATTGAATTTGCAATGACATCATTACATAGCGAAAACGACATGACACCTTGTTTATCAAAATAGGCAATTATGAAAAAAGCAACGAGTCTAAAAACAAACTCACATATGTGTACATACATACATAGCTGCCAAACACACCATCTAAATACATATATCAAAGGAAATGGACAAGGGTGACTGACTGACTGATCTATCAATGCACAGCACGGATGGGGCCGAGGCATGCAGATAGCTAACGTAGGTATTCGCTAAGAAAGTATTTTTTTAAAAATTCAACCCCTAAGGGGATTAAATAGGGGTTGAAAGTTTATATGAGAATTATATGAATCCACGCAGACGAAGTCACGGGCAACAGCAATACCCTCCCTGCAAAAAGCAACATACATAACTTGAAAGACGAGAGGAGAGGAGAGTAGTGTAAAAATAAAAACAAAACCTCCTTTGAATCACATTGTTTGTTTTGAGAAATGTAAAGGGATGTTGAATCACCATTCTGCAGCAGCTGTTGTTCTTAACTTTGTTACGGGTTTCACTGGAGCTTTTAACTTTTTAAACTTATAAGTGATCCTGTATACGAAAGTAGCGCTGTACTGTAGAGCCGTGTGTATACTTGTAATTTGTAGCTTTAGGGCCTGTTTCACCACCTTCTGATAAGTGTCGGATAGCTATCTACAACTTTTGTCTTTGTCACTCGAAATAAAGTAAGAAAGTGACAAAACTTACGTTTAGGTTATCCGACATTTATCCGAAGGTGGTGCAACAGGCCGTAAGTAATATATTATACAAAATATTGTAAAACTTGTAAGCCATAACTACTATAATTATGCTTTAAATACACAGATGGGTCTAAACGAAGTATAGCAAAGGTATATTAGAATAATAAGGTATATTAGGTATGTATGTATATTGTATACTTTCATTGAATGATTAAATGAAAGTACAGCAGTACATCCTATTGACAACATTTTATAGGTACTACACTAAAAGACTTGGTAGACGCCGACGTCCTACCCGATAACATAACGACATCAGCGCCACCTACCGGGTCCAACTGTGTTTTCAAACAATCCAGAAATCCATTGAAATATACACACAAAATTTCATCCAAATCGGTCCAGTCGTTTAGGAGAAGTTAGGTGACAAACACACATACAGAAGAATTATAAGCAAACACACCGTATGTCAATCAAGCACAAGTGATGGAGCCCCGTAACGGCAAGCGTGATCCGTTTTCACGTCAATCGGTAACTGACCGGGACGTATGAAAACAGACTTTCAGGAACTTGTGTGATTATTTATAGAAAAATTTGAATGTATATGCGAAGTTTTAGATTAAAATATTCCTTCATATTTCGCTTACCTAGCCGATAATTTACAACATTTTATAGGTGTAAAGTATGTATCTATATTGTATGTACATGTTTTCCCACGTATTTCTCCGAAGCTATAAATTGGATTGCGACTATTCTTGTATACTTCAGCTTACGCAAAGATATAAAGGAGATTTTTCCTTCATAAATATTATGGCTTAGGAAACAGTGCAAGTACAGTTACTTTGCAGATGTGTCTGCGTTACAAAAAAGAATTACATAGCAAAACAAGTATAGTATTATTCCTTGTGAAAAAAATTGTTTTATCTCACAATTTCACACATACTGTGCGATGATTCAGATACGTCGTCGGTCGTCTCTTTCCTCGGCATTTGGCATTGCTTTATGATTCGCATTAACTCTTGAGTGATGAGATGCGAAGAATATGCTATATCTTGACTCAGATACATTATATTTTTACCGATTAAAGAAACCATTACCGTGCCCGAGAGTTCTCCATAAGTTATCGTAAGTAATTATCCCCATTACCACGCACAATCTATAATCTATCAATAATATAATAATATAATCTATCAATGCACAGCTCAAACCACTGGACGGATGGGGCCGAGGCATGCAGATAGCTAACGTATGTATTCGCTAAGAAAGTATTTTTTTTTTTTAATTCAACCCCTAAGGGGATTAAATAGGGGTTGAAAGTTTATATGAGAATTATATGAATCCACGCGGACGAAGTCACGGGCAACAGCAATACCCTCCCTGCAAAAAGCAACATACATAACTTGAAAGACGAGAGGAGAGGAGAGTAGTGTAAAAATAAAAACAAAACCTCCTTCTAAATCTAAATACTCCTAAAATTATCATTAAACAAACAAATAAATAAAAAAATCAAAATCGGTTCATCTGTTCGAGAGCTACGATGCCACAGACAGACACACAGAGACACGTCAAACTTATAACACCCGTCGTTTTTGCGTTGGGGGTTAAAAAAGAGTATAGTGTACCAGTTTTGATTAAAGTTGGATTTGATTTGGTGCTCGAATGCCGACCTCGCACTAGCGAATGCAGTGTTGGGAGACCCTCCACTAAGTAGATCACCACTTTTAGGAGGTGGACGAACGATCTCGAAAAAAACGCTGGCAGCCGCTGGATACAAGCACCACAAGATCATGTTCTGTGGCGATCCTTGCAAGTTACCTATGTATCCATTAGTGAACGTTTATCGGTTGAGATGGTGATGATAAACACGGGGTTAAATCCAAATCCACCACCAGCACCACCACAACAGTCTTTTAACGTCCCACTGCTGGGCACAGGCCTCCTCTCATAGGAGAGAGGGATTTAGAGCTTAGACCCGCTACGCTGCTCCAATGCGGACTATTGTCACATTATAGTGGTAATAACCGGGACCGACTGCTTAACGTGCTCTCCGAGGCACGGGTTTGAAACACCGTCAACTACCAACTCCGGGCTGGTGCCTGGCACTGAGAATTTCTGTCAGGAAAATCCAATACCTAACAACTAAAATCCAAATCCAATCCAAGTTAAATTCGGATTAACTCAAAAATTAATCCATCTCGCGACCGCACAGTAATCATCATCATCATCAACACATTAGAGTTTGAGATTTTTTTTTTTAATTGTTTGTACCTTTACCGCGCCTATGTATTTTTTACTAATTACGTACATTTCATATTATAATCGAACAATTAAAAACAAATGTAACAACTTCACGTAGGTACCCAGGTATGTACTGTGAACTGATATTATTTCTGTACTCAGACCAAAACAAAGTGAAACACATCGTGAAACGGACTCTAGAGATTTCCTTCCACTTAATTTATGTTACAATAAAACTAACATCTCGCTGCAGCGATGCTGTTATATTTAGACGGACATAATATAGCATGGATATAACTGAGCGGTAAACTGAGGCGGTTCTCAGTAAAGCGGTGATAGCCTAGTGGTTAAAATTTCGGTCACCCTTCCGTGTGGACCGAGTTCGATCCCCGGCACGCAACACAACTTTTCGGTGTTATGTGCGTTTTAACCAATTAAATAGTACTCGCTTTAACGGTGAACGAAGGCGTGTGAAGTCTACAAATCCACACTTGGCCAGTGTGGTGGACTACGGCCTAAAGCCTTCTCAATCGTAAACTCGGCCGGTAATGGGTTGATAATGATGATGATGAAGCAAGTCGCAGAAAATTTTTCGGAAAAAATCGTAATTATATCCCTGTTTCACTGTAAGCTAGTTTACAGTAAGGGTGCATACATAGTATTTTATAGCTTGTCTTGTTTATGTCAAGCTAAGCTTAGCTAACATGTACATGCACCCGCATTGCACCAAGCGTCTTTAGATAACCAAACAAAAAAAGGAGGGTCATTGAACTCAGCCTGGCTGAACTCCAATTCCGCGATGCAGTCTAGGCGATCTAGATGTTCGTATTTTGGGATAGGAAATAAGACAAGTCACAGACAATAATAGAGAGACGATCATAGCAGCTGCATTGAAAAGTGCAGTAAGTTAATACTCTGTACGATTAAACGTTTTTTTTTTTTGTTCAAAAAACTCAGAACTCAGACCAATAAAAATATTTAAAAAAAAATAACTATTTTTCATTTTTCTATAACTACATGATATACCTACTACCTATTTCGTCAAAAAAGCTTATTATTATTAAACCTATAAAGCTTTTTAATTGATTCGTAATTTAAAAATATTAATATTACAGTCCCGATACTATCACAATACGTATCACAAGGCATTGGCCAGAAACAGCTAAACTATTTTAAAATTCGAATGCGAACTCACGCGCGCCGTTCCGCATTTCGCGCCATGGACTGTCAAAGTTATGGCGGGAAATTGTCGAAACCACGACACTGGTGTGAGCAATACATTTAATTTAATACAGAATATATTTTATTAAACGTTGTGTTTGTTTGTATTTAATTTCTTAAATAAAACTTTATAAATTACTATGTATTTTTATAATTATGTTTTGAACGAAGTAGCACGTTTTTAGCTTTAAATAACTCAATATCTGATTGGCACATAAACTTGAAAAAACCATACAGTGAGAAACAAAAATCAAAACAAAGTTTTTACAACTGTTTCTTTTTTGATTATTGTAAGATGTATTTTTATAAGCATAAAGTATGGTAATCTAACCATTTATGCGTTTTCTATGGCATGACTTGACACATAAATTAAATTAATTAAAAATACGTTTTTGTTTTTAAATTACCGTTTTTTTGGAAGCAATGTAGACGAAGTCAGTGGCTGGTGGTTTAGTTGGCAAGTAAACAATAAGTTCTTTATACTTTCTAGTCGCGTCCTTATGTCCAACCAAATTAGTAGACCTGACGTCGGAATTTATAAGGCTTGTTAAATGGGCCATTGAGGATTAATAAATTAAGCTACGTAACTTGTGATGATTATTCATCACAAGTTACGTAGCTTAATAGACTTATGAATTGAGTTATTTGACTGACCAACTTTTTTTTTAAATAACGGTTTTAATTTTTTTTATATCTATACTTACCCTCATTTACATGAAAATCCGGTGAATGAAAAATAATAACATTGTTTAAAACTGCACGGTTAGGTACTGAGATCTAAATAACATACGTTAACTATGCATGAATTTTACTTTTGAGTAAAAAAATAAACCTATTTTTTTACCTCGAAAATAATAAACAAAGCCAATTGTACACTTTTTGCTGAAGCTGTTTGAGGAATGCGTGTAACACAAAATCAATGGTCTCAGTTTGGGATAGCACTGATAAGAGGTCAATTATACTTGAACTTAAATTACAAAATGCATATTGTTACAAGGAAGTTAAGATAGTATCGGAATGACATAAGTCATATAGATAATGCATATTTATTTTATCACCTCGGTATGATGTGTCTTGAGCAACTCTTAATACCTTTTCTACATTTATATTCTTTTGTATTATATGTACTTAAACTAATTTCTCCCAGATTTCTAATAGAATAGAATAGAATAGAATAGAATAGAATAGAATAGAAAAGTTTTTTTATTCAAATAAACTTTTACAAGTGCTTTTGAATAGTCAGATGAATCTACCACTGGTTCGGAATGCCGTTCCAACCGAGAAGAACCAGCAAGAAACTCGGCGGTTGCTCTTTTCCAAATTTACAATATCAATATAACAATTTTATTTTAAGTACATGATTGAATTGCCGTCTCGCGCATTGCTGGAACGAGTCAAATCCACGCCTTTTTATCATTTATATAAGTAATCATAATTTTATTCAGATATACTTTCGGAAGCGTTTACGAATCGACAAATGAATCTACCACAGGTTCGGAATGGTGCTTACAATTCTACACATGTGAAGAAGGGCAGACAAAAGTAGCCCCATTTCCGACGGTGGCACCCGTTCACGAGCATGACGCATGATCCAGCCATTGCTTCGCTCAACCATATTCGAGGGAACGTAACAACCCGCACCACACGACACCACCACAGAAATGTTTAAAGAGAGCGTGACATACTTAGGCTACCCATGATCAAAGCATCGAATTGAACACCAATAATCAAATACTCGTTTTAAGACATGAGTTAAATTTTCTTAGATTGTTTCCAAGCAACCTGTCATTGAGAAATTGCTCCATGCTTTTTTATCATTTATATAATCTTCAATTGTATAATATGCTTTTTTTATGAGCATATTTTTAATAGAGTTCTTAAACTTGTGTAAAGGCAAGTCTAAGATTGCTTGTGGAATTTTATTATAGAACATTACGCCCATTCCCACAAATGACCTTTGGACCCTTTTGAGGCGTAACTGAGGAATCACGAGCCTATTTCTATTTCTTAATTGCCTGTCGTGTAATTCGCACTTTTTAATGTAACTGTGAATGTTTTGCCTAACAAAAATTATATTGTTATAGATATATTGAGAAGCTACCGTAAGAATACCTATTTCTTTAAATTTCTCTCGAAGGCAATCCCGCGGTTTTAAATTATAAATTGCGCGAATTGCCCTTTTTTGTAAAACGAAAATTTTTTCAATATCAGCCGCTTTACCCCATAGTATGAGTCCATACGACATAATACTATGGAAATATGCAAAATAAACAATTTTTGCAGTTTCTATATCTGTTATCTGTCGAATCTTCCTAACAGCGTAAGCAGCAGAGCTGAGCTTGCCAGCAAGTGTTGCTATATGGGTGCCCCATTGAAGCTTTGCATCTAGGGTTATTCCCAAGAACACAGTTGTGTCCTCAGTTTTCAATGGCTCACCACTTATCTTTAAATTTTTGCTAGTAACCCTTGTATTGGGCAATAGAAACTCGACACACTTGGTTTTTTTTGCATTCAAAAGTAGATTGTTTGTAGTAAACCAGTGTGAAACTTGAGATAATGTATTATTTACATCGTCAAAATTGTCCTTAGTCCTATCGACTTTAAAAATCAAAGACGTGTCGTCAGCAAATAGTACAATATCGTAAGCATTTTTGACAAAATGTGGTAAATCATTAATATAAACCAGAAACATGAATGGACCCAGAATAGAGCCTTGGGGAACACCCATTACTGAGGCTGATCCGGACGACTTAACATCATTGATACATACTCTCTGTATGCGATCACTGAGATAAGAGGCAATAAGACTGAGTGCAGTTTCTTTAATACCATAGTGGCTTAATTTTCGTAAGAGAGTCTCATGATCAACGCAATCGAATGCTTTTGACAAATCACAGAAAATACCAATGGCATTCTGTGATTTCTCCCATGCATCGAAAATATGCCGTAACAGCCTTGCGGCCGCATCGGTTGTAGAACGACCCTTAGTGAAACCATACTGCTCAGAGTGAAGTAATTTATTTAAATTAAAGTGCAAAAGCAGTTGGTTGAGCATCATTTTCTCAAATATCTTGCTGAGAGTTGGTAGAATCGAGATCGGCCTGTAGTTATTTGGGTCACTTTTGCTTCCCGATTTAAATAGAGGTATTAATTTACTACATTTCATTAGGTCAGGAAATGATCCCGAGTCTATGGATTTGTTAAAAATAACAGCAAGATATGGTGCAATAACGTCAATAATATTATGGATTATTTGTACTGATATTCCCCATAAGTCTCCTGTTTTTTTGTGTTGTAAAGACTTAAATGTTTTAATAACATCATATGGGGTTACGTATTTAAATCGAAATAATACATTGCACTCAGAAACATTGCCCTTTAAAATACTATAGGCTTCTGTTGGCGAGGAATTTAGGGAACTAGTCGTGGTAACTGGAACATTTTGGAAAAACTTCTCAAAAGTATTTGCAATATCTGTATCAGAATCAATAATATGATTATTAATTTTTAATTCCAGTTTATTATTATGCACTTTATGTTTCCCCATTTCATTACTGATGATATCCCACGTTGCTTTTATTTTATTATCAGAGTGAATGATTTTCTGTTTTATGTAAAGAGATTTTGCTTGTATGCAAACATTTCGAAATAATTTGGAATAATTTCTAACATATTCAATAAACGCAGGGGTATAGTTATATTGTTTTTCTGCATACAAGTCAAATAACTTGTTTCTACTTTTATAAATGCCAACAGTTGCCCAGTCACTAAATTTGAGATTTTTAAACAATCTTTTTTCTATAATTTTAAAGATGGAAGTAAACTGAGTGTTTATTACATCAAAAAACTTGCTATAAAGTTCATCCGGACCACCCTGCGTAAGGTCAATTGTCGATAGTGTGGTCGAAATAGTATGTTTGAATTGCCTTACTTTTTTAGTGGTAACTGGCCTATAATTTATTACTTTTGTTATATTCTGTTCGCTGTTAGGAATGGATATCATTTGACCGCAATGATCAGATCTTAGTTTGCTGATAATTGATTTTTCAATGATTTTACAATCACAGAAAATGTTGTCAATGCTTATTAAAGCTTTTAAAAAGATTAAGTAATCTATCGGTAACAGGAGTGGGAAGCAAAATATCAATATTAAAATCTCCACAAATTAATATTTTTTTTTTGATGCCCTACATATTCGCCTTAAAACTTCCTCCATGACATCCTCAAAAAGAACAAAGTCACCTGAGGGAGGTCGGTCGGTAATGAATGATTCTTGTTTTAATTGATAAGAGATTCTTTTAACTGTTGCATGATTTTTGTTTTAATTGCATCCATAATGTAATGTTCTCAACTTCCTTTGCTCCTGACTCCTCAATTCTTATGCTGCACCTCTACTGCAGGGTTTTAGGAACTGTCGATTGTGAATTGATATTGAAGTTACCAAGATTAGACCTCATCAATGAACTTCGGATATCAACTCATCATACTATCTTGTGGGCCACCACCACCACTATAGCCTTTTTACGTCCCACAGCCTCCTGGGCACAGGCCAGGACTCTCAGGAGAGAGGGATTTAGAACCGCCACACTCCAATGCGGGTTGGTGGGCTTTAACTAATATTAAGTGTCATTGTCACATGATATTGACAATAACCGGTACCGACTGCTCAACATACTAACCGAAGCATGGGGGTGAAACACTGTCATTATGCAATACTATATTCTTTATGTTTATTTAATGTTAGTTATCTTCAGAATCTGCCTCAGTTGACCGAGCAGATTGCAAGGGATAACTGTCATGCTTAACTTGGCATGTGGCAAGGCAGTACTGTGGCATGTGATCTTGCAATATGCATACTTACTATTTGCATATAAAAGTACACAATTAAGTAGTTTATGCTAATTCAAGAATGCTGACAGTTGCAAACGATTAAAGCATTGAGGTGTCATGGGACACATACTCCGTCTCTCTCACTCATATGGAAAGTGAGAGACAATAATTAATGTTCTCTATCTTGATGTCTATCTCACTCACTCATATGGGCAACAATATAGGCTTCTTAGCCAATGAGGTGAATTAATTATCATATTCATTCATTTAACTTTTTCTTGTAAAATTCAAACTTAAAATGACCATAAAGAAGCTTCACATTAATAAATAGAACTCTCAGTAGGTACATCTTTTCTAGTACTAATGAGTACAAACTGCTGATAAATACCTTATTTGGAACAAGATATTTCAAAATTAAATAAGGTATTTAGCGAACATGAAAAAATTATTTCTCACCAGTAAATCTGGGAACATATTATTTCAACAATTACTAGGTACTAGTAAGAATAGTGGACGCTCTTCTTCTAGTTTATCTACCTACTAATTCAAAACAGGTATATAACTATCTACTATTTGTTTTTAATTTCAATGCAAATTGCAACCCCTGTTTGTTTATAGGCCATTCCCTTGTGTAATAAGGTTATCAGAAATATTATCTCTTCAGCTAAATATAGATATTATGTTACAAGACGATTCTGTAATGATTTTTCTTCATGTTATGTACAAGGTACTGCTAATTAGTAGTGAATGATATGTTCCCAGTTTTCTTACTGGTAGAAAAATTTGGAAATGTAATTATAAAAATTAATTACGAGTAATTTAGGAAGAGGCCAAAAGTTCATCTTTTTAAAGAATAATTTAAAAAGAACTGCAGAACGAAGGCAAATAAGTGAGGAGCGTTGTTTCAAATCGTATTTTGTCCATAGTAATCAAAATATGAGATTTCGTTGTATATGGCCTTAAAATGCAAGAGTAACTAACTTAGCAAAAGTTAGTGCATAAAAACCGAATTTGTCAAGTAAATAATCGAATGTCAAAATGAGGCGCTGTTTCAAAATATGTTTTGTCCGTGTGAAGTGGTGTTTCAAAACATAGTCTGTCCACCTGTTAGCAAAATAACAATTTATTATGGTCTGTCTGTGGCGGCAAACTGTACGATTATTTAAATAATGGCCTGTTTCACCACCTTCTGATAAGTAAGGTAAGTATCTACAACTTTTGTCTTTGTCATTTGACATAATCCGAAAATCCGACACTTATCAGAAGGTGGTGAAACAAGCCCTTAGTAATTTAAACAAAATTGTTTTAATATTGTTGCACAAGCATGGAGCAAGGAGTCCTAACTAGTAGGAAATCATTCAGTTGGCTCAAGAAAACCAGTCGGGTAAAAAAGACACAAAACATCAAAACAAAGGGGCGAGGAATATTTAAATTATCGTTTTATTGTTTCTTTGTACTATTATACGACTCTAACTGTATTTTATCGGCAGTTATAAGATTCTGGCTACAATATGAATTTATTTTGTTACAGTTATGAACCTGAACTGAACAATTTTGTCATTCATAATTCCATGCATTCATAATAACTCAAGATTTAATATATGTTGTGCTATATATAAACTAGCGGTCCGCCCCGGCTCTGCTCGTGGTACATATATAGCCTATAGCACTCAAGGATCACGTACATATCCAACGGTGAAAGAATTTTTGAAATCGGTCCAGTATTTCCTGAGATTAGCGCGTTCAAACAAACAAACTCTTCCGCTTTATTATATTAGTATAGATTTGATTTAACACAGTGAAAACATTATTTTATGCATACTCTGTGCATAAAATATAAGCGTTTTTTTTTATTTTTTAGTAGGTATTATTGGACAAAATATGAATCATTTCTTTGTACATAATATGCTTTGAAAATAAACCAGTGTTTCAAACTGTATTGTGTCCATAAACCAGTGTTTCAAAATATATTATGTCCATACAAATGGTTCAAAACATATTTTGTCCAATATTTATGCTTAATTAACTTAATAAAAAACTATAGAACACTATTTGTTTTTTTATTCAGACATGCTATATTATGCTTTATATTTAGCATGGTAAATTTATTTCTACATATAACTTTAAGAAAAAGGCATAAATTAAAAACGGCTATTTTTGAAAAATACACATTTTTGGACAAAATGAGTTTTGAAACAACGCTCCTCAAGTAAATACCGAAGAGATGCTGAGGACGAATTTTTGTAAAATCATATTTTTTAAAAGTAGAATGACACATTTACGAATCAGGTTTCTGAATAAATTTTATTACAAATTTAATTTGTGGCTTCATGTTCGTAGTTTGAAACAAAGACGTTCTAAACTTGAACTTGTGAATAAAAAAAATATATAAAAACAACACCTACCTGCCGACCCGAAGCAAGGATCTCGAATTATACGTGAATTATACGGCCACAAATAGAGAACTAAGTTCAAAAATCAATAAATTTCAAAATCTTGAACAGTTTTCTCACGTTTTAAGAGTTTTTTTCGCTTTTAATTACAACACATTATAAGAAAACAAACAATATAAAAGCGCAAAAAACATCTTCGCAAAACACGATTGATCGATTTGCGCACAGACTACAAGATCACAGATCACAGAGATCTGCTGCTGAATCACAGATTAATGATTAATTTAGTATGCTGAATGCTGACAATGCTGCCATAATAAAATATGGCAACTTATTTTACTTAACTTTTAAAACGTCATTTTAGAGTTGCCATATTATTTAATTGAAAGAATTGAATTGAAACGTAGAGATTATTTATTTAATTGAAAGAATTGAATTGAATTTAATTGAAAGGTAGAGATTATTTATTTATTAAGCTCCAGTTAATTTTTTTTCTTCATTAATTTTTGATTATTGATATCAAGCTATATTTAATGGACTATAGCTTGTTTTCTCTAATACTGATAGTTTATTTAGATCAGTTAGGCCATCTCTACTAAAATTGACCTTTTCTTCATATTATAATCTATATAAGTACTAGGGTTTCCAAATATTATACAAAATTTTATAGGTGTATGTACTTATGTTTGTCCTCGCATTTCTCCGAAACTGTTGAGCGGATTGTTACCTTTTTTTTGCTTTGCATTAATTTCAACTTAGGGAATAGTGCAAGTTTCATCAAAACTGGTTGTCATTTCGCTAAAATATTGAAGTTGGGTTTAATTTTTCTTAAATTATAGCTTGTGATATTTACCTATATTATTAGGGTTCAACCATTGAACCCAATTTCAATAAAATTTCACACAAATACAGTTTGTATTTTGGAAATGGATATTCGCTCACGGGATAACAGAAGCTTTGAATATAAGAAAAGGTTCATCAATAAAACAATAAATAATATATTTAAATAATATTTATTTTAAAATCCTATATTGCAATTATTTTTTGTGTGTGTACTACTTACCTAAAGCTGTCCGTCCACTGGACATGTAACACAAATAAATACACTTCTAGGTTTCTATCACCCCCGATGTCACGCAAAAGCATTTGTGTTACGCGACCAGTTGACTAAACGGCTTAACAATTGTAATTAAATTATAATTATTTATAAAGTGAACATGTTATTAAATATTTGTTCAATAACACACGTCCACATCGTATAACATTGTTATATAACATGTGTCCACAATACTGTGAAAAATGTTATAAAACCATGTTTTTACATGTCATGTTATATCACAATCCTAACGCAGTCGATAAAATTAATACAATAGTTCATGAAACTATAACATAACACCTAAAATCTGTTTTTACTTAGCTGTCTTAAAAGGTATTCACGTCATTCGTCGCAGAAACGCGAACAAGAACGTCTAAAGAACCGGGGTAAGAGCGTCACTTACCCGTTTCTCAAAGTTTTTTTTTTTTACAATTTATTTACGTTTTAAGACAACTAAGGAAAAACAGATTTTAATTATGTGCAATTCAGTTTCATACACCACGTTATGTAATATAACTGCACAACACAATGACTGGACTCACGTCTATGTACGTCGAAGTATGCCCGATTAGTTTGGAACCAATCATGAGCACCATCAGGTGACGCGACTACAGGTCACACTACGGGCAGCGCAGGCGCGATTAGTGGGTGGGGAAGGATGCCATTAGTGTGGGAAGGCTGAGATTAGTGGGGAGAAAGCTGAGATTAGTGGGGAGGGAGAGGTGGAGTCCAGCCGTTGTGTTACGTAGTTATGATCGATATAATTCACTATAGTTTAAACGCTACAATGTGGCCAATTCTGTTGTACACAATTCTCTAAATTAAACTAAAATGACAGGTCTAAATTTTTTCCTATCTCTTTCACAGTGCTCACTGCGGAAAAGGATAGCAATAGATTTAGACCTGTCATTTTAGTTTAGTTTAGAGATTTGTGTACAACAGAATTAGCCACATTACTTTATCTAAACTCATATCTTAAAACTTTTTGGCCAACAAAATATTATAGTAAATCGAGAAACCTCCTTGGTCAGACCGTAAGTCTCTAATATACTACAATATATTAGAGACGTACCTACTTACAATAAATATGTCACCTCATTACACTAGCACTGTTTTGGAAATCAAAATCAGTATTCCAAGATATGAGTGTGGATAAAAAAAAATTAATAAATATTATTTGTAATACAGGTATAGATATAATTTATTAAAGGTAAGATAAATATTATTTATTACTAAAGGTAAAGGCCAAGGTACAAAACTAGACTTTTTTCTAAAGATATTTCAAACACGACTAATATTCCCATTTCCCCTCCAGAGTAAAGTTTGTGACAGGAGTGAGCATGACATTAGTGCAAGTGAGGTTCGAAACGGCTTACCTTTCGGATTTTAGTCCGCTACTATGGCCAATTCTGTTGTACACTATCTCTAAACCTAAACTAAAATGACAGGTCTAAATTTATTGCTATCTCTTTCACAGTGCTCACTGCGGAAAAGGATAACAATAGATTTATACCTGTCATTTTAGTTTAGTTTAGAGAATTGTGTACAACAGAATTAGCCACACTGTACCGTTAAGCTATTGGAGACTTTCAAAGTTTATGGAATGTAACATTCGGAAAGTTACGTTACATCATACATACATGAGGCCAATGAGTGGCCAACGAATTAAGAGGTAATAGATGTATGTGGTAAGAGAGCGTGAGTTTGTCTGTCACAAACATGACATCTGAGAACAGAAGACAGTCAAATGAGATAATATTACAGGTTTCGAAAGCTGGAAAATTTCTCAATGTAAAATTGAAATCATGGCAATGGCGGATCGGCCTCAATATGGCTGCAAATTTTTTGAAAAATATTATGTCATTGTTAAGTAAGCATGGATGCTTACAACCCGCGGCACGTAAGTCGAGCGGTGACCTTCAATGCGCAGAAGTCGAAAATGAGGTATCTCGGGGTGTGAGGGGGTCGCGGGGAGGGCGTGGGGATCGTTCGTAAGCACTGATTAGTTCTCGCGGATACCTCGTAATCGCTGATTGGCTCTCCAATCGTATTGTGTCCCGCTCACTCGTACGACGCTGCGCGCACTTGAAGGTCACCGCTCGACTTACGTGCCGCGGGTTATACTAATACGCTGTACTGGCTGTTGACTGAATCAATTTGACTACTGACATTTTGGTACTGATCGCCAAGAGAAGTGAGAGCGAAGGTGCCCGGAACAATGCGAATTGTGATGAGTTGTATGTGATGATTGTATTGGGTAATGTCAAATTTAGTTCCAAGTACCTCCGCTGCGGCGCTTTCTCGGTTAATCGGTTCTAAAATTAGCTCATTTCATATGGCAAGCTTGGGTCAGTGGATATAATACCTCAAAGTACATGTCACGTAAACTCACGTTAATTTGAAAGTTACACTCGGACCGTTTTCTACAGCAATACCTCTACGTACGAACTCTTCCGGTCTGTATCAAGTCAGTACGTACGTTCTCAGCGAGGGCGTAGCGTAGCGCTGGGGCAGCCCCAGAGGGCCTGCCCCGCCCTAAATGCAGTGATGAGCAACCGAACACTTTCAAGACTACCGCGCCCAATTCAAAATATCCGCACGTGGCGTTCCCTGTCAAGTTACTTAGCCGACTGCGTGGTAGGCAGAGAGCCTCTGCCTAAATTCGGGTATGAGCAACCGAACACTTTCAAGACTACCGCGCCAAATTCAGTTACTTAGCTGACTACGGGGTAGGCAGAGAGAGTAGGTTGCTCAGTGCGTCGATTTGAAGACAAACAAAACAAAACAAAACACTTTCAAGATTACCGCACCTAATTCGAAATATCCGCACGTTATGTTCCCTTACAAGTTACGGAGCTCTCACTAGTTTTAAGTATCCGTTTACTTTCCTCGGCTCCAGGTCGCACCTCGGCCGCACTCGCTCGCCCAGTACACTCCCACATGCGCCAATCAGCGGCAACCGAACACTTTGGGACCGTTCAGATAGACCGGCGCGGAGAGCAGAGCAAATTTTAATCGCATTTAAAATAGAATCTTATGGCATTGAAATAAGGTTTATTTTTACATTTTATCTCTTTTGGGAGCATCCTCGAGCATCCTCTTATCATAAAAGAGATAAAATGTAAATATAAACCTTATTTCAATGGCTTAAGATTCTATTTTAAATGCGATTAAAATTTGCTCCGCTCTCCGCGCCGGTCTATCTGAACGGTCCCTTTCAAGATTACCGCGCCTAATTCGAACATGGCATTCCCTTACAAGTTACGGAGTCCTCGGTGTTTTATATTTTGTTTTCCTCGGCTCACTGGCCCCCTACCCATCCCCCTCGTCCCCCCTTCCTGAGGCGAGTCCTGGCGACTCCCCGGTTCGATCACGCGAGCAGGTCGCCCGCGGCCCGCGCGCCGCACTCGCTCGCCCAGTACACGTTCCCGCAGGCGCCGATGAGCGCCCACACATAGGGCGTGAAGAACTCCTCGGGTCGCTCCTCTTCGACGTACCGGAACTTCAGATCGGGGAACTTCTACAAAAAAAAATGGTTGTCTGTAAAGTCGGTTTACGGACGATAATTTTACGTGATAACGTCATAAGAAAACATTGATGAAGCCGAACACTTCGCTTCGCTTGTTCAACGTGACAATGAGTCATGCTTTTTCGTGCGTGCAGCCGGCGTTCATCCATTTTATGAGACGTTATCACGTCAAAAAACATTATCATCATCATCATCATTATCAACCATCACCGGCCCACTACAGAACACGAGTCTCCTCTCAGAGTGAGAAGGGTCCAGGCCGTAGTCCACCACGCTGGCCGAGTGCAGTGCGGTAGACTTCACTCGCCTTCGAAAACATTATGGAGAACTCTCAGGCATACAGGTTTCCTCACGATATTTCATTTACCGTTAAAGCTTGTGAAATTTAATTGCTCAAAACGGACGTAACTTCAAAAAGTTGAGTTGGGTGCAAAAAAAAAATCTGCTCGATCAACTTTACCAAACGACTCTCAAAGTATGAAGGAGGCTCGCCTCGAGGCTTATACCCTCACTTTTGAGAAAAAATTGTGAATAGTAGAATGTCTGTTACAGCTGATTCCGAGGATTTCCGTAGGGAAAAAAAACTTGCGCCCGCTCGATCTTGATGTCATTTATATCAGGCATTTAAAACCGGAATAGGTCGAATTATGTCGGATTGAGTTGGATTATGTCGGATTGAGTTGGATTTTGTCGGATTGATTTGGATTTTGTCGGATTGATTTGGATTATGTCGGTTTGAGTTGGATTACGTCGGATTGAGTTGGATTAAGTCGGATTGAGTTAGATTACGTCGGATTGAGTTGGATTATGTCGGATTATGTCAGATTGACTTGGATTGTCGGATTGAGTTGGATTATGTCGGATTGAGTTGGATTATGTCGGATTGAGTTGGATTATGTCGGATTGAGTTGGATTATGTTGGATTGAGTTGGATTACGTCGGATTATGTCGGATTGACTTGGAGTGTCGGATTGAGTTGGATTATGTCGGATTGGGTTGGATTATGTCGGATTGGGTATAATTACCTTGAGTCTATCGCTGGACCATTGCTCGGCGCCCTTCTTTATACACTGCAGCACTTCCGTGACGCCGAGGTCGCCGCCCGCGCCCTCCTGCACGCGCTGCAGGCGCGTCGAGAAGTAGCCTATCACCTGTGGACGATGACCTTTATCATGTTTCAATAATAACGCGAGTTTACAAAACGTGAACAATTACTGTGAATGTAGCGAGTGCTAAACTAAAAAAACAAGCATTGGTAGCATAAAAATTTCTCGCGATCTAGTGTAAAATATTATTTTATGCGTGCAAAACGAGTGATGATATGTCCTCTATGCGCCCCTAAACTATTCATCCGATTATGATGAAACTTTGGTGAGTTGTTCTGCATTCGCCCACGAAGGTTGCAGGCTCAAAAAACCTATATAAAAATGAATGTTCGTATGTTTGTCCTCTATGCGTTCCTTCATACTTCACGTATTGCAGCGAATGCCGGGAACAGCAGCTAGTTATCAATAACAATGAATAGGACTGGTTGTAGTCTGTGAGCACTCACCATCTCGATGTTCTGCGCGATGTGGTGGTGCGCGTGCTGCTGGAACAGCTGCCTCTTGTGCAGCAGCGCGTACACCAGGTTGAGGTTGTTCACCAGCTGGTGAGTGAGGCACGAGTTGATGATCTCCAGCAGCATGCGCAGCACCTCGTCCAGCACCGCGATGTGCTCCATCTGCAGGTCCAATGTTAGGTACAGACAGCTTGCACATACACATCATCATCATCATCATCATCATCATCATTATCATCATCATCATCAACCCATCACCAGCCCACTACAGGGCACGGGTCTCATCTTAGAGTGTGGCGGGTTCAGGCCGCAGTCCACCACGCCGGCCGAGTGCGGTGCGGTACACGAACACGCCGCGTCACAACATTATGGAGAACTCTTAGGCGTGCAGGTTTCTTCACGATGTTTTCCTTTTCCGTTACAGCATTTAATTGCTTTTTTATAAAAATTTTGATTTTTATAAGAAATAATAGTATTCGATTATAATTTTTTTGTATTATTATTAGTTAATAGTATTAGAATTTAATTTTTGCACACCATTATAATTATGGCTGATTGTAACTTGCAAAAATACATAACTTTGTAACACCTACCACCTTTGCCTACTGACAATCAAACAATAAACAAGTATAAATTAAAAATTTAAAAAACCCCCGACATTTGCCATTTTGTGGCAGCGGCCATCTTGGATTTGTAATAGTGCTATTCTACTAGTCAAACCCTTTCATTTGATACCCATATTAAGGGTGTTGTGAAAAAATATGTAATCCGCCATTTTGTAGCGGCGGCCATCTTGGACTGATTTTCTTCAAATATAGCTAACAACACTCTCGACTAATTCACCTTTCAAACAAAAACCGCATTCAAATCGGTCCACCCGTTTGAGCGCCACAGGGGAACACACACACACACACACACGCACACGCACACGCACACGCACACACACGCACACGCACACGCACACGCACACACACGCGCACGCGCACACACACACACACACACACACACACACACACACACACACACACACACACACACGCACACGCACACGCACACGCACACGCACACGCACACGCACACAGACACGTCAAACTTATCCACGCGGACGAAGTAGCAGACATAAGCTAGTGAATAACCAAATAGACTTACAATTTCCTCTGTCTTCTCTTCAGCGTGATGCGGCAACTCTATACTATTTATATCGCCCCCTGAAATATATAAACAAAATATGTACATACAGAAACACAATACGACGTTAAACGTTCCACTGCTGGGCACAGCCCTCTTCTATAACAGGAGAGGTGGTTTCAGAGCTTAGACCCGCCACGCTGCTAATGCGGGTTTTTCTAAAATTATGTTTCCAATTTTCATTAAAGCCAAAAAAAAGTATTTTAAAGATATTTTCATAATAAGTAAGATTGATTAATTTACCTTCGATCTCACTGCAAAGCCTAGCTCTCCTTTTGGTCAACGTTTCAAACAAGGATATCAACCTTTGGGCCACATACGGGTGAAGATTTCTAAATTCACCTGTTTAAATGTAAAAATATTAATATAAATCATAAACATAAAGGTATTAATTAAATTCAAATTGAATGTTCTGAAATATTGCTATCATTTTCTGAAGGTAACATTGATAGCAATATTTTTAAATGCATCACTTTAGTTCGGGTATTAAGAGAAGTTTCTCCCTTGCGCGCTCCGCAGACCGCAATAATACATTTCCGTAATACATGTGCAGTATCAAAGTTACACGGGCACAAATATTAGTGTAACTTTGTAACTGCATAATATTATAACGGAGGTCTGGCAAACCATAGACACAGATATAAGTTTCTAGAGTGTGTTTAAAATACATCTATGTATACTATACTAATATTATAAAGCTGAAGAGTTTGTTTGTTTAATCTCAGGTCAGTTTCAATTTTTGAAATCGGTTCAGTAGTTACTGGACCGATTTCAAAAATTCTTTCGCCGTTGGATATGTACGTGATCCTTGAGTGCTATAGACTATATTATATGTACCACGGGCGAAGCCGGGGCGGACCGCTAGTAAACATATACGAATCAAACTTGTTTGTACGGGGCGCGCGGTCGCACGTCTCTTAAATTGAAACGCAAGCGAAGCGAGCGCATATAAACTCCTCAACTCACAACTCATGTTGGCGATGGCGGCCAGGCAGTTGGTGTGCAGGTACTTGTCCCTCACGCGCGCCATGTTGTACTGCAGCGCGCGCACCACCACCAGCACCATCAGACCCCCCAGCGATATCTCCGATATCGACCTCTCGGTGTACCACGGGATGTTCTTTAACATCTGCGAATAAGATCATCATCATCATAACCATCATCATCATCAACCCATCACCGGTCCACTACAGGGCACGGGTTTCCTCTTAGAGTAAGGTTCAGTCAACCTCTCAGTGTACCACGGGATGTTCTTTAACATCTGCGAATAAAATCATCATCATCACCACCATCATCATTATCAACCCATCACCGGCCCACTACAGGGCACGGGTTTCCTCTTAGAGTAAGGTTTAGTCAACCTCTCAGTGTACCACGGGATGTTCTTTAACATCTGCGAATAAAATCATCATCATCACCACCGTCATCATCAACCCATCACCGGCCCACTACAGGGCACGGGTTTCCTCTTAGAGTAAGGTTCAGTCAACCTCTCAGTGTACCACGGGATGTTCTTTAACATCTGAAAATAAAATCATCATCATCACCACCATCATCATCAACCCATCACCGGCCCACTACAGGGCACGGGTTTCCTCTTAGAGTAAGGTTCAGTCAACCTCTCAGTGTACCACGGGATGTTCTTTAACATCTGAAAATAAAATCATCATCATCACCACCATCATCATCAACCCATCACCGGCCCACTACAGGGCACGGGTTTCCTCTTAGAGTAAGTAGGGTTCAGTCAACCTCTCAGTGTACCACGAGGATGTTGTTTATAACATCTGCGAACGTAAACTAAACAAGATTATTAAAAGATGATTTTAGGAAAAATTAAATCGACTTGAATATATCCAAAAAAAAAATTTGAAGAGTTTTCTCGATTTTTTTATTTTATTTTTTTATCTAAGGTCTGAAGTAAATGTAAGCCAATAAAAAAGTGTGGTCACAATCCGATTAATAATTTCGGAGAAATTCGCGGACAAATATATACATACGTACAAACATATCTACATACACTTACGAAATTTTGTATATTTGTTTGGAAGCTCTTATAGATTATTTATCATAATATGTGAATATTTTGTAGTTTCAATAATGTACATACTGACGAATTGATAACTTCCTATTTTGAAGTCGGTTAAAAAACGCATTGAAAATGGCAACACAAGCACAAACGCAAAATAGTAAAGGTTATAATATGCACAGTACACAGATACAACCAGTAGTGAAACTACCTACAAACGTTCGAAACGGCTCACTCACACAAACATGCGCATCGACGAGACCATTTAGCGGCAGTTGCTACTGACATTCACGCGAAAACCCGGTAGGGGTCTCGTCGATGCGCATGTTTGTGTGAGTGAGCCGTTTCGAACGTTTGTAGGTAGTTTCACTACTGGTTGTATCTGTGTACTGTGTAATATGCATTAACAACTCACAATTAAATGAACGTTTTTAATGAGAGCGTCGTCCTCTGTCAGTATCAGCAGAACTATTAGCGACATGTAGATATGGTGTGAGTTGCTGTCCGGGGCGTTGTATAGCACTTGTAGTATCGGCACTATCTGGAACAAATATTATAGTTTTTCAATACACAGGGTTTGGAAAGTTGACCGCTTCCGAAAACTTAGCGCTATTATTATACTACCTAAACACAATCCAATACCAATATCCGTTTGCCTTATAGCGTAAATATCGCGGGCCGTGGCGCGCAACGGTAGGTATCTACTCGTAGGTAACGCAACGTTCGTTGACCTCGACCGTCAGCTGATTTTATTTGAATTACATTATGAACTGTAAAAAAATACAGAAAATATTTTTTTGCAATTACAGTATTACTAGTATTGCACAAAAATGCAATTTTTTTTTATAAAAACGATTTTATTTCCACTTTTTTTTATGGTGTCTTATCAGTAATCATCATTACTATCATCTGCTGTCTTCATTTCCGAGAGCGTTCTCCTGATACCCTGTATTATAAAAGCGAAAGTGTGTGTCTGTTAGTCACCTTATCACGGCCCAACTACTATACACGAAACCATGATGGTACAGAGAAATCTTGTGTCACGGAGTCGACGGTCATAGGATACTTTTTATCCCGACAACTGGATAAAAATATTATATGTCTAAGGGCTTCACCACCTTCTGATAAGTGTCGGATAGTTTATCCTTATTCACATATTTTGTCTTTGTAACTAGACATAAGTAAAAAAGTGACAGAACTACCGTTTAAACTATCCAACATTTATCAGAAGGTGGTGAAACAGACCCTTAGTATTCTATGCTAGAGAGGGGTTTAGAGACTATTTAAATCACCCGCCACGCTGCTCCAGTGCGGGTTGGCGGGCGGTTTCTTTCTACTCACCAAATGCTCCACATTAGCCACGTTGCTGACATGCCTCTTGTACGCCTTGCATGAGTGTAACATCAAATACAAAAGTAAAGTTGAGTGCTCACAGCCCGCCGTCGCACACAACGCTTTGTGTAGCTGAAAATGAACAAGTGATAATCTAAATTTTAGATTTTTTTTTAGATTCTAAAAGATTGAAAGTTAAACCGACTCCACCACACTTAAACAGTCCACACCTTGAAAACGGCTGAACCGATTTTGATGAAACTTGCACTGTTCCCCAAGTTGAAGTAAGTTCCAATAAAAAATGGTCAAAATCTAATTTATAGCTTCAGAGAAATCCGCGGACAAACATACATACATAATCTCTCCGGTCACATCGGACAATGAGAGTGAGGGAACAGAGAGTGCATCTTCGTTTGCGCACACAAGCACGTTTGGTAACCGTGGCCGAAGTTTTTGGTAGGATATTTTATTATATGACTTACAGCTGCCATGTCTATCCGAGGCGGTGTGACTTGTGTGACGCTGCCATTTGTGTCTCTATGTGGAGTTGTAGCCGCGTTCTCTACAATTAAAGAGTTCATAAGAAAATTAAATGATCTTTGGTACTTTGGGGGCCTCAAAGAGGGGCCTTTTTTGAGGCCCCCTAGCGCCAAATTTCATTTGATGCTCGCTTTAAAGAATGGCTGATGAACAAGTCTGATTTTACAAGGTGCTTCGATAAGATATCTCTATTCCAAAGGGGCCTTTTAATTCAAAAAGTAAAAGTTTTTTTTTTTAATTTTTGAAAATTCAATTTAAGGGGGCCCTAATTTTCAAGGTACTTCCAAGGGCCGTCAACAAATTAGGCTCGAATTTCTCCGGCCTAGACTTTCAAGGCTCTCATTACAGGATACCTAGTTTTTTGTCCCCTGACTAGAGGAGCTTAAAAATAATTGCAAGATTAAAAGCTTACCTGCAGTGTCTTCGCAGTGTAGAAGCGCTGTTCTGTACAAATTGTCGTCACTAATACAATGATTTGCTAGAGCGAGCAACAATAAACACGATTGGTTGGCTACAGGGTGCTCCTTTTTCAGTCTATCGAGTAATTCGTGTCGGTGTAAAGGTGGATTCGTATATATGGTCTGACGAGCGGTCGCGTTGAATGTTAGCATGCTCCATAGGCTAGCTGGAAAAAGAGTAATATTATTGGTCAAAGAAAGAATACTCAATACAATAGTCAGAATTATGCAGAATTAAGTACAGAAGCTGTGATGGCCTAGTGGTTAGGACGACCGACTTCTAATCAGAGGTCGTGGGTTCGATCCCGGGCACGCACCTCTAACTTTTCGGAGTTATGTGCGTTTTAAGTATTTAAATATCACTTGCTTTAACGGTGAAGGAAAACATCGTGAGGAAACCTGCATGCCTGAGAGTTCTACATAACGTTCTCAAAGGTGTGTGAAGTCTGCCAATCCGCTTGGCCAGCGTGGTAGACTATGGCCAAAACCCTTCTCACTCTGAGAGGAGACCCGTGCTCTGTAGTGAGCCGGTAATGGGTTGATCATGATGATGATGATGAAGTACAGAATTAAGAAACAGGGAATATCGTTGTAATTAAGATATCCAGACCTCTAAAAAGCAAGGGCCTCGACATGTAAGGTTGTAAAATTACAACAGATTGTAATCTCTTTTGTAACTCCAATGTATTTATCACTTATGTAATATTGCAAAATGTGTATAAACTTACAAGCAATATTGATCAACATACTGCCAGGCCCCTGGGCCCCAAACTGTGGAGGGGCTGGAAGCATACTTGATAAATTCACTAGCAATGTTTTGACTAAAAGTGGAGCGTGCATTCCATATCTGCCTTGAAATAGGGTTCTGCAAAAATAAAGACACTAGGTTGTAAAGAACATACATCAACAACTACAAAGTCTTAACATTGATAACTTTAATTAATATTGAAGGTCGACTTTTTTAAATTTTGATAAATACAGTCACTGTGGCAGGCTGGTAAGTAGAATTCAATCTTACCTATAAATCAAAGAAGTCTCGACTAGTCTGGTCTGTCCGTGCACACCGGCAAACATGTACACAGACATGAGCACGAGCAGTGTGTTTATACACTCCAAGTGTAGATAGTATGTGTTGTCTCTGTAAAAAAAAGAAAACATTTTTGAATAAAATGTAAGAAACCAGAGCATCCTCAGGAGATGCGGACTCTACAATGCACGATTGCAAAGTGCTGCACTGATTAAAATCAAGGACTAACTTGTAGATGAATAGGAAAAAATACAAGCGGCGAAAGGCCGTGGAATGTGAAAGTCTCTACAAGACACATTTGTGTCTATTGGTTGACGACGATGACTTTTCAGCATACTTACGTGATTGGAACATCTATAATGAGGCCAATAAGAGCATCTACGAGCATCTCAACCCGACTTTCCCCGCTCATCGGTTTGGAAGACACCTGGTTGTCGGTTGCACTCACTTCTTGTATGGGGGAAGACGGCGGCGACTGATCTTGCGGAATGGGGGACTAAAAAGAACAGTTATAATATTATAAACGTGAAAGATCTGTCTGTCAATCTGTTACCTTTCACGGTGCCAACCGTGCTCTTGATGAAATTTGGCACTGGAATAGCTTGCATCCTGGACACGGATACAGGATTAATCAAAGTGTTTAACATTTTAAGGGATTTAAAAAAAACTAGATCAAAGTCGCGTGCTAATGACCGTAAGAAGTAATTAGTGGCGTTTGAAGCCTGTGGCAAATTAATCGGATGGAGCATTTCCTGCCCAATATAAAGAAGTTCAACCAACGTTTTTATTTTATTCTAAAATAAATCACTACGTAAAAAAGGTAATTAAAACACTGTTAAAATTAGTTGATTTTTTGGTAACTTTTAATTTAAAGAGCATACTGGACTGAAATCACAATTTTTGATTTAGTACCCACAAAATGTTAACTAAGTATTAAAATTCCTTTTTTCGGGTTTTCTGTTCAGTGGACAGTGTCTGTATTTTAAATTAATGTAATAATAAATATTAGGGATACTCCTGTGCTTACGGCCCTCTCCAGCCGGGGGCCCCTTCCGGCTAAAGGCCCATGGCATTTTGCCGAAATGCCACTCTAATACTTACGCCAATGGAAATAATAATAATAAAAAAAATATTATATTAGATTTTTTTATTGAATAAAGGCTAGTTGAGTAAAATGTTATTATTAAAATAATATTAACATATTAATACCGTATTAATACCTGAGGCCCCCTCGAGCGAGGGGCCTCTCCATTTTTATGCCACATACTTATAGCCTGACTAGAAAAATAAAAATCTGACCTAGTACTAATATTCTTTGAAAAAAATAACTCACATTGACCATCCTGGCCTGCACGTCCAAATGTGTGCAGAGTTCATACTCCGGCACCATTTCCACCAGATACTTCGTGACGGCGCGTATGACGAACAAAGCGTTGTAACATTGCCATGCCAGCATCACACTGGAACATAAATAAATACATAAATTATCCAATATTATAAATGCGAAAGTGTGTCTGTCTGTCTGCTAGCTTTTTCGGCTCTACAGTTTAACCAATTTGGATGAATGGAATACTTTTATCCTGGAAAAGCATTGGGATTTTTAAAAAGCTAAATCCACGCAGACGAAGTCGCGGGCATCATCTAGATTCTAGTGTAATAAAATATCAATAGCGTAGGTACATTACTATGCTAAATGTTTAGCTAATTTATATAGGTACAGGGTAGAAGGGGACCGCTATCGAAAACTTAGCGCTATTATTATACTACCTAAACACAATCCAATACCAATAACTATTTGTCTCATACTTGTAGTCAGGGACTGAATAACCGGAATTTAATGGTAGTTTTATTTAGCGGTAATGGGCCTACCCTTTTAATAAAAGTACCGAATTGTTTAAATACCTATAATTTCGGTACCGCTTCATTTCGGTACCTCTTTATTTCTGTACCTTTATATTTCAGTTTACCGGTACCGAAATAAAATTTCGGTACCGCTATTTATATCGATATTTTTATCTAATAAGGCTTTACTTTGATGTGCCGTTGAATGAATCCCACCACTTCGGCATTCTATATTCTTTAATATTCTTATTTTTAGATTAAAATTAGCATTTGGAATTTCTTAAAATCCTTACGTTTTAACAAACACAGGAACCGACGGGAAGCGGGGGACGCGCGGCGCGCGGCACGTGGTCAAATTCTTCACCCCCGCGCGCGCACCTTTTCGTATTTTTTCGGTACCGAAATCGCAAAGCGGTTAAATAAAGGTATCTTTTATAAAGGTTGAGATTTCGGTACCTATTTTGTACCGGTATGATAACGGTGGTATGTACCGGTATGCTCTACCGCTTTCAGTCCCTGCTTGTAGTATTAGTGGTTTAGTATTTATTATTTTTCAAACTGGCAATGTATGTCGGCTCCGAGGTCAATGCCCGCGAGCGGTGGGCGCCCGGCTTCAATTCTAGGTATTTAGGCGTCAGCTGATTGCATTACATTGCGAGCTTTTAAAAGATACAGGATACATTTTAATTTGATTCACATTTTTTTTATGCTGTCTCGTAAGTAATCATCACTACTATTATTTGTCTTCGTTTCCGATAGCGGTCCCCTTACTGACTGCCTCGTTGGTCTAGTGATTAGCATATTTGACTGCAGATCACAAGGTCCTGGGTTCAATTCCGGGTTGGGCAAATTATTCTTAGTCATTGGGTTTTTCTGTCAAGAAACTCTCAGCGCCAGCCATTAGCCGTTAGCTAGAGCACGTTAAGCAGTCGGTCCCAGTTATTACCAGTATCATGTGACAATAGTCGTTAAAGCCCGCCAACCCGCATTGGAGCAGCGTGGCGGGTCTAAGGTCTAATCCCTCTCCCCTATGAGTGAGGAGGCCTGTGACCAGCAGTGGGACGTAAATAGGCTGTAGTGGTGGTGGGAGGTGGTGGTCCTCTGACACACGCTATAAAGGCTTACTTGTCAGAATTGGGTGCTGCAAGCAACTCTGTAGCTCTGGTTATGAACACTTGCACTAGGGAACCCAAATTCCCCGTCTGCTGGTTGTTCTGTAGAAACTTTTGCAGCAACGCATCAGAGCATGTGTCGAACATCAACTGTTCATCTCTGAAATTAATTGAGGTTTAAAAAAAATTGGTTGTCTGTAAAGATGGTTCACATGATTACGTCATAAGAAAACAAAGAGAGATACATAGATGCGTCGCAAGCCGAACGCTTAGTATCGAGCTCTCGCATGCGGAACGTGACAGTTGAGTCATCCTTCTCTGTGCGTGTAGCCGTTCATCGATCTATAAGACGTTATCACGTCAAAAGGTCTGTGTACTTTTATGTACACGCGTAAGAATTTATACATCTATGCACGCAAATAATTAATTACAATCAGACACTAGATGACGTGACAGACGGCCATGTTTGTTTGAACTTTGAGTAGCGTCTGAAAGTCGGGAGGTGAGAAAGCAACTTCAAAATCACACCATAAAAATTAACTTTCACCATTTTTTCATAACGCTATGGAAAACTTAGCGCTATTATTACACTACCTAAACACAATCCAATACCAATAACCACTTGTCTTATACTTGCAGTATTAGTGGTTCAGTATTTAGTATTTTTCAAACCGGCTATAACAAAAATCGGTTTTTTCAAAATCCCACAAGAACTGTGGATTTTTCCAGGATATAAAGTAGCCTATGTGTTATTCCAGGTTATAAGCTGTATATGTTTTAAATTTCAGCCAAATTGGTTCAGTAGTTTTTGCATGAAACAGTAACAAATATACATCCATACATCCATGTTTTACAACTTTCACATTTATAATATTAGTAAGGATTTTAATATTTTCGTTTTTTTTGTGGTGTCTTGTCATTAATCATCACTACTATAACCTGTCTTTGTTTTCGATAGCGGTCCCCTTACACCCTATATTTAATTATTTTCAATTAACACAATATAACTTACGCATCATTCGGAATCTGTATGTTGAATGCCAGCAGCTGGTTCCAGAAGGGATCATTGGGACATATAACCTCATTAGAACAGAACCTCGCCAACAGTTCGTTGTTTGAAATATCTGAATATTTACTGACCGCTATACCCATTCTGAAAATTGAACAAGTTAAATAATTCACAAAATAGGAATATTAAAAGCCGTTTTCAATATACCATAAAATTTGAAGAGTTCCCTCAATTTCTCCGAGGATCTCATCATCAGATCCTGACCTGATGACTATGGGATCACCTGGGAAGTATATCCTTTCAAACAAAAAAAGAATTTTCCAATCTTTGAATAATCGGAGAACATACATAAATAATAGATTTAGAAAATTTTAGAACCTCTTCCTTTTTTTATTGAAGTTGGTTAAAAACTTATAACCAGCTACTCACTACTCTTAAAAGTAACAATTCTATTGCAATTTGATTTGCAACATTTTTTACCCTAGTTTCGTGATGCCAAGGCTATTGTGGTGAAAAAACAAACAATGTTTCATAGTAAAATACTTTTTTAGAAATAATTCATTGTTTTTTGTGTCTTATGATGTTGGCCTCTGTGTCATTGTTATTTGTTACTACTACTTAGGTTAGCTGTTACGTTGCCAGTTGCTCCCAGTAAAATGCTGCCTCTGAGGCACTAGCGCTGAATAGAATAGAAAAGTTTTTTATTCAAATAAACTTTTACAAGTACTTTTGAATCGTTACTTGAATCTACCACTGGTTCGGAATACTGTTCCTACCGAGTAGAACCAGCAAGAAACTCAGCGGTTGCTCTTTTTTTCAAATAAAAAAAAAAAACAAATAACAATTTAATGTTATGTACATGATTGAGTAGCTTAGGAATAACTTATGCATTCTAGCATGTTATATTGGACTAAACAAGATTCACGTTCAATTTAATGTTTCAGGAAACAAATGTCTTCTGTGAGGCTGAGGCCTTTGCTCTTCTTTTGTTACAGCCCTGCACAATCAGTCTCTATGCTCTTTCTGTAATGCCATGTCTCATGAAGTAAAGATTTTAGGATGTCTTTGGAGATCTAAATAGACGCTAGTCTAAATAATACGTATGTTTTCGAGATCTCAGTTTGAGTCTACGCTTGGAAAATGATAAATATCCGACGATTTTTCATTCCGTCATCTACTACGTAGTTTATAAAACGGGCACTTAGTTTGGATCTTAAATTCACTACGTGGGGATCTTAAACTTATAAAGAGGTGTATTAAAGTCACATTAAACTAATTGGTGAGTCCATCAGTTAATTAAAGCCGGTTTATTTGTACAAATGAAACAGCTTTGAATACTATAATTTCGCTAACTTTAAACAAAGATTCGGGCCCTAAGTTTTGAAACTATATCTCTAAAATATATGTTTAATACTTACGTGACTCAGAATAGACCCAATTTTTATTTAAAATAGCATAGAATGTTAGTTTATTAGAAAAATTAAGTAGTTTCCATTAGCCACGAAATCATCGCAATCACAGCACACAGATCGCAATTGTCATTTGTCAAATTGAAATACTTACAGATTGCCTACAGACAGCCTACAGATATCAAATTCCTTAATCCTGTCACTTTATTTGTGCCTGTCAGTGTCACGTCACATAGTAGAGATCAGTAGAGATCATGAACCTATAGAGATTTCTATTTCAGTGAGAGATTCGTGCACTAAATAATAATAATAAAGGTTCATGGTGCACTACGTAGGTAGGTACAGGTAGTTATATTCAATCTCAGATTAAGTATCAAGCTCTCTTTGTCTTTATTCAATATACTTTCTGGTAGGTACCTATCTGTCAACTGTATAGAGTCAATGGTATGCTGATTGCTGTGATGAGTGATCATTCATCAATCATTAATCCATTCTAGGCATGGACATCGATTAATTAAAAATCGATTTTTCTCATTTCCAATAATACATTCAAGAAATAATCGATTTTTGTGACAAGTTTTTATTGAAAATTTAAAAAACCCCCGACATTCGCCATTTTGTGGCGTCGGCCATCTTGAATTTACATAGTTGTATTCTACTAGTCAAATTCCTTTCATTTGATACCCATAGTCCCATATAAAGGAAGTTATGAAAAAATATGTAATCCGCCATTTTGTAGCGGCGGCCATCTTGGATCGATTTTCATCAAACATAGCTAACAACACTCTCGATTAATTCACCTTTCAAACAACAAAAAACCGCATTTAAATCGGTTCAACCGTTTGAGCGCTAAAGGGGGACAGACAAACAGACAGACACACACAAACACACACACACACACACACACACACACACACACACACACACACACACACACATACACACACACACACACAAACAGACACTTTAAACTTATAACACCCCGTCATTTTTGCGTCGGGGGTTAAAAAAAACAATTATTTCTATTATTCGAACAAGCTATATCTTAGGAAAAATTAAACTCCAGCAATCTCAGAAAAATAGGTAATTATCTTATTCTATTATAAATACAAAAAATTATCAAAATCGGTTCGTTGATTTTTGAAATAATCGCGAACATACTTTTACATTAACAGACACAGAGATAAAACGTATATAACTAAACGGATCGAAAATAGAACCCCTTTTTTGATGTCAGTTAAAAATACCTGCTTTTCTATAAATAGTAATAAAACCAAGAGATTAGTATAGACTATAGTGTTATAACAATTAACAGAAGAAAAATCAAATAAAATGATAAGTATAAAAAACCAAAAAAAAAATTTAAACAGTTTAAACAATAAAAAAACTAAAAAAAATTGCTGCCACACCTGCGCCACACATTATGATGTGTTATTTAACATTTTATTAGAATCAAAATAAAATAAAACTATAGGTATAGTTTAAGAAATAAAATGACAACAGTATAGATCGACCAGAATCTCATGAAAAATAGGGAAATGAAATTCCAAGGTTAGCAACACTACGGCTGCCCTAGCGATAAACAAAGTAACTGACATTTTTTGTGAAATTGACTTTTTGCATTAACAAAAGTTTTATGTCGAGTAGTTTTTTTACCACAGTTTAATATTTCAAATAACTTGAACCGTTTACTGAAATTTAAATTGCCTAAACAAAGTAATTGCACTCAAGGCCGGATTAACCCTATCGGGGCCCCTAGGCGATACAATTCTCGGGGCCCCTTTCCTTTTTACATTTGTATACTTCCTCCATTCAGAATTTTTTCAAAAAAAAAAATTTGTTAGATGAAGTTTTTTTTTCTTGTTGCGTGGCCCGCTTCGACTAGGGCCCCCATCGACTAGGCGCTCACGGGGCCCCGTGGGCCCCTAGTTGGTGCGGGGCCCCTAGGCAGTTGCCTAATCCGCCTTATGGATAATCCGGCCCTGATTGCACTCACTAACCCGGAATATAAATGCAAAAACCAAGTAAACAACAAGCACAACACAAAAACAAAGTAATTGGATGTTGATTACTTTGTTTTTGTATTTAAAATGCAGTTGCTTGATTTTTCGTTTCGTGAAACGATCCCAGGTAAGGTGTTCTGAATGTAATTACTTTGTTTATCACTAGGGCAGCCGAGTTAACCTAGTGTTGCTTACTACAAAATTTAATTTCCCTATTTTTCATGAGATTCTGGTCGATATATACCATTGTGAAATATGTAACCATTTCGTAACACAGATCACTATTAAACTAGTCTCTAAGATTCGTAAGTTTTTTCATCCATCACACAGATGACGCCGCGCTGCACTGTTTACAAAAATCGATTAAAATGTGTAATTCACATAATCGATTTAAAAAAATCGATTTTGAAAAATCGATTATTAGAAATTATGATTGGTGATTAACATGGACGTTCACCTGACGTTCACCTTCACTGTACACAGACATAAAGTATATATAATGTACTCTGTGACACAGACGTTATCGTTTTATCGTTGCACTTTTGTAATTTGTCTTAGAGACTAGTACATTAGTGATCTGTGGTAATTTGTTAGCACGTTAGGCGTTAGCGTAGCTTCAATAAGGCTTCAATAGTTTAATTATTTTTTAAGTTCAATACTTTATTTTTAGCGGCGTTCTCACGGCGGCGTGCTTGTAAGTAATTTCTTTCATCTTTGTATTCCATTGTTTGAAAATATAAAATAAACTGTACGCAATATTACATTTAAATACTTAGGTACTTAATCAAAGTTTTTTCCCCTAGTTTATAAACTTACAATAAAATTGGACGAACTGAGGACGATGCAATGCATGCAATAGCGAACTTGCAAGAATTCAAACACCACTAGTATATACTTGGTTCATCAAAATGCCACTCGATTGCTACAAAGTAGAGGTGATCCATTATCTAAGCCCCCATCAAATATGGATAGAAGTCCGCGACCCGACAGTTCTAAATGAGGATTTTTTATTCGAACAAATCGGCGTTTACGGCGTATTACCGCAAGAAAAGTCGATAGATATACATACAGAAAGTTTGACGAGCCTGTCGTGCGAGGAATGGCTGCCAGCCGCTGTGGTCGCTATGAAAGATTTGTTGGCCGAGAGCGATGAAGTATGGTTTTCCCCGATTCACATCGATAGAAGGTACCTAAATAAAATAACTTGCTCTTGAAAAAATACATTTATTTTCTATATTCGTTTATCAGACTTTTGTTTATCGACGTATCATATTTTGGACTAGTTTACGATTTGAACTCATGATGCATAATTTTAGTTTATGCTTAGTCTCACTTTGCAGAGCTCGAAAACTTTACTAAATTCTATTGATCAAATCACAATGACTTCAGAGTAAAATGGACCTAAAATGGCTTAAATTAAGGTGTGAGTTTGCCAATACATTCAGCATTCGAAAACAGCCAGTGCCCTAAGTAGAAATGTTGTAAAATAAATATTCAAACTATTGAATTACAACTTTAAAATAAGAGTTGTTGGGTTCATTTTGCTCTGAAGTCATTTTGTGTCGATACTTGAATTTCGATCATCGTTGCCACGATTTTGACGAAATTTGATACAGAGATAAACTAGACCTTAGAGGATTTTTATCCTGGAAAATCATAGAGTTCCCTAGGGACTTTTAAAAACCTATATCCACGTGGACACAGTGGCGGGCATAAGCAAGCTTCTAATAATAAAAAAATATTTTATTATTCATTCAGTTCAGGCATTTTTTTGTATTCTTTTATAGTGTCTCTCGCTTGTTTGCTGATCATAAAACTTGTAATACATTGTAAAACAACATTGTAATACAACATTGTAAATGCAATACCTGTAATATACTTGTAAATTTTAATATGACATACTCTTTGTACATGAACATTTTTTGCAAAGGCACAGCTCCAAGCAAATTCCGGCCATATCCTATGAAAACCTCTGATACCGATGGAAACAGCATAGAAAGAAGTATGGGTTTCATTTACCTGTCAAACACTTTTCCATCTAAAACTGCATCATTACTTACTACCAAGTTAATTTGTCAGTGAATAGAAACAAAAGATAAGTAAATATCTTTTATTCCTCTTCACAATACTAAGCCCTCAAACGCATTAGCGGTCAACCGCGTACGCGGCTGACCGCGCGGCTGGCCGCTTTTATATTTTTATATGCAACCGCTCATTTTGTACGCACTAAACCGCGACGAAATTCTATGAAGAGGCTAGCCGCGCGGTCAGCCGCGTACGCGGTTGACCGCTAATGCGTATGAGGGCTAAGGCTAGGCGTATGCTGAGACGCAGGCGACGCAGGTCCACGCAGGGCAGAGCAGAGCAGATTTTGTAAAGCATGGAACGTCATTGAACTGCGTACGCTGCGGCGCAGGAACATGCGACGCAGACATGTGTCTGTCCTGCTCTGCGTCTCGTTGTAGTGCCCGCACAGAATTCTGCGCGACGGGTGCACGTCGAGACGTATTTATTAACAATCTATACTTAATATAATAAAGCGGAAGAGTTTGTTTGTTTGAACGCGCTAATCTCAGGAACTACTGGACAGATTTCAAAAATTCTTTCACGATTCGATATGTACGTGATCCTTGAGTGCTATAGGCTATATATGTACTACTATGGGCGAAGCCGGGGCGGACCGCTAGTATTTTATAATTTTGTTGCAATGACAGAATATTTAATTGAATTAGTTCATTATGAACCTTGTTTGTATGATACAAATCATCCGGACTATTCAAAAAAGACATCGAAAGAGTTATTATGGGCGAGAGTGTGAATGTCAGCTGCGTCGCAGCATGCGAAGGTGGCACATGTCTGCCTCAACTGCCCTGCCCTGCACTGTGCTGCACTGTGCTGTACTGTGCTGTGCTGCATCGCCTACTTCTCAGCATATGCCTAGCCTTAGACTTAGAGAAACAAAAGATAGGTACCTATCGTACGTAGCTTATAAAATAATAATTTTTTTACAGAACATCCATTTTTGATGACAACATACACAAATATGGTGAAATAATTTGTAAAACAAAGAATGGTAAGCGCAAAAAGCTTTCGAAGTACCTGATAAAGTCTGGCCTTGCTTACCTTAATGTTTGCGAGTTCCACGAGAAGCTTAGCTGCGGGAAACTGAACACTGAACTCAATACAACTCAAACTCAACAAGTAACCATGGAATTGGAAAAATATTGCTTAAGAAAAGATACACCCAAGAATAATAGGAAAAAATCTGTCGAAGAACAGACGTCTGAGTTAAATAGGACTCAAAACTTTGAATCATCGTTAACTGTATCTAATTTAGAAAGACACAACAAGGAGATCATAAAAAAAACACTCAAAAATGAATACAAGGATTTTGCAGTCTGCGAAAATGTTGACAAGTCTCTGGGAAGAGCTTATCGCAAAGCAGAAATTACACAGGAACAGGATAAAAAAACACTGCTTTTATCAAAACTAACTCTTTGTAAACAAATTGCCAATTCACCCAAACATCATGACAGTAAATCATTCAAATATCCTAAAAATTTTGAAAAAGCATGTCTCGTGGATGATTATTTTGAAAATGCACATCCAGTGGAAGACTTAAAAATGGAACAAAATGAAATGAAAAAATTAAATACATTTAAAAAATCAATTGATGAAACTGATAGTTGTGGTCATCAATTTGAAGGAAAAGCAAAATCTAGGAATCATCTTGAAAAAAAATTTAGATCTCAGCATCAACTTGAAGAAACCAGTCGGGTAAAAAGATCTAGTCATCAAACTGGAGTAAAAACAGATTATGACTTTCAAGAAAAAAAAGTTGAAATGCACAAGACTGGTAAGTTTTGTTAACAAAAGTTTTTAATTGACATAATATGAATATCTAAAATAGATTTTCCTATACAAATAAATAAAACTGAGGTATCTGTCTGTGATTCCAAAATAACTTATCAAGCTTGTATGATTATTTCAAGCCCAAACACACTGGGTGGGTCTGAGCTTATTCTCATTATAGTCTTTATCTTTGTCTATGTCTAGTCTAGGGAGGCTACTCTTTATAATACAAATATTTTAAGGTACCTTAAATTTGATACAGATAGTATGCATGCCTATGGCTATTTTTTACCCGACTACGGCAAAGCCAAAAGGAAGGTTATGATTATAGCAGTCTATGTATGCATGTATGTTTATATTCAATTTTTGTATCAGATTCTGTGTATTCCTCCGTAGCACCTAAACTACTGAGTCGATTTTGATGAATGAGGTGTCAATTGATTTGTTATGGTCAAAGTGACATAGACTACATTTTATATATGAAAAACATCAAGAAGTGACCTTCGCGACTTAAACTAGAATATTACGTTAGTTTCGGATACACAACAGATGGTGCCACTAGCTGCTTGCCCCGCGCTTCTTACTTATTAGACTTCTTAATAAGAAGTCTAATAAGTAAGAAGCGCGGGGAAGCTAGGAAGAATAAGTAAGATGTACGTAGTTGAATACACATTTTTCTGTACACTAAATTTGTAGTCGGGTTTTAGTTTACGAACTTTATCTCTTGTTTATTTAATAAAACCGATATATATATAGAGAAAAAATAATGGTAAAGGAATACAATAAATTAGGTAAGAACTTCCTTTCTTCCCTTCAGTTTACCCTGCTTTCATATTGGGCTGCATCCATCATTTACCACCGTGAGATCACGGTCGAGAGCTAAATTGTAGATGAATAATAAGAAAAGAATGAGTACATTAAATTTTTTTTATTATTTCTTACAGCTAAGAGAAATGTGAAACCTACGCGGCACAGAAGTGCCGTTACTGCTCAAATCGCTTTCGGCCCGCCAGAAATGGACCTTAAGTATTTCAAAATCAAGACTATTACCGATCCAGATGAAGAAGAAGAATATGAGAAGAAGAAAAATATTGAAATTGAAAAAGTAGCTACATCAGAAAAACGTGACTGTATGTATGGTAATGTGGATTCAGAAGTAGGTGTTGAAATAACTAATAAAAAGACTATTAAAGATTACTTGAATAAAGGTATTAATGGAGGGAATGCGAATGATAGTGAAAAAACAGTCAAAAATTATGAAAAATCTGTTAAAAGTAGCGAAATTAATGACTGCAGTATTACTTCTAATGTAAAGTGTAAAAACAAAGAAGTAATGCTTGAAAATTGTGCAGAAATTAAGAAGAAGGATAACTTAGTTGGAATAAGCAATATTAAGAATGAACCAAAAGAAGAATATGTTAAAAATAGGATAGAAATGAATTATAGGGATGAAAAGAAAATTCAGAATGAAAACGAATTGGTTAAATGTGGTGAAGAAATTAATGACACCAATAATTCCATAGATAAAAAATTATCTTCAGTAATTAAACGAAAGTTAAAGATTCACAAGACAGCAGTTAACTATAATAGTAGCTTCTCCAGTTCGGACACTTCTAATAAGGTTTCTTCTAGCGATGTAGTGTCTAATAATAAAGCAGAAGACGACGAAAACATCGTAAAGGAAATTGAAAATTTGTATTTTAAGAATAAGGATGATAATATTAACAAACTGGAGGATAGATCTGCTAGTGAGTCAGTAAACACAATTAAACTAAAAAATAATGTTAATCCTTTTAAAAATATCGATCCAAATATGTCCGTCTTTGTCGATAAACTAGTCACACCAGTGCTTATGGTACATTCCAAACACGATAAGCGTATACAACCAGCTTTTGAAATGCGCGATGTCTATTTTAATACTCATATAAAAAACATACTTAGAAATATGGCGATCGAAGGGCCTATGATGTTGCAATCTTTATCTTGGCCTGTCATATTAAGAGGCTATAGTTTGTTCATGATAAGTCCGATGGCTAGTGGTAAAACTTTAGGTTATTTACCAGCGGTTTGTAGGTTAGTTAGTGATTCTAAATTACTAAACTCAGAACGCGGTGGGCCAGTGTGTATTATAGTTTGCGCCACCGCGCAATCTGTGACAAATGTTGAAAAGTTGGCCAAAATGTTTTTAGAATCAGATAAAAAAGTGTTAGCTTGCTATGCAGGTGTAGACAACTTTCATATAACCTCAACTTTGTTAAATGGGTGTGATTTATTAATAGCTACTCCATCATCTTTAGTAAAATTATTGCATGCTACTGATTTTGGTGTGCATCTGAGACATCTTTCAACATTTGTTCTGGATGATTGCGAGCGTTTATCACAAGTCTATGCGGATGAAATTAATTTTTTCACATACAAAATCAGAGAAATGCTGAAAATAAGAGCCAAGAAAGAGTTGAATGTACAATACGTTCTCGCTTCTCGGATTTGGTGCGATTTTATGGAACCTTTAGCGAAAAAGGTTCCCGATACAGTAATCTGTATTGGTGCATTCCAAGAATGTGTTTTGTATTCGAAAAGTAACACATCAGTGGCCCTTGTTAAAAAAGTCAATAAAGTGGACTCTGTTATGGAATTTTTGAAAGACATTAATGCTTCCAAGAGAACCGTTATAGTCTGTCAGTCGAAAGAAGAAGTAGCCTTGTTAGAGAGAGCTTTGAAACGATCGAAACATATAATTTTTTCGTGTAATGATGACATGACTGTTCACGATTTGTACAATTTGAGTGTTTCGTGGGCTGATTACAAAGAGCCTTTGATAGGGCCAATTCTTATCTGCTGTGACGGTAATTTAATTCACATGAATATTACAGACGCTCACAATTTAATACATTACTCAATGCCCCCTTTGTTCTCCATGTTCTGCAAACGGTTCTCGGTTTTGAACGACAACTACCCGTCCATTTTCAAAACAAACAATGAAAATGTCAAAATAAAAGTTCTACTAGAAGAGAGCAATGTGGAACAGTTGCCAAAAATTCTAAACTTTATAAAACGTTGCACTGACAATGTCCCGAGTGTTTTGGATGAAATCGCGTCTAATGTACTAAAAGAAAGAGATGTAATTAAAGCTGCAAAATACTATCCACTATGCGACAGCCTCCTAACCTTGGGATACTGTCCAGATGTCTACAATTGTCAGGAAAGACACACGATTTTGAAAGATTACGACGCTCCTAAAGACTGGCTGCCTAAAGAAGGTACGATTACATGTAAAGTTCTTTACTACCATTCCGCAACTTTATTCTCCGCCAGAATTTTGTCGTGCACAATCAACGGTACAACAACTAATTACCCACAAACTTACAATCAACTTTCTTTGAAAATGGGAATGTATTATAGCAAAGAATCTAACAGAAAACTTCATGGCATACCTGAAATTGGTGATATATGTGCGACGTCAATAAAACTAAATTTCTATGTACGATGTCAAGTGTTAAAGATTTTGGATAGATATGAAAGAGGAAATCCTAATAAGATTTTAGTAAAGTTGATTGATGAAGAAAGACTAGAAGTGACAAGAGATATTTATTTGTATCACCTGCCAGATGAACTGAAAAAAATTGAGGCGCGGGTTGTGCAAGTCAGACTGGCTAATATAGAACCTAAAGACAAAGATATAACGTTTTCAGAACTGGCCCGAGACAGACTAAAACAAATCACGGAAACGGACACAGAGTTATTTGTCAGAGGGGATGTCTGTTTAACACTTGGTAACTGCATATTCGTCAATACACTAGAAGCATGCCTAGATTTGACTTCCCTGAACGAAACAGTTGTGAAACATAATTTAAAACAGGAATTACTAGAAAATCATGCGATTCCGAACCCAGAACATTTGTTCAAACTTCAAAAATTGTGTACCGAAAATGAATTGATTCTGAAGGAAGAAAAAAATATATCAGAACCTAAAACGCCAATTAAAAATCTTCCTAAAGGTACTTGGGCACATTTGGAAAAAGACAGTCTGTCAAGAGTATTTTTTGCATCTGCAATTAACCCTCATAAATTCTTTGTGCGCCTTGACAAATTTGACCCTGTCATGGCTAGTCTATTACAGGACATTGAAAAGTATGTAGATTCAAACCCTACTCGGTGTGCCAATGTCAAAGAAGGTGAAATAGTCTTAGCCAAATTTCCCGCTGATGATACATACGAACGCGCTAGAATCGACGGTATCAAAGAAGAAACAGCCAAATGTTTTTTCGTGGACCAAGGAGATTGGAATGATATTCCGCTTAGCGATTTGATACCAATAACAGAAAAATTCATTAACCAGCTACCCTTCCAGGCGATTGAGTGTCGGTTGGTAGGAATCCAACCGTTGGGTGTTCAATGGACAGATTTCAGTACATATTGGTTCATTGACAGTTGTCATAATGACAAAGGTGATCTAAAATATTTATTTGTGAAATACTTTACGAAAGAGCCAGCTGAATTTACTAATGGACACAAATACAGTGTCGCCGTCATAGACACTAGTACTGATCAAGATGTTATTCTTAACCAGTTGATGATAGATTTAAATCTTGCACAAGTAAACCACAAGGAAATAAAGTATCTTGATGATTTAGATTTAAAAACACCAGAACAAAAACAACAATCGGATACTGAAGACGATGTTCGGGTAGAAACTCAAACTGCTGGAGACCCAACAAAAGAAACAGAAAATGATAATGAAAAATATATAGTTCCAGTACAGAGTAATATATTATTCAAAGCACCAATAAGATCTGTTCCTCTTGTCAATTCTGATAATGAGAGTGATGACTCAGATAAATGGGATGTTAACGTTGACGACGATTGTATGAACTTATTCCCAGCGCTTAAGAACCTTAAAGATTTAAAAGATAACATGCCTAAAGTACATACCGGAAATGCGGTACCATCAGCAGAACAAGATAATAACTTATTCCCAGCGCTTAAGAACGTTAAAGATTTAGAAGATAACATGCTTGAAGTTCATACCACTAATATGGTAAAATCAGCAGAACGAGATGATAAGAAAGCTGTTATTGTAGAATTAGATTCAGATGATCTTACGTCACCAGATAATTCATTTGTATCTCCTGATAAGCCAATTCTCACTACTGAAGAAACGAATAAGGATACAAAGCCTATTTTAGATATGCGAAAGAAGTCCGTTTTAGATTTGAGAACTGAAACTGATGAGAAAAAAAAGGTATTAGATTTGAGAGCTGAAATAGATCTGAAAAGGCGTCCAAAGTTAGTTTGGTGCCAGAATACAACCAGCGTCACTATAAAAATACAGTTAATAGGTGTTGATAATTACAACCTAGATATTAAAGGCCGAATTCTAAGTTTTAGTGCTGATGTCAATGATACAGAGTACGGTTTTGAAATAGAACTGTATGGAGTAGTTCAGGAAACATGTTCGCACGTTAATAAAGGACAATATATTTTGGTTAAATTGAAGAAAGTGTTGACCAAGAATTGGTTAACACTAACAAAAGATAGCGGGATTAAAAAGTGGATTGTATATGATGTTGATGGCTTGGACATTCCTGATGAAGAGTCCACTGAAGATAATAATGAAGATATATTTTGCAATATACGCAACAGATGTGAATCTGAAAGTGAGGACGATGATTTTGATGATGATATCAGTAGAGGATATAAGAAATATGACTAGTTACGAAACATACAATTTTTTTACCCGACTACGGCAAAGCCAAAAGGAAGGGTTATGATTTTAGCAGTCTGTGTATGTATGTATGTTTGTATCCAATTATTATATCAGATTTTGTGTCTTCCACCGTAGCGCTTAAACTACTGGGCCGATTTTGATGAATGAGATGTCAATTGATTCGTTGTTATGGTCCGGATGACAGGCTACATTTTATATACGAAAAAATCGAGAAGCGACCTTTGCACAGCTAAACTAGAATATTAAGTTAGTTTCGGATAGACATAACAGATGGCGCTGCTTGCCCCGCGCTTTCTTCCGTTCGAATTCTCACTAGTACGCAGTTGAATACACGTTTTTCTACACATTAAATTAGTAGTCTGGTTTTAGTTTACGAACTTTATCTCTTGTAACCAAATGTTTGGCAAATGTTTATTTGAAAGCAGGTAAAATGGGAGTCTAATAAGTAATAACAAGCAATAATGAAGACATAGAGATAATTAGTCATCTTATTACCGTGAAAAAAAAATACTTTAAAGATAAGGAACCTAAACATGAGTTTCTATAATAGCCAGTAGTTCAAAATACTTACTCTTAGCGCTACTGTGAGCTGATGATAATGAAAACAATACCCTGCTGAGAGTTTGCTGTGGGCTCTTTACTTCTCAGATCAGAGCAGAGCGCGTTTGAAACCTAGCTTCAGTTTTGTCTATACATATAATAAAATCGTAGAATTGCCGTGTCTGTACATTGAAGATTTTTGCAAAATAATAACTGGGGGATGTTATGGATAAGTAATAGAACGTAAAAAAGCTATTTTTGAAATTTTTGTCTGTTTGTCTGTTTATCTGTTTGTCTGTTTGTCTGTATGTTTGTGCGCGCATCACGTAAAAACTACTGAATGGATTGAAATGAAACTCGGCATGATTTAAGTTCATACTATGGAGTAACATATAGGATACTTTTTATCCCGAAATTCAGCACGGTTCCCTTGGGAGAGGGGATGAAAGTCAAAATGTTTACTTAGCTATAATTCGTTAACGGGTGGTCCGATTTCATTCATTCTTTTTTTGTTAGAAAGGAAATACTTTAAATATTACTGGCTAAGCTCTGAAAGGCTGGACTGATTTTGATGGGACTTTCACTGGCGGATGTTTGCATTTTGATCTACCTAAACATCCGCCAGTGAACTTTTAACAGTTTTTAGCAAGGTTTGAGCTCAAAGGAGCTTAGGAAAAACAAAATAATACTCACGGGATTTTTAAAAACCAATATCCACGCGAACGAAGTCGCGGGTGTCCGCTTGTTTTAAATAATTATCACTGTTACCCCGCTTCCATATAACGGGTGTTTTATGGAATTTGTAATCATTTTTATGACCTCATTATTTGGAAATATTCGGAGTGGAGGAAGTTGTAGAATATTATTATCTGTAATAACCAGCAGATTTTTGTATGCAGCTTAGTAAATACTTGTATAATGAAATGGCTACATAGTTCTACAAATTTAGTGGAACGATTTCCCACCCGAGCGAATCGAAATGTTTAACACCTGCGCACTTGAGTAGCTACCTCCATCGAGAATTTTTATAGAGGAAAAACTTGGTCGTCTCCTCGAAACGAATCTACTCACGAAGATTCAGCCTGTTATTATCACTACAAAAATTCAATTTTTGGTGATCCTTAACTTGCAAACTGTTGAGACAATGGGGCTACTTCGGTTTGACACAACACACAACTAAACTAAAATGACAGGTGATCTATTCCTGTCTCCTTCACAACGCTCCCTGTGGAGAAGGATAGCACTATTTTAAAGCCTGTCAATTTAGTTAGAGACTACACAACAGAATTGTCCACAATGCTTTCTTAGTTAAATAAATATTATATGGTCTCACCAAAAAAATGTGTGTGAATTGCATTCACACACGGCAGAAGTGAAACTTCAGAAAAGTAACCTTAACTTTGACTTTAACTTTGCATGCTAAAATGGTGTCGCTTTTTCGTTTCATCGTAGATTCATTTGTCGATTCGTAAGCACTTGTAAAGGTCCGAAAGTCTTGTGGGAATGGGCGTAATGTTCTATAACAAAATTCCACAAGCAATCTTAGACTTGCCTTTACGCAAGTTTAAGAACTTTGTTAAAAGTATGCTCATAAAAAAAAAGCTTATTATACAATTGATGAAGATTATATAAACGATAAAAAAGCATGGATTTAACTCGTTCCAGCAATGCGCGAGACGGCATTTCAATCATGTACTTTACATAAATCGTTATATTGTTACTTTTTAAAAAGAGCAACCGCCGAGTTTCTTACTGGTTCTTCTCGGTTGGAACGGCATTCCGAACCAGTGGTAGATTCAATCGACGATTCAAAAGTACTTGTAAAAGTTTATTTGAATAAAAAACTTTTCTATTCTATTCTATTCTTTTCTATCAAATTTTCAAATGCACAACGATCCTAAAGAATATTCACTTTAAAAAATATCGTGTAAATAAACACACTGCATGCATCAAAGGCCGGCACTGCCGTGCGTCTAGATTAAAGAAGTTTTAAAGAAATGTTTAATTTTAACGTGACAGATTTATCGAAAGACCGATTGTTACCTTTTGGGTATTAATTCGCTATGAAATTAGAAAAATGTTTGGAAATAATTTTTTCAATAAAGAGTTTTATCAAAAACTGCTCCAAATTTTGATCTTTCTAGTTTTATGGCCGTTTCCTATGTTCGATCTATCTGTTATCTGATTTTTTATTTAATACTGATAAATGTCGATAAATTGTATAGCTTTTTTTGAGAAATGATACCAACTAAGTTAATGATACCATCTATCGATAACAAATTGACTGAATTTGGAAACGGTCATTAATTGTTGTGTAATATATTTTTTTTAATTTGTCTAATTGTAATTACAATTGCCAAAAAATTGTATTTAGCACTTAAGGGTTAGTCTTATATTATTAAGTATTTTAATTTTAAGTATGAGGCCTATGTATCTCAATTGAGAAGACCGTCGTTAAGTTAATATAATATGCAAAATAAGTTATGTGTGTAATTTCTCGTACATAAGAATGATAACTAACTAGGTGTCACTAATATTTTTAATTGGTGCACCGATTTCTCAGAGATTTCTGGACCAAATTCGGTTTTTTCCTAAAATATAGGTAAACATAATATTATGTTTAAATTCAATAAATAATTTTAAACGAAATAAAGTGTTTTTTTAAAGCATATCCAATAGGTAATTAAGTAACGGATTAGAACATACTTCGCGTATTGGAGCGACTTGAGCTTCAGGCGGTGTCGGGTTCGATTCCCAATGAGGACCTGCGCAGACGAAGTACAGTCCGTCAAAATATTTAGCATAACAGTATGTACAACGTTAGTTTTACTTTGCGTAAAGTAAAAACCGAAACGTCCAATATTTTTACAATTATTTAAAATTTCAAAAAAATATGAAACTTACGAAATTATAAGCTTGTTGTGTTACATGTAAAAATATGGTCACCGCTTCGTGTGCATGATGTCAATTAATCATTCTTGCTATCAGAATCAGAACACTTGAATCCTGCATACGCACTAAAGTGTACCCTCTGAGAAATTACAACAGCTTCTGATGCCAAATTACGTTGCATACGTGGGACCAGTATGTTCTTACCTTAACTATTAATTAATAGTATGAACTATTGATACTGGAGGTGCACTTACACAGATTTTCAGCTGCAGCTTTACGGGTATAGGTACTTCGCTACATCTTATAAATATAAAAATGAATCCCTATTTTCCTTGGTCACGGCATCACGCGTGAATGGCTGAACCGATTTTGACGAAATTTGGTATAGAGGTAGACTAGACCTTGGAGACGGACATAGGCTAATTTTTATCCCGGAAAATTATAGCGTCCCCGAGGGATTCTTAAAAACGTGGATGAAGTCACGCGCATCAGATAGTAAAAATATATCGAAAAATAAAAACACTCCTTGGCAAAGAAACATTTTATTTTAAACAAGTAAGTATAACAACATTTATGATATATTTTGATTTAATTAATAAATATATTTCACAATAATAAATAATAATAATTGTTACACTTTTATAGAAATAAAATAATACTATCGTTACATCACATCACATTTTACAAAACAATTAGATTTATTTCTGAACATGTACATTTTACAAGGTAATATACATAGATATTTGATATTCATAACATAGGTACAGTCCTTGCCAATCTTTTTAAATGCTCTGAACAGCTAACGTTTCGACGCGCGGCAAATTAAAATTATAAGCAGGACATAGCCTCCGCGCGCGCACTTTACTCAAGTCAATTTGGTCAGTGGATCTCGGCGCGTAGTTCAGAGCATACAAAAAGATTGGCGAGGACTATAACCATGAATTTCAATTGATACCACTAGCAACAAAAAATTTGCTCGATTTTAATCGTAAAGAAAACAAGCAGACCATAAAGTGTCTGGAATGTGATAGATTGAAGTGTTAGTTAAGTAAGTATATAAGTAGTTTTTATACATTTTTGATTGGGTTTAGTTATCATTCTAAATACAGTAGTGTTGTAGATATATTGAAGTCGGTTTAATATTTCTCAAATTAAAGCTTGCTGTTAGTTAGGTTATGAAATGTTAGGTTAGTTTCGCGTTCATTAAAGTTCGGCCGTTCAGAGAATGCGTTCCTGACACCTATCAGTTAGTCACGACTAGTGATGGGCACAACATAACACTGAGTTCGTTATCGTTCCTCCAAAATGAACCGGCGCATTATTTTAAGATTATTTTCGTTTTAAATTGGCGGAATCATTTAAAATTTATATTTTAGTTATTTAAGTAGAAACCAAAAAAAGGTAATATTCATATAATAAAATTGTTTTATTCAACCTAAATATAAAAATGCTACTTTCTTTCGCGCGTTCGGTTTGGTTATAGTTTTATTTTTATATTTCATAAAAGTTATCTTAAAGTCCATTATTTTCAAATTCTTAAAAAGAAAAACAAAGCGTATTATTTTATATTATAAGTATAACTGTATAAGAACAGATTACGATACTTGCCTGTTATTTTTAGCACAGCACTATTATACAAATATAAGGCGCTGACATAACCTTGTAATAGCGTAGTATAGATTTAAAAAAATATTGTTTACCAAGTTATTTGACACTCAGTTTGGCACAAAATTATAACATTCATTGATTATTGATATAATAATGTTGTTTTAATGCTCATCAATTGTTAAAACGGTAAACAACCAGCAAAAATATTTTTATCGTAACTGCAACGCCATTACAAAGCTACGTCGTCAGTTCAATCGCGACGTGTCAGGAACGCATTCTCTGAACGGCCGAATTATAGGTATGAGTTACGTTAAGTAATACACAATCTCGGTAGTATTTATTGGCCACCCACACTACACGTTGAACCAGCATTTATTGGCCACCACACACTACACGTTGAACCAGCATTTATTGGCCACCACACACTACACGGTGTACCAGAATTTATTGGCCACCACACACTACACGGTGTACCAGAATTTATTGGCCACCACACACTCTACACGTTGAACCTGGTCTCGGAGCCGTCGGCCAGCATGAGCGTGACGGAGCGCGAGTTGGTCCACACGAGGCGCGCGAGCCGCGCGGGGTTCAGCCGCGCCACGTCCGCCATGGGCGCCGTGCTGTAGCACTTGACGCAGCGCGTCTGCGCCGCGCCCAGCCCGAACATTCCTACGCAAAACAAAAAAATCACAAAAAACATTAGTTTTGATGTTGGTCTTCATGCTGGGTCAACTGCGACGTAATGTGGTGTCATCCACTATTATGTGGTGTAATCCACAATAATGTGGTGTAGTCCACAATAATGAGGAATCATCTAGAAAAATACTCAGGGGGCTTGAACAATTATATTTTGACAGCTGTAGTGCGACGATCGCAGTCACTTCTGAATGTCTGCCCCAACTTTAAGAGAGATGTTAGCGGGCCTATGATGACAGCATCTCCATGGGTTGAGAATGGAAATCGACGCAGTTCACTCACCAGCTGTGCTCTGCCAGAAGGAGAGCCGGTTGTCGGAGGTGGCGTACGACACGAGGTAGCGGCCGTCGGGGCTGAACGCGCACGCCGTCACCGGGCCGGTGTGCGCGGCCAGCGACTGGCAGCGGCCAGCGCGCAGCTCGTAGATTGCCAACTGGCCAGTGTGACTGCCCACTGGAATATTAATAATAGAACAGAACAGAATAGAAAATACTTTATTGCATAACAAACAAGCTATATTTTGGAAAAAATTAAACCGACTTCGGTCCTGCAATCTCAGAAAAAGTAATAAATGAAGCGCGGGTATCACAACTGCCTCGTTGCTTGCCTCACAACGGTCAAATACCAACCCGCGATCCTCCTGGTGGCTGGGCAGTGCGACACCTGGTTGTAGCGGCAGATGGCTGGGAACACCTCGTTGAGCCCCTTACTCTTCAGGTGGGACTGGTCGACACAGTGAAGGATTATGTCCATCACCTGGGGACAAATCACACTAATATTGTAAAGGCAAAAGTTTGTGTATGTGTGTGTGTGTGTTTGTTACTCTTTAACACCTCAACTACTGAACCGATTTGGCTGAAATTTAGAATATTTTTGTAATAAATTTAGAAAATTTAGAATGGAGATAGATTATGCCCTGACTTATCACATATAAGCTAACACTTTTTATCTTGAAAAAATTCAGTTCCCAAGGGATTTTGAAAAAACCGAAATCTACCTATAGATTTATCTATAGGTAGATTACTATAGCAAACTTCTTTGAAAGTAGGTGTAAAGGTTGGAAAAGGGAGCTGGAACAGGAACCGGAAATCCACGATTCCCTCGAGATTTGTGAAAAACCGAAATTCACGCGAGCGAATCCGCGGGCAGAAGCTAGTTAATTATAATTTTGTATTGCACTGTCGTCGTGACAATGTGATGCTGATAAATCTGTTTTAACTGCGTTTTAACTGTGTCTCAAGTTGGAGTAGAGTCAGAGACCAGAGTATGCTATATAGATCTCAGACTAAGATATAGCCCACCTCGACCAGCAATTCAGCCACCTCGGCGTGCATCCTCTCGATGAGCAGCTCTATGCCGCGCAGCACCTCCGCGCGGCCCCTCTGCAGCGCCAGGGCTGCGGGCAGGGGCGGAGCGCCCGCGGGCGCGGCCGCGCAGCGCGCCACCTCGCGCGCCATTGTCGTGATGAACGCCGCCGGCCTGACAAACAACGGACATTAACTTTGATATCCTTTGTCTTGATTCAGAGTCAAGGCAAAGTTAAAACAAAACAGATTTATATGTTAAGAACATATGTCTCGTTTTAACTCAGTCTCAGGTCTCAGTAGAGTCAGGATGAGATCTATAGAGCGTACCTAAACACGACTCAGAGTCAAGTCAAAGTTAAAACGAGACAGATTTATGTCAGAGACGTGTTTATTTTAACTGTGACTTGAATTTGAGTCAAGTCAAAGTACGCTCTATAGATAGCCTTAGAGTACAGTGAGTACACTGTAAGACGGACACGGGACACGTGCTAACTCTTCTGAGATTCATGGAACATACTCTGACGCTACTCAGACTTGAGACATAATTAAAACGGGGCAGATTTATGTTAGGGACATATTCATGTCCCGCTTCAACTCGGTCTCAAGTCTGAGTAGAATCAGAGTAAGCTCTATAGATCTCAGCGTCATAGAGCTCGCTTCACTTACCTCGCCGTGGCGATGAGCGTGAGCGCGTGCCTGGCGGTGCGGCACGAGTCAGCCTGCGGAGTAAGCGGCAGCCCGTACGTCATCGAGGGCACCAGCTTGTCCGCGTCCGAGCACATTTCCAACAGACCTGTAAAGGTAGATGCAGGGTCGTCTTTAACTTACTAGAGGCCCTGGGCATATAAGGGCCCCTGGGTAGATAAGAGTAGATTTATGCAAAACTCTAAAATTATTCAACAATTATTTAGCACAGACAAATACAATGGCCGACCAAATCTCGATCATCGAGTTTGTTTTCGTGGGTCGGTCGCGTTCAGTTTTTAAAAATTATTGCATAAAAGGATACCAAAGGGAATCTAACCTGGGACCTCTTACTTAGGTATAGGAGCACATGGTCCTCACCACTGCGCCAAGGAGGTCCGGTCGTCACGCGTCGTCACTTACCGAGTAAGACGCAGCTGACATCAAGGTAGGGCTCACAGACTGTGAACTCATTGAGTAAGACTTGACTGATGTCAAGGTAGGGTAAAAAAAGCTGTGATAGCCTAGTGGTTAGGACGACCGACTTCTAATCGGAGGTCATGGGTTCGATCCCGGGCACGCACCTCTAACTTTTCGGAGTTAAGTGCGTTTTAAGTATTTAAATATCACTTGCTTTAACGGTGAAGGAAAACATCGTGAGGAAACCTGCATGCCTGAGAGTTCTCCATAACGTTCTCAAAGGTCTGCCAATCCGCTTGGCCAGCGTGGTAGACTATGGCCAAAACCCTTCTCACTCTGACACCCGTGCTCTGTAGTGAGCCGGTAATGGGTTGATCATGAAGGTAGGGCTCACAGACTGCGAACTCATTGAGTAAGACTTGGCTGACGTCAAGGCAGGGCTCACAGACTGCGAACTCATTGAGTAAGACTTGGCTGACGTCAATGTAGGGCTCACAGACTGCAAACTCATTGAGTGAGACTTAGCTGACGTCAAGGTAGGGCTCCCAGATTGCGAACTCACTCACCGAGTAACACTTGGCTGACGTCAAGGTAGGGCTCCCAGACTGCGAACCCTCGGCCCAGCAGGTCGACGGCGGCGCGGCGCAGGGGCGTGTGCGCGGGCAGGCGGGGCGAGCCGGCCGCCAGCAGCAGGTGGGTCAGCGCCAGCGCCGTCAGCCGCGCCAGGTTGTTGGACGCGCTCAGCGTGAACCCTGGAACAGCACCAACAACAAGAGTGAGTAAGGGTTGAACACCCTGGCCTACCAAAACAGGGCAGTTCTCCGATGAGTATCAGGGTACGCAGGAATGAGAAAGTTTCCTGATGTTGAAAATTTCATATTTAACATACCTAATAGAATTAAAAAATAGATCAAAACTAATAAAGCAGTGAAAAACATTTTTGAATCCATCAAAAAATGACGGAGAAATTAATTATTTAAGTTTATGTATTTTAACACAAAATGATTGCCGCCTCTCACTCGAGTGTGACGTCATCCTTGGAATCATCTGAATGACGTCAATGGTATGTATTTCTTTCTATGTTTAATTTACTTGTTTTACCAATTTCTTCGAGATTACTGAACCGATTTGCGTGATTTTTAATCGACAGCTGAGGATGTTTGCGAAATGGTCCCAAAGATTTTTTCGAAAAAAAAAGATAAAAAAAAATTCGCGAAAAAATCTATGGGATCATTTTGCAAAGTTGACGGTTCAGAAACTGTGCACAACCAAATTAGCACTACTCACCTTCCACGATAGAGCTCTTTCTGCTGTCGCCATCTTTGCGTCGTTTGTTGCCAGCCGCGCCTATTGATAAAAATGTCCCAAAAATTACATTACTAATTATATAACGGGGTTAAGGGGACAGCTCTCGAAAACGAGGACAGGTAATAGAAGTGATGATTATTGACAAGATACCACAAAAAAAAACGCAAAAAATAAAATTAAAATATTTCCTGTATTTTTTAAAAGTTCGCAATGTAAGGCAATCAGCTGACGCTAGAGGTCCACGAACGTTGGGTAACTACCTAAAGTTGTCGTCACGTTATGCACGCTATACATTGCCGGTTTGAAAAATACTAAATACTAAACCTCTAATACCACAAGTATAAGGCAAATGGTTATTGGTATTGGATTGTGTCAAGGTAGTATAATAGAATAGTATAGAATAGAATAGAATAGAATAGAATAGAACAGAACAGAACAGAACAGAATAGAATGGAATAGAATAGAAAAGGTTTTTATTGAAATATATTTTTACAAGTACTTTTGAATGGTCAATTGAATCTACCACTGGTTCGGAATGCCGTTCCAACCGAGAAGAACCAGCAAGAAACTCGGCGGTTGCTTTAAAAAAAAAAACAATATAACAATTTTATGTAAAGTACATGATTGAATTCCCGTCTTGCGCATTGCTGGAACGAGTCAAATCCACGCTTTTTTATCATTTATATAATCTTCAGTTGTATAATATGCTTTTTTTATTAGCATACTTTTAATAGTTCTTAAACTTGTGTAAAGTCTGTATTCGAGAGCAGTCCCCTGTTACCAAGGGCGTCGCCAGGTAGGGGCAGGGGGGGCAGCTGCCCTCCCCTAGAGATTTGAAAAAATATAGATATGCTATATTTTGCATTAAGTATCTAAATTAAACCTGGCGCAAATTCAAAAAAATGGCAAATTCGAAAATAAATTAAGAGCTCGTAACCAGCTTCAAAGCTTTGGACTGTACCAACAATACTTTGTACTTACTTTTCCCATACTATAATATCATCAACTTGCCCCCCCCCCCCCCCCCCCTTGGACATCGGCTGGCGACGCCCTTGCCTGTTACCCTGTATTCTGTATTGATGTGATGACGGTATTGGGCGAGGCTACCTTCACTGGCGATGTCCTGTCCGAACTCAGCGCCGATCACGCCCAGCAGCACGACCGCGGTGGTCTGCTTGCGCTTCAGCTCCGCTATGGACGACGGCTTGCGGATCTGGTCCTCTTCCTCCTCCTCGAACTCTTCCTCTTGCTGACAAACAGATATATATAAGGATATACTTAGTTCTGACCTCAACCTAGATGCACTAATTAGTGACCAAACACTTTCAAAATTACCGCGCCTAATTTGAAATATTTTGTTTTGCAAAGGGGACCTTGGAATTATCGGAAACGAAAACAGGTAGTGGTGATTACTGAAGATGCCACAAAAAAAACGCGGAAAAAAATTAAAATATTTCCTGTAATTTTTAAAAGTTCGCAATATATTGCTGATAGAGTTTAACGAACGTTGGGTAAATACCTAAAGTGTATCGCCGTCGTGGTATCCTCGAGTTTGCACATTGAACATTGCCGGTTTGAAAAATACTAAACACTAAACCACTAATACTAAAAGTATATGTATGTATAAGTATATGTCGTGGCCGTATATCTTATTCTAGAATTGATCACTTCATGGGGTGGTCGATCATTTCATGAAACGGTTCTATTACATTATACGGCCATATAAAACTGACCATGTCGTTCAAACGTCAACGTTTAAATGTTGAATGGAAGCAGGCGTTACTTTGCGGAATTCCATGATATACAATGAATATAAAATTATTTTGCTATAATCCGCTAACAGTAGCGGATTATAGCAAAATAATTTTATATTCATTGTATGTTAACGTTTAATGATATTTCCATCCACGTTTGGCCATATCATTTATGTAGGGTTTCCATGATATCATAATTTTTAAGTAATGATTTTTTTTTGTAAAATTATAATCTCACTTATTTTTTGATATCATAAGCCCCATATTTGAGGGGAATGAGTGGGATGCGATGGAGGCCCGATCGACGGAGCTCCGCTCGCTCTTGGACCCTAAGTTCTCTGTGACTGTTTTTTCGTATATCATAAACATTTGTGGGAACCGAGTGTGGGGGAGAGAGAGGTAAGATATCGGTAGCGGTCCCCTTACACCCTGACATGGGACCTGAAAGCAAATAATGTGGATTACAATGCTCACATCCCTGGCGTCTTTCTCGACGGGCTCCTTCTTGGCGGCGTTGGGGTTGATGCTCTCTGTGTGCGTGTATAGCGGCAGGTACTGCGCCCAGTTGTCCACTAGCGACTTGCGACCTTTTGGCCCTAGCCTGGGTATAAAAAAAATATTACTGGATTGGATTTCATGTATTCTAGCGTATTGTATTACTAATTTTAAACAGAAGCACAAAATAATTTATTGAATGAGCGAATTAAAAACTGCAAAATTGAATGTATCAAAGATTGTAAAATTTACTTAAATAGTGAACTTGGAAGTTTTGAATGCATGAAAAAATATCCAGATACAATGACTGACGTAAGAATACAATTTTTTTTTTGTTCCAATCACCTTTTATAATCATTAATCACGTAGAAATATCTAAATGTATGAAATGTTTTTTAATTCTCTCTTTGCCGGAAACTATAAAACTTTTTATTTGATTTGTAATTTTTTTAAGCCTCTTTCTTACATATTCAGTGTTATCTATATGTCACACAAGTTTTGACAATTACTGACCGAACAAGAATGCAAAACAAAATTTTTTTTGTTCAAAAAACTTTTATAATCACCAAGTATCAAGAACAATTTGCACATTATTTAAAATAAATTAAAACAAGTATTACAATAATAAGTGTAAGTTAATTATTTCTGCAACGATGTAATTTTTTATTACATCGTTGAGTATATAAGTTCCTTGCGAAAACCTAGACCAGGCAGGTTATTCTGTACTTAGTGGTCATCACAAAATGCCAGCCACTGATTTAGTTCGATATACATTGCTGCTTTACTGTGTGAAATATAAATTACATTTCATAGCTAACCTTCAATGGATAAGAAATATAATATGTTAAATAACCTCAGTGGCTTTAATTGTTTAATAGCCACTGAGTTAAAGAATAGACCTACAGGTATTAACTAACGCACCTGCCGAGTTCAGCCAACAACAAAGCCTGGGCAGCGTCACGCACTTCCAGACAGTGGTGCTGCCATCTGCGCGCCAACATCTCCACTTGGGGACGCTTAAAACTCTTTGCGCCTGGAACATTCAGTGTAAAAATGAAAACTTCAGAAAATTTTTAACTCTCCATCTCCAAAATAGATGGCGCCAGTAGTCGATTGAATCGCGCGATTGTCCATCACGCCCCGAGAGTATAAGTGATCCAGAATTGTGTACTTTGATGATCTTTCTAAAGGTTTAACGGGGGATGATGATCCGGAATGATCACGCGCCTGCGTGAGGTCCGCCGCCGATTGTTACGCATTCGAGCGGGCTAAAATCCTACTGACCCCTATTTAGAAAGATCCACTTTATATAAAACAATTAACAATTTGATATAAAAAAAAAACTATACTCTGATTTTTAATTCCGTGGAATTCTGACATTTTTTAATGTTACCAGAGGATAGAGATAAAAGTTAAAACAGTTCCCAAAATAACATAATAAATTAAAAACTTACATAGATTATCTACAGTAGATAGGACAAAATATATTATGTACTTCAGGTACTTGGGGTAAAATCGAACTTCAGGTGGCAACCCTGCTTTTCATATTATAAATAACTCCTATTTTTAAATGACAATTGACAGAATTCCATCGAATTAAAAATCGGACTATAGCTGTCAGCTGATGTTCACGTCTTTGTTTGCGTGAAATTTCTAGATTTAAAAAAAAGTTTCTTCATAAAAATTTTACAACCGCTTTTCACACCACGAGGCGTGTGAAGTCTAGCTATCCGCACTTGGCATGGTGGAGTGTGGACTACGGCCTAAACCCTGAGAGGGGACCCGTGTCATGTGATGGGTTGGTCCATCAGCTATCTAACATGTATGATGCTCTCACCAGCGGCGACTACTTTGTCAGGCAGCAGTACGCAGTGAAGAGTAGCCAACAGAGACCAGCCCTGCTTGATGTGAGCCTGTTGAGCCGCCAGCTGTTCCTCGCGCTCCTCATCTCCCGCCCATGAGGACGTGCGGGTCGTTGGTCTGTGACAAAACAAATGTATGGTGGGATAGTAGCGGGTAAATACTACGCGTGCGAAGCCGGGCTGTTGTTGATGAAGGTGATTAACATTGACAATACCTGTGCAGTCTCCTGGCGACCTCCTGTTCGGGCACGAAGCTCGCGTTGCTCATGGACATCAGCGTGTTGGCGAGCGCCACGATGGACAGCAGGTGGTTGGTGGTGAGGGTGGTGCTGAGCTCCCAGTGAAGCTTGGACGTGAATAATCTGTCAAAAATGCAAGTACAGAAATTTTTCTAAGACTAAGTACCAATGGCAGCTCAAATGCCTCTGTATTCAGTACATTTTTTATGATTCAGTTTATTTCCTAGCCTGGTGGGCAGCTGGACTGCCATGTGACCGTGGCGTCACACCAAGAAGCTGATAATTAACTGGTCAGCTTCTCTTGTCGCAGCAACTCCGTGGGAAGGTCGGAGCTCGGAGGTCATGATCAGGGGATCGTCGGTGGCCGTCGCGTACGCCTCAGCCTAGCCCCCAGCCTGGTGGGCAGCTGGACTGCCATGTGACCGTGGCGTCACACCAAGAAGCTGATAATTAACTGGTCAGCTTCTCTTGTCGCAGCAACTCCGTGGGAAGGTCGGAGCTCGGAGGTCATGATCAGGGGATCGTCGGTGGCCGTCGCGTACGCCTCAGCCCAGCCCCCAGCCTGGTGGGCAGCTGGACTGCCATGTGACCGTGGCTTTACACCAAGAAGCTGATAATTAACTGGTCAGCTTCTCTTGTCGCAGCAACTCCGTGGGAAGGTCGGAGCTCGGAGGTCATGATCAGGGGATCGTCGGTGGCCGTCGCGTACGCCTCAGCCCAGCCCCCAGCCTGGTGGGCAGCTGGACTGCCATGTGACCGTGGCGTCACACCAAGAAGCTGATAATTAACTGGTCAGCTTCTCTTGTCGCAGCAACTCCGTGGGAAGGTCGGAGCTCGGAGGTCATGATCAGGGGATCGTCGGTGGCCGTCGCGTACGCCTCAGCCCAGCCCCCAGCCTGGTGGGCAGCTGGACTGCCATGTGACCGTGGCGTCACACCAAGAAGCTGATAATTAACTGGTCAGCTTCTCTTGTCGCAGCAACTCCGTGGGAAGGTCGGAGCTCGGAGGTCATGATCAGGGGATCGTCGGTGGCCGTCGCGTACGCCTCAGCCCAGCCCCCAGCCTGGTGGGCAGCTGGACTGCCATGTGACCGTGGCGTCACACCAGGAAGCTGATAATTACCTGGTCAGCTTTTCCTGTCGCAGCAGCTCCGTGGGAATGTCGGAGGTCATGAGCAGGGGGTCATCGGGGGCCGACTCGCACGCCTCAGCCCAGCCCCCCAGCCTGGTGGGCAGCTGGACTGCCATGTGACCGTGGCGGGATACCACGCCGAAGCAGACTGGAACCTGAAATCAGATGTTGGAACTTTTAATTCCTTAATCTAATCGGATTTGATTCGAAAGTGTTGATTAATAGAAAGCATTAAGGATCATTAAACATGGAAGTTATCACAACTGGAAAGTGCAAAGCCGTGACGGTTTTCTTATCCTTAAAAATTTGTACAACGAAAGCAAATTGACCTAGGAAGTTTCAGAAAAACCCAATTTGGACTCCAAAGGAATATTTCAAGACAGGATCAGGGTCTGGGTTAACCCAAGAGAGTTCTCCATAATGTTGTGACGCGGCGTGTGAAGTGTACCGCACCGCACTCGGCCAGCGTGGTGGACTACAGCGTAAACCCTTCTCACTCTGAGAGGAGATCCGTGCCCTGTAGTGGACCGGTGATGAGTTGATGATGATGAATGGTTTGATGTATTCTTGTATCTCTTACCATGGGTCGCAGGAGGCCTAGCTTGGACTCGCAGACCCTGTCCAGGTCGGGGTCGAGCCCCCACGCGTGCAGCAGTGATATGAGGATCTGAGCAATCTCCATGGTGTGCGGCGGTTCGGCCAGCGACATGTCCCGTGGACGGTTCCGCTTGGTTGGTGTGTCATCTGGAAGGAGGACAGAACTGCCATTAGCCACAATTATACTGCAATGGGATAAAAATAAGAATAATATTGCATTAGATAAGGACAAGGTAGGAGCGCAGAACGAAGTCTATACAGTATACACCCTTTTTCCATGTAAATTGGACAAATCTAACCCAGACATAAAACTGATCACCCCGTCTCCACGCAGTCTTGTCGAGGTCTAGATATCTCTAGACCTCGACAAGACTGTGTGGAGTCGGGATGATCAGTTTTATGTCGGGGTGAACGAAGGTCGAGTGGGTGAGAGTGAATGTAGGGAGGACGAAATGAGTCTCTATGCGTTTGCTTAGAAAACTTAATACCATAGCAGTGACCCCCAGTGACTCGTCTGATGTCAGGCGGTCCATCCTAGTCCACGGTCCATCTACACCTAAACCTTCTTTATGAATCACAAGTGAAAACTGCATGTATCTGCCAAACTGTCAAAGTCCGTTAAGTAGTTTTTGAGCTTATCGCGAACAGACAGACCAACAGACGCAGCGGGGGATTTTGTTTTATAATAGTAGTTAAGTTATGCATAATTAGATATCGTATCATGTAATTGTGATCTTAATTCTGCAATCGATTTGACCGCGCCGTTCACTCTGAACAATCTACTTTACATAGTATTGTGTGCGAGCCACAGAATTCACAATTGGTATAGAAGTGGTGATTGTGAACTTGTGGGCGCTTCACAGGATGTGTAGTGAAACATCAGCGCGTTTTTTTTTGTAAAACCACGTACAAACGTATTTGCATATCGTGCTTTGAATGTTAGAGATAATAATATGACCCTTATACCGAATGCCAATCAGACGCTCTACACTAGGACAAATCCGAGGAAACTTGGACGCATTTATAGACACCTCTTTGACACATTGGTGAGCGTTGTAGTCTTAAAATTAGGAGGTCATTGATTCGATTTCCGGCAAGGGCAACTTGCGAACTTATAAGTCAGCCCGCTTCCATCCTACGTCAGTTTTCTGTATTTAATCTACCTGTAATTTGTCCATAAGTTACTTAGCAACGATGTTATCTATCAAAAATGGTATGGACTTTTTTGACAATAACAACGTTACTAAGGAATAAATCTATAGATTAAAGATATATTCAATACTAGCTGATCCCCGCAACTTCGTTCGCGTAGATATAGGTTTTTATAAAGGATCTAATAAACTAAATGTTACTCCTTATAACATTGAAAGTTTCATTAAAATCGATCTAGCCGTTTTTAACAAATAGACAGACCGACAAACATAAATTTAAACGCACACCAGTTTAAAATAAGCCGTACGTTCAAAGATCCGGGTCCCAAGTTATATGAACCCAATGTTGAGGGTTATATGTATGTCTGTCATTTCTGAACTAAAAAACCTATGACCTTGAAATATTTACGGGACAATATATAAAGTACCACCTTTCTAACAAAAAAAGAATGAGTAAAATCGAACAATGTGTTAAAGAATTACAGCTAAATACACGTTTTAACTTTCATCCCCTCTCCCAAGGGAACCGTACTGAATTTTGGGATAAAAAGTATCCTATGTCCTACCTCGGAGTATAAACTCAAATCGTACTAAGTTTCATTCGAATCCATTCGGTAGTTTCGGCGTGATGCGCGGCCAAGATACAGACAGACAGACAGACAGACAGACAGACAGACAGAAAGACAGACAGACAGACAGACAAAAATGAAAAAAAATGCAGTTTTGGCTTCAGTATCGATTATAGAGTGCCCTCCAATAAAAAATTTCAAAATATCTTCAATGTACAGAATAGGGTATTTGACTAATTTTTGGAAATTGTTTTAAATTATTCTTTATTACTTATTAAAACACACTACATTGATATTTTTCGGAATATCTAAAGTATTAAGAATTATATCAATGATAAAGTTTAAGTTTTGAAAACCACGCCAAAAACGACATTTCTGATCACATGATACGCGTGACGTCACGAATCGGTATGAAAGTCACTTCTCTCGCTCGCTCCTTATCGGAACTCGGTGCGTGCGACAGAGACGCTACGCAAGGTGAATGCTATATCGTAATGTTGTAAATTGTTATACCTACTCATTTTAATATCAATCATATTCTTTCAATTTTAAAGTTTAGTTTCCGTTGACTTGATAAACTTCAATTATAACAACCAAGTCAAGTGCAAATCAAGTGACGTCACAATTAATCCCAGAGCGTTCTGGTTACCGATAAAATTTCAAAAATTATTATGTTTTATTTCGTGCAAAATATCGCGTAAAATTACATAGTTTAGTTTGATTGAGTGAAATATGTCTTTTTTAGGCTATTATCTGATAAGATGACCACAATCAATAGTATATTTTCAATGTTGTCAAATACCCTATTGGATCTGTTACAGTTTTATTATATTATAGAAGATAGAAGATAGATAGAAGACAGAAAATGGATGTTAAACTGCAACGTCACCACCACACACGCAGTCAGTTGCCGATCAAAGGCTAACTTATAATGTAAAAAACAAAGATGACATCTCTATTTCCGTTCTGTATTCTGTGTGCCCGAGGCTTAAGTAATTTGATTTGTGTCCGTTCGATTCGGGCTGGTAAATAAATTAGGGCTCTAAAGTTTCCGGTTGGTGTCAAGGTGTGTTGGTCGACTGGTCATGCAATATACATATACCTATTACCTACTATAACAGGTATATATAGGTACTATCAGAGGTATATATATAGGTACTATAGCAAGTATATACACAGGTACTATAACAGGTATACATTTGTATGTTTTATAAGCGTGGTTTGTAATTATGCGTGTCAGTAAATACAACTGATTCATAAAAAATAATAGTCTGGAAAGGCTTTATTTAGATCTTTAATGTTTATGATCTTTATGATCCGCAGTCGACCACGCCAACTGATAGACCTCCGAGGCAAAAAGATGTGGATGAATGATTTACGTCATTGTGTTATACCTAACTTATAACCAGCAAGCTATATTTTAGGAAAAAATTAAACCGACTTCAATATGCTAAAAAATTTTAAAGAGTTACCACTATTTCTCCAGGATCATATCATCAGATGCTGACCTGATGACCATAGGACCACCTGGGAAGTTATAACCTTTCGAACAAAAGAAGAATTTCCCAAACCGGTCCAGGCGTTTTTGAGTAATCGGGGGTACATTGGTACATAAAAAAAGATTCCGATGAATTAAGAATCTCCTCCTTTTTCGGTTAAAAATCAATATTTCATATAGACATTTTAAGCAGTTGTTTAGTGTTTTGAGGGCTTGTGTTACAACCTTCTGATAAGTGTCGGATAGCTTAAACGTAAGTTTTGTCACTTTATTACTTTATGTCAAGTGACAAAGAGAAGTTGTGAATAAGTTATTCGACTCTTATCAGAAGGTGGTGAAACAAGTCCTAACAGCCCTGGCACACTGGGACTACTAGTGGCGGTGACTAGTGGCCGCCACAAGACGGAAGGGATTTTTCATACATATCAGAAGGTACATACATAAGGCACGTACACATTTTCTTGTGGCTCGAACGCGGCCACTCGAGCGCTAAGTGTGCGGTGGTACCATATAAAGTATGAAAAATCTCTCCCGTGACTTGTGGCCGGCCACTAGTCGTCGCCACTAGTCTCCCAGTGTGCGGGGGCTGTTAGGGACCGTTCAGATAGACCGGCGCGGAGAGCATCGGAGAGCATTTCTTTTTTCACACAGACCGGCCGTTCAAATTTGCTCTGCTCTCCGCGCCGGTCTATCTGAAAGGTCCCTTAAAGCATGTTTCACCACCTTCTGATAAGAGTTATCGTGGCGGGGGCTGTTAGACTTTTAAGATAGATTGGACAAACAAACTTGTCCACCGGCATGAGCGTATGACTATGCTATGGTTACAAGTTATAACCGGCGCGGTCATCTGGCTGAGAACATAATAGCCGTACCTCAAGGCCGCAGGGCCGCGCCCAGACATTCTCTTTGTACCGCGGCTGCTCCAGTGCGGGCGAGCCGCGGTAGAAAGCCGGCCTTTTACTGCCCCATATACATACATTATCATTAATAGATATGTATACCTAGTTCTCATTTACATATTCTTTCTTTGTTTATAAATCACACTAATATTATAAAGGCCAAAGTTTGTGTGTGTATGTGTGTGTGTGCGCGCGTGTGTTTGTGTGTGTGCGTGTTTGTGTGTGTGTGTGTGTGTGTGTATTTGTTACTTTATAACGCCGCAACTACTGAACCGATTTGGCTGAAATTTTGAATGGAGATAGATTATGCCCTGACTTAACACATACTTTTATCCTGGAAAAATCCACAGTTCCCACGGGATTTTGAAAATACCGAAATCTATAACTATCAAAGCTATAGGTAGATTACTATAGCAAACTTCCTTGAAAGTAAGTATAAAGGTTGGAAAAGGGAGCGGGAACGGGAACCGGAAATCTACGATTCCTTAGGGATTTGTGAAAAACCGAAATTCACGCGGGCGAAGCCGCGGGCAGAAGCTAGTCATTAATAGATATGAATAGTTTTCATTTACATATTCTTTCTTTGTTTATAAGTAGTATTTAAAAAATTCGCGTTACGCCTTTATCTATTTTCGGTTATGGATTTTAAACATCTAAGGGCCAAGTACACACTTGGGGGTAAAGTAATGTTACGGTTAAAATTGAACTTGCTTAGATCCGCCACACTGCTCCAATGCGGGTTGGAGGGCTTTAACGACTATTGTCACATGATAGTCGTAATAACCGGGACCGACTGCTTAACGTGCTCTCCGAGGCACGGGGGTGTAACACCGCCAGCTTCCAACTCCGGGCTGGCATGGAGATTTTCTTGACAGAAAAACCCAATACCTAACAATTATTTGCCCGATCAGGGAATCGAACCCGGGACCTCGTGATCTGCGTTCGAATATGCTAACCACTAGACCAACGAGGCAGTTAATGCAGAGCAGTAAATGTACCCACTAATAGTTTTGGTACACCGAGATTTCTCTGAGATTGCTGGACCGAAGTCGGTTTAATTTTTCCTAAAAATAGCTTGTTATTTACTTACTTATAGAAACATTCCTAACAGGCATCGCATCTAAATGAAAGTCAAAAGGTATTCTTATACCTTCAATGGAAATAAATGCGGTCATTTCTCGTACGAAACACACGTTTTTAGGTCAATGTCGGTTATAATGACAGTTTTGTGTGTCGGTCCTTTTAGCTTAAGATCATTATCTAAGCGGGCATTTGATTTTGCAAAATGCTGACCGGTATTTAGAGGTCCGCCTTCTGTAAGCGATTAGGAAACTTTTTACTATCTATTTTTAACCCCCGACGCAAACGAAGGGGCGTTATAAATTTGACCGCTATGTGTGTCTGTCTGTGGCACCGTAGCGCTAACGGGTGAACAGATTTGAATGCGGTTTTATTTATATGAAAGCAGGTTTTCTAAGGATGGTTCTTAGACATGTTTCATCAAAATCGGTTCAATCGCTTCGCAGTTATCATCTCTTTTGTTAGCTGCGGTAGGGATCTTAGACGGATAATGGGTATTTACATTGATTTTAATGCGGTTTTTTAACCGACGTAAAAAGTGGCATGTCATAAGTTTAACTGCTATGTGTGTGTGTGTATGTCTGTCGCACCGTAGCTCTTAAACGGGTGAACATGTTTTGAACAGGTTTTTTATATACTTAGTTAGATTTGTCTCGACGAGTAGGTACTTGGTAGACACGTCGTAGTGATCAAGATGTCTGCCGTTTGCAGCAGGTGGGTGGTGGACGTCAGGTGTTACAGGTAACGCTCTTCTTTTAAAGTCCTACTTAAGTACTTCTGTTTTTTGTTTTGCAAAATTTCCGTTTGGAGCGTTGACTTTTTTCTTTAAATGTAGCTAGATGTATGGACAAACTCAAACCTTAAAATAAGCCAGTTTAGGTCTATTTTACATGCTTTATGTTAGCTTCACCTGTATGTTTGTAACCGACTCCTTATTGAGCGCGATTGTGACCCACTTTAAACGGTCAGATTTCATTCAAACTTTGTAGATTTATCGAGGACCGATCCGATGACAATACACTAATTTGATAAGATTATTACTTAAAATTATTGTTTCGATATTCAAAATCGATCGACTTTGTCGCAATGTGCAAACTCGGTAATATAAGTAAGTAGAGGCGTAGTCCGCTTGTATAATCACAGGTGTGACTCACGTCTCACGATAACAGAAAACCCGTCATATTAAACGACAGGAGTATGATATCCGGTTGTGAATGAAACATGTTCACAAGCCTCACAAGGTCGAAGACCTTGGAGTATATTACTTTTTAATACCTTACCGTAGTGAAACGATTCTTTGAAAATCCATTCATACGAGGAAAATCCCTGTTTTTTTACCGAATTCCAGAAAATGAGGAGGCTCTATAATAGGCGCGTATTATAATTAATAATAGTTAAATTAGGTTACTACCATAGTACCAACTGAATTTCGGCCACGGCGGCCAATCTCACACGACGCGGACACTAGCCAACTACGCAGATATTATAGTGGCGCATACATAGTTGTACTCTCTATTCCTTCGTTCTCATAGACCGATGGGACGTCGATTCGACACAAACGGAGAGAAACGGCTTATGTGCTCTCCGAGGCACGGGGGTGTATCTAACCGCCAACTTTCAACTCTGGTCTGCACTGAGAAGTTCTTAACATAAAACCCAATAACTTATAATTTTTGGCTCGACCCGGGAGTCGAATCCGGGACTTAGCGATACGTAGTCGACCACGCCAACCGCCAGACCACCGCAACACTTTTATTAACCGTTTTCAAAAAAACTAAGAGGTTCTCTGTTTTTATAATAAGTACTCGTATATTCCCCGATTATTGAAACCCCGCACCGATTTGAAAAATTCTTCCTATCCTAACCTAACCATGATCATCACTCATCAGGTCAGGATCTGATGATGGGATCCTGAAGAAATCGAGGAAACTCTTTAAATTTTATGGTCCTAACTTCTACAATTGGGACCATAATTAGTTATTCCCAATTTTTATTTTTTCCTAAAATATAACTTGCAAGAAGTACTAACTCTTATTACCTACTGTAAGCGTTCAGAAGTGTGATTAAATTCACCGCGACACGATTATATCCTTTCGCGACATACTAGTAGATAGCCTTCTTTGTAAATCTACTTATTATTAGATCTTTTAAATATGTCTATCTCCGACTGTATGGCCACCGTATAAGGTTATGTCGAGCAGCGAGCTGTACGAAACAATGAAACAAGTACCAAGTCGTGCGAGTGCTTACTGCATGATGAGATTTCAGATTTTAGATATTAAAAAACAACCACTAGGCTAAATTTTTTGGAAAATTGTTATGCTATATCCGCTAAAACAGACAAACCTGCGTGGTACATTTTATTTTACGTATTGAAACGGTACGGTACGGCATTGGTACGGTCTATTTTAAAAGCTTCTATTTCAATTGCAATGTTTGTTAAGTATATTTGATCCATACAAATAGTAGTTCCATACAAATCCAAGTTCCATAAAATCCCATAGTCCATAAAGTCCCATAAAAAAGTATGTAGATCCATACAAATAATACAAGTAGTATAGTTAGTTAGGTCGGGTCAAATCTTGCAACTGAAAGCAGTTATCCTCAATTGATATAACGCATATAATACACGTTTAGTTTGGATGATAATGCATGTTAAGTGACGTCATTTTATATCCAATATGGGGTATTTTTTATGTAGTTGCTACCATAATATGGGTATAAAATTTGTTTGCTGCGAAAAATACGATAGTTAAATAACGTCACTATAAATCCTTTATGGTGAAGTACAAAGTACCTATAAAAATAATTTGTGTTTGTACACGTATGCTGAAGTATAAAAAGAAACGATGAAATCGATGCGCGACGCAACCCAAAATTATTATTTTAGACACACAATTTTAGGGACACAAATACTACTTTTATATTTTGTAGTGGCGTTGAAAGTTTTTTTTTTTTAATTTTTATATTTATAATCTTTTTCTTTTCACCACCCCGAGAATCAAACCCCTGACCTCTTTCCCTCGGCGCTCCTTTATACCGATTAACGTCGGTCTCTGCCGAGGTCGTGTTATATGAACTTATGTCATTCGCCCGTTGACCGTGGGCCGGAGGAATGCGGGTGAAAGGTATCGGTCACATGCTAAAGCGGAAGCGATTATCGTGCGGGCGATTTCCGAGACTAGAGCTCATACAGTGCTTTTGAATCTATCAATACTAGATTCAATTGACGATTTAAAAGCGCTTGTAAAAGTTTATTCGAAAAAAAAAAACTTTTTTATTTTATTCTATTCTATTCCTAGCACAAAGGTTGTGATTATCACATTGTTGCAATCTCAATTTTATTGTTGTGATTGGCAGAGTTTATTAAACGACTTCAAAAAAAGGAAGTTATAAATTCAACATGTACGTTTGACGAATTTATGTAATACGAGCTGATGCCCGCTATTTCGTCCGTGGATTCATATAAATCTCATACAAATTTTAAACCCCTATTTAACCCCTTGAAGGGTTGAATTTAAAAAATCCTTCCTTAGCGGATGTCTACGTCATAATATCTACCTGCATGCTTTTCAGCCCAATCCGTCCAGTGGTCTGAGCTGTGCATTGATAGATCAGTCAATCAGTCAGTAAGTTACCTTTTCCTTTTATATATTTAGATTATTAGAACCGTAATATATTTAAATAATAAGATAATCTGTTAGAGTTTCCAAACAAATATACAAAATTTCATTAGTATGTATGTATGTTTGTCCACGTATTTGTCCGAAATTAATAATCAGATTGTGGCCATTCTTTCTTATTTATTGGCTTACATTTACTTCAACTCGGGAAACAGTGCAAGTTTCATCAAAATCGGTTTGTGGCGAAGTCGGTTTAACCTTCTTTCTAGATTATGACTTGTTAGAATTATAGCTGGTTAGACGATCAACACGTAGAAGTGAATGCTATAATCATACTGTGTTTTCAAACTATGCTGGTAGGCATCGAAGGTTTAAATTACGCGCGAGCAACGACGCGCGCGAAAGATAGTAAAACATTATATCGATCAATTGTCCAGTGACCCTGGGTAGCAAGTATGCGGGCATAATGTGCCGGTCACATTTAGAAGCGTAAGCGGATATTGATTGGACTATTTCTTAGAATCGCGCACGACTTCTTTAGAGTCAAAGTTAAAAATTCTACTTTGGGTCGTCGACCCGACATTTCATTCGTCGAGACTTATCATTATTATTACTCCATATTATGTTTTTTATTACATTTACGGCATAAAAATTTTGCTTGGTTTAAAATATTATTACAATCGATTACGACTCTGTATGCTTAGTATGACTTTGCACATTTCAACAACGTTGATAAACTTGGCATATCGAAACACTATAACGTCAGCGTAAAGTGGATTTAAAGATTCTTGTTTTAGAGTCGCAAATTCAGTACTACTGATTTCTATTTTTCCGCTCGGAACTCTGGCTGTAGATGTATGGAGGAACTCGGGTCTTAAAACAATTCTGTTAAGGGCTATTTTACTTTGACGTTAAAGTATTTCGATACTCGAAATGTATGAACGTTATCGAAACGTGCTCAGTCGTACTAAGTATACTGAACACACTATTTCCAGATTTCTTTACAAACAATGTACCTAAACCTTTGATTACGACCCGCTGACGCTCGTGTCTTGTACCGCGGAGCTTACGCACAAAAGTGAATGTCACATTATGACACGCGGTCAGTGTGAACCGTGTTAAACCCGACTTAAATAAATCATTAATTTATTTTAACGTTCACAAGACATTGAAATTATTAATACACGTATTTGTACTAAGAAAAAATTCACTATCGCCTTCCGTATTTTTTAATGGCGGCGGAACTGCGACATTTGTTCTGAGAGGTTGTGTGTTTGTTTGTTTTTATTCATCTGCAAGTTAGCCTTTGACTGCGATCTCGCCTAATGGAGTAGTCTAAGATGGAAGCCGGCTAACCTGGGAGAGGTGTGGCAGTTTTAATAAAACCCATAGGTACTCCTGATCAGTTTCTACGCGGCATCGTACCGGAACGCTAAATAGCTTAGCGGCACGGTTTTGCCGCGACAGGGTGGTAAATAGCCACTGCCGAAGCCTCCCACCGGTGACCGGACCAATCAGAGAATTTAGAAATTATAAATCCCCAAATTGCATCTGCCAGGAATTGAACCTGAGATCTCCCTTATAAGGGAGGTCGTCACCTTTGTTTTTCCCAAGCTCCTTTGAGCTCGTGCTTAGAGTTGTAAAAGTGGCGCATTAAAATGAAACTATACAATGAGTATTTTTTTAACAACCCGTTTCCCTTTGTAGATTAAAATTTTAAACTGTATGTCGTACCTAAGTAATAAAAACCAATTATATCTAAGTACCTCATTTATATAATATAGTAAAATAGTAAAATTAATATTCAAAAACTGTATTGTTTGTATTAAAAACTTGAATAAAAAATAAACAATTGTGAATAAAAAAATTAAAAAAGCTGAATCCGCGAGAATTTAGCTTCAGAGGATTTGAATCACTATGTCATAATATTAGCTTAGCTATCTCGCACATCTCTAGTGGGAAGGTAGCCTAACCGGTGTTGACACCGGAACCTAAGAGGCTATTAAGAGCAGTTTTACCTTTTCTCTGAAAAATCTAAGATTTCAAGCTCCAAATTTAGCATCGTAGGAGAGACTTTCACATATTTCAATACATGTTTTAAATAAACTAATCCTTCATATTGACATTTGTCAGACCATATTTACAAAAACTATTTTATTTATTTTGTAGTGATAAATTTCCCACACCTCGTTTTAATAAAATAAATAACAGACTCAACTTTGAAGCTCTATATCTGTCCTTAAAAGTCATCTGATTTACTTGAAAAAAATACTTAAATATCAGACATATAGTCCTATTGACACATTACAGACCAGAATATAGATTTTTAATCAAATTAATGGTAAAAAAAAAAAGAACTTCCGCCAAATTTCCCGAATTATACGGTTACTTTAACACGATTTTTTGTATTGAAAAAAGCATAAATTCAATAAATTTTTTATGTAGAAATAAACTACGTTCTTTAACGAATCTATATATATAGTTTAATTAACAATCCATGTATTTGATCAAACATAAAAACTTATTAAACATCCCCCTAAATTACAATAAATAGCTATGCAATGTCTTCGCTTATTTAGTATGCGCCCGGCGCTCGTTGGGGAAGGACCTGTGCAGTTTTTGCCACCATCCAGATGCACGTACGAGAGTCGTGTAAACACTAATTTATACAACGACTGCAAAGTTTTGAGCATGAATATTTTTCTAAAAAATATGCGTGAGTATTTTTTTAAATAAGTGAAATTACAGCATAGCACCTAGGACAGTCACGGAAATATGATATTATAAACTAATACTAAAGTAGTCCATTTTGAAATCCAAGATGGCCGTCATATTTTTTTTTTTGAAGAAATTATCATCTATCTCATATAATAAAATCGTAGATTTGCCGTATCTGTACATTAGAGAATTTTGCAAAATAATAACTGGGAAATGTTACGGTTGAGTAATAGAACGATAAAAGCTATTTTTGAAATTTTTGTCTGTTCGTCTGTTTATCTGTTTGTCTATAATTTGTCTGTATGTTTGTGCGCGCATCACGCAAAAACTACCAAATGGATTGAAATTAAATTTGGTATGATTTAAGTTCATACTACGAACTAACATATAGGATACTTTTTATCACGAAATTCAGCACGGTTCTCTTGGGGGAGGGGATGAAAGTCAAAATGTGTACTTAGCTGTAATTCATTAACGCGTGGTCCGATTTCATTCATTCTTTTTTTGTTAGAAAGGAGATACTTTAAAGATTACCGGCTAATCTCTGAAAGGCTGGATCGATTTTGATGGGACTTTCACTGGCGGATGTTTACACATTTTGATCTACCGTTTTTAGCAAGTTATGAGCTCAAAGGAGCTTAGGAAAAACAAAATGATTCCCACGGGATTTTATAAAATATCCACGCGAACGATGTCGCGGGTATCCACTTGTTTATAATATGGGTGTCATTTCATTTCCGAAGATTTTTGCAAAATAAATACTGGGGGATGTTAGAGATAAGTAATAGAACGTAAAAAAGCTATTTTTAAAATTTTTGTCTGTTTGTCTGTTTATCTGTTTGTCTGTATGTTTGTGCGCGCATCACGCAAAAACTACTGAATGGATTGAAACAACGAAACTTGGTACGATTTAAGTTTATACTACGGAGTAATATATAGGATACTTTTTATCCCGAAATTCAGCACGGTTTTCTAAGGAGAGGGGATGAAAGTCAAAACGTGTATTTAGCTATAATTCAATAACGCGTGATCCGATTTCATTCATTCTTTTTTTGTTAGAAAGTAGATACTTTAAAGATTACCGACTATTCTCTAAAAGGCTGGATCAATTTTGATGGGACTTTCACTGGTGGATGTTTACATTTTGATCTACCTAAACATCCGCCAGTTAACTTTTAACAGTTTTTAGCATGATATGAGCTCAAAGGAGCTTAGGAAAAACGAAATGATTCCTACGGGATTTTTAAAAACCAATATATATCCACGCGAACGAAGTCGCGGGTGTCCGCTTGTTACTATAATAAAAGTCGCACTTGCACTTCTGACTAAACCGACATTTTAGCAGTAAACAAAGATTGCATACTTTTTATTGTTCTATTGGTAAACTTTAAATAATTGTATTGTACCTACTCTTATCAGAAAATGTATTCAAGAACTTCAACAGGTGCAATGCAACAGCTCTGTTATGTTATTTTCAGACAGATGATTTGAAATATAATAATAATAATAATTGGCAGGTAATTGTTAAATAATTAAAAAGGTATTTGTTTCTTTTATTAGTTAGTTTAGAAAAAAATGGCTGAAGGCTAAATATGCGTGACACCTATGATATAAATACGGAACCCTACATGTATTCATAGAGAAGAACATCATATTATCCTGGTCGCTTTTGTTTTGTAAGTTGAACGTAGATTCATGAAATACTTATTCGATAAAAATATTTTATAATAAACATTATATATATAAAGCTACTTGAAGTCAGGTACTGATCACCTCTCCTGAACAATTTTGTATGGGACTTTTTCACCATAATTTTCATGTGTGTAAAATTCAAAAATATAAGGTCTACAAAATTATAGAGAGAGCTGAACGTGGAAAACTGACTAGGGTGCCCTAAGGGATCTCGAAAACTATCAGTCGGAAAGGTACCGTCCCGAAACAAAAAATGTTCAAAACCTTGGGCCATTGGGTGAACCGGTGAAAAAAATATGGCCACCAAACAAAAAAAAATTTCGTCTCCATACAAAAATTTTGCTAATTTTCAAGAGGCTCTCCAGAACAATTTTGTATGGAACTTTTTTCGCCTCACTATTTATATGCGTAGAACTTATGGGTCTTCCTTCAGGAAAAATATGAAACGTCATGAATGTGGAAAATTTACCAGAGTACCCCAAAGGCTCTCAAAAACTATCAGTCATAGAGACATGGTCCTGAAACTGAAAATGTTCAAAACCTTGGGCCCTTTGGTGAACCAGTAAAAAAAAGATAGGCACCGAACAAAAAAAATTTTCGCGTCCATACAATTTTTTTTTTTAAATTTTCAAGAGGCTCTCCAGAACATTTTTGTATAGAACTTTTTTTACCTCACTAAGCGCATGCATAGAGCTCATGAATGTCCTTTCAGGAAAAATACGAAACGTTATGAATGTGGAATATTTACCAGGGTACCTCATGGGTCCTCCAAAACTACCAATCATACAGACATGGTCCCAAACAAATGTTATTAAAGACCTTAGGCCATTGGGTGAACCGGTAAAAAAAAGATGGCCGCCGAATAAAAAAAAATTTTCTCCATACAAATTTTTTGGGTTCTTTTCAAGAGGCTCTCCAGAACAATTTTGTATGGAACTTTTTCCCTTCACTATTTATGTGTGTAGAACTTATGGGTCTTCCTTCAGGAAAATTATGAAACGTCATGAATGTGGAAAATTTACCAGAGTACCTCATGGGTCCTCCAAAACTACCAGTCATACAGACATTGTCCCAAACAAATGTTATTAAAAACCTTGGGCCATTGGGTGAACCGGTAAAAAAAAGATGGCCGCCGAACAAAAAAATTCTCTCCATACAAATTTTTTGGGTTCTTTTCAAGAGGCTCTCTTAGACATTTTTGTATGAAAAATTTTCCATCTACTACACTTATAAATAGAACTTAAAGATTTTTTTTCACAAAAATCACAAAACGTAGTGAATGTGGAAAAATTACCAGAGTACCCTAACGGCCCTCAAAAACTATCAATCATAGAGGCATGGTCCTGAAACTAAAAATGTTCAAGACTTTAGGCCCTTTGGTGAGCCAGTAAAAAAAAGATAGCTACGGAACAAAAAAATTCGTGTCCATACAAAATTTCTTTTTAATTTTCAAGTGGCTCTCCAGAACATTTTTGTATAGATCCTTTTTTTTCATTAAACGCATGCATAGAACTGATTAGTGTCCTTTCAGAAAAGATACGAAACGTGACACCAATATTTCTTTTTATCTTTCAAGAGACTCTCCAGAATATTCTGGTATATTTGGTATGGCCATTTCATTATTTTACAATAATTACTATGCATGGCCCATTTCTTTATTTTACAAATATTGAAGAGACTACAAGGCACGCGAGCTGCTTGCAGCTCGCGCACCGAGCGCAACACTAGTTATATATATAATACTACAACATCAAAGAAATAATTCAGAAATTTATACAAGTACCGAAACTAAATTCATGGTCGCGCTATATGCAAGTGGTCGTCCGTGCAGCATGCCGCCCGTCTACCTGCCGTTAGATACCTAAACTTCCATAGCGCGAAACTGGGAGAGGGGTCTTAACCAATAAATAATTGTATTTATCTCCCATATCCTGGAATTGTTGAAATGCAGTAAATATTCATTAATTTTAAGAAGCTATCACTACATATTATAAAACAAAATCCTCCGCCGCGTTTGTCTGTTCGCGATAAACTCAAAAACTACTAAACAGATTTTCATGCGGCTTTTACCAATAGACAGAGTGATTCATGAGGAAGGTTTAGGTGTATAATTTGTTATGGTTTTGCGTAAATTGGTTGAAATATAACGATAATGATTATATTGTTGAAAATGTCGGAAAAAGACAACCCTGGGAAAAAGTCTGGGGCTTTCATCGAAATCGCTGCCTACTGCCTACCCTTTGAGATATAATAAAACAATGTGGCTAATTCTGTTGTACACAATCTCTAAACCTAAACTAAATTGACACGTTTAAAAATAGTGCTATCCCCTTCAGCAGGGAGGATTGTGAAAGAGACAGGAATATATTTAGACCTGTCATTTTAGTTTAGACTAGATGATGCCCACGGCTTCGCCCGTGTGTATTTAGGTTTGTAAAAATCTCGTGGGAACTTTGATTTTCCAGAACAAAAAGTAGCCTATCTGTAGTAAGTAGTAACCCGTCCACAAAACGGAAAAATTCCGTGGGATCCTTACGATTTCGGAATGCAATTCCTTACAGCATCAAGGTTGAGGAGTTGGACATGTACCTACTCGAGGTACATCGAGGTCAACCATAAAGTCTTTAATTGGTATCCCCAATATCAATTTAAATAATCGACAGTGCCTAAATTCCATTAGTTTTGGGGATCAGATCCCCTACAGCATCAGGATTGAAGAGTTGGAATCCAAATTTTTTGTAGGACAGTGTCGCAATGTTTCTCTATCGATTAAAAAAATAAATACTTAAATCGGTTCAGAAATCTCGGAGATATCGGTATACATATGTAGAAAAACACAACTCCTCCTTTTTTGAAAGTCGGTTAAAAAAGTAGCCTATGTTACTCCCTGGTTAATTCTCTACTTGTATGTGAAAGTCCCGTCAAAATCGGTTCAGCCGTTCCAAAGATTAGCCCGTTCAAACAGACAGACAGACAGACAGACAGACAGACAGACAAAAATTTTAAAAACGTGTGATTCGGTTATAGTATCGTTCAAATAACCATATGAGCTTAATATGAGGTAGTTATTTCGATATTACAGACAGACACTTCAATTTTATTTATTAGTATAGATATATTTTATACTAGCTTTTGCCCGCGGCTTCGCCCGCGTGAATTTCGATTTTTCACAAATCCTGAGGGATAAGTAGATTTCTGGCCCACCCGCCCCCCGCCGCGCGGCGGCGTACCGCGGTACCGCGTACGGCGGGCGCAGGGCGCAGGGGCGCGTGGCGCGGCGCGGGGAGCGCGAGCGTCCGCGTCGGCCGTCGCGATCGCGCGCAGCGAAAATACCTATCAGGGCGTTTTTAACATCTGTATTTACCGATTTCAACACAACTCCTTTTTTGAAAGTCGGTTAAAAAAGTAGCCTATGTTACTCCTTGGTTAATCCTCTACTTGTCTGTGAATGTCCCGTCAAAATCGGTTCAGCCGTTCCGAAGATTAGCCCGTTCAAACAGACAGACAGACAGACAAAAATTTTAAAAACGTGTGATTCGGTTATGGTATCGTTCAAATAACCATATGAGCTTAATATGTGGTAGTTATTTCGAAATTACAGACAGACACTTCAATTTTATTTATTAGTATAGATTTAGAGATTGTGTACAACAGAATCGGCCACATTATGGTGTGATAGTAGCGAGTAGATAATACTCCCCGTGCGAAGCCGGGGCGGGTAGCTCTAGTATTGAAATATTCACAAAACTATATATTTATATAATGGGTAATTTATGTTTGCGCAATTTCCAACGATGTGCCGCAATGATTTTGTGGGAAAAAGATTAATTCATCGGCTATCCTAGGACTGTCTAGTTGCCTCATTGGTTCAGTGGGTAGCTTGTTGGGCGGATAGTGAGTTCCCGGATTCGTACTTCCGGCTTCCGGATCTTCTCGAGGCGTAGTTGAAGTTAAAGATAAAAATTTGTAACTTTTTAAATTAAAGTAAAATGTTTATACTTCAAACACTATATCACACGCCGCTCAGGTCTCAATTGGATTTCAGACGAAATCGCGATATAAAAGGTGGGTCATCGGGTCAGGCTATCGCTAATTCTTGCCAAACATCGCTCTGGTAACCTCAAACACAATGCAACCGCCTGTGAGACAACCTGCTGAGAGTTGCTATACCACAACAATATGTAATTCAAAGACAAGTTTCAAATAAGGATCATTTTGATACTAATCTTTTGATTATTATATTATTGCCTCAATGGATTAAGAGAAGAGGAGTTTCTTTCAAGCGCGCACTATACAAACGAAGTTTGATTCTTGTTCGAATACGAACGGATGAACGTAGTTTTTAAAAATCCTGCGGGAACTCTTTTTTTTTGTTTATTCATCCTCGATCCAGCGTCTAGCAAAAAATATGCACCGTCCAAATGATCGTTTATGTTATATCTATTTTAGTCCCACAGGAATAGTTTTCCGGGATAAAAAGTAATCTATCTTCATTCAAAATTTCAGTAAAATTGGTTCAGTAGTTGCGGCGTGATTGAGTAACAAACATCCAAATATCCAAACATCCACAGTTTTCTCATTTATAATATTAAGTAGGATGAATCAGTTCGCACGTTTGTAATGGCTCAACTATAGTGATGATAACTTAAAGTCTCCCATGGTCACATGGCAGACGATCGTAAAACAGTATCAATTCATTGTTAAAGAACGAGGTAATTCAAAAACCGCTCAATAAAGATAAAACGAAATCAAATACCCACAACGGCTAATCCGTAACATTAATTGCGTGGCCGCTCGCAAAGTATACAAAATAACTGTTACGGTCATAACACAATACCTAACCACCGCTAGTATAATATAATTGCGCATTACAACTGGGTAAGGATTTGGGCAAAATGATAGCTATAATTTCATATTTGCGCCTCTTGGCCCTTTCTGCCTTACTGGCTGCCGCACCGGCCGCCACGGAGGTCACCTGTATGTGAGACAGCGCCAGTGTATCCACACACGTGACATCCCATACAAGCGACCTTCTTTGCTTTAGTTTATTATCTAATTATTCTTCATGCATCTTGTATTTCCTGTCTTCATACATCTTGTATTTCTTGTATAGATATCACGCGAGAGGAAAGTTTTAGTTTTGTGTCTTCGAATCCCTCACAACGCTCAGGATTGTAACTTAAAATCACTCGTTTATAAATAAATGACTAGCCGATATCCGCGACTTCGCCCGCGGAACATATTTGATTCGTCAACTCGTGGGAGATCTTTCGGTGAAATTCTCGCCTGTCCCAGCCACGTATGTGCCTCGCCGGTAGAAACCACCTTAAGGGTCGTACCGTAAAGCTGATGAACCTATAACCTTTCTCAAGGATTGGGCCATAAAATTCCAAAATAACTTTTCAAATCCGTCTGGTATTTCCAGAGATTAGCGTGTTCAAACAAACAAACTTTTTCTCTTTATCATATTAGTAACGCTACCTCCTAATAAAAGTATATTAAAAGTAAATAAAAGTATACAAGAAACGCTACCTCCTATGAATCCGCTGTCTCACTAGCGCGGCTCTATCACATTTCGTTATTCGTGCAATAATTATTGTCCATATCGCAAAGGTCAGCCAGCCACGACCACCAGTTTGGAATTTCAGCGCGTAACATCGATATATGAACTTTATATTAGTGATAGATAGAACAAACCGCCCCGTTGGTCTAAACATGTAGCCGGGTAGTGGTTTTACAAGGTACATACTATACGGCCACCATATGCGCCGTGGTATGCTGTGCTGGGCATTCACCTACCCGGAACATAGAGTTTAAAATTACAGTACCTACTTTCAATTCAATTCGTTTTTTTTGTCATCATTATCAACCCATTGCCGGGTTTCACGTCTCAGAATGAGAAGGGTTCAGGCCGTAGTCCACCACGCTCGCCAAGTGCGGATTAGAGTTAACACGCCATTTAGAACAATATGGTGAACTCGCAGGCGTAGATACAGGTTTTCTCACGATGTTTTTCATCATTATTAAAGCGAATAATATATTTTAATTGCTTATGAAGTTGGTACACACCCCCGTGCGTCGGAGAGTAAGTAAAGCCGTCTTGCGCCTAACGTTTCTGCGGTTGAATCGGATTGCCGTCCCATCGGACTATATGAAGACACTTTTTGTTTGAAAAGTTCCCAGCAGCCTCTCTTTCCTTAAGTAAATATCTTCGTTGTGAACCGATTTATTTGCGACCTTTGTGTTTTTCATATAGGAAACAATGGTTTGATTAATTATAATATTTAAGTTGCACAAAATAAATAATAATAATTAGTATGCACTGGTTATTTTTTATTGACTTTCAATTCGGCTTACAATTATTACTTACAACTCAAAAGAGCTTTCATGGTTATGAATTCGATGTTTTTATTTTTATTTTTTGGGAGTGTTAATTCTCAACTCCGTCGAGTCAGAACCGATTCAAATGAAATATATACATATGTACAGAACATATATATGTATGTATTTTGAACAAGCGGATACCCGCGACTTCGTTCGCGTGGATATTGATTTAAATAATCCCGTGGGAATCATTTTGTTTTTTCTTTGACCTTTGAGCTTAAACCTTGCTAAAAACTGTTTAAAGTTCACTGGCGGATGTTTAGGTACATCAAAATGCCAGTGAAAGTCCCATCAAAATCGGTCCAGCCTTTCGGAGATTAGCCAGTAGTCTTTAAAGTATCTACTTTCTAACAAAAAAAGAATGAATGAAATCGGACCACCCGTTAACGAATTAAAGCTAAGTACACATTTTGCCTTTCATCCCCTCTCCCAAGGGAACCGTGCTGAATTTCGGGATAAAAAGTATCCTATATGTTACTCCATAGTATTAACTTAAATCATGCCGAGTTTCATTTCAATCCATTCAGTAGTTTTTACGTGATGCGCGCACAAACATACAGACAAACAGACAAACAGATAAACAGACAAACAGACAAACAGATAAATAGACAAACAGACAAACAGACAAAAATTTCAAAAATAGCTTTTTTACGTTCTATTACTTATCCCTAACATCCCCCAGTTATTATTTTGCAAAAATCTTCAATGTACAGATACGGCAATTCTACGATTTTATTATATACTAGAAGACTAGACTAGACTAGATGAGTCAGGCCAGTTTGTGAGAATCTGAACATCTTTGCTGATCTGATTTTTGTTTAACAACAAGCTATATTTTAGGAAAAATTAAACCGACTCCAATATAACATAAAATTTTAAGAGTTCCCTCGATTTCTCCATGATCTCATCATCAGATCCTGACCTCATTTGCCTTTTTTCCTTTTTTTTTTCAATTTTTTTTTTCAAACAAAATGAAGAATTTTCGAAATTAGTCCAGGCGTTTTTGAGTGATTGGGAACATACATAAAAAATATTCCAACAAATTGAGAACCTCATTCCTTTGAATAAATCTAAGCCTACTCCGTTTTTTGAAGTTGGATAAAATATAAATACTTTATAGAACAATTAATTATAGTTGTTAAATTATCGTAAAACGTAATGAGCACCCAAAACGCCCCTCCTCGGTGCAGCCTCGTTCATGGCACCATACCGTGAAGATACATTATCACGCGCCACGGCCTATTATCTGTTTAGACCGAAATTTAACAACCTCCGGTGGCGGGGAGGCGATACACGCAACGTACAATTATACTAGACCACGTGGTCAAAAAAAATTGCAATCACGACGTGTTGAATGTCTGTTTACGGTACGTACACCTCACACAGACACGTCAAACGTCTTGATTGCAATTTTCTTGGTAGAATGGCAAAAGCCTTATGAAGTATACACAATATATTCTATTAGGTTTTTGCCTTTCCACCAGGAATATGGAAATTGCGAAGTGAGGGATGAGTTTTTTTAATTTATCTACAAGTTATTGCAATCTCACCTGATGGTAAGTGAGAAGGAAAAGTCACCAGTAGAACTTTTTTATTTTCAAAGATTAGCTCATTGAACACTTTTTCCCTTATATAGTTACGTAGGTTTTATTTCCGTGGCGTCACGCGGATCAGGGTTGAAGCTGAAAATCAGCTGATGATCAGCGACGTTCTTGTGTTTGCACAACGTAAATCAAAAATTGTTTTGTACGATATCCTAGCGGGATGCCGCTACGAAGTCTTCTTGTAAACGTGAAACTCGATGAGTTTTTATAATTCAATGAAAATAATATGCAATCCATGAGCGCAAGATGTCGAAACATTTAATTATTTAGAGAATTTAACTAACACTGTTTCAGACATACCATTGCCTATTGTTTCTAATTTTCCTTGTAAAATTAGTATTCAGTTTATATGAGACACTTATAAAATAATCCCACAAAGTAAATCAGAAATGATGGTAAGAAATAAGGATAATGCGTTCTAAAATATAACACAAAAATAATATTTTCTTTAATTGACCAAATATCTTAAATAAAAACTTAGATAAGTCTTCTAAAAAAAAAAAAAAAAAGCAAACCTCAATCTCAAGTAAATCTCTACAGGTATGTCCTGATGTTTATACTGAGATCTATAGAAGGTATTTTGACTTTGCTCAGACTAGTGGTTAGTTACCACCCTACCGGTAAAGCCGGCACGGCTTTACCGGTAGGGTGGGATATAGCGTTCCGGTACGATGTCGCGTACAAGCCGATCAGGGATACGGGTTTGATAAAAACTGCCATACCTCTTGCAAGTTAGCCTGCTTCCATCTTAGACTGCATCTTCACATACCATTAGGTGAGATCGCAGTCAGGCAGGCAGTCGGTCCTGGTTATTATCACTATCATGTAACAATAGTCGTTAAAGCCCGCCAACCCGCATTGGAGCAGCGTGGCGGGTCTAAGCTCTAAATCCCTCTTCTATGAAAGAGGCCTAACAGTGCGACGTAAAAAGGCTGTAGTGGTGGATGTACATATAAAAACCTCGAAAGTAAAGTCTAAGCTAAGTCTAAGTAGCACGCTCAAATAGATCTTTGTGCTTTGTGTATACTATGCCCAAGCATTCAAGCCCTAAAATACCTACTAGACATTCACGCAGCGCCAAAGTAGACAAACCTATATTTAAATCTATATCGATTTATGAATCTAGATATTAACCTCCCCGGAAACCTAGTTTCAACAATTACCAAATACAAGTTTGAACTGGATAGGACACCTAAGTATAGGTATCAAATACTTCGCTGCGTAAGACCAAGTGTACACCTAGAGTAACGCAATAGCCAATTTCCCAACAGCGGATAATGAACCCTAATTTGTTACTACTTTGGCCTAAAATTGCGTAAACCACACACAATGAGCGATACATTAGATAGATTTGACTAAAACACGCATCGTTTTCGACGCTCACTCCAAAGAATAAAATCGAATATCCCTTAATCGGCTCCTATTTGATACACGTTTAGCGGGCGCAGTGCAATGGAATTGCCACTTTATTAAGAAGCTCGCAAAACTCAGGGTTCATTGCAAAGTGGTTGTTATTATACAGGTCAGTTTTTTGACCAGAGAAACGTGACCTGTCGTTTAATATGTGGATTGTTTTGCCTTGTGGTGATATCCCACGAACTGAAGTTTGGTTGTGACATTTGCCTAAGATGAGATGGAGGCTTGATTTCTGCCGTGTTGTTTGGTTTGACAGTGAGACAGTGTTGACATCTTGGATGAGGTCTACACCTGTTTGTTTCAATGGTGGTTGACTACACAGACATATATAGGTATATATGGTAGACAGGCGATCACCACTGTTTACTAAGAATTCACGCGTGCCAAAATATACACTTACGTGTGATAGGAAATACCTCCTTTGCGATTTTTTCCCAAACTTCTGTGTTTACAGTTAGAAATAGCGCAAAATGGCCCTTTCACGGTTATTTTTGTGCACTAAGGCCTAGGCCGAATTGCGAAATTTATTCGCGCGAATTTTTTCGCAAAATTCTGTGACATATGGGAATGTATGAAGCTGCACGCACATGCGATTTAAAATTCGCGAGAAAAATATATTAAAATGCGGAATATAAACCGCGCGAATTTTATTCGAATAATTTCCGCAGTGCGGCCCCGCTCTAAAACAAATAAATTACGTCGAAATATCGGTGCGTACCTACCTACTAAGTGTGATTTTGAGTGTCCACAAGTTTGGCACGCGTTTTCTTCCCATAAGGCCGTTTTATCCTTGACTATTGTTACTCTTACCTCGTCGGGAATATAGGCCACATGGCCCTTAACCATAGAAATATATTTATTTCTATAGTTAACATAAATATATACATGTGGCCTATATTCCCGACAAGGCAAGAGTGCCTCATATAGTCCCAGAAACGGGACGCGTGCAGGGAACGCGAGCGGAGCCCCCGATCCTCATACTTCTGCATTTCCAAGGGTCCCACGTAGCTTACCCTTACCTTGCAATCGAATGTCGTTGTCGTCATCAACCAATTAGACTAATAACCAACCAGTCAACCAACCACTGCTGGATAGGTCTCTTGGATTCCCACACATCACAGTCTTGTACTGCTTGTATACAGCGACGCTCAGCGAGTCGTCTAATGTAGTCAGTACACCTACGAGGCACGGGGGTAAAGCACTGCGAACTAACAACTCCGGGCTGGCACTGAGAATTTCGTAACAGAAAAACAATTATTTTGTATTGTATGATCTGGGAATCAAATCCTAGACCTCGTGATCTGGTGAACCGAGGCAGTTATTTTTGGGCTATTTACTGACAATTGTTCATCTCGTAGTTGGGCGGGCTGCCAACACTGTACTTTCCGATGCAAGGTTGTCACTCTAGCAACTTACGGGGTGTCCTACGTCAGCGACAAACGCGACAACGCGACATGATACGACGCGACGCGAAAATATCAGACAGTAGCTGAACCTGCATGTGGCCTACGTTGTCGCGTGGACAAGTTTGTAATTTTCTATGGAGTCGAATCGCGTCGTGTCGCGTCGCGTCGTGTCGCGTAGTATTCGTCGCTCACGTAGGACACCGCGTTAGGAACCGCCGCGTCCACGTCACTCTGGTTCTTCTACGGATCTCTTCATTTCTGATTTGATCGCGTAGAGAAACACCGAGCATAGCTCACTCCGTCGCTCTCTGAGTGAGAGAAAATTAATATACACTAAAGCAAAATCTGATTTTAAACGCAATTATGTATATCATCTCTCTTCCGTTGTAAGTAAAAAATAAACCGTAACAGGAAATAAAACAAATATTATTATATTACGCCAAGTTCTTTTAACTAAAAATAGTTTTAGTTTTCATGACCCAAAAAGCCAATAACGCGTTCACTTCGTGAAATATAAAAACATAATATACAATTACCTTTATTAATAAAATTAACATAATAGAAATAAATTAATAAAATATTTCATATTTAATATTTTTTGCCTAAGGCAAACTGTGCGCGCGTTGATGTCTTTACTATACCTACAGCGGTGATAGTCTATAGCTGTTGTTCATACTTCGACCTCCCAAATTGGGGGATCAAATTCGTCCCCGGCACGCACCTCACCTTTTCGGAGTTATGTGCGTTTTAAGAATTAAATATCACTCGCTTGGTGAAGGAAAATATCGTGAGGAAACCTGCACGCCTGAGAGTTCTCCATAATGTTTTCAACGGCGTGTGATGTCTATCCGCATGTATTTTTGTCCGCGCATTTCTCCGGAACTATTAATCTGATTGTGACCATTATTACTGGCTTACACTTACTTCAACTCAGGGAACAGTGCAAGTTTTATCAAAATCGGTTCTCTAGTTTATAGATACGGACAATTTTCCTTTCGGTGGGAAAACCTCTTCCGGTGGTAAAAGCTCTCAAACCACCCGTTTAAGAGCTACGGCGCGAGAGACAGACAAACATTTAGCGGTTAAACTTATATCATCCCAGAATTTTCGTCGAGGGTTAAAAAAACCGCTTCAAATCAGTGTAAATACTCATTATCTAAGATCTCTACCGCAGCTAACAAAAGAGCTGATAACTGATTTTGATAAAACTAAAAAGCAAGAAAAATGACTAAAAAGCATCCCTAGAAAACCTACTTTTGTATAAAAAAACCGCATTCAAATATGTTCACCCGTTTAAGCGCTACGGCGCTACAGACAGACACACATAGCGGTCAAACTTATAACACCCCTTCGTTTGCGTCGGGGGTTAAAAAAGATAGCAGTCACAACTTTGCTATGAGTAATATGCATCAGATAGTTTGTTTACATATTTAGATTAATGTGATCCGATTAGGTCTCGCAGCCGGTCAGATGGGATGTGATCAAACCGCGTCTAATTCGCGCAGCGCCTATGATTACATCCTGCGACCTGAATACTTATGAATATTGCCTGCATCTATATACAAACTCAACATATGTATATAAACCATCTTATTAAAAATATTTTGAAAAAAAAAAAACCAAAAAAAGATTTTTTTAAATCAAAATATAAATTTCATTCAAAACTAGCTAGCTGATGCTCACTAATTCATCCGCGTGGATTAAGGTTTTTTTAAAAATCCCTTAGGAAGTCTATGATTTTTCGGAAAAAGTAGCTTATGAACTTCTCTGAGGTCTAGTCTATCTCTGTACTAAATTTCGTCAAAATCGGTTCAACAGTTTAGGTGTGAAAACCACACATACAGAACATACAGACAGACAGACAGACATACAGAGTTACTACTGTTTGACTGAGCATTCAAGTTAATACATAAACGTCGCTTACCCAATATACTTCATAGTCAAGTTAAATTTTGTAATTCATTAAAAAATTCGGTAATTTCATAATGTAAGCGTAGCAGTAGGTACCTACTACTCTGGTATTTCAATGAAAACATCATAAACATATTTAAGGATTGGATAAATCAAAGCGAAAGGCGAATATGAGTTTATGAACGACAGCATAACCTCCAAACAACCCGTATTTAAAACTTTTTCTGTCGATCTGTTTATCCAGACTAACCTTAGAAATGGCTGAACCGAATTTGACGCGACTGTCACAGGCAGGTAGAGGATTGTACAAGGTGTGATCAAGGATCGAGCCACCGACATAGCTCAACGGGTCGTAAAACTGAAGTGGCAATGAGCGGGGCACATAGTTCGAAGAACCGATAGACTTTGGGGTCCCGAGGTGCTGGAGTGGCGACAACACACTGGAAAGCGCAGTGCTGCCCCTCACTAAGTGGACCGACGACATCGGAAGAGTCGCAGGGAACCGCTGGATACTAGCGGCACAAGATCGAGACGTGAGACAAGAGAACAATGTCCAGCTTATTCACAACTTTTGTATTTGTCACTTGACATAAAGTAAGAAAGTGACAAAACATAAGTTTAGACTACCCGACATTAATCAAAAGGTGGTGAAAAAGACCCTAAACTTCGATTTTTATCTTTTTCCGAAAGGGACAAGAATCAAAGTGAAAGGAGTGTGAACGGAGAACTTATTCACTTCGAAAGTGAAAATTGCGTTTTCACTCTGTATTGATTCTAAGTAGAGTCAGAGTATCACTACATATTATAAAACAAAGTACCCCACCACCGTCTGTCCGTCTGTTCGCGATAAACTCAAAAACTACTGAACGGATTTTCATGCGATTTTCACCAATAGATAGAGTGATTCATGAGGAAGGTTTAGGTTTCGTGTAAATTAGTTGAAATATGACGATACTAAAATCGTTCAAAATCTCGGGAAAAAGTTAACCGCCTGGGAGCTTCATCGGAAACGCCGCCTTATTTCTTTGAGATATAACAAAATAATGTATGGTGGGATAGTAGCGGGTAATAACTACCCGTGCGAAGCCGGGGGGGGTCGCTAGTGTTGACTTAAATGAAATAGTAGGTACCTACGCTCGGCCCGATACTACTAACCTATGTAATCAAACACCTACAGATTTAAGATCAAACATATAATCCAGTGAAGTTTATAGTGTATTTATTTATTGGTATCATATTGCAATCTCAATTCATGGATTGATTTTATTGACACGCGTTACTGTTATTTACTATACGACCATTCGTACCTTTCCTCGGGCGTGACGGAGTCCAGTTCTATCTTCTATATGTATAAAACAAAGTCGTTTTTGTAACGTTCACATAATACATTATTGCAATAGTTTGCCGTCTTGCTTGCATTGGCTACATATAGGCTACTTTTTTATCCTGAAAAAATGCACAGTTCCCTCGAAAAACCGAAATTCACGCGTGCGGAGCCGCGGGCAGAATCTAGTAAAAAAATAAAATAAAAGAAAAAACATTTTCTTATACAAAATGTTCATGGGTTTCGTAACTGTCAAACATTTAAGGGTGGGTCCAGATATGTATCACTTGCCCGATCCGATCACCGTATCCGTATCGCCGACGCGTATCATGATCGCATATGTGGACGGGTGATGATACGCGTATCATGATACGCGATCTCGATACGCCGTTATGATACGGCCCGACCCATTTCGTGTCGGTTTTTGTCCGATCATCAAAGGTGATACTACTGTAAACTATACTATTGTAAAGATACGGATACGGAGCAAATTGATGCGTCCACAACTTGTACGGGGCTTGATACGTGATACGCTGATACGGATACGGTGATTGGATCGGGCAAGTGATACATATTTGGACCCACCTAATGTTCATCCCATCGATACGGTAACTTCTGTACGTGTGTTTGTCACCTAACTCCTCCTAAACGGCTGGACCGATTTGGATGAAACGTGTGTATATTTCAATGGGTTTCTGGATGGTTTGAAAACATAATTACCGGGTAGGTACAGGTGACCTACTGGGTCTCGATAGGTGGCGCTGATGTCGGTATGCCACAGGGCAGGACGACGTCTGCCGGGTCGGCTAGTTTTTAATAAAGCACTATGTTAATTTAACTAATTTAATTTAGAAAATGGACTTGTGAAATACTTAATCGTATTTTAACAAACTTTTTCTTTCACGTGATATCGTCTTATAAATCGATGAACGCCGGCTATACGCGCGAAAAAGCATGATTCATTGTCACGTACCGCGTGCAAGCGAGAGCGTAGGACAAGCGATAGAGAAGGCACGATCGGCCTTGTGACGCATCTATTTCTTTGTTTTCGACGTTATCACGTAAAACTATCGATTGTGATAGTGTGAGTGATAGAGTGATTTTTTTGAAAATACGACTTATTTAATTCATCTACAAGTTAGTAGTTGATTGCGATTTCACGTGGTGGTAAGTGACGATGCAGTCTAAGATGGAAGCGGGCTAACCTGGAAGGGGTGTGTCAGTTTTTATTACGCCCATACCCCTCAACGGTTTCTACGCGGCACCGTACTAGAATGCTTAATCGCTTGGCGGCACGCTTTTGCCGGTAGAGTGGTAACTAGCCTCTTAGCTTCCTACCACACTAGACCAAAGACAATTATATTTTTGCTGATATCTCTCAGGTTGTCCGGTCTAGTCGGATTGCCGTCTCATCGAACTACGAGAGTGAGGGAATAGAAGGTGCACCACTTGTGCACTTTTATATCTCCTGGGTCATTTATCTATTGAAAAGTTACACTAAATCCGCTCTAAATTCTTCCTGAAGTTACATACTATAAGAAGCTACGGCTTGGATTAAAAACCTCTTAATCGTATTCAAATGAATTCTCTGAGAAGACAAATTATACTTTCATGAATCGAAACATCCATATTGATGTAGACTTTACTACGTACAATGCGTAATCGATAAACCGTTATATCCGATCACAACATCGATTAAATTATTCGGGACGCTTTTTAAAAACATCCTTTTATTCCGGCTGTACGGAATCAGGCCTTTGCCTGTCGATTAGGAAAAAAGAAGTATGTATCTCTCTATGACCATGCCGAGTTCGAAACTCAAAAACACCGCTGTCAAAATCACCCGGCTTCCTGCACCCTTCCCGCCCTTGACAGCGACCACTTACTTTTTTCGCAGCCGTTCCGTTTCACACCAAGCAAGCGGTTAGTATAAAAGCGCCGGACAACCAAACAACAGCAATCAGTAGCCCACGAGCAGTCTAACAGAAGTGCACGATGAGATTTCTGGTCAGTTAACCGAATAAACATAGTTTAATTGTTAACATAACCATAGATATCATTGCATTGTGCAATAGTGAAGTGTTTGTGGAGCGATAATAGCTCGGTTCGCACCGCCCCGGTTCGACAGAGCCTAGTGTTTTGTGGCAATCGTCTACCGTGTAAACCACGCCCTATTCGGTTTGAATTATCTGGAACAGGATACGAGCTCAATTCTAGTGATTCGGATTGACTTCTTTGTCCAAGTAACTTGGTCTTCGACCGAGTTGCGCTAATTATTCCGAAACGATATAATGGGATTTCCACCTGACCTGTATCAACATACTTCCAGCCCTAGAAAGAGCAGAGATTCCTAGAATATTTCAAGAACAAAGAGCTTTCTTTATTCTTATTCTTCTTTCTTTCTTGTTTTTTTTTTTTACAGTCTGACCTTTGCGACTTTCTTTGTCTTGATATGTTCCGGATTTTCACCGGTCGCTACTAAAATCATTTGACCCATATTTCGCGATTGGCATCATACTATTTAAACTTCTTTCTTTGTTCTAATATTTTTTTATCTTACCCCACGCTCTCAGAAAGTGATGCCACATTTGACCCATTTAGTTTTGGACCACTCTACATGGGATACTCATCACGAAATTTAATAGAGAACAATTTCTATAAAACCGTAAACACTCTTCTTTGTCTTATGAACTGCCCAGGAGACAAAAATCTTCTTTATTAAATTAAAATCATTCTTAACATCTAGCCTTTGATTTAAACTATCTCTTCAATATTCACTAATCAACAACTTTTTTTTCCAACAGATTGTAGCCGCCGCCGTCCTCGCCTGCGCCGCAGCAGCACCATCCGGTGCCCTGCTGGCCGGAGCATACTCCCATGGCTTAGCCGGCCTCGGCCACGGTGGTCTAGGCCTCGGCTACGGTGGCTTGGCCGCCGGCCACGGCGGTCTCGCCGTAGCCGCTCCCCTCGCCGTCGGCCACGCCGCCGTCGCTCCCACCATCCCCCCGGGTGACATCCAGGGCGCCGCCATCGACGCTCACGTCACCGCCTCCGACCACGCCCGCGCTTCAGTCGACGCAGCCCGCGAATGGCACGACCAAGCCGCTGAGGTTCAGGGCCGCGTCGCCAACGCCGCTGAAGACCACGCGTGGCAATCCGTCAACGCCGTCCAGACCGCCCAGGCTCAGATCGACGGTGCCGCCGCCGGAGTCGCTCCCGTTGTCGCCCGTCAGCTCGCCGGCCACGGAGCTTACGCCGCCGCCCCAGTAGCCGCTTACGGCGCTGCCGGATACGGCGCTGCCGGTTACGGCGCTACCGCTTACGGCGCTGGTCTCGGTCTCGCCGCCGGTCACGGTCTCGGTCTCGCCGCCGGTCACGGCCTCGGTCTCGCCGTCGGTCACGGAGGCTCCTCATCAGTGGCCACCTCATCCCTCTCCCAGACCCACCCAGCGCCCGTCGTCCACGCACCCGTAGCATACGCCGCGCATGGCGCCTACGGCCACGGACTCGCGCACGGTCACGGATGGTAAAAACTGTGATAGGAATATAGGCCAAAAAATCTCTACGTAATACTCAAACTCTATAATAATTGTTCGGAATGTAATTTATAATGATTAAAAAAAATGTACAGATGCAATAGAGGCGAGGATGTGTGTGAATAAACGGACGTAACTTATAAATCTGCTTTTGTTTCCTTTTTTTCTCTTCTCCTTCTCTCTTACTTGTAATGAAATCTCTTTCTTTTTTCTTTTGTTTTCTATTATACAGTTCAAAGGTTTAGGTCCCAAAGCTTGAATGTACATTGTACAGGTTGAAATTCCATCCAATGCATCATTGCCATTGTAATCCGTCGATAAGGAATCTAGCAAAGTTTCTGTTTTTCAAAGTTGTATGGAATTTTTTGTAAAATAACATCTTATCGAAAGAAAAAGAGCAAAACGAGATTACTATGTTTTAACTTCGCTGATATACGTTTTGAAAAAAACTTTCACTAAAGGTCTTTTCTGAGTTAATAAAACGTAATTTAGATGCTTATTAATTTAGATGTGTAAATTCAATGGTCTCTACTATTTAATTCATTATCATTTTTGAAGGTTAAAAATACTTCGCAAAAAAAAAAACTAGTTCTTGTAGATATTATATTTTAAAAACGTACATTATAAATGACCTAATGTTTGTATTGCGCCACTGAATGCACGAATTTCTCGCATAACCCTGGTTCCCAGACCGTTAAAATGTCACAACACAAACATAACCCGCATAGGTAATAACAACTGTATACTTAATGTCAACCAACTCGGTATTCGAGAACGCCTCGTCTTACTTAAATACAAAAAACAATTAAGTTTATGCACCTATGTTACCGAAGCGGAAATGACAAAGAACCTTGGCTGAGTTAGGTTAATTAAAAAAAATTAAAATTAGATCGTATCATTCCGACGTTATAAAAAACCTTTTATTTTTAGAGCAATAATTTGTACATGTAAAAATTTATCGTGCAGTATTATTAAGGATATTATGAAAACTTCACATAAAGCTACGTGTACACTAGAGGTAGAGCTCAAGTCGAGGCAGTTGCCTCTTAAAATAAAGTAGAAAAATTAGAAACCAGAGTTTTGAATTAAAAAATATGGTTCAGCTAGAAAAAAAGACGAATAAACATTATGGAAATAAATAAATAAGCGGTAGTGCAGAAAGCTGTGCTACTTATCAATAGATAAAAATTAAAAATCAGAGCTATTTTATTCAGTAAAATATTCGTATAATAGATGCCATAAAATGTTATTATCAGATCAGATTATAAAAATCAGTGTATGAAACCAGTTACAAAAAAAAAAACTATTGCTATGAATACACTATTCAGCAAAAGATTCGTGCAATATTTAAATATTATAGAGAACAACAAAAGGACTAGTATCCAAAGCTGTAGATGAATAGAAAAAAAAACAACACAATTTAAATATTTATTTAATTCTATTTCAGCAAAAGCTTTACAGCATACCTTTTGCCGGTATAATTTAATCGACTAAAAAAACAGGTAGGTACGGAAGTAGAAGGAAACCTCTCTACATAGGTTGTACTTAACTATATTTTTTATTGGCAACATGACAAAGGATATTGGTCTAATGCCACAAGTCATGTAGGTTATATATTATATAGGTTACATAGAATAATTAGCAGCGCCAAGGTCGCGTTAGAGCTTTTTCTCGGTAACCTTGCAAAAGTTCCCACTGCTTTGAACGACACTATAATTGCACTGGTTTACCTCATTACCCGACAATACGAGAGGGTTGTAGTGTTTGGCAGTTATGTGTGTATCAGTGTATTGGTTCCCTCATAAATGCTAAACTACATAAACACGTGATGTATATGTGCCGGAGTATGCTCGACCACAATTTGTTTTTCCTTAGCCGTCTTATAGAATAGAATAGAATAGAAGAGTTTTTTATTCAAATAAACTTTTACAAGTACCAAAAGATAAGATGGCTATACGCTACAACAATCACGTTCAATGAGAGTCGATCAATCATAATATTGCGTAGTGTGTTGGTATTATTTCTCTATTAGGTTGTTTCGACATGAGGCGATGGACACGGTCCGAAGGCGGCCATCTTTGAAATCATTCGATGGTTGATCTGATGGGCTTTTTGTAAAGAAGCTTCAGGAATACGAAACCTACGTGTATACAAAGTGCAAAGATACGATTACGATTGCGACAAATCAACGAAAATCGGTTCGTTGATTTTTTAAATAATCGCGATAATACATACATACCGATCGAATACAGAACCTCTTTTTTTGAAGTCAGTTAAAAAAGAATTAAATCATAAAAGACATTTACACACCAAAATATTGGTGCCAATTAAAATTACTGTACGTAGGTACAGTGACAGCTCTAAGCTAAAATCGGTGGTGGCCTAGTAGTTTCTTAACCACTAGGGCACTATAGGCTATCAACCGAAGTCTACTTCGGCCTCCCTTTCGGTGGGACCGAGTTCGATCCCCGGCACGCACCTCAACTTTTCGAAGTGCGTGCTTTAACGGTGAAGGAAAACATCGCGAGGAAACCTGCATGAGAGTTCTCCATAATTATGTTCTCAAAGGCGTGTAAAGTCTACCAATCGACTCGGCCAGCATGGCGGACTACAGCCTGAACCGTCTGAGGGGAGGCCTGTGCCCTATAGTGGGTCAGTAATGGGTTGATCATGATGATGATAATAGGTACAGCTCTAAATGTAATGCTATCTTTTTATCGCAGGGTACACTGTGAAAACGATGGCCCTATAATATTAAGGTGATGATATTTACCTACTACCTTCTGATAAGTGTCGGATAGCTTATTCACAACATTTGTCTTTGTCTTGATATAATGTGAGAAAGTGACAAAACTTACGTTTAGGCTATTCGAAACTTATTAGAAGGTAATGGAACAGGCTCTCAGGATTGTAAATTCAGTTTAGAGATATTGCGCAACAGAATTAGTATCATTTTCACTTATAAGTAAATAGATAATTTAAACTCCTGTTACTAATATCAGTGCAATAGTGTACATGCTGCGGTTTGCCGCAACGATATCTCGACACTTGATATTCCAAATATCGATATCAGCTACAGTAAAATATTGTAGTTGTGACCGAATTTTGGCCACGACGGCCTTCATGCAGAGTTGCGTAGGAGATATTATAGTGCACAAGTGTGTGCGCCGAGTGCCGACACAGGTGCGCTCAGTATTCTTTCAACTTCGAAGTACTATGTTATGTAATCAGAATGGATGTACCACGCACCACCACTTTACACCACTACATCCGTTTAGCGTCCCACTGCTAGGCACAGGCCTCCTCTATCGTAGGAGAGAGGAATTAGAGACCGTTCTGATAGACAATTTTAATCGCATTTAAAATAGAATCTTAAGTGCCTGTTTCACCACCTTCTGATATGTATTAGATAGCTATCTACAACTTTTGCCTTTGTCACTTGACATAAAGTAAGAAAGTGACAAAACTTACGTTTAGGCTATCCAACACTTATCAGAAGGTGGTGAAACAGGCCGTAAGACATTGAAATTTATTTATACATTTTATCTCTTTTATGATAAGAGGATGCTCGAGGATGCTTCCAATACGCTCGGTGTGAAATATTAAGAGCAGCCGCTCCGCTGCTCGTCGAGCCGGTCGGCTGTGCTCCATGCTTGTGCTCTTTCGCGCTCGAGCATCCAACCGGCTCCGTTCGCGTGCTCTTTCATGCTCGCGCAACCGACCGTAGGCCAAATTGCTCTGAGTACAATCCGAATCCGGCCCAAAAGCGTACGCTCAGCTCCGAACGCATCCGCGTGTCCGTTCACACAGACCGGCGCGGAGAGCAGAGCAAATTCGAACGGCCGGTCTGTGTGAAAAAAATGCTCTCCGACGCTCTCCACGCCGGTCTATCTGAACGGTCCCTTAGAGCTTAGACCAGCCACCCTGCTCCAATGCGGGTTGGCGGGCTTTACGGACTACTGGCACATGATAATTATAATAACCGGGAGCGATTGCTTAACTGACACTGAGAATTTCTTGACAGAAAAACCCAATACCTAACAATTATTTTGCACGACCCGGAAATCAAACCCGGGACCTCGTGATTTGCAATCGAATATGCTAACCACTAGACCAACGAGGAAGTTGTAATTCATGATAGCTTAAACTTTCAAAGTCACGCTTTATTAGTAGGTACAACCAAATGAGCATAAAGATTTAATAATAATTAGATATCTAAAGTCTAAATGTATGTAAAAGGTAAATTTATGCTTTAAGTTGACAAAAATTCAGAAGTGATCTTTGAACTCATACAAATAAATCACTCAAAGGCAATCTACCAGCACTTTTAGATTGAAACTTGGATTCTAATCTCAGTGAAATAGACAAAATAGAGTATCAATTTCTTATTCCATTTATCTTCTTTCTGTTACTTTTTAGTGTTATTTCATCGAGCGCCAAGTCTAATGAAAACTATGTTACTAAATATGTCTAATTTATTTTTTGCTTATCAGTATCCAATAGGCGTTGAATAAAGTAAAACAAGCTTTAACACAAAGGCACAGCTACTATTTTTCTCAAATTAATGCAGGCCATTTTCGATTCCCTGTAATTTCGTTGTGGATAAGGCCATGTCACCATTACGCGAACAGTCAGCGGCTGACTGTGCGCTGGCTGACTCTGAACGGTGTATCGGTCGCTAACTCATAGCTCTGGATCTCTCATAGTTTTGGAGGCATTTGGAGGCGAATCACTTGCTCACTGAACTCACTGAATAAGTTGGCAAGAGAAACTCCGCAAACTGCGAACATTACGCGCTGTTTGGACACTCCATTTAAAAGCTATAGGGAGGCTTACTGAAAGCAAAAAGTTAGCTGCCCACTGTTCGTCGTTAGGCGAACACGGAACACGGCCTAAAGCTATAGAAGCGTAAATTTTCAGTGACCAAGAAGGCTAAAGATAAATAGGCACATTCCCAAATTACATTTTTGCGGTAGAAGAACTGCGTTGCGAGACTTACGTTTTTGTACATGTTATGTTTTTGATTGGATCTTGGTTTAAAGATAGACTTTGTAGTACGGTTTGGGAGGTGACACCTACCTACCTAGCCTACCTTTCGTTCCACTTGTAGTTACATGATTTAAGTTTTCGAAACAGTTCTTAAACGTTAAGAAAACCTAACACAATGTCGAAAATAAGTTTAAAAACGTACAATGTAAGAAATGTTTTTTGCACCTTTGCAATGAAAGAAAGAATTCACTGGTTTCATTGTGTAAATTTACTTATATTGCCGAAATAAGTATTTCCATGGTTCTACATTGAAATCGATGCAATGTTTAGTAAAAGTTACACGAATTTTACTGATTGTAAAAATGTAATATGGACAACTGTCTGTCTGAGATTTTTTTTTTTATAAAAACATACATATCTACTTACAAATTTTGTCATTTTCACTAGCCCACAGTATGAACATTGGTAAAACAACAAAAAAGCTCTACGTGATAATTATTATATTTTTTGTTTTGTAAGGCTCAAGGAGTGACCGCCACGTGTGGAAGTTGCTAAAATATACCATTGTCCAGTGCCCAGTGGTGGAAGTCTCTATCAGAGACCTATGTCCAGCGTTGGAATTCCTTACAAGAGACCCATGTCCAGCGGTGGACGTCTATGGGTTGATAACGATTACGACGACGAGGTACAAGTATTGCATTACATTATCATGTGAGATCGCAATTCGCAGTCAACGAACAAACTTGTACATGAATAAAACAAGATATATTTTAGGAAAAATTAAATCAACTTCGGTCCAGCAATCTCAGAAAAATTGGTGTACCAAACAAGAATATAGAATTATGCGTGTAACTTGGTAGGTATATAAGAATGATAACTATAGTTATGTTATATTCTAAAACTTTCCTGCAAATATGTAGATTACGATACTGAAAAAAATCATCATAAATCAGATCATTGGTTTTTGAAATAATCGCGAACGTACATACGGGTCGAATACAGAACCTCTTTTTTTGAAGTCTGTTATACAGTATAATAGCCATAGCAAGGTATTGGAAACGTAAACAAGATTCACTCTCGTGTGAACTTGAACCCGTTACCCGCGGGTCGGTCGACGACCCGCGGCCCGCGCCTCTGATGCGCTGCGAGTGTGACGTAGCTGTTTACGGTATTTGGTATTCGTTTGACGTGACGTAATCGAGATCGTGGTGATGGGCGATCGATCAATCTATTTTTAAATCGTTAATTTATTTAGTTTTAGATTACATTTAGAGATAATGTTGTCGATCTTTGTCTCTCGAAATTAAATTGAAACCGATATGGAATAATGAATATATTACATACACTTCCAATAAAACGTATTAGATATATACTCATACGTGTCGAATTGATAACCTCCTTTTTATGAAGTCGGTTAAAAAAGCACGCATGGGCATAGCGCGCTCACCATGTATATGTGTTAAACCCGTGATAAAGACGACAACATATTTTATACTTAACATTTTTTAAGCTCCTGCCAGACATCCTTGAACTTTTAAACTTTAAGGGCGTCTGGCAGGGGGTAGCAACTATGATAAGTGTCCGGCAATTGGTAAGGCGATTTTTAAAGTTATCCTGAAGAAAATATAAAAAATAGACTTTATACTTTGACGTAAGGTTTTTGCACCTTTATTACACGTTATCTCCCAAAGTAACCATGATTCCAACTTCATAGTCGCTGATCGTTCTTACCTGTGTTGGAGACATACACAGAAACTTTCAGCTGTTATAATATAACGAAGGTCTGGACGTCGTGGGCTCTTGGGCTATGCTATGGCTTGACCGATTTGGAAAATTCTTCTTTTATTTGAAAGGGTATACTTTCGATGTGGTCCCATGGTCATCAGATCAGGATCTAATCATGGAATCCTGGACAAATCGAGGGAATTCTTCAAATATTTTTGGTATATTGAAGTCGGTTTAATTTTTTCTAAAATATAGCTTGTTTTTAACCCCCGACGCAAAAACGACGGGGAGTTATAAGTTTGATGTGTCTGTGGGTGAACCGATTTGCATGCAGTTTTTTTTTGTTTGAAAGGTGAATTAGTCGAGAGTGTTGTTAGATATGTTTGATGAAAATCGATCCAAGATGGCCACCGCTACAAAATGGCGGATTACATATTTTTTCACAAATCCCTTAATATGGGTATCAAATGAAAGGGCTTGTCTAGTAGAATTGTACTATGCAAATTCAAGATGGCCGCCACCACAAAATGGCGAATGTCGGGGGTTTATTAAATTATTAATTTATACTTGTTAATAACTGACTTCAAAAGAGGTGATTAATTCGACACTTATGTATGTATGTACCTAATATAACTCTGATATCCCTATGGTTCTCCTCAGTCCTGATTTGATACCGCAAGGATACTTCGACCATACGATAGATCTTTCAATCGCCCGCTGTATGATCCCACCAACCTTTCCTAAACCGCACATCAAAATTTGATCTTAGAACACATCATCAGCATCATGATCAACCCATTACCGGCTCACTACAGAGCATGGGTCTCCTCTCAGAGTGAGAAGGGTTTTGGCCATAGTCTACCACGCTGGCCAAGCGGATTGGCAGACTTCACACACCGTTGAGAACGTTATGGAGAACTCTCAGGCATGCAGGTTTCCTCACGATGTTTTCCTTCACCGTTAAAGCAATTGATATTTAAATACTTAAAACGCACATAACTCCGAAAAGTTAGAGGTGCGTGCCCGGGATCGAACCCACGACCTCCGATTACAAGTCGGTCGTCCTAACCACTAGGCTATCACAGCTTCTAGGTTTAGGTATTCTCCGAGGCACGGAGAATGACTAAGGTGCATTCCCTAAGCTCTCTTCAGCTGTAGGTACTTTTTCTTTGTGTGTACAATAAAGTATTATGCTATTCTATTCTAAGGTGCTACAGTGGAACCAAAGTAGATAAGGATTTTTACCAAGGATATATTTATTCAGTATACTGTAACGAGTAGATGGCACTAAGGCAATCTTAGGCCTTAGGCTCGACGATGTGAGAAAAAAATCAAATCATGCCGTTTAAAAAAATAAAGAATGATAATTAAGAAAAAACATCAAAATAACTTACTTTTTCCGATTTAGAATCATTTTTCTATTTTGAATTTACAGCGAATTTAGATTAAGTTCGCCATGCTGACAAATGTGATTTAATTTATTTAGATTAAGTTCGCCATGCTGACAAAGGACATGACCAGTGCCTGCCTACCGATTAGGAAAAATGTGCAGGATTTCTGCTTTTACAGTAAGATTCAAAAATTAAAGCTTAATTTAATATGGATTTATTATTTCGAAAAAGGCCATGGTTTAAAATATCTAAAAAAACAGTATGTTTATTGATTCCGCTTTTTCCTTTTATTTACTACTCCATCAGAATTGCCAGAAAGGTATGAAATGTACGAAATTGGTACCTTTTAGGTGACCTTATTTTCAATTTAACTTTTATTTATACATTCTTTGACGTTTCCATTGCTACCAGATTTTTATAAAAACAAATATTGCTGGGGACAAAAAGAGATTGGTATGAATCACTAGCTCGGTTTCTACAGTAGCTATATGAGTAACTTTAGAAAGGTGTCAAATATTATGAGTCTTTTTTTTTAAATAAAAATAGCGAGCAAACAACAACAAACCATTATTATTAACAGAATAAAAACTTAGTATTGGATTTTGTACCTGGAAGTCCCTTAATGAATGACGACCTCTGACTCCTGACGTTCTCTTGCGTTCCGAGAATATTGACTTTTTGTTACGAAAGTCAGTGGCACTACAGCTTCGTACTTTATCTAGGTTTCGAACTTTTTCAGGGTCTCGTTCGTAGGATTCACGACATACCATTGTGCTTAGTCTAAATCGGAGCACTCGAAAACGAACTCGAAAACTATTGATCGATTTCAGAGTAAAATAGACCTAAAATGGCTTGTATTAAGGTTTGAGTTCGCCAATACATTCAGCATTGTTCGAATGCTGAATGTATTGGCGAACTCAAACCTTAATACAAGCCATTTTAGGTCTATTTTACTCTGAAATCGATCAATAGTTTTCGAGTTCGTTTTCGAGTGCTCCGATTTAGACTAAGCACACATCTGGCAACACTACACCATTTATACAAATAATAATCATTCATGAAAGTTTTACGAAATAACTCTGCTATTCGATATTAGATGGCGCTAGGCAATGTCTAATCAAGTCTAAAATGTAAAAAAAAATATTTTCTACTATTCAACGTCATCTATATAGGTGGAACTTTGCTATAAAAAGTAAAGCTATTTATTATTTGTTCAGAATAATTTAAATTATTCAGATTTGCTTGAAACGCCTAGCGCCATCTAGTATCGAAAAGCAGAGTTATTTCGTTTTAAAGTTTTATGAAATAACTCTGCCCCTCGATACTAGATGGCGCTAGGCGTTTCAAGCAAATCTCAATAATTTAAATTATTCTGAACAAATAATAGAAAGCTTTACTTTTTATAGCAAAGTTCCACCTATATAGATGACGTTGAATAGTAGAAAACCATTTTTTTTTACATTTATACTTGATATTCCACAATGTTTAGCGCCATCTAGCATCGAAAGGCAGAGTTCTTCGTAAAACTTTTCTTTATTTTTCTCAGTTTTCTGAGCCTTTAGATCCCTGAAAGTTTTTTATCTGAAAACTAGAGAATATAAGAATTCCAAAAATAAAACAATCTTTGCTGCACATTGATTTTTGACACCTAGGCAAGTGCCCATAGTGCCACTGGTCATGTCCTTTGATTTAATTTAAGATTTGACTGTGGAACCCCAAAAAGACAAGAAGCTCGTTAAAAGACGCGTGCTCGCGAAGTATGCGCGGAATCCAGATGACATTCTCGAAATCTATAACAGACGCAAAAACCCAGGTCCTATGGCATTTGGACACGTCTATAGGTATTTACATTTTAATCTTAAACAACGGAGCTATGAAAAAAGCGAGTGAAACGATGCCGAACGAAAAATGTGCTGGTCGTTTTTGACCGATTTAAAAAAAAAGCAGATTATCAATTCTGCCATGCTTGCGATAAACGAACTACCTAAGTACGTTTTTCATCAATATTGATATACGTTTAGAATCAGCTTATCAGGTTGATTCCAAATCTATATTTAACTCAATTTTGACGAAAACCGTACACATGTTTGACCACGCATTTCTCCGAAACTGTTAATCTGATTTTGACCATTCTTTTTTGTATTATTTTTATTTGTATGAATATTTGTCCACGCATTTCTCCAAAACTATCAATCTAATTGTGACTATTATTTTTTATTTTCATTTGCTTACATTAACTTCAACTTAGAGTACAGTCTGTGCAAGCATTGCGGGTCTCATCTCTAAAATCACTCGCTCCTTTAAAAGAGGAGGCCTGTGCCCCACAGTGGGACGTCAAAAGCGCTGCATTGGATGTTTATATCTCTTCGCAGTTCGCTACGGTCCTCGCTCATTCAAAATTCAAAATCATTTATTTCACTTAGGCCAACGTGTGGCTCTTATGACATGTCAAAAATCTACCACCGGTTCGGAATGCTGATTCTGCTGAGAAGAGCCGGCAAGAAACTCAGCAGTTGCTCTTTTCAAAACAAATGTTACAATAAGTGGCTTAACTATCTTGTGGACAGCTGAAGCAAAGCCGAATAGAATAGACATATTTTTTATTCAAATAAACTTTTACAAGAGCTTTCTAATCGACAAATGAATCTACCACTGGTTCGGAATGGTGCTTACAATTCTACACATGTGAAGAAGGGCACACAAAAGTAGCCCCATTACCGACGACGGAATTGAAATCGCTATTTCCGTGGCCCCGATTAAAAGATAACACCTAACATACCGAGGGCTCGATGTATGTACGTAGCAGGTACACGGGTAATACCAATATATAATTTCTTTTAAAGGTCACTTGATGTTTTCCGTATGGGGTGTATGTCGGTCCGAGCGCGACAATAAAACTCTGTGAAATTTTTTATCATTTCCGCAGTATGCCATATTCCCAATTCGTAAAAATTTTATATGTACCTATGCTGTTATGTCTCGTTCTGGCATGTGAGATTTTAAAAGCATTAGAGTGAGACAAAATAAAATTTGCCAATACACAGAATCCTTATTAGATTAATCACTGAACACGGAAGTCGGAGCAATTTATGTGAAATTTTATATGACTTCCGTAGTCATTTATGTAATGCGTTCTATGTACCAACTATTTTGTCTCGTTCTGTCATGTGAAATGCGCGAGAGTAAGAGAAAATAAAATTTGACAGTAAAAAATTAAACACAAAACACAGAAGTCGGTGCAATTTCTGTGATTATTAGAGTGCCGTATCATAAAAGGGTACCGTACCTTACCGTAAAAGGGTAAAAACGGAGCCCTATTAATATCACTCTGCTGTCTGTCTGTCCGTCTGTCCGCCGGTCACAGGTCTCTAGCTGTCTAGCTAGTCGTAGATGAAATGATGCACAATCTTGAAATTTTGGTATCTGGTGGAAAACGTTGATAAAACCAAATATTATTTATCTAAAATATAAAAGGTGACTGACTGACTGACTGATCTATCAACGCACAGCTCAAACCACTAGACGGATTGGGCGAAATTTGGCAAGCAGACAGCTATTATGCCGTAGATCCGCTAAGAAAGGATTTTAAAAATTCAACCACTAAGGGGGTTAAATTGGGGTTGAAAGTTTGTATGAGATATATATGAATCCACGCGGACAAAGTCGCGGTAACAACTCGTAAAAGATAGATAGTGTGGATCATAGCTGGCGCCAAAACCGTGACGTACTTACCTACCACCGAATACCGATAAACCCTTCTTCAAAATGGCGACATGGAAGCCCGCGGGCGATCGACGTAATTTTTTTTTATGTCGTTTTATGTAAAAGAGCAAATCCAGCATCCAGTTCTATATAGTATGTATATGAGCGGATGGAATATAAAAACGGATCGTGGCCTGATGAGATCAGTACACGTCGATAACGCGAAGATGAGAGTTCTGGTTAGTTTCTCCTCACTAGTTTGTTCTTTGCGGTGATTTTTGTTTTTGTTTGGTGTGATAAGTTTCATTTTGGTGATATTTGCTTAACTCAAACGCAATCAATTAATTAGTCTAATAAGTCATTTAACTAATTATCATTGAATAATTTAACTGCCTCGGTGGACTAGTGGTTAGCTTGCGGAGCACGAGGTCCAGGATTCGATTCCCGGCTCGGGCCAAAAAATTATGAGTCAGTGCCAGCCCGTAGTTGGAGGTTGACGGTGTTAGATAGATACACCCCCGTGCCTCGAAGAGCACGTAAAGCCGTCGATCCTGCGCCTGATCTCTCTCCGGTTGTGTTGCATTGGCGTCCCATCGGACTTATGAGAGCGAAGGAATAGAGAATGCACGTGTGTGCGCACACTTTTTCTCTATAATATCTCCTGCGTAGTTGAAGAAAGAAATTGGCCGCCGTGGCCGAAAATCGGTCAGGAGACATTATTTAATTTGGCTGTCATTTGCTGTACTAATGAACCGTTAGCGGACTCTGAGAGTGAAATTTTTAATTCTGCAATTTAATTCTAAGGAGTTCTTTAAGTAACCATTAGCGATTCTGAGTGCGACAGTTAATCTCTAAAATTAGTTGCCTTTACGCTGTCATTTGGTTAAACTAATGAAGCGTTAAGCTACTCTGAGAGTGAATTTTTTTGTAGTACTTTGAGTAACCAGTAGCCACTCTGAGTGCGGCAGTTAATCTCTAAATGAGCCAGCTGTCTTCCGGCTGTCATTTGGCTGTACTAACAAATCGTCACCTGACCGGAGAGTGAAAGTTTTTGGATCTATATACTAATGAGTTTTTTAACTTTTTATGAATTCTTTACCAAAGAGGTCTTTGAGTAACCATAAGAGACTTTGAGTGCGGCAGATAAAATCTCTAAATGAGCTGTCTTTCCGCTATTTGACTTTCTCGATAAAGGAACCCAAAGCGTCGATGGTAATCGATCCCACCACCACTATTACATTCCCATTAAGTCCCATCGCTGGGCATAGGCCTACTCTCATATAGTAGAGGGGAATTAAGAGCTTAGACCCGCCACGCTGTTACGATGAGGTTTGGCGGACTTTAACGACTATTGTCACGTGATAGTGATTATAACCGATACCGACGGCTTAACGTGCTCTCCAAAGTACGGGGGTGAAACACCGCGAATTTCAAACCTCGGACTGGAGTATTCCGAGGCGTAGGCTAAGTTTTATAGATCAAACCCTTTTTGTAACTTTTTGTTGGTAAATAAATGATTTATTTATTTATTTAAAAACAGAAAAACCCATCACGTAACAATTTTTGGCCTGACTCGGGAACCGAACCCGAGACCTCGCGATCCGCAGTCGAACGTGCCAACCGCTACACTAGCGAGGCAGTTAACGAGGTCCAACTAATCATATAAGTTTAGAGTGAGGTAGTTTTATCATTTATCGAAATACACACAGACATATATACTTCAATTTTATTTATTTGTTCATATAAATAAGATAATGTATTCCTATTTCAAATTATACTGACATATGCACTATAACAAAGGCAATAAAATTTACATACTGATCGTTAAAAGCACATAAAGAGCTTGAACTAAAATTAATCACTCTTTTACAATTGAATCGTAGGTGTTTTGAATATTATTTTTTTCGTGGAAATGTTGCATAAAATCCTCAAAACAATGCATATTCAAAGAGTTACAAAAAAAAATAGAGCAGACCAAAATTCTTTGTTTCGATTCAGCGATTTTACGAAATAAATATATGTACATAGTTCTATTAATTATTATAATCTGTTAAAAATCTGGATACACACTGTCGAAAAGAATGTCATGTCAAAAGTAATGTAGGCAACTATGTTATTAATTACAAGTATGTACGTATGCTACTATTTACCTACGTATGTTCCAAGCGTCTAAAAACTGAGCCCATTTTGATGAATGATGTGTCAATCGATTCTTTACTATGTTCCAGATGACGTTCAATTTATTACGAACAAAATCAATATGGCACATATTACATCAAAAAAGTAACCATCGGAAGAACTTGTCAACTGTATTCAATTAAATATATCTGAACAGTAATAAACCAAAAGACCTTCATAACCGCATACCGATATTAGAATCGCTAATCTATTTATCAGAAGCAGGATAAAAGGTTTTTACTATATTTGTTTAATTGAAACCTACGTTCAATAAAGCCATTTATCATATATCTGCATAACATTAGGAAAAAACGAGTAGGTATGTTATAAATAAATGCATGCCATTAATAAGTCTTGTGACTTGCGTTTTTTGCGAATGAAAAATAATGATTTTGATTGAAACATTATTTTTCGATTAAATCACACTAATATCACACTATCACACTAATATTATAGTGTGTAAGTGTGTGTGTGAACCGATTTGGCTGAAATTTTGAATGGAGATAGATTAAGCCCTGACTTAACACAAGGTTCCTCTTTTTATCCTGAAAAAATCTACAGTTCCCACGGGATTTTGAAAAACCGAAATCTATAGCTACAGCTATAGGTAGATTACTAAAGCAAAATTCCTTGAAAGTAGGTATAAAGGTTGGAAAAGGGAGCGGGAACGGAAACTGGAAATTCACAATTCCCTCGGGATTTGTGAAAAACCGAAATTCACGCGGGCGAAGCCGCGGGCAGAACCTAATAAATATTAAATATTAATAATATACCTATAACCTACTGATTGAGACTTTCAGAACTTTTCGGTTATTAAAACGTATGTACGAGCATGTTCGCGACTATGTACTTATTTCAAAAACCAATGAACTGATTTTGATGATATTTTCATTAACTTAATTTGCATACTTTCAGGAAGGTCTTAGCATATAACGCATCAAGTTATCATTCTTGTATAAACGTAACACGTATAAATGTACTCTTATGTCACTATTAATATTTTTGATTGGTACACCAATTTTTCTGTGATTGCTGGACCGAAGTCGGTTTAATTTTCTCTAAAATATTGCTTGTAACTATTTATTTTTACTAATTTAATTTACTAATAAAATTTATTTTATTTAATTAATTTAATTAATTTAATTTATTTAATTTACTAATACTTTTACTAATAAAATTTTTCGTTGGACAAACGCCTCGACCGTGTATTTCACAGTTTCAATTAGCAAACGAGTGCGACCTTCATAAGTCCGCATACCGACATTATAATCGCTAATCTCTTTATCAGAAACCCGTCCGGCCGTTTTTACTGTACAGGGCGGGGAATGAAATGTACCAAGGAATGTTCACAATCAGATGGGCAATTGCGGAATGCAGTCGCTATCGCCTTAGCTTCAAAGTTAAAATTATTCGAATTCCCTTAAACAAAATTTTACAATTATTGTTTTCATTTCACTAATTTTTACCGTATGCTAAAGTAAATAAAGTAGAGTTTGAGTTGTCATCAAAAAAGACGCGGCGCCTCGGCCACACTGTACTACGTTGGTGAGCGTTGTACGTTCATCAAATCAACCGATAAGTAGAGTTGGACATGAGTCTCTTTTATAAGTCACCTTTGCACGCTAAAATGACTAAACTACGCTTTTTCTGTTTCTACTACATTAGGTAAAGTGTGTGCACTGTGCAATAAAGATTACAAGCAAACAAACAAACAAGTCTCAAGTTGCAAGGATCGCCAAAGAACACGATCACATTATACCAGTAGTGTGGATAAATGGCGTTATTGAAATTCTTTTAGCTTTGTTTACGAAATTATAGAATGCGAGGTCTTAGTAATTCGAGGCATAGATAATCTGGAATAACGGGAGGTGAAGAAAGCCAGATATTCAGATGGTGGGGAATGGGGATGAAATTATTATTGTTTATTAATTTCATGTGGAATTTTAAAATGGCTCTCTAACAAGGGCGCAGTGACAATGTGGCTAATTCTGTTGTTCAAAATCTCTAAATCTAAACTACAATGACAGGGCTAAATATATTCCTATCTCTTTCACAGTGCTCCCTGTAGAAAAGGATAGCACTATTTTTAAACTTGTCATTTTAGTTTAGGTTTAGAGATTGTGTACAACAGAATTGGCCACAGTGACACAGTGGGGGTGTTTGCCCCGCCCTAGACACAGTTTTGTGGAACCGAACACTTTCAAAATAAGTAAAACCGCGCCTAAGTAGAAATACCCGCGCGCGAAATTATATAGCTCTCTTACTGCTCCGTAATTGATCAATTCGATGCCCCTCGCGTCCCTTTTTACCCTCCACCACCACCAATACAGCCTTTTAACGTCCCACAGCTGGACACAGGACTCCTCTCTCATAGGAGAGGGATTTAAAGCTTAGACCCGCCACGCTGCTCCAATGCAGGTTGGTGGGCTTTAACGACTATCGTCACATGATAGTGATAATAACCGGGACCGACTGTTTAACGTGCTCTCCGCGGCGCCGCGCGGGGGTGAATCACCGCCAACTACGAACTCCGGGCTGGCACTGAGAATTTCTTGACAGCATAAACCTCTATACTTATACCTAACAATAATTTGCCTGACCCGGAAATCAAACCCGGGACCTAGTGATCTACAGACATGAACAGACATGCTGACCACTAGACCAACGAGGCAGGCAGTTTTAACCCTCGCATACTTCCAATCACACAAGAGTCAACACTACTTGTTCCGTTCCTTACTCCTCCAAGTTATCTACCACGTTTGTAAAGAAAAATTTGAAATAGTCATTTTTTAGAATCCTCGGCTTTACCCTTCTCTGAAGCAAATCTTGGCTATGCCCTTGTTCTCTCTACTCAAACTTTCAAGATCGCATTAAAATTGTTAATCTTCCAGCGACTAGTCGGAAGACCTTCGCCATCTTGGGTGTCCACCCAATCATCATATTCATAATGCATACAATTAGGTTACAATGTAACAACAAAATGTATTCCTAGACAACGTTACCTTTTTATATTATAATGTGCGACCAGTTCCTAATGTCAAGTACACGTAGGTACCTGCACTAAAGGTCCTTACACACATGACATCTCTATAAAAGTCCTTTTCTTATTAATTCATTGTCTCACTTGACTTGTACACGCGTAAGAAGTCATACTTTGCATGCAAATAATTAATAACAATCAGACTAGATGGCGCGACAGACGTACGACAGACAGATGGCCATGTTTGTTTGTGAAGCGTCGGACAGTCAGTAGGTTCAAGTAGCTCGCTAATCTCTCGACTGTCACACGTTGCCAACCTCAACATGTCGTTTTTCGTGTCATCTTGTGTGCGCGCATCATAAAAATTCACTCTCATTATTTTTTTAAACGCGCCTAAAGATGTTAAACTTCAAAATTTGGACATCCAACGTCGGTGAACCATCTAGTTACCTCTACTTGCCTCAATTTTGCTTTTCAACGCAACAGTCTGAAATGCACTGTCACTATCAAAAGTTTGGAGCGTAGAGTTATCGTCATAAAAGCGATTAAATCGCCGAACGCTGGTAAAAGTATAGTGTACTAGTACCTTAATACAGTAAACCAGTTCAGCGGACATACATTTTAATTTAGATCGGTGCAGAACCTTTTTAAGTCTTGATACGTGCAATATTGTCAACATAAATTAGAATCAATCACGAATAAATATAAGATTTCGTATTGTTTAACAGTAGGAGAAAATAAACAACTAAAAGTTTAAGTTTTTAAAGAGCAAATGGCGAAATCTTAGTTGGCTAAAATCTGAGCCTCTACCTAGGTATTTCCTGTTTTTTTGAATCACGCCGCATAGAGTTAATAATATTTCAGAATAGCCAATTTAATTGTTTTATTTTTGTGAGAATTATTTTTTATATTTTTTAACAAAAAATTACAAAAGTTGTGGAACAAAAGTCATCATTCAGTATGACGCATAGAAGTTGCCTATAGAAGCGTTTTGGTATTTTAAAATTTACTTTATAGATTTTATACTCATTTCAGACCTCTAGCTGGTTTCCGTTATTAGACTGTGTTAATCTATCAATTTGTATGGTGATTTCACAGATTTGACTCTATAGATTAATCTTTAAAAAAAAAAACAAGCATATTAGCCATGACAAAAATGACTAATATTCCCCCTTCAATTAAGTGAAAATTTGTGCTAGGAGTGGTTACGACAATAGTGAACGAATTTGAATACTTAGCAATAGAACGATATATTCAGGAAGCCTCACTAATTTAGGAGTATACAATTATTTAAATACCTCATACATATAAATTTTTTACAGATCGTTTCCGCCCTCCTCGCCTGCGCGTCAGCGGCGCCCTCTGGCTTATTGCCATATGCGGCTTTTCCGTTCGCACCTATATCGCCATATGCAGCGCTCTCTGTCGCACCAGTGGCGGTAGCGCCAGTAGTTGTACCGGAAGTGCCGGCTGGTGACATCCAAGCTGCTGCCATAGACGCCCAGGTAACTGTTGCACCTATAAGAACTGTCAATTTCTCTCTATCAACATCATCTCTCCCACTCGCACCTGTCACTGTATATAGCGCATCTCTGTCGCATCAGTGGCGATAGCCTTACTAGTTGTACAAGTGGCATCAGCTGGTGACCATCAGGCTGCTGCTATAGACATCAGATTACTGGCATTTCTCTAAGGACTGTCATCTATTTTATTATCTTCATTATATCAACAATCTTCATGAAATTAATGGTCATTGACAGAATGAACCATATCTGATCACATTCATCATATTTCAAGAATGTGTGACTCCTTAATTTGTCATCATCTTGAAATAGTAGTGTATCCATTCTGTTACGATGTAAACGCTTTAAAATTCCTCTAATGAAGAAAGTGATTCATTGGTCAAAGGTATTAAAACTAGAATTTTTGTACTACAGGTGAAAATCGCCGACCAGGCCCGTTTGCTCGCCGACCAAGCTAGAGAGTTACAAGAACAAGCCGCCGAAAACATAGATGAAGGAGTTATGGAAGCCAACGACATCACCAAAGAGAAATCCGAGGAAGCCTTCTGGGCTGCTGAGGAGAAGAAGTATCAGGAACTCAACGAAGCGCAAATCAATGAAGCTAGACTGGCTGCCATGGAAGCAAGCCAAGCCGCTTCTAATGCAGAAGCTATGGAAGAAAAAGCTGAAATGAAAAGTGAAGCCACTGAAGCTAAGGCGGAAGAAAAAATGGAAGTGAAAGCCGCCGACACCGAGAAGCCGATGGAAGCTGAAATGAAAGAAGCCGAGAAGAAAGACGACACTGTTGAAGTTAAAGCCGCAGTCCCCGAAGCGCCTAAACCTGAAGATGCTTTAGCGGCATACAAATCAGTTAAAGCAGTTTTCCCAGCGCCTATCGCTGTTGCTCCAGGGTTCAACTTCCAGCCATACGTTGCTCCGATCTCCTATCAAACTGCTTACAGATCGTTCCCTGTAGCTGCTCTCCATAACGTCTACCAACCCACCATAGCCATTAAGCACGCGTGGTAATACGAGAAAATTGAAAGACTAATAAATTGCAATTAACGTTATGGTTATTTTTATTGTGGAGCACCTTCTATACATATATTTTAGGCAAGCGGTTTCCAACCTAGCCCGCAGTCTTTCTTCGTCAGTCAGTTCTTTAACTCAGAGGCTATTTAAAAATGAATGCCACTAAACCTATTTTTTATTCTTTGAAGGTTTGCTATGAAATGTTATTTTTATTTCACACAGTAAAGCAGCAAATGTACATTGAACTAATTCAGTTACTTTCATTTAGTGATGATCCTAAGTTAGAGAATAACCCCCCAGGAACTTCTCATTGCTTTTTCCATCGTCCACTGAGTGACACTGATTTCATTTATAAGGCGTATAGTTAGTGACTAAGTGTAGAAGCCGTATTTCATCATTGGCATGGCAACGCACTTTTGAAGACTTTGGTCTTTAGGCACATAGGGATTTTAGATGAGAAGACCCACCAACGATTTCTTTTTCTACTTTGCTTCTGGAAGCTTTAAATACATACGAGGGTAAGCAGCGATATTATTTAGGGTTAGTTAGCACACCTGAGTTACGAAACCGTAGCCGCGATACCACTGAAGTTAATGACATGTTCAACATATGCGAAACAGAAGCGAAATTGCCTGTTCTAACGCAGAAAGACCAGTGACTGTAAGCTGAGATCTATGGGGTGCTAGCCAGGTAATCTCCAAGTGTGCCTGGGTGCTGCTGGTCCTCTTGGATACGTCCGAGGGGAAGAGCAGTATTTGGGCCGGTGCACCCCGGTAACATGGTTAATAATTTCGGGGATATTGTTAGCCATGGCCAATGACCTGGCGGAGGGAGGTTTCTCCGCGTGTCCCTCTGATTAGCAGAGGGCACTGCGGATGAAACTGGGGGTGAGACACCCCGGGGCGGGGGGCAGCGATGCCCATCGCGGGAGGAAGAAAACCTCGTTAAAAAATTACGGGAGGGCGCGAGCCTCTGGAGGGACAGCCCAGAGGCGAGCGGGAGCCCCAGCTGGGGCGGCTGCCGGATACCTGGGATGCATACTTTGGGTTCCCCAGGCGTCCAGCACACAGCATGAGGGTCATGCCGTGGTGGTTTTAGTGGGTATACCCGTTGGAGTCCCACAAAACCTTCGTTCTGCCGCATTCGAAGCTGAGATCTATAGAGCGTAGGTACTCTCACTCTACTCTCTTTGACACTTGAGACAGAGTTCAAACGGGACACGAATATGTCCCTGACATAAATCTCATTTCAACTCTATCTGAAGTCTGAGTAGAGTCAGAGTACGCTCTATAGATCTCAGCTTATGTATCTACGGGAAAAAAGGCTAAGGGCCTGTTTCACCACCTTATGATAGGTAAGTGTCAGATAGCTTATTCACAACTTTCGTCTTTGTCACTTGACATAAAGTAAGAAAAAATGGATAATAAATAATAACATTTTAGACTATAATGATCGAATTTAGTATACCTATTATACGTAATTGGTTTGATATTGGGTATTGATTGAAAGCAATTTTACGTTAATATTGTTATTAGCAAATTGTCTGTTATAACAGAATTTATACAACAAATCACTTGTTCAACATTTTATCATACAATTTGTGACGGTTGTAACCACAGTGATATCGCTGCAGCTGGTTGTAACAATATTAAAGTAGCTAGAAATCACTCTTTGAGTAACAACATTAAAAGTCCATATTTCCACCCTAATCCATATTAATATTTTATGTGTCTAAGTGTGTATGTTTGTCTGCCTGTTACCTGCTTCCTGCTTTTGACGGGCAAAGAGGTAGCTTGTATTCTAAAGACAGACATATAATACGATTTTTTTCTCGGGTAACCAAAAATTTCCCACGGGAAATAACCTAAATCTCTGCGGTCGATGTAATGGGCAGTGACTAATGTTTGTACATAATATTATTATGTGCGTGCATGTGCTAATACAGTGGTGATATGCAAATTAAAATCAAACTTCATTCTTAAACTCCGAGATTTCATCATTAAAATCTGAAGTTTTATAGTAAAATAGCCCTAAGTACACAAAGCCGAGTTCAAAGTGCATCACATAAGGACATTAGATCAAATAAACGATAGATCAAACAATCGATTGGTAGGAGTTAAACATTTTCAAGTTCAATGCCGTACGCACTGCCTCGGTGGTCCAGCGATTGGCGTGGTGGATTCCAGATCATGAAGTCCCGGGTTAAATTCCCGGGTCGGAACCGGAGGAGTTGAAAGTTGACGGTGTCAGAACTAACGGTTTTACGTGCTCTCCGAGGCACGGGGACGTAAAGCCAAGTTCCGCGCGGCCCAGTCGCCTTTCTCTGATGCACGTTTCTAGAACATGGCGTCACAAACCACGCGTTTCCTGCATCCATCCCGCTCTAGGCTGTTGAAGTTAAAAAGCATCTTGTTTTTTTTTACATTCAACTACAATAACATATTTTTTATTACGTTTAAGTAAACAAGTCATCCAGTATAGCCTGTTGTTAAAGTACAGAATATAAAAACGGTACGTATTGTGAACTTGGTATTCAGACATCAATAATCATCCATTGAGCCAATATGAGAGAACTGGTCAGTACAACTTTCTAAATTATTTACGTATATTTTCTCCTTTTTAGGATAGCGGTGATAGCCTTAGCGGTTAAGACTTCGGCCTCCCTTTCAGCGGGACCGAGTTCGATCCCGGGCATGCACCTTAACTTTTCGGAGTTATGTGCGTTTTTAAACAAATAAATATCACTTGTTTTAAAGGTGAAGGAAAAAATCGCGAAGAAAACTGCACGCCTTAGAGTTCTCAATAATGTTCTCGAAGACGTGTGAATTCCACCGATCCGCACTTGGAGTAGACTACGGTCTAAACCCTTAACCTGAGAGGAGACCCATGTCTTGTAGTGTGCCGGTAATGGGTTGATGATGATGATGATGAGGGTTTCATACCCAAACGTGTACCTAATACTAAGCCTCCGCTGTCTGTCTGCCTGGAACCCGTATTCGATTATTTTTTTACAGGTCCTAACCGCTCTCATCGCCTGCGTATCTGCAGCGCCCTCTATATTAGCGCCGTATCCATACACGCTACCAGTCGCACCGAATGGAAGTGCACCTTTATCGAGCGCACCGACGATATCCCCTGGCGACCTCGAAGCTGTTGCTATAGATGCTCAGGTAACGTGTGAGCCACATGAGGTTCACAGAAAGACTGTGAGCCACATGAGGTTCACAGAAATACTGTGAGCCACATGTGGTTCACGGAAGTCACACAAAGTCTGTTTCACACTGATCATCTGAGTGTTTACAGTGGTCCATAACTGATGATGAAATCATGGTATGTCTTAGAACATCTGTTAGTCACATTTGGTCCAGGCAAGACATACAAATTCTATTTCACTTTTATTTGCCTATGTTTCTAAAGCACCGTATTTCTTGACACCTACTTGAGCATTCGCAGCGTCCTTTATCTGATGATGAAATCATAGAATGTCTTACAACGTATGTGAGTCACATGTGGCTCAAAGAACGTCTGGTAAAGTCTGTCACCCACATGTAGTCCATGGAAAGCATATAAGTTCTATTTCACAAAATACAATTTTATTTCGACAGGTAAAATTAGCTGATCAGGCTCGTTACCGCAGTGACGAATCTAAAGAGGAAGCCGAACTATTAGCCGAACAATTAAACCTAAATAAAGAACTTCTCAACGATCTAGAAAAAGAAAAAGTAGAAGAAGCATTATGGGCTGCAGAAGAGAAGAAATGGCAAGCTGTTAACGAAGCACAAATCGCCGAGGCCAAACTCGCTGGATCTATCGCTAGCAAAGTTGCTCCAAAGGCTGAAACTGCTGAAATTAAAAGTGAAACAACCGAAATGAAAACTGAAGAAAAGACGGAAATCAAAAGTGAAGCCGCTCAAGCTGAAATAAAAGCGAAATACGAAAACAAAATGGAAGCAACCGAGATTGAAACCGAAGGAACATTGGAGACGAAAGCCGCTGATACCGAAAAGATAGTTGAGGCCAAAATGCCGGTCGAGGCTATGAAGGAAGACACTGTTGAAGTTAAAGCTGTAACTCCAAAAAAACTAGAAGACGCTTTGGAGACTTTCAAAACAGCTTCCGAAGCACTTGCAGCAATCGCACCAGGTATTAGTTTCCAACCCTACGTTTCTCCAACATCCTACAATCAATACCTCGTCTTTAGTTCGCATCCTTTTCAACATTTACCAGCGTTTCCTTACCCACCCGCTTTAGCCGTAAAGAACGTATGGTGAATGTGAGAGCTACTCGTATGTCCAAACAGGAGGCTAATAAATTAATCATTCCGTTGTAAATTGTTCTCGAGTTTATTATTTTCATCCTTTAACTCTCGCACTTTACGTCCGTCTCCAGGATGCCTCTCATCAAGATTGGTTCAGCGGTTAACCTAATTTTTAATTAACTTCAAAAAAGGAGGTTCTGTATTCGACCCGTATGTATGTATGTTCGTGATTATTTTAAAAACCAATGATCCGATTTTGATGATTTTTTTCACTATCGTAATCTACATACTTTCAGACAGGTTTAAGTATATAACACACCTAGTTATCATTCTTATCTACGAAGTTACACGCATAAATGTACCCATATGTACATTGTACATGTTCTGATTGGTACACCGATTTCTCTGAGATTGCTGGATTTCGCGGCGGAGATGTACTACTTGTTTCCAAGGTATTTCTCTTTCATCGAAATAGGACCTATTGCATTTTTTTTATCTCAAACTGCATGATCATTGCCATTTCAATTTGTAGACAATACTATGACGTTAATTGTGTCTACAAGTATTTTTGGTATGCAGGCGTGGACGCCGCGTACCGGCGCGTGCTGGAGGCATTTGTAATTGCATATTGTGATCTGATTACACCTACTTAACCATTATTGAATTAAAAATTAAAAACTAAATAAAATAACCGTAAATTAAAAATTTAAGTAAGCCTCGACCTGTGGGAGAAAACCCGACGTCCCACCACCCTCCTGCTCTAAACATCAGAACCTTGATCACTATGAAGTGTCTACTAAGTACTCCTCGAGTCAAATCTAAGTGTAAATAAAACCGCATTCAAATCGGTGTAAATACCTATTGTGCGTTTAAGATCCCCACCGTAGCCAACAAAAGAGCTGATCCTTAGAAAACATGTCTAAGAACCATCGCTAGAAAGCTTGCTTTAAAATAAAAAATTGCATTCAAATCGGTTCACCCATTTAAGAGCTACGGGTAGGATACACAGACAGATAGACAGACACACATAGTAGTCGAACTTAAAATACCCATCTCTTTGCGTCGGGTGTTAAAAAACGTTAATTCAGTAAGATAAACAAACATATTACTTAATTATAGACAAACAATGATAAATAATAACAAGGCACTTTCATCGAACATTTTGGGCTAAAGTTTACTGGAGCATATTGAATGAAAATGCAAAAAAAAAAATTATAGCATTTTATGAGTATTTTAGTTAGTCTTTCAATAATTTAATCAGTTCTGCATACCACAGAAGTAATTGCATACAGTGGCGCACAAATTGAAATTGTAATAGGCCTAATTGCTTGTACACGTCTATAAAATTGTGGAGGTCACTTCTATATCTACAAAAGTAAAACAACATAATTATTTATTAAACCTTTATATCTGAAAGCCAAAAGAAAATATTTTCAAAAGACCAACTTCTAACGCCCACTAGCGACTGTGTAAAAACAGAAATTATTTTTATAAGTACTTTGTAGTTTAGTCGGTTTTTGAAAATACTTAATTTTTATTTTATATTTTAAGCTTTTTAATGTAAGTTACAGTTAACAGCTAACAGCTAAACAGCGTAGCTTACCAGCGTAGTACTACTGCAGCATCAGAATTGATGAATTGGAAGCAGAATTTTTAATGGGACACTAATGGGATTTTAATGGTACATTTAATGGGAATTTTTATGCACCATCAAACATAGTCAAGGACCATCCCAATTAAACACGCTATATAATAAAGAAAACCATACTCAAATACGTTCATCCTTAAGACCTCAGACTGCCAACCCGTATTGGAAAAGCGTGGAGGGTCTTATTTCTAAATCCTTCGATTCTATAAGAGGAGAGGCATGTGCCCAAAAGTGGGACGTTAAGGACCTATCTACGATAACACACGCACAGACAAAACAAAGCGATCAAACATACAACGCCCCTATGCGTAGGGGGTTAAAATATAAATACATTGATGGATTCTCAGCATGGCCGATTACAAAACGACATGCCCCGGTAACCTGGTTCTGCTTGTGCTACGTGAACAGAAATTGTAATTGCATGAATCAGATCCAGATAACGAAAGTGTATTTATTGTTTGGCAAATTTCCTAGTAGAGCCAGGCCAGGCGCACTCCGCATTACCTACAGTGCGCTACAAGTACCTAGCGCGCTCCGGTCGGTCGGGCCCATTCCATAACCCTTACTTAGTCGGAAGGGGCAAGAGCTACGTGACAGAAAGAGAAACGAATAAACGACGAGAAAGAATAGAATAACGAGAAAGAAGAGAAGAAAGAATCTTAACCTACTATTAGGTTAAGATTTTGTTTTCATGTCATTGTTCATGCGAGGTCTTTAGGCTTACTGGTCTGTGGGTAAAATGTAGCCAGTAAAGTCTTCGGGATGCAAGCTATCCGTGCCGCATTTCATCAATATCAAGTTTTTATTATTTTACGGAGGAACCCTAAGTAATTCCGGGTTAAAGAGTAGCCTGGATCGCTCCTCGTATTCTTTCTTTCATAATCCTGTCTGTGAAAGTCGCGTCAAAATCAGTCCAGCCATTCCTCGCAAAACGGACATACAGACGAAATTTTCAAAAACGCGAGCTAGGGTTTTAGGCAATCGACCATAGAGCTATTTACGAAATCACAGACGGAAACCTTCAATTAAATTTATTTTTATAAAAATAAAATATACTAACGAATAATATTAAAATTAATTACCTAACATAGTTAATGAACAAAACAACTTTTATTTTTTTAGTGTCGCGTATTCAAAAAAATAGAAATAAACTTCGTATCCTATCACACGAGGGCACCGTGTTCAATGATAGTAAATATACTAATTGCGAGCGAATACGGAATGTAATGCACTGTTTCCAATATACGCAGTTATAGCAAGCGCCGTGGGCGATAAATCGATAAATCGATCGATAAATGTATGACGCAAAAATGCACGCAAAAAATTACAATTTTGTCAAAAAAGTGAAATTTTAAGATTTGGTAAATTTTCGACCCCGATATCGGTGAAAATACTCTGAGTAAAATCATAGGAAAAAATGTTGTAGAAAATGTAACTAGCCTTCAGTTAAGCACAGAACAACGTCTGTAGGCCATATTTATAGTTTACTCACAAATTTAAAAAATCCAAAATATTATAATATTGCTCAACCTCGGCGAGACATGTATAAATTAAAAATTTAAAAAACTCCATTCAATTCGCCATTTTTTGGTGACGGCCATCTTAGATTTGCATAATGCTATTCTATTAGCCAAGTCGTTTCATTTGATATCCATACTGAGGGAAGTGTGAAAAAATAATATGTAATCCGCCTTTTTGTGGCGGCGGCCAACTTGGATCGATTTTCGTCAAACATAGCTAAGAACACTCCCGACTAATTCAACTTTCAAACAAAAAAAACCGCATTCAAATCGGTTCACTCGTTTGAGCGCTACGGGAGAACAGTCAGACAGACACACGCACACACGCACGCAAAATTTCGCGGTTTTTAGAAGTGTTGCAAAGTCAGTACAGGTCTTTCGAAGGTTCAAACTTGGATATTCACTGCTGGTAGTGGTTCAAACAACATATAAAAAATCAGAACTAGCGGTTAGTTTGCGATTTTAATGTTCGATATGACTGGCCTAATTATACTACTTTAATATTTTTAACGTAAACCATCTGAAAACGAAGCAGGATTTCAGTACAGCTATGTTTTCATCTCCCGTATCTTTCTGCGAGTGTGATAAATAAATATTAACTAACGAACAAACACAAAAAGCCGTCCGTAAAAGCCGTGCTAAAACAATGGAAACAACACAGGTACAAACGCACCGGGCGTAATAAAGGTCGTTCACAACGAAATTTGCTGATGAAATAATCGGAGACCGTTGCGAGGGTCGTAGGGGCGCGGTCCTATGCGTATGCACACTTGCTGACATGCAACTCACGGCGTGCGAAACTGTATGGTTATCATCATGATCAACCCATAACCGGCTCACTACAGAGCACGGGTCTCCTCTCAGAGTGAGAAGGGTTTTGGCCATAGTCTACCACGCTGGCCAAGCGGATTGGCAGACTTCACACACCTTTAAGAACGTTATGGAGAACTCTCAGGCATGCAGGTTTCCTCACGATGTTTTCCTTCACCGTTAAAGCAAGTGATATTTAAATACTTAAAACGCACATAACTCCGAAAAGTTAGAGGTGCGTGCCCGGGATCGAACCCACGACCTCCGATTAGAAGTCGGTCGTCCTAACCACTAGGCTATCACAGCTACATGGTATGTATGGTTAGTCCGAACTAAACCTCAAAAACTTTAATAAAAAACTACATATGAAAACGCAATGACTTCAGAGTGAAATGGACCTAAACTAGGTTCACCAATATATAACAAAACAAATGTATGGTGGGATAGTAGCGGGTAATTACTACCCGTGTGAAGCGAGGCGAGTTGCTAGTCTTCTTCTATCTAAATATATAAAAGGAAAAGGTGACTGACTGACTGATCTACCAACGCACAGCTCTAACCATTGAATGGATCGGGCTGAAATTTGGCATGCAGGTAGCTATTATAACGTAGACATCCGCTAAGAAAGGATTTCTGAAAATTCAACCCCTAAGAGGGTTAGATAGGGGATGGAAATTATAAGGGGATAGATTCATGAAAATCAGTATTTGGGATTTCGATAGGCCTCTTGCAGCGGGAAAACATAATCATAGGAAATCAGAAATTGTACGCAGACGAAGTCGCTGGCAATCGCTAGTTTACAAACGACCATAGTTCGTTCGTTCGTTCGTCTCAAACAATAGATGTCCACTGTTGGCCATAGGTCTCTTGAAAGGATCGCCACAGAACACGATCTTGTGCCGCCTGATTCCTGCGGCTACCAGCGACTCGCTTGAGATCGTCTGTCCATCGAGTGGGCGGTCTACCTACGCTTCCTGGTGCGAGTTCGCCATTGAAGCATCGTGGGACCACAACGTCCATCGTTTCTTCGAGCAATGTGCCCTGCCCCGCCCATTGCCACTTCAGTTTGCAACTCGATGAGCTATGTCGGTAACTCCGATTCTCCTGCGGATCTCCTCATTTCTGATTTAATCCCGCAGGGATACTTCAAGAATAGCTCTCTCTATCACCCGCTGAGTGACCCTGAGCCTTCTTATGAGGCCCATTGTTAGCGACCATAGTTACCAATTCTATAAATTAACTGCCAATATACAAACAACTTAAATTTGGGCGACACAAGTTCATATAATATTTAGTTGATAGTGAACAAATACTCAGACGGCGTCTATCGACCTAGCAACTAATGACAAAGGTATGCTATTGCTATACTGTATGAAATGATACCACCCACGCACCAGGGCACCAGGTCTCACGTGCCTCGTACTTTAGTTCAATGAGACTTGATTATTTATCTATCGAAGCGTGAAATTGATCAATGTGTTATATTAATGGGCGTGTCAATATTATTACAATACAAAGGTATTTTAAGTTACGTTAAGAGCACAGTATACATTGGGCTAACGCTCTAGGCCAGTGCACTTGGCGAACGTGTAGTATATTTGCCACGTACCTACGCCTAGCGCTAGTTGGCATGCCATCCACCACCAGCACTGCAGCCTTTCAACGTCACACAGCTGGGCACAGGCCTCCTCTCTCATAGGAAAGAGGGATTTACAGCTTAGACCTGCCACCGACTGCTAAACGTGCTCTCCGAGGCACGGGGTGACACACCGCCAGCTTTCAACTCCAAATTCAAAATTGGTACACTGTACTGTACACTTTTTGAATGTCAATTTAAGAACAGTTAATGATGATAATTATTTACGGAAACTTAAAACTAAAACTACGAGGATTCTGGACCAGCACTGAGAATTTCTTGCCTGACCCGGGAGCCGAGCCTAGGACCTCGTGATCTGCAGTCGAATATGCTAACCACTAGATCAACGAGACTATTAACAGTGTACCAATTTTAAATAGAGTTTATTTGACTTGACTTGACTTTGACAGTTCAATTAGTCATTCGCTCGTTACCAGTTTCCATCTCACATTCATCGGTATGAGGAAGCAGGAGGACGATGGAAAGTCAATAAATAACAAGGATGGTAGGAAAACATGTACATGCATGTATGCCACAAGTGGTACCTACTGTTACTAAATATGTCGACTTACTTTACATTAGCTTTAAGCCTTGACGAACTCTCTTGCGCAGTACTGAGCGTTATGCTATAAACGGCAGGTCCCGGCTCCGATTCCCGGCTTGGCGATTCGCGAATTTATAATTTCTAAACTAGCACGGGTCTGGCAATTTGGGAATTTTTCTAGCACAGGTCTTTATAGGTTGGCGGATGTGTATGCCAATAGCGTTGTCTTTGTCTCGCTCGATTTATGTATAGAATTGTCCTTGTAAGATTAGATTAGTAGATTGCCTGTATGAAGTGTCGGGGTGTGGCCAAAGCATGACCTGCCAAAATTCGTTCCCGTATCCTGTATCAATCCAGTAAGCAACTTTTGCCAAAATTGTAGCCAACCTCTACTTCTATTGTCTATACTCTATACAGAAAGGTCTGATCTATCACTAATATATAAAATATCTATTCATAGTACGTATAGACAAGACGAACATAATATATGCATCTGATTTCCTACCATCCTTGTCATACGCAGACTTTCCATCGTCGCTCCGCTTCCTCATACCGATGAACGTATGATCGAAAACTGGTAACGAGCGAGGGAATAAGTAATTAAACTGTATCATGTCATATTTAGTTGTATTGTTTGTTGAGGCCGGCTGTCACACCGTTGCGTAATATTGAACCCTGTCCACGGATGCTGTTACGTAACATGTCGTCATTTTCTTAACCAATAGACGTCCATGGCTGGACAAAGGTCTCTTGAGCAAGGTTCTTCGTCGTCATCATCGTCTCAACTGTCCATAAAGGTCTCTTGCAAGGATCGCCTACAAAACACGATGTTGTATACAGTAGCTGCTAAACGACTAAAAGAGGTGACAGCCTTGTGGGTAAGACATCGGCCTCCCTTTCGGAGTGACCGAACTGCCGGAATTGAGATCACCAGTCAAGCACCTAGAAAACCTAATATCAATCGAGCAATGTGCTCCACCCGATTTCAGTTTCACGACTCGATGAGTTATTTTGGTAGCTCTGGTTCTCATACGGATCTCCTGAGTCCTGGTTCCATCTCGCAGGGATACTGCAAACATAGCTCTTTCCATACAATAAAAAACAAAATTACTTTGATATAATCCACTAACAGTGACAAATTTCACTACAAAGCGCACGAATTCAAAGACTTTGCAAGTTGTGAAGTCGATATCTCCTCAAGATGCTTCGTTGTCGGAGCGAAACGATCGTCGAGTTTGTTTTGAAGAGAATTTGTGTGGTGTTGAGCCTACAAATTTGTCACTGTTAGCGGATTATAGCAAAGTAATTTTGTTTTTCATTGTACCTATATCATGGAATTCTGCAAAGTAACGTCTGCTTCTATTCAACATAGCTCTTTCCATCACCCGCTGAGTGACCCTGCGTCAAAATTATGAGGCCCATAGTTAGCGTTAATTAGTCACTTTAGACAGTTGCAATGGGATTGCTATGAAGCTTAGTTCAAGCTAAGGACAAGTTCGAATCTAGATCAGCATCACCTTGTTAAGTGTACCGTGTCATACGGCCTAGTATTAGGTGTCCTGTGAAATTAGAGCGTGGTTTCTGGTACGCGGATAACTTTAATTACGACAAAATGTACAGATATCACATGATCAAACGAATTCATCGAATTTATGCGTAGTGAAGGCCGTTCAGGACCTTGAGAATAACTTTTTACTCGTTACTGAAGACAGTACTAAATGTCAACGTGTATAATAAAATTGACAGGGCTCCTTGAGGATTGAGAAGTTCTGGTTTGCCATTAAAATTGACACTTATGTAAATTGAAGCTCAGCGGGCTATGGCGAGTGATTGCGCGGAGTATCCCTGAGGTATCAGATCAGAAATGACGAGATCTGTAGGTGAACCAGAGTTACCAACATTGCCCATCGAATTGCGAAACTAAAGATGCAATGAGCGGGGCATATAACTCGAAGAAGCGATAGGCGTTGGGGTCCCGAGGCGCTCAAACGGCGACCCCGTACCGTCGTAAGACCATCAACTAGGTGGACAGAAGATATCAAACGAGTCGCTGGTTACAAGTGGCACAAGATAGTCTTCTTGCAAGAGATTTGTGTATAGAAGTCGAAGTCTATCGGTTTAAAGCCATTAAACGACATAAATATTTCAATGTAAAATTATTGTACCAATGAGAGAAAATCTATGGATATAGAATAAAGAGAAATAAAAACTTGAGTGTAACTGATTAATTAATGTATTACATGCTCGCCGTGTACCATATATGTCTAACATATGTATGTTTAACAAAAACACAAGTCACAATAATTTATATACTTATTCGTTTATATACTGGTAACATTAATATGTTCATATTTTATTTATGCTATTAGGTTACATGGTCAGAGGTTTTGTTGCTTTTTCTTTGATATATTATGGCTATAACATTGAAGAGTTGTTTTATTGTTGTATACATAGTAATTATATCACGGGTCAACATAGAATTACTAAAATAAAAAATTAGGATTTTTGATGTTTTTATACCAAAGTCTACCGACAGCTAGTTGGTTGCGTAAAATGAAGAGCTCTTTACTTTAATTTACCCTTTATTCATATGCCACGATTTATTTAAAAAGCATCAGTCGATTCAATTAGCATAAAATATAGCCTAAAACTAAATCTGATCATCCCAATTCCCAACTCCAAGCAGTATTGTCCGCCTTCCCCCTAAAGTATTTTCGTATAGCGCGAAGCCAGAAGCCCGCAAAGTAAGATCCTGAATGGAACGAGCGAAGCGAACCTAATCTCCTGATCTAAACGATCTAAGCGATCTATGTACACCTTGTTCATCCCGGTGTGAGTGACGGTGTGAAGGGGCACCTTAAGGCCGCTATCCCACTGCCGTTTTGCGAGCGTTCGCGTTTCTCCAACGTCTGCGCAGCGACAACGTCGCGTTGACGCGACGTTAACGTTGAGAGTCTCAAATAGTAGGAGAGCCCAAGAGGGGATTTTTGGATTTACTCGAGCGCATCAGATTAAGATAAGAGTGGCGAGGCATCTTGCATCCTGCTGAGTACCCTCTACCATATATAAACCCTTTAAATAGAGCCGCGCGCAAAATAAAAAGATGATGGACAGAAATACTCAGAAACTCCAGATTAAGATATGGTGGGTTAATTACGAGCTAAGAAAAGTATATTTAAAAAATCAGACTATTTGAACGTAACGTACGAGAATGGGAGCGTTACAAAGTTGCAAAAAGCAAAAAAAAAAACATTATCTTGACCTTCTCGAATCTCGAAGGTAGTTGAATTTTTTTTCTATTTTGAAGGAAATGATGCAAAAATAACAAAAAATATATAATCAGCCGATTTCCACAAGCTAAAGTTATAAAAATCGCCTATTGAAGATGAGAGCGTGCAGCTAGAAGCTTTCCCCACCACTGAAATGGAAAACCTTATATAACATTTTATTCTTCCTATCAACTAATCTATAAAATCTACTAGGTCCCGACGACGCTAGAGTAAATCCACATTTAGGATCCTCGGCTCCCCTACTATAATGGCAACCGTTCACGCTTTGACTTCGCAACTTCAACGCGACGTTAACGTCGCGACAACGCTTCGCAGACGTTGGAGAAACGTCAACGCTCGCAAAACGCCAGTGGGATAGGGGCCTAAATGTCACGTGCTATACTGAGACACATTGTTTTTTTCATTGGGCACCTCAAAGCCAAGCTTCCTGCTCCGCCCGGCTGATCTCTGCCACATTATCATCAGCTGACATAGAGTTGGAAACGATCAGAAATGACGAACAATATTTGATCGGAAGTATTTGAATCGTAGGCGTCTACAAATAGCAGTTTACGAATACAAGTCATGCAAAATTATATTTGAATAAATTGTACAATTATAGTCTGAAAGGAAATAAACATATTCTATTTCTTAATGGCCATTAATATTGAGGTCTTCTGAATTTCCGTTAGCCCCCGCTGTGTTGGCCCCGCAATATTCTTTTACTTTTTTACAATGTCCCCCAGATCATGTATTTTAGAGATTTGGGGGCCAATGGGAATACTAATAACTAATGTGTTTTGCCATGGGACACGAAAGTAGTCCAGCGTCAATACAACCCATGAGATCTGTACATTTTACGCCTTTCTTATGTAGACCATGTCTACCTACTAAGTGACTTCTAAACAAATAAACCAATGCAGTACATATGTAACATCGTAAGATTTAAAACGGACCAAAAATAACCCGTTGCGAAATGCAAAAACGACCTTTCGCGAACCAATTAAAAAAATTACAAAAAAAAGCCCTGACAATAATCATCTGTCACTTGAACAACTTTACACAACAACAATATTCCAATATGGATCGCCTCTATATTTTTTTAAATGCCACAAACAAAACAGGTAAGTAGGTACTTTATCGTAGCAATGATTACGGGCACTTTCAACGTACTCACGCCACGTATAAAAGACCTCTGCAGCACCAGGACAGTATTCAGTAGCTCTCGAGTAGTCTGACAAAGAAGTTCACGATGAGATTCCTGGTAAGATATCATTAATCTTATCAGATAACATTAAAATAAATAATTTAGAAAAGTAAAAATAATTATAACATGTGAAACGTGATCCTCGTGACATAAAAAGAACCTAATTTTCTAAACGCGGTACACTCGATCTTGACAAGAAAAGAACCTAAATTTTTAAACACAAGAATTCGATCTTTACAAGAAAATAACCGAAATTTTTAACGCTGGAAGTCGATCCTGACATCGAAAAGTCGAACCTAATTTTCGCGTGGGATTTTTGTTTTTGTGAAGCATCAAAGCTTCCATTTTTGGATTGTCCTCCTAACTAGGTGATAAGTAAGGGGTTGCCAATTTGTTGTTCTTTTTAATTAGTCCTCTTCTTCCCAATTTTTAACGAGTTAAATTTAAAAAGTGTCAACCTGTGGTGTCAACGACGTGATGATGGTGTTTCCCATGTTATAATTTAGCGGTGCTTTTCTGTATAATTTTTTGTCGTCTTTGATTTCTTCGAAGCAAGATTACATCATAATTGACCATACTTACTATTTATTTGTAACATTGAATACTTATACCAGTGGGAGATTCATTTAACGATTCGAAAACATTTTTCTATGACAGTAGATTTGTAAAAGGATTAATATCTTTACCGTATCATATTTGTGTAATTTTTTGTGTGTTTTGGTATTTATTTGCAACAAGATGATTTCTTTTATTTGATTTATCAAACTGTAATATCATATCGATTATATTGATGTTGTTACTTTTTTTTGGGTATTTCACATATTCGGAAACGAAATTTTACAATTTATACAGCCTCAAAGAATAGAACATTGAATGCAACTTCTCTAACATCCGTTTCTTTATTTAGGGCCTGTTTCACCACCTTCTGATAAGCTTTATGTCGGTTAGCTTATTCACAAATTTTGTCTTTGTCACTTGACATAAAGTGAGAAAGTGACAATTCTTACGTTTAGGCTATCCGATGCTTGTCACAAGGTGGTGAAACAGGCCTTTAATATACTATCTGTTATCTATCGATATGTTACTAAACAACGTTGTTATTGACAAAAGTTTCATGCAATTTTTGTAAATTTTTGACAAAATAATCATGTTGCTAAGTAACTTATTGACAAATTACAAATTGTAGATTGAATGTAGAAAACGGATTTAAATGGTATGAAACAAAGTTTATCATAAGTTCCTAATTACTTAATGGATTTTAATGTGTTTTCAACATCATTAATACGATTTCACGAGGTTGGTTTAGCTATTCGCATAACATATTCAAATTTAGCGTATAGCCAACCAAGTGAGTCAGAAATACCTGTAACAAGTTTTAAATATACTACCATTTTTTATGAATTACCAAAAACGGTACAAATGATACGGTAAAGTGCGTTCGTTTCGTAATCATACGTAATCTATATTACAAGCCATTCATAAAGACCTCCTTTTTTGCATCATTTACTCAATTTTCACCATTCATGTCAATTGAAAATCATCTTTATCGCGAAGGAAATAAGTGCTAAAAAGTCGTGATTGAGATAGTTCGAGAGATCTTATCGCACTGGTTCATTTCACGCTCACTTTACGCGCTTTGCATACCTGATATTGGTGGTCAAGGGCGCGATCAAAGAATGAAATGTAGACGCGTCAATTATATGCAAATTAACGCATTTCTGCCTGTGATCTATTTGTAATCTATTAATAAGTTACTTAGCAAAGTTATTATTTTGACGAAAATTGTTTTTGACATTAACAACATTGATCTATCTATCTATAATAATATAAAGTAGCTTGTCCTGACTGACAATCAACGCACAGCCAAGACCACTGAAGCTAGAAACTTGAAATTTTCACAGTAGCTTCCTTTTATGACGTAGGCGCACACTGAGAAAGGATTATTGCGAATTCCATCGCTAAGGGGGTTAAATAGGGGATAAAAGTTTGTATGAAAGTCCGTCATTTTTAAAGTTATACTTATATCCATGAAAATTGGTATTTAGGTTTTTGGTTAAAAATAAAGAGTTGTATGTTTAAGAAATTTTTGAAAAACTACCCCCAAGTGGGTTAAATGGGGGATGAAAGTTTGTATGAAAGTCCGTCATTTTTAAAGTTAGATCAATAAAAATCGGTATTTGTACTGTCGGTTAAAAATAAAGAATTACGTGTTTCAGGAATTTTGGAAATTTCTCCCCCAAGTGGGTAAAATATGGGATGAGATTTGTATGAATCCACGCGTGCGAAGTCGCGAGCATCAGCTAGTATGGAATAAATGTATAGATTGCAGGTAGATTGAAAATAGAAACTTAACGTAAGAATATATTAATGCTATTATTCAGAAAACTTGAGTAATGTGATATATTATGTACACATAACTCAAAAATAAATTTGTTTGACAACACAAAAGATCTGTCAAGTAAAGATTTGTTTCATTGACTTACTCATACATTATAAGTCAATGATTTGTATACAGTAAAATAGAGTAAAATTATGACGATGTTTTGGGTAACATTATGATTTCATTTGCCAAAAACAGAGTTCGAAAACTTTAAAAAAAAATTGAAATTTTGATCAAAGCCGAGGCCAAGAGCCAGTCATATAATGCAACTAATATGTATGCGCAGTACATCGCTCGAACTAAATGGATATGCGAACACCAAATACGGGACTGTTTCATAAGGCTGTCACCGAATATAGTTCCAAAGAATATGTATTCAAGGTCATGTTGCCTTATTTAAGGGTTAGAACACATAGTAATTTATATTGAAATAGTAATGTAAAGAAACCCATAATACGACTATATCAGAATTAACTGAATGAAGCAGGGAGAAATATTTATTCTGCTAGCTGATGAGTACACACAATTTCATATGCGTGGATTAAGGTTTTTAAAAAGTTTCTGGGATAAAAAATAGCCTATATCACTACTTGTATAATCGTCTACTAGTCCGTGAAAGTTCCGTCAAAATGACGTTTAAACAAACAGACAGATAAAAAAATTTAAAATGTGTATTTGGGTTCTGCTATCGTTTATTTAATCGTATGAGCTTAATTAGTTGAAATTATTTCGGAATCACAGGCAGATATTTCAATTTTATTTATGTGTACAGCTAATATAAAATGTTCAGAAAAAGAGGTTTCAAACATCTAACGACATACTGAAAGTAAAATTGCGATCAAATAACGTATAACGCACGTATGCTCCAGCCCTAAGAGTATGAACTTTATAAAAATAAAATCCAGGTGCATAGGTAATTCAATATTGAACATAGCAATCATATCGAAAACCCGTAATATATCATGACTGAATATGGAAGCAATTAACCTGCCGCGCCAGTGAAAACGGTAGTCTCGCAAACGAGCTATAAAAATTGCCGTAAACCTTGCTGAAAATTATAGACGACTTATAAAAAAACATGTAAGTTTAGTATAAGGCGCCTAGATACAGATTTAATGTTCGCGAAACTAAAATATTGTCAATGTCATGTTCACATATAGGTATATTGCGCTGTTGCAATTTGTCTGTTTATAAGAGTCAAAAAACGAGTGTAGGTATATGTTCTAGTGTCATCTCTTACAGTTAAGCCAAGTTGACCATTCTTCAATTTGGCAATGACATAATCCGTCTAGAAATTGTCGAAAATGTAGCCCGTTTATTATTATTCTATTAACATAAATACAACTAACTAGGTATTTGCGATAATAAGGGCGTTACCCAAACAGATACTAAAAACAATAAACGTGCGTAATTTAGATGATTGATCCATTAAATTTCCAAATATGAACTAATTTGCCTGCTTTAAATTCAATCGATCACATCCCCATTCAAATATTATTTGCAAATCGTCGAGTATGTTTTGTGGTGGTATACTCCTGGTACTTGTGTGGAATTTGTAAGGTGTTATACTCCACAAAGTGGTCACTTTTGGTGGATTGTAGCAAAATAATTTTGTTTTTCATTGTATAAATGATGATTTAGGTTAAAAAAAATTGGTTGACTGTAAAGTCGGTTTACGGACGATAATTTTACGTGGAAACGCCACAAGAAAACAAAGAGAGATAGATGCGTCACAAGCCGACCGTGGCTTCTCTATCGTTTGTTCCGCGCTCTCGCTTGCACGCGGTTGACGATGAGTCATGTTTTTTCGTGCGTGTAGCCGGCACTCATCGATTTGTAAGACGTTATCACGTCAACAATCTAACGATGAAATTGTCCTTGTGTGTCAACAGATCGCTTTCGTTGCCATCCTCGGCTATGCTTCGGCTAGCGGCATCCTCGCCCCGCTGGTGTACGGCGCCAACCCCGGCGACGTGCAGGCGGCCGCCATCAACGCGAACGTCGCGGCGCAAGACACCGTCCGCGCCGTCGGCGAAGGCCAGGCCCGCGCTGCCGAGGCCGCCATCCAATACAACACTGAGGCAGTCCGTCAGGTAAATATTTACACATCTTAGAAACATCAACGCAACGGTCACTGCCATTGACGCGACGGTCGGAGCTAGCGACGCGACTGTCGCTGCCTGAATGATGGCTTAGCGTGATTTATATTACTGAATTTCGACCACTGCAGTCAACTCCAACAGCGGCGGAGATACGTAGGAGATATTACAGTGCACTCTACAGCCCGATGGGACGGCAATCTGAGACGACCAGAGAGAGATAAAGTGTAGGATGGACGGTTTTAGCCACTCTCCGAGACACGGGTCTGCTAGTGAGAATTTCCTGATAAAAAACCCAGTGAATGTTTTGTCCCGACACGGGTTTTGAGCTCAATACGTCATGATACGAAGCCGGACGAGGTAGCCATCACATATTTAACTAAATCTACGAGGGTTTTAAACGCGGCCTCTGAGAAGAGCTCATGACAACATAGACAACATTGTTTTTAGTGTCACCGTCTCATAATATCACTCAGACAACGCTTAAGTAATTTATTTTATAAGTTCATATTTTTATTCGTCCATAGGCCGCTGAAACCAACCGCAACATCCACGAGAACGTTTACTGGGGCAACGTTGCCGCTTCCCAGAACCTTGTCGCCGCTGCGCAATCCCAAGCTGCCGCTATTGACGGAAACCTCGCCGGTGCCCGTGCTGCTTTAGTCGGTTCCGCCTACGGCGGTCACCTCGGCTACGCTGGCTACGCCGGCGCTCCCCTGGCCTACGCCGGCGCTCCCCTCGGCGTAGCCGCCGCCTACGGTGCCTACCCCTACGGAATCCGCGCTTGGTAAACCGGTTACCGCTACGCTACACACTGACTGGACGATCTGTTTAGTATTGCTTAAAATTTACGTCACAAAACAATTCGTCTATTCGGTGATGTAAAAAATTAATATGACTAAATACAACTTGTTAGTTTATTTAGTGATGTTAATCTAGTGAATAACGTTATGAGAGTTGCCTCAACTGATTTATAATACGTCGAGGACGCTCTCGTACGACTTCTACTGACTATGGTGAAAACTTCGTCGGTACGAGTCAAAACCACCTCAGTATAACAACAAGGCTAACCGAATTTTGGTCAACGGACAAAAAATGCAAAGGTCTCATTCTGTAACTCTCTTTGTAAATAAGTGAATCTCATGCCATCACTGCCAAAGTGCTGTAAATAAACACATTACATTTTTTTTACAAATTTCGGTTGTAACTTTATTTTTCTACTTTTTTATGCACACCATCCGTCATCCGTTTTTGTAAATAAAATGTTTGTAGTAACGAAAATACGTTGTTTTAATTTATTTATTATTCCCTAAGGACCTATATGAACATAAGTACATAAGAACATACAAGTATATAGAAAAATGTGAAGATATGTTAATTTGCATATTTTATACTTAACACTAGATGATGCCCACGGCTTCGCCCGTGTGTATTTAGGTTTGTAAAAATCTCGTGGGAGCTTTGATTTTCCAGAACAAAAAGTAGCCTATCTGTAGTAAGTAGTAACCCGTCCACAAAACGGAAAAATTCCGTGGGATCCTTACGATTTCGGAATGCAATTCCTTGCAGCATCAGGGTTGAGGAGTTGGACATGTACCTACTCGAGGTCATTCAACAATAAAGTCTTTAATTGGTATCGCCAATATCAATTTAAATAACCGACAGTGCCTAAATCCCATTAGTTTTGGGGATCAGATCCCCTACAGCATCAGGATTGAGGAGTTGGAATCCAAATTTTTTGTAGGACAGTGTCGCAATGTTTCTCTATCGATTAAAAAAAAAATTACGCAAATCGGTTCAGAAATCTCGGAGATATCGGTGTACATAGGTAGAAAAACACAACTCCTCCTTTTTTGAAAGTCGGTTAAAAAAGTAGCCTATGTTACTCCCTGGTTAATTCTCTACTTGTATGTGAAAGTCCCGTCAAAATCGGTTCAGCCGTTCCAAAGATTAGCCCGTTCAAACAGACAGACAGACAGACAGACAGACAGACAGACAGACAGACAGACAGACAGACAGACAGACAAAAATTTTAAAAACGTGTGATTCGGTTATAGTATCGTTCAAATAACCATATGAGCTTAATATGAGGTAGTTATTTCGATATTACAGACAGACACTTCAATTTTATTTATTAGTATAGATTCACATAGAAAGATAAAAAGATTATAAAATGATATTGTTACAAGCACAAAAGTAGTAAAACAATCAAGCATATAATTTTTCCTATTTTTGAATTAAAAAAACAGAATTTGATTTTTATTTGCAAATAAATACTTTGAATTTTACTATTACTAGGGTACTTCAAAGATTATACCTATTTCTGATGATTTCCCAAAAGATGATATTTCATAACGTATATAAATTATATTTCAAGTCTATGAATATTTCAGCCCGTCATATTTAGAGTTCCGCAGTAAAACAAGGAAATGTAATGGTTTAGTCTAGTCTATGAATGGAACTTTACACGTTGTTCTAGCATCACCCGTAACAGATGTACATAATATATACATATATCCGGCACATACATATGTACCTGGATAAAAACTAAATTGGCTACAACGGAATATTTTCCAATTAAAATTACTTGCACCTGAAAAACCTAATCAACTCACTTGGTTAAAATAAACATTGCCCTATTGTTAAATACACATTTTACAATTAGACAAGCATTCTAGTGTTAATTGAAAAAAAAAATTGTATAAAATCGTAAGTCAAAGTACATACTAACTTATATCACGCAAAGCGCATTAACCAGCAATGAGTAATGTACGAGTAATTATTTTTCTTGGTAAGTAAAGAGTTTCTAATTTTCATTCCTATCCATCAAACTGTTTTCGTCTACAGTTTGACATAGGCCTTTTAATAAGGCTCGCCACCGAATACAGGACCAGTGGGGCTATTCTCTAACTTAGTTACCAACTGAAAATAGTTGCCAACGAATTATTTCGATATACATTGCTGTTTTACTGTGTGAAATATAAACTGTGATTTTATTTCACACATTAAAACAGCAATGTATATCGAACTAATTCGTTGGCAACCATTTTCAGTTGGTAGGTAACTAAGTTAGAGTATAGCCCCACAGGTTACGGGTTTTAAAGCAATTTCAGAACAATTCAATTATATGAAAAAAATAATCATTAGTCTGATAAGTCTGTTTTGAAAACAGTATGTTTGATAATTTTCTACAAAAGAATTTCCTTTTCTAATTATTTACTTCCAAGTTTACAAAATCCATTTCTGTTGCAGCCATAACCATCATATGGATAAACAATTCAAATTCGGAACAAGTGAAAAAAGTCAACGATCTTCAACAAACTCCCACCAATAGTGACACCAAGGGGCCAGTGGCATTCAGCATGGATTATTATTTGGGGCGTCATTTAGGGCATCATTCAGGGGATCATTTTGGGGACCATTCAGGGGATCATTTAGGGGATCACTCAGGGATAACGGACCGCAACATCTTGGGACACGAGACAGATCACAAGCTGAGGACATCAAATCTAACACCCAATAGGAGGAGGATAACTAAGCAACCAGATTTTTTATATTTTAATCACCTATATACATTGAAAGGGGAACGGCCTTCGGTACCTCGTCCTGGAAGTCCAATTATTTATAGCATAAAATTACTATCCGGATCAAAGCATAAAAAATTACAATCCAGACCAAAAAATCGATATAATGGGTGGGATTTTGGCGATTATATTACCACTTTAGAGCTACTTCCGGACTTGAATTACGATTACGATTATTAAATACGAGTCCTCCTCTACCGGACTGGCCAGAGTATTACAAAATCACTGCATTAGGCAGGCCTCAAACTGCCGGAATGCCTCTCTGAATTCATAATATGAAATGCATACAATTTCACTGTTCGTGGGGAACGGCTAATCTCCGAAACGGCTGGATCGATTTTAATGGAACTTTCAATGTTAGAAGGAGTAACTAAGGCTATATTTAGTTTAGGTACATAAAAGAATTATGGGATCCGATCCGATCCTATATAAAAACCTATATTTACGCGGGGATACGCGTTGCGGGGATCAGCTAGTATGATAATAAAATAACTTATAAAAAGTCTTTTGTTCAATTAAAAACACCACTACCACGTTTTTGTGTTTTTTTTAATTGTATTTCAAACATACTCGTACCCATATAAACATAATATCAAAGATAGAACGGCGACGTGGGAGGAAAACGTGCCAAATTGATGCACAGTTGCGTCCAAAATTCCAAAATCACACTTAGTACGCACCGAGATTTCGACGTAAGTTAGAAACAAAAATAATAGTGAATGTGCCATTTTGCGCTATTTTGCCCTGTAAACACAGAAGTTCAGAAATAAATCGCAAAAAAGGAGGTATTTGCTATCATACGTAAGTGTTTATTTTGACACGCGTGAATTCTTAGGCTGAGATCTCTCAGACTTGAGAAAAAGAGCAACCGCCGAGTTTCTTGCTGGTTCTACTCGGTAGGAACGGCAAAACGGAGTGGTAGATTCAATTGACGATTCAAAAGTACTTGTAAAATAGAATATAAAAGTTTATTTGAATAAAAAACTTTTATATTCTATTCTGAGACAGAGTTAGAACGTGACAATTGACATAGCTATGTTCCTGACATATTTCTGTCTCTTTTTAACTTTAACTTGTTACTTGAGTCTGAGTAGAGTCAGAGGTGAGAGTAGAGGTACGCTCTATAGGTGAACCAGCTTTCGAAACATTCAATAAATATATCTTGCGGGAGATCAAAAAATAACTGCCTAAATTCTTCGAAGACCTTTTCGGCAAATTTTCAGTTTTTATTTTGTGTAAAGGATCTTTTTTACTGTGGGAAATAAAAAAACACATGGAGCTAAATCTGGGCTGTACGGGGGGATGGGGTAATATTTTTACCCTTACAATACTTTCCAAAACTTGAGTCAACGCAATCAAGAGATTGAAATGTCATGAAATTTGGCAAGAACCGAAAACTGTTTAAAATTTTGTTTTAGATTTTGTTATTTTTTTTGAGTTACATTAAAAAATATATATCAAAAACTTAGCCCTCATACGCATTAGCGGTCAACCGCGTACGCGGCTGACCGCGCGGCTAGCCGCTTTTATATATACCTACCTATATTTTTTTAAGTATATGCAACCGCTCATTTTGTACGCACTAAACCGCGACGAAATGCTATGAAGAGGCTAGCCGCGCGGTCAGCCGCGTACGCGGTTGACCGCTAATGCGTATGTGGGCTTATTGGCAGTTGGTAAACTGACCGCGACCTATGTAGATTTATGGGGACAACAATTTTCCAACGGCAAAGTTAAGTTTATATTTTCGTTAGACCGCATAAGTAATAATTTATGAACTTCAGTAATGTTAAGTAGGTAGGTACCTAATTATTTTAGTGAATGTAGTTGTAGGCGCTGTACAATTATTATCTAACTGTTAACACTGTTTTTAATACAATGAATATAAAATTATTTTGCTATAATCCGCTAACAGTGACAAATTTGTAGGCACAACACCACACAATCTTGTAGGCACAACACCACACAATCTTGTAGGCACAACACCACACAAATTCACCACAAAACAAACTCGACGATCGTTTCGCTCCGACACCGGAGCATCTTCAGGAGATGTCGACTTCACAACGGACGATTGCAAAGTGAGTTCGTGTCGAATGAGCGGTCTTATATATACTATCCCCGCTTAGTCATCTACCCTCCTTTCTCTTTCTCTCTGGCCACGCCCCCTAAATATGTTGAGCAACGGTGAAGATGACACATTTATTTGCTCATTCAGCAATTCGACACTTCTACCGCTGTGCCCAACTATTTCCAATTGTTCCAACACGCACAGTCTTAAACTTTTACAGCATGTGTGTAAAATTTCAAATGTATGACCCTCGTCTATCCTATGTCCACTATCCAAAAGATGTTTTGCGAAATGAGATCTTTGAGGCTGGTTGTTTCTAAAGGCAGCCATATGTTCTTTATATCGAGTTACAAAATTGCGCCCAGTTTGACCAACATATATAGCACTACATTCGGGGCACTTGAGTTTGTACACACCTGACTTTTGTCCATTATTTAATTTATCTTTACCATTACAAATTCTTCTGAGCGTATTATTTGTTCTAAAAGCAGTGTGTACATCATGTGATCTAAGAGTCCTAGCAATACGCTCAGATATTGGTCCGAAATAGGTCAAACTTGTTTTATATTTATTTATTTTGTCTGATGGCGCTGGATATAGGTTTTTCTTGACCTGCACTAACTGTTGTTTTCTAAGTATATTATTTACAATATTAGGGTTATACCCATTTGAACGCGCCATGTGATAAATAATATTTAATTCTTTTTTATAATTGTCTTTTGTAAGAGGAACGGACACTAATCTGTGTATATAACTATGAAAAGCTGCAAGTTTATGTTGCCAAGGATGGCATGATGATGCGGGTATGGTTGTGTCTGTATATGTAGGCTTGCGGAAGATCTCAAATTGATGTTTATTATTGACACGACTTATAGTTAAGTCGAGAAAATTTAGTGACTTGTTTTGTTCTATTTCCGACTTAAATGTAATTTTGGGGTGTATTTTATTAAGTTGCTCAACAAATACATCCAGTTGTCTCATTGTCCCTGTCCAACATATAATGATGTCATCGACATATCTGTAGTAATATAGAATGTTACTATTTTTTACAATATGTTTGTTTTCAAAATTATCCATAAAAATTTCTGCCATTAATGGACTTAGAGGAGATCCCATTGCTAACCCATCATTTTGTTGGTAGAACTTATCATTGAATTTGAAATAATTTTGTTGCATACATATTTGTGTTAATTCTACCAATTCTAATATTTCACCAGGGTGTAGCCGTTTCATTTCACCCTGGTGAAATATTAGAATTGGTAGAATTAACACAAATATGTATGCAACAAAATTATTTCAAATTCAATGATAAGTTCTACCAACAAAATGATGGGTTAGCAATGGGATCTCCTCTAAGTCCATTAATGGCAGAAATTTTTATGGATAATTTTGAAAACAAACATATTGTAAAAAATAGTAACATTCTATATTACTACAGATATGTCGATGACATCATTATATGTTGGACAGGGACAATGAGACAACTGGATGTATTTGTTGAGCAACTTAATAAAATACACCCCAAAATTACATTTAAGTCGGAAATAGAACAAAACAAGTCACTAAATTTTCTCGACTTAACTATAAGTCGTGTCAATAATAAACATCAATTTGAGATCTTCCGCAAGCCTACATATACAGACACAACCATACCCGCATCATCATGCCATCCTTGGCAACATAAACTTGCAGCTTTTCATAGTTATATACACAGATTAGTGTCCGTTCCTCTTACAAAAGACAATTATAAAAAAGAATTAAATATTATTTATCACATGGCGCGTTCAAATGGGTATAACCCTAATATTGTAAATAATATACTTAGAAAACAACAGTTAGTGCAGGTCAAGAAAAACCTATATCCAGCGCCATCAGACAAAATAAATAAATATAAAACCAGTTTGACCTATTTCGGACCAATATCTGAGCGTATTGCTAGGACTCTTAGATCACATGATGTACACACTGCTTTTAGAACAAATAATACGCTCAGAAGAATTTGTAATGGTAAAGATATAATGGACAAAAGTCAGGTGTGTACAAACTCAAGTGCCCCGAATGTAGTGCTATATATGTTGGTCAAACTGGGCGCAATTTTGTAACTCGATATAAAGAACATATGGCTGCCTTTAGAAACAACCAGCCTCAAAGATCTCATTTCGCAAAACATCTTTTGGATAGTGGACATAGGATCGACGAGGGTCATACATTTGAAATTTTACACACATGCTGTAAAAGTTTAAGACTGTGCGTGTTGGAACAATTGGAAATAGTTGGGCACAGCGGTAGAAGTGTCGAATTGCTGAATGAGCAAATAAATGTGTCATCTTCACCGTTGCTCAACATATTTAGGGGGCGTGGCCAGAGAGAAAGAGAAAGGAGGGTAGATGACTAAGCGGGGATAGTATACAGTGTGTCCGGGATCGAACTAGCGATATTTTAGGGACATATTCTACAACTCATTACCTCTCTGAAAATACCACTTAATAGAGCCTGCCCCCCTCCCCCTCCCAGGGACAGCCATTTCAATTTGGTGTGCGTTTTTGTGGGTATGTGCGCACAAAAAATGTAATAACTCGAAAGTCTGCTGACGCACAGGTCTTCAAATGACCTTATTCGATTGGATACAATATTCTCCATCACTTAATACCAAACAATAGTGTAAAATTTTAAAATAACTCGATCAAAAATGCTTTGGAATAAAAAGAAATTGGTCAAAAATATTGAAAACTACAAGTTTTTGCTAGATTTTGCAAAAACGAGGTCATTAAGACCACATTATTAAGTATTAAATCGACAGCTTTTGAGATAAGCAACAAAACGACATAAAAAATTTGACTGTAAGTTACTTACTTCTGGAGATATTGGTAATTGTAAGTACTTCGTCCCCAAACATGAATTACGAGTATTGAACCCAAATTTAAGATTCATCATTTTTTTACTACACATAAGGTAAAAAATCTTAACTTTATAATTTAATTTTTGTTAGTTATAAACTCAATAACTCAATAACTCTGATTTGTGTATGTGACACAAATCAGATATCCTAAAAACTAGGTTATTTCCGCCACAAACCGAAATTACCACTTCTGTTCTGTTAGCTTCTGTTCTGTCTTCATGTTGGGAGGATCGTTGGATCATGTCCAAATACAATCTTATTTTATCTCCAATAATTCTTTTCTGGTATTTGGTACCATATAAAATACCTTCTGCTTCATAGGTCCTCATAAAAAGAAGTCCAAAGGTGTAAGGTCTGGAGAATGAGGTGGCCATTCCATTGAATTGCTGCCACGTCCGATCCATGGCGAATAGTTGACATCTAAATGCTCTCTTATGGCTATAATAACACCGAGTAGGCATGTCTTTAAACTTAGCAAACTTCACAAACCTGAATCACAAACAAAAATGAGTAATAACTTAAGTAGCGATCATAACGCCTCCTCGCCAGGAACAACAAAATAAAATTTCAGATATTTCAATTTTGTATAGGAATATTTAATCAGTTGAAGTAGGGGTCCGATCCTTAGTTTTAACCTCATTCACTGACTAATCAAAAACAATATTATTATTACCTGATCGCCCGAGGTATGCGATGGAAACCCACATTCGAAAAACATAAGAAATTACGCGCTCGCGGTTAAGTTATGTTTAAACAATAATATCTCCAAAAGTAATTAACTTACAGTCAAAATTTTTATGTCGTTTTGTTGTTTATCTCAAAAACTGTCGATTTAATACTTAACAATGTAATCTTAACGACCTCGTTTTTGCAAAATGCAGCAAAAACTTGTAGTTTTCAATATTTTTGAAAAAATAATTTTTTTCCAAAGCATTTTTGATCGAGTTATTTTAACATTTTGTTCTATTGTTTAGTATTTAGTGATGGAGAATATTATATCCAATCGAATAAGGTCATTTGAAGACCTGTGCATCAGCAGACTTTCGAGTTATTACATTTTTTGTGCGCACATACCCACAAAAACGCACACCAAATTGAAATGGCTGTCCCTGGGAGGGGGAGGGGGGCAGGCCCTAATAAGTGGTATTTTCAGAGAGGTAATGAGTTGTAGAATATGTCCCTAAAATATCGCTAATTCGATCCCGGACACACTGTATATAAGACCGCTCATTCGACACGAACTCACTTTGCAATCGTCCGTTGTGAAGTCGACATCTCCTGAAGATGCTCCGGTGTCGGAGCGAAACGATCGTCGAGTTTGTTTTGTGGTGAATTTGTGTGGTGTTGTGCCTACAAGATTGTGTGGTGTTGTGCCTACAAGATTGTGTGGTGTTGTGCCTACAAATTTGTCACTGTTAGCGGATTATAGCAAAATAATTTTATATTCATTGTATATCATGGAATTCCGCAAAGTAACGCCTGCTTCCATTCAACTGTTTTTAATTTATGAATATATAAAAATTGAAACTGCGGGATCTATTCATAAAACATTTAAACAATTTGTTAACTTCTTTTATCTTATTATAGACTCGATTATTATTTACACACCTATGATATGACGGAAACCTCGGTGCGTCGTCGTCGTCGTCGTTATCAACCGATAGACGTGCACTGCTGGACATAGGTCTCTTGAAGTGTCTTCCACATGTCACATGCTTCTTGTGCCGCATGTATCCAGCGGCTCCCTGCGGCTCTTTTGATGTCGTCGGTCCACCAAGTGGGAGATCTGCCAACACTGCACTTTCAAGTGCGAGGTAGCCACTCCAGCACCTTATGATCCCAACGTCTATCGGTTCTCCGAACTATGTGCCCCGCACATTGCCACTTCAGTTTCGCAACCCGCTGAGCTATGTCGGTGACTCTGGTTCTTCTACGGATCTCCTCATTTCCTACTTGATCGCGTAGAGAAACTTCGAACATAGCTCTCTCCATCGCTCTCGGAGTGACTCTGAGCTTTCTTATGAGGCCCATAGTTAGCGACCATGTCTCGTATCCGTGTGTCATTAGATACTGGCAACACGCACTGTTCGTAGATTTTCGTCTTCAGGCATTGAGGAACTAGCCTAGCTGGACCGTGTGTCCCAGGTATACATATGTATATATACCACGAGCAACGAGTTCTCAACGATTACCGGCTGAAGCGGGACATGAGTATTTGACATGATTTTCGTCTTACTCATGTGACCTCGTTTCTAGAATCCGAAAAAGCTTTTTATTAGCTTACATTTACTTCAAATTACGGAACAATGTAAGTTTAATCAAAATCGGTTCAGTAATTTTCAAGAAGTGTGTGGTGAAGTCGATTTCAATCTTTCGGATTATAACTTGTTTTTCTTAAATTATAACTTGTTTCCTTTTGAGGTACGGAACCCTAAAAATGACATACCTACATTTCACAATTAGACAAACATGGACGTTAATTTAATTTTTCGATATAAAATCGTCATTATGGTATATAGTATAGTCAATCGCGCATTGAACGTTGTTAACTAACGATGAATAATCCACAAATCACTAAAATTATTGCTCTTGGTAAGTTATACCTTTATTTACTTTTTTCCCGAGTACACCAAAAAGTATATTATGTTTTCTGGATGAATGTATGATTGTATACACGGTATAAGAAGACCGCTTCCGAAAACTTAGCGCTATTATTATACTACCTAAAAACAATCCAATAACAATAACCATTTGCCTTATAGGGTAGGTATCGCGCGAAATTGTAGGTACTCATAGGTAAGTCGTAGGTAACGCAACGTTCGTTGACCTCCAGCGTCAGCTGATTTTATTTGAATTGCGTTGAGGATTTAAAAAAATACAGCTTTTTTTCAATTACAGTTGTGTATAACTACTCAAAACTATATGCTTAGTCTCACTTTGCAGCGCTCCAAAACTTTATAGTATACTATTGATCGAATCACAATGACTTCAGAGTAAAATAGATCTAAATAGGCTTATATTAAGGTTTGAGTTCGCCAATACATTCAGCATTCAAAAACGTACAATACAGCCAGTGCAGCGCCCCAAGCAGAAATGTTGTAAAATAAATATTCGAACTATTGAATTACGACGAGTCTTTGCGTTCATTTTGCTCTGAAGTCAGTGTGTGTCGATACTCGAATTTCGATCATCGTTTTGCCACTATGTAAAAAGTGATACTAAGCATACTGGTATTGCAAAAAAAATTACATGTGTTTTTCATGGTATCTTATCAGTAATGATCAGTAGGTATTATCACCTGTCTTCGTTTCCGAGAGCGTTCTCCTGATACTCTGTATGTAGTAAAAATTGTAGCAGTTCGACGTTGCCTGTAGCCTAAAGGTGTAGATAGATTTTGAGAAAAGCGTCGTTAGATATTTTTGATTTTTATTATATTTGACATCAGAAGTTTATTTTTGTCCATAGAATATAATATCAGTACAATCTATATATATAAAACAAAGTTTCCCACCGCGTCTGTCTGTCTGTTCGTGATAAAATAAAAAACTACTTACTGAACGGATTTTCATGCGGTTTTCAACAAAAGACAGTGATTCATGAGGAAGGTTTAAGTGTATAATTTGTTAAGGTTTTGTGTAAATTGGTTGAAATGTGACGATAACAGCTGAGGATGTTTGCAAATTGGTCCCATAGATTTTTTCTAAAAAAAGATAAAAATAATTTATCAAAAAAACCTATGGGACCATTTTGCAAACATAAATGGATGGATGATGGATTTTTTGGTTGAATGACGTCACATGCTCGAGCACCGCGTGAATCGAAATTATTCCTGAAAGCGCAACTTTAAAGTTCCATATCTTTTTCAGCGTTTGAGAAAATTTAACGATTCTTTCAGATTTTTGTTTTATTTTAATTAAATTTTTATTAAAAAAATGGAAACTTGTCTATTGTTGAAAATGTGGGAAAAAATCAAGCCGCCTGGGAGCTTTCATCGAGAACGCTGCCTTATCCCTAATGTGTATGATGGAATAGCAGCGGGAAATTACTAACCGTGCGGAGCCAGGGTTAGTTCGCTAGTGTAGATTAACTGATTTGAGTTTAAGAAAATAACACATTTTTTACAGCGGTGATATTTATGGCACATGAGACATCGCAAGCGAGTTTAGCAACACTGAATTCCAAAAATTGTGCAGAAGACACACAAGGCAATACAATCTGTGAAGACACGACGAAACTAAGCAATGGTGAATCACGTTTGGTAGAACCAATGAAGCTTGTTATGAAACTAGACCAAAATCACTTGGCCTCATTAAGAACTTTTGATGAAGACCACGCACTGCCTCACGATAGCCCAAAAATAACGAGAAGACGGTATGATAATGCCTTATACGTTCTCATGCCTGCGGAGTTATACAAAAAAATATTCTTAATGGTATATCAAAATATAAAAAAACTGGTAGCAAAAAAATGCTCGGATTCCTTCCACATTTAGGTTTATATTTAGGTACATCGATTGTAGGGGGACTTGCAAACAAATACGGATAGGATAAAATTACTTTAATCCAGATTTTGGCATCTAGCGATAATTAATTGATTATGATTCTTATTTTATTAAAGGTTTCATTTCTCGAATCTCTATTATTTATAATACTATAATCTCTAGATTTGAAGCTGTGATAGCCTAGTGGTTAGGACGACCAGCTTCTAATCGGAGGTCGTGGGTTCGATCCTGGGGCACGCACCTCTAACTTTTCGGAGTTATGTGCGCTTTAAGTATTTAAATATCACTTGCTTTAACGGTGAAGGAAAACATCGTGAGGAAACCTGCATGCCTGAGAGTTCTCCATAACGTTCTCAAAGGTGTGTGAAGTCTGCCAATCCGCTTGGCCAGCGTGGTAGACTATGGCCAAAACCCTTCTCACTCTTGAGAGGAGACCCGTGCTCTGTAGTGAGCCGGTAATGGGTTGATCATGATGAATCTCTAGATGCAGTTATGGAATAACCACGTTTAGGTATTCCACGCGATTTTTAATCATTCTTCACAAAGCCTATCTTAATATAATATAGTATAATTCTTCTGTACGTGTGTTTGTCACCTAATTCCTCCTAAACGGCTGGGCTGATTTTGATGAAATTTCGTTATATTTTAAGGGAATCCTGGATGGTTTAAAAATACAATTGAAACCGGTAGGTGGCGCTGATTTCGATGTGTCACTACATACCGACATCAGCGCAGGACGACGTCTGCCGGGTCCGCTAGTAGATAGTTAGATAGATACATATAATTTGTGTATCCAAAAGCTTCTTCAGCGCCATACAAGTGATGAAGCATTTGTAAATACAATATTATAGCATTTGCATCCTGGAGACGTACACAGAATTTTATAATCCCGGAAAATCATAAAGTTCTTACGGGATTTTTATATGAACTGCGAGCCTCACTTTAGGTTCCGTATAAATGACCAACTAAAAATATTTTTTTTTATTCACAGCTAAGAATTTTCATAATGAATCGGTTTTTTCAGTATAATTCTAGTTTTCCAGACATGTTTTTGAAAATAGAAAATATATTTTGTACTCTGCTTCAAGAGTTCTAATTTGTGTCACCTCACATGCCATGCCAAGAAAAAAAATTTTTTTTTCATGTGTCACATTTGGAAAGGCGTAATTGTTTGTATCAGCAGCGGGTGCGGAACGCTACGTTCCCTCCCTAGGGTGGGCATGTAATTCAAAAACAGAACACAATTTGGAACACAATCTCTAACCTTGGCATGGCAGATCCTCACACACTATTTTTATATTAAATAACTTTAACACTTAAATCATTGTAATCACATTAATAAATAATTAAAATAATAATTATTATTTTCTTTTATTAAAATAATTAAAATAAAATATTAGTTTGGAAAGGATAGGTACAATACTTATGTCTCCCGAATGAATTTTGCCCACGGCGGCCAATCTCAATCGAGGCAAATGCAAGCCAACTACGCAGGAGATATTATAGTGCACTCTTACACAGGTGCACTCTATATTCCTTTACACTCATAATCCAATAGGACGCCAATGTGACACGACCGGAAAGCGATCAGTCGCAGAAGGCTTTACATGCTCTCCAAGGCTCGGCGGAATGAGAATTTCTTGACAGGAAAACCCAATAACTCATAACTTTTGGCCCGACCCGGGACTCGAACACAGGACCTCGTGATCCGCTGCCAACCACGCCTACCACTAGACCACCGAGGCAGTAGATACAATAAGACAGTAGGTACAATAAGACAAAACAGGTATCCAGCTTAAAAAAAGCATGACAATTTCGCGCGCGCCGTGCCGTGTTATTTAATATTTGTCACTATTTTCAGTCTTTATTTAATTTCTCATTCGATATGAAAAGTAGTATGTTCAACTAGGGGAAAGCCCATTTACACCCTCATACTATGGATGCCATCGCTTCGCTTATGGATACAAATAACTCGGTTGTAAATGTGTCCCTTCGGCCCTCGTTTAACAATCTACTATTTCAGTTCCTTTTCCATAAATCCTGAAAAATAATTTGATTGGATTTCTAACTCAATATTCGGTTCTGAGTTAACATTATACACTAAATATCCAACAGGACAGTTACTCATTCCGTCTACGAGTTAGAGATGCGTGACATACGGACGTACAGACAGACACAGCAGAGCTACCTAATTAATATTAATAGGGCTCCATCCCTATTAATGTGACTCTGCCGCCCTCGAGTACGAAACCCTAAAAATGGTTGAAAAAATAAACAAAAATATGGCTTCCAATAATTTAATTATCCAATTCTCTCTAGAACGCTATCTAAGCTCTAGAAGACTTAGGACGGGGAGTGGTGGCATTCTGTAGAGAAGGCTTCTGTCCAACAGTGGACGTCCACATGCTGACATAGTGATGGTCGAAGAGACCTTGCTTCTTGTTGGAGCGATAGCTATTGTAACCAAAACTTCCTAGAGTTGAGAGTTAAACACCTGATGCACGAGTGCTGTTTTCTTTGACGGAATGGAGGGATATAATAGAGGGTCGCGGATAACTGGATGAAGAAGACTGAGAATCAGTTGTTGTGGTGCTGTAAATGGGAGACTTATATTTAAGTGTATGGTGATTGAAATGACAGTGAGACAGCCATGTTTGTCGTGGGAGCGATGGCTGTCAGAGTCGAAAAATTCTAGAGAGAAGTATTGGCAGTCTCGTACAAGCAAGCTTGCGTGGGGTTTCCTCTAAATTAATAGAGTGCCAATATCAAAAGTATTGGTGAGTGGCTGGATTGATGATTGAAGAGACTTTACTTAATTTTCATAGGATCGAGGGCTGTTGGGACCAAAAATTTCTAGAGTGGAGAGTTGGAGAGTTCATATTATAAGTCAGTTTACGCTGGGTTCCCTCTAACGCAATGGCAACAATATAAATAGAGTGGCGGATGGTTTGATGAGGAAGGCTGAAGACCGGAGGGTTCATATGCTGAGACGATGAAGTTCAAGAGGCCAAGCTTCTCGAAGGAGCGATGGATGTTGGAGTCCAAAACTCTAGAGCGCAGAGTTAAGAGTCCTAAAACAGGTGAGCTTGGTGGAGTTCCCCCTTACCAAGATATACAGAGGTAGAGTGATAGCAAGAGGAGGGTTGAGGACCAGTGTGAAAGAGATAAGAGATCATTGTCTAATAGTGGACGTCCATATGCTGAGTGTTGACATGATGAGAATGTTTACTATATTAGCTTTAGTAGTATTCGCTGCTCTCAGAGGGAGGACGAGGACGAGGTATCAGGGGTGGCGGAATAGATGGAAATATCCCAAAAATTCTTTGTGCCCCAAGAAGAGGTCGCAAATTCTCTTTTAATTTTATGGGTACCCAATCTCTCTGATACAATCTGTTTTGACCTACTGGGAGTAGTTCTAAATTACCATATGATGACAAGGGATCTCTATATCCAGATAATGATTCTGTTTCTGAACTCCCAGGCATAGTAAAATCTCCTACATTAAAATTATAATAATTATTTTCGTATTTCTCAGATTTTGTGGTTTTTGTAGTTCTATGGTAGAATTTTGTAATTCTTGTGGGTCTTGTTGTATAACGACCTCCTTTAAGTAAACCTTTTTTTAATTTCTGTCTCTTATTTGAATCCTTATATATATTTGGCCTTATATATATTGGCCAGAACCAGTCTCTCTTTCTTCGACTTGCAGTTAGATTCCGTGTGCCCACGTCAACCGTCTCTTCCCCCGAGATATTTGACGTTCCCTTCTTTTGGCCCGTGATGTTATCATCTGCTATTTTTACATTTTTCCCAAAATGATCCTTTGCCAGTGCCACTTGTCTGTTGCCATCTTTTCTTGGTAAACTATAATTAGAAATAATTTGCTGTAGATTGCTTTCTTGTGCTGGTATCGAATCTGAATTAGTTGTCCATAAGGTGGATATTGCTGCGAAAATAATAGTAAACGTTGAAATATAAAAATATGCTTGCTATATTTTTATATTTCAACATATATAAATATGCTGCTTGCATCAAGGGTTTTAAAAATCTCGTAGGAACTACTTACCCTGGCTAGGGTAGCCCAGATCACTCTTTGTATAATTCTCTTCCCCTATCGACCTGTAAAAGTCTCTTTAAAATCCGCTCAGCCGTTCAAAATAAATTAGAATGTAGAGCGGTATAAAGTGTAGAGCGAAGCGCGTGCGATAGTTTTAAGTTTTTACGTGATCAAACAAAAAATCTTTATTCTTTCGTTTCGTTTTGTCCGTCTGTCTGTACAGTCCGTATGTTATAGACACTCTGTTCAGAAAAAGCTTGCAAAGTTGAAATTTGGCATAGAACCTTACAACCGCTACGGAAGCGTGTACTCAAAGGATCCGTCCCCGCTCCCTTTTCCAATCTTTATACCTACTTTGAATGAAAGCTATAGTAATGTACCTAGCTGTAGCTATACATTTCGGTTTTTTCAAAATCCCGTGGGAACTCTTTGATTTTCCAGGATAAAAGTAGCCTATGTATTAATCCAGGGTATAATCTATCTCCATTCCAAATTTCAGACAAAACCAACCAGTAGTTTTTGCCTGATTGAGTAACAAACATCCAAACATCCACACTTTCACATTTATAATATTAGTAGGATTGTTTTCATTCAAATGATTATGCTGACTTAGCTCATGATTAAGAGATAGACTCGAAAGTAGTTATGTAATTATAATGAAAGTAATACTTACAAAGAGCAATAACACTTAGTTGTAGATAACTCATATCTAGTTGCAATATGTATATGCAATTACAATGTTACTTTTGAACCGCCTCACGATTTTATACAATTTTTTCAATTAACACCACGCTTGTCCAATTTGTGAAGTGCGAGAGATTTTAATTTACTAATACACAAATTGTTTATTTGATTAGTTGTGCACTTCACAAATTGGACAAGAGTGGTGTTAATTGAAAAAAATTTTATAAAATCGTGAGTTTGTTCAAAAGTAACATTGTAATTGCATACGCATATTGGCAACTGGATATGAGTTATCTACGACTAAGTGTTATTGCTCTTTGTAAGTATTTCCTCCATTATAATTACACAAGCTATAATTTGTGAAAAATATACTTCAACTAGCTGATCCGGACGTCCGGGTCTGTAAGTCCGGACGACTCGTCCTGCCCGGTGACATACTGACAGTTGAGTATCTACACGCTTCTGGCGCGACTGTGGCTGCAAGTTTCTATAACTGTGCCAAACAACATTGCAAGTTGACGGGCAAAATCCGACCCGCTTTGAGAAAAGTTGCGGACATGAACCAAAATAGTTTTAAATGGAACACAGTTTTATAAACTTATAATATGTACATATAAATGTTTTATTTGAAATCGATGTAGAAAAAAAGTTATTAAATATTAACAAAAAAAAAAAAACAAAAAAGTGTCTGTTCGCAATTCACACACGGCAGAAGTGAAACATATATTCTAACTTTTCGAATGCTCCAAAATATTATATAGAATAAAATACATTATATTAAACATTAAAACCTTGTTTATTACTTATGAAATATTTAGGTCTATGATTTGGGTTCAAAAACGGAATGTAGGCGGAAAGCGGTCATCATGGATACCGACTGTATTCTATCTCATTCTCTCGCAGGCTAAATCCTGTTTGAATATTATGTATGTTTTTCCCTCTCTGTCACTTGTGCAATGTGCAGCGTCTAGAAACTCAAACGACCTCCTGTCACCTTATGGACTCTTGGTACGCAAGAGAGGATTTCGGTGTCGCTTTTTAGTTTCATCGATTTTCAAAAGCACAACGATACTAAAGAAGTTTCACTTCAAAAAAAAGTATACATACAGCAGACAGCATAGGGGTAAGCTACGTGATCTATTTCACTATAAATGCGAGCAGCGAAAATGCGGTGATAGCCTAGCGGTTAAGGCCCTTCTTCCACGAGGCGATGAAGACGTTTTTCTTCTTTATATTTATCGCTATTATATTCTTTATAATTAATTTTTGTCCTATTTCTGACCAAGCTTTTTCCACTAGATCCTTTCTCATGTATTCCGGAGTATTATAATCGTATAAACAACGGTATTTTTCTACTTCGAGAACAAACTCAATGTTTAATTGTTGATCGGACTCCATTTTGGCGCTACGCTACCTCGTCTCGCGTCGCATGCGACCGCGAATGACGAATGACCGCGACTGCGAATGCGAATTTGTACGGCGGCTACTGACGAGCGACTAGTCTGATACGCGTACAATACTCGAGTCGCTTGTCGATAGCCTCGTGGGAGAAGGGCCTAAGGAACCTTTCAGATAGACCGGCGCGGAGAGCAGATCAAATTTTAATCGCATTTAAAATAGAATCTTAAGACATTGAAATAAGCTTTATTTTTACATTTTATCTCTTTTATGATAAGAGGATGCTCCCAATACGCTCGGTGTGAAATAATAAGAGCAGCCGCCCGGCTGCTCGTCGAGCCGGTCGGCTGCTTCATATTCGTGCTCTTTCGCGCTCGAGCATTCGACCGGCTCCGTTCGCGTGCTCTTTCATGCTCGCGCAGCCGACCGTAGGCCGAATTGCTCTGCCGTCCGGCCCAAGAGCGTACGCTCGGCTCCGAACGCATCCACGTGTCCGTTCACACAGACCGGCGCGGAGAGCAGAGCAAAGAACGGCCGGTCTGTGTGAAAAAAAAAAATGCTCTCCGATGCTCTCCGCGCCGGTCTATCTGAACGGTCCCTAAAGGAAAGCATTGTGAGCAAACCTGCACGGCTGAGAATTCTCCATAATGTTCTCGCCTGTAATGGGTCGATAATGATGATGATGAATGCAAGCAGACTATTTTTATGTTTCAACGTTCACTATTATTTTTGCAGCGATATCCATCTTATCGGCAAGCAATTCAGATTCGGAACCAGCAAAAGAGAACAATCCACAGCAAACTATTTCCAATTATAGTTTACCAAGAAAAGATGGCAACAGACAAGTGGCATTGGCAAACGATCATTTAGGGGACAATGTGAAGGCAGCAGATGATAACATCACGGGCCAAAAGAAGGGAACCTCAAATATCTTGGGGCAAGAGACGGTTGACGTGGGGACACGGAATCTAACTGCAAGTCGAAGAAAAAGGGACAATCCATGGGCGTGGGGTGCATATACAAAGCGTTCAAATAAGAGACAGCTACTAAGAAGAAGAGGTAAAAAACCTGGAAAACCAAAACCCCCAAGAATGCCAAAACCAAACCCTAGTGCTACAGAATCGACTTCTGCGCCAAAAGATACTTATGAATTTGGTATATATGTTATACCTGAGACCGGGAATATTGAACCAGAACCATTATCTGGATATAGAGATCCTTTGTCATCGGATGGTAATTTAGAACTACTCCCAGCAGTTAAAAAGGGATTGTATCAGAGAGACTGGGTACCCATAAAATTGCAAGGGAGTTTGCCTCTTCGGCTGTTTTTTTTTCCTTTTCGTCCACCTTTTCGTCCACCTAATCCTCGGCTACCTCCGAAACCTCATCCACCTCCGAAACCTCATCCAACTACGAAACCTCATCCACTTCCTCCTCGTCTTCCCTCTATTGAGATCAGTGAAGACTACTAAAGCTAACAAAGTAAACATTCTCATCATGTCAGCTTAAGGACATTCACTGTTAGATAGATCTTTTCTTAATAATGCTTTCACATCGGTCCTCAGCACTGCTCTTACTATCACTCTACCATTTTGTATCGCGGCTAGAGGAAACCACACAAGCTCATTTGTCTGTCTCCAACTCTGTACATTGGACTCTTCGGCTCAAACAAAACGAAACGCTCCTACGAGGAAGCATGTTGAACAGGCTATGCATCTCAGCATCACGTCAGCATATCATCGTATCAATTCATCATATCATCTCGTCAGCATGTGGACGTCCACTGTTGGACGCAAGCCTTTTCTAATGAGCGTCACCATACTAGGTCTTCAGCCTTCCTCATCCAGCCACCCAATTTTTGACAGTGCTCACCACTGCGCCAGGGACTCTTTTGACGAGCTCCCTGGCGCAGTGGTGAGCACTGTGGTCTCTAAAGTGAACTAAATTGACAGGTTTAAAAATAGTCCTTTTCCACACGGAGCATTGTGAAAGAAATAGGAATAGATTTAAACCTGTCATTTTAGTTTAGAGATTGTTTAAAACAGGATTATCACCATTGGATCATTAAATTATTGGAAGTTATATTTTATATTTTTTATCTCGGGACTCTGGGATTTTGCGGGATAAAAAGTATAGCCTAAGTCCGTCAGCGGGATTTTGTCAAGGACCGCTGAATCTAGACAAAAACGCGAAATCATGATAAAATTTGACACAGTATTTTATAAACGTTAGCCAAATATTATAAATCAATATCATAATAAAATAAATTGTAAAACTTGGTCTTTTATTCAATTAAAAATTTACTATTACCTATTAAATATTACCGCCGCCGCCGACGTTCTCAACTGGGCTTCTGAGAATTTCTTTACAGAAAAACCCAATACCTCATAATTTTTGGTCCGACCCGGAAATCAAACCCAGAACCTCGCGATCCGCAGTCAACAACGCCAACCGCTTAACCATCGAGGCAGTTAAATCGTACGTCCAATCACACTAATATTATAAAGGCGACAGATTGTGTGTGTGTGTGTCCCTGTGTGCCCTGACTTAACACACAGGCTACATTTTATCCTGGAAAAATCCACAGTTCCCACGGGATTTTGAAAAAACCGAAATCTTTAGCTATAGGTAGATTACTACAGCAAACTTCCTTGAAAGTAGGTATAAAGGTTGGAAAAGGGAGCGGGAACGGGAACCGAAAATCCACGATTCTCTCGGAATTTGTGAAAAACCGAAATTCACGCGGGCTAAGCCGCTTACAGAAGCTAGTTGTACTATAAGAGTGAGGGAATAAAGAGTGCACCTATGTTTACGCAGATACTTATGCACAGTGGTAGATTCAATTGACTGTTCAAAAGTACTTGTAGTAGTGACTTGTAAAAGTTTATTTAAATAAAAAACTTTTCTATTCTATTCAATTCTATTCTATTATCTCCTACGTGGCTGGCAAGTCACTGTTAAGTTTGGCCGCCGTGTCCGAAATTCGGTCAAGATGAGATTATTATTGTGTTTCCAAAGGACTCACTAACAAGTGAAACGAATCGAAACCGACCCCTCCTTAAAGTCAAAGAAGAAAACTCACGGGGGACACGTCATGTTAGACCTCGACAACGCTTACTAGATTTCGAGTACCGAAAAAGTACACTCAGAGTATAAGTATAAATTGAAAATTTAAAAAACCCCCGACATTCGCCATTTTGTGCCGGCGGCCATCTTGGATTTGCAATAGTGCTATTCTGTTAGTCAAGCCCTTTCATTTGATACCCATATTAAGGGAGTTGTGAAAAAATATGTAATCCGCCATTTTGTAGCGGCGGTCATCTTGGATCGATTTTCATCAAACTTAGCTAACAACACTCTCGACTAATTCACCTTTCAAACAAAAAAAACCGCATTCAAATCGGTCTACCTGTTTGAGCGCTACAGGGGAACAGACACACACACACACACACAGACAGACAGACAGAGAGGCAAGCACGCACGCACGCACGCACACACATACACACACACACACACACACACACACAGACACGTCAAAATTATAACACCCCGTCGTTGACTAGTAGAATAGCACTATGCAAATCCAAGATGGCCGCCTCCACAAAATGGCAAAAAAGTCGTACTTACAATTTTTATTTTGCATTTCCGCTTGGTTGGCTGTAGATGTATGGACGAACTCAAACGTTACAAGTATAAATTAAAAATTTTAAAAACCCCCGACATTCGCCATTTTGTGTCGGCGGGCATCTTGGATTTGCATAATGCTATTCTACTAGTCAAGCCCTTTTATTTGATACCCATATTAAGGGAGTTGTGAAAAAATATGTAATCCGCCATTTTGTAGCGGCGGTCATCTTGGATCGATTTTCATCAAACTTAGCTAACAACACTCTCGACCAATTCACCTTTCAAACCGCATTCAAATCGGTCCACCTGTTTGAGCGCTACAGGGGAACAGACAGACACACACACATACACACACACAAACACACACACACACACACACACACACAGACACGTCAAACTTATAACACCCCGTCGTTTTTGCGTCGGGAGTTAAAAATGAGCCAGTTTAGGTCTACTTTACTTTGAAGTTATTGTGTTTGGATACTCGAATTCGATCAACGTTACCGCAATGTGCAAACAGTATAGTTATTCTGAGTTTGCGCACCTCCAAAACTTTACCAAATACTACGTATCGAGAAACTGACCCCAAAGAATCGAATCGATATCGAAACACTATAACGTCAAAGTAAAATGTATCTTATGCATATTGTTTTAAGGTCCGTATTCATTAATACATGTATGTACATTGTACAGTGTACCGTACAGCTAGCGCCTCAAACGGAAAATTAGCGAAATAAAATCGTTAGTACTGAATTTGTGACTCTAAAATAAGCAGTTTTAAGTCCGCTTTACGCTGACGTTACAGTGTTCCAATACTTGAAATGTATCAACGTTTTCGAGATGTGCAAAGCCACTCGAGAAATATTTTCCAACTAGCTTCTATTCTATTCTATTCTATTCTATTCTACTTTCAAGGAAGTTTGCAATAACACACACAAACTTCCGCCTTTATAATATTAGTGTGAAGTGTGATTAAATTACTTATTTTCAAATAACCCATTAAATAAACAATTTGAGTATTAGTAAATTAAAATGCCGCATATTTCACAAATTGAACAAGCGTGATGTTAATTGAAAAAAAAAATTTGTATAAAATCGTGAGTTTGTTCAAAAGCGACATTGTAATCGCATAAACATATTGGCAACTGGATATGAGTTATCTACGAGTAAGTGTTATTGCTCTTTGTAAGTATAACTTTCATAATAACTACACAAGCTATATAATGTAACAAAATATACTTCAACTAGCTGATTGACTATTTGATTACGAAACCCTAAAATTATCGCACTCGCTTCGCTTTCCACTCTATACCGTCATGTCCTATACACATATCTAGATAGGGAGAATTTTCGGAACGGCTGAGCGGATTTTGAAAACACTTTCACAGGCCGGTAGAAGAAGAAGATTACACGATATAGGCTAGCTAAACCTAGATGATCCAGCGGGATTTTTGAAAACCTAAATGCAAGCAGTGAAAAAGCAGTGATAGCCTAGTGGTTAAGACTTCGGCCTCCCTTTCGGGGGGATCAAGTTCGATCCTCGGCGGTCACTTCTAATTTTTCGGACTTATGTGCGTTTTAAGCATTTAAATATCACTCGATTTAACAGTAAAGGAAAACATTGTGAGCAAACCTGCACGACTGAAAATTCTCCATAATGTTCTCGAAGGCGTGTGAAGTCTACCGAATCCCCGCTCGGCCAGCGTAGTGGACTACGGCCCACACTCTACTCTTGCTGACAGGACACCCGTGCCCTGTAGTGGGCATGTAATGGGTTGATAATGATGATGATGAATGCAAGCAGACTAATTTTATGTTTCAACGTTCACTATTATTTTTGCAGCGATATCCATCTTATTAGTAAGCAATTCAGATTCGGAACCAGCTAAAGAAAACAATCCACGGCAAACTATTTCCAATTATAGTTTACCGAGAAAAGATGGCAACAGACAAGTGGCACTGGCAAACGATCATTTAGGGGACAATGTGAAGACAGCAGATGATAACATCACGGGCCAAAAGAAGGGAACGTCAAATATCTTGGGGCAAGAGACGGTTGACGTGGGGACACGGAATCTAACTGCAAGTCGAAGAAAAAGGGACAATCCATGGGCGTGGGGTGCATATACAAAGGATTCAACTAAGAGACAGCTACTAAGAAGAAGAGGTAAAAAACCTGGAAAACCAAAACCTTCAAAACCTCCAAAACCAACAAAAACTCCAAAACCAGACAATAGTGCTAAAGAATCGTCTCCTGAGATAAAATATACAGTTGACGTAACATTGGAAATACCTGTGACCGAGAGTACTGAACCAGAACCATTATCTGGATATAGAGATCTTTTGTCATCGTATGGTAATTTAGAACTACTCGCAGCAGATCAAAACGGATTGTATCAGAGAGACTGGGTACTCTTAAAATTGAAAGGGAATTTGCAAACTCTTTTTGATTATAAGCCATTACCTAGTTTTCTGTCAAATTTTCCAAATTTTGGTCCTCGGCCATATCCGAAACCTCGTCCATATCCGAAACCTCGTCCATATCCGAAACCTCGTCCATATGCGAAACCTCGTCCATATCATCGTTCTTAGCGTTCATTTCTTTGAGAGCAGCGAAGACTACTAAAGGTAACATAGTAAACATTCTCATCATATCAGCTTATGGACCTTCACTGTTAGATAGATCTTTTCTTAATAATGCTATCATATCGGTCCTCGGCATTGCTCTTAGTATCACTCTACCACTTCATATCGCGGCTAGAGGAAACTCCACACAAGCTCATTTGTTCTGTCTCCAACTCTGTACATTGGACTCTTCGGCTCAAACAAAACGAAACGCTCCTGCGAGGAAGCATGGCCTCTTGTTGAACAGGCTATGCGTCTCAGCATCATGTCAGCATATCATCTTACGACCTCATCATATCATCATATGAACGTAAAGCCATGCCAAGCGATTTACGTTGCTGTGTAGAAACCGATCAGGGGTATGCCACACCACTTCCAAGTTAGCCCGCTTCCATCTTAGACTACATTGTCACTTACCAGCAGGTGAGATTGCAGTCAAGGGCTACCTTGTAGTTGAATAAAATAATTGGTTGTCTGTTTACGGACGATAATTTTACGTGATAGCGTCGTAAAGAGTAACGTGACAATGAGTCATGCTGTTTCGTGCGTGCAGTGCGTTCATCGATTTATAAGACGTTATCACGTCAAAAAAAGAACGTTCACTGTTGGACGCATCACGCAGGTCTTCACACCTTTCTCATCCAGCCACCCAATTTATATTCTTACTTCATTGCGGTAGAGAACCCCTTTTGCCGAGCTCCCTGGCACAGTGGTGAGCATTGTGGTCTCTAAACTGAACTAAATTGACAGGTTTAAAAATAGTACTATCCTTTGCCGCTCGGAGCATTGTTAAAGAAATAGGAATAGATTTAGACCTGTCATTTTAGTTTAGAGATTGTTTAAAACAGGATTAACACCATTGGATCATTAAACTATTGGAAGCTATATATTTTTTTTTTCAATAACCCTAATAGGGTTCTATACCTGAGGGCGTTACATTAATAGCCCTATTAATAAATGATAATATAGATAATATTTTAATATGGATTACAACTATTTCCTTGCTCGCTTGAAGACAAAGAAAATCATTATTATAGAAATGTCCAAAGTTATCCAGATATCCATGCCAAGAAAACTTGATCTTTATTGGTGCATGCAGTAGAGACTATTTTGAATTAATTAAGCGATTGTGAGTAACTCGTTTAGTAGAATCTGGACTGCCTTGCCTTGGGGAGGGCTCATTGGGTTGAAAAATACGGACGAAAAATTTGCAAGCATTCTTTTTATTTTACATCACAATTTTTTTGTTAGCTGGCTCTTTTCCTATGTTGTTTCAAGTTATTAAGTGCATGTGCCTAATGTACCTATGTATGTACTGTATTCTAAGTTAGTAACTAGGTTTCCGATCTTCCTGAAAATTTACAGATAAGTGTTGTGGTTTACTTCGTATACGCGTCAATAGCCTAGTGCAGGGGTCTCCAAACTTTGAAGCCTTCATGCCATAATGATATTTCCAGTATGTTCCAAGGGCCAAACAGTTCAAATTTTCCTGCCCTTAGGCTCAATTTAGACCGCGGCGGAATGGAATGGAAGCGACTTTTTGCAACGAAAATGTACATAGCTAAATGAACTTTATGTCAATTGCATAACATACAAATTAAATAGGAGCCAAAAAAAGGTCGCGCGCCTTCCGCGTCATGAGGCGAAATTGACGCTTCCATTCCATTCCATTCCGCCGCGGTGTAAATTAAGCCTTAACGTATGGACGTCATTTTTTCTTAACACTACAGCTGTGGACGTGTAGTCTCACAGGCTCCTATATGCACACACATTTTTTTTGGGGAATTTGATATAAGATCGTTTCAAAAACTGATTGAATAATAAAAATATGGGATTAAGCAATAAAATAATGTGCTTATTTCACAAATTAACTTTTATTTAGAAATTATAGAAATTTTATTTTATTTTAAATGTGAGTGAATGTGACGTGAATGATGAACACATGAAAAGAATAGAACTGAACAATTTTCTAGTGCGTGAGACAATAGTTTGTGTTTTCGTTAAATTAAAATTACTAATGGGCTATATTAAAATAGTCTTAAAATTGGAGTTGCAGTACTATAATAGTACCTACTCCGTAACTATTTGTATTTATTTAATTTATTTGTAAAAAAATGGTTATAATATCACCACTTGACGTAAACATAAACTGTTCGAGTTTTTCCACACACCGTTGCCGTTTACATACGGTACAAAATATAACAGGGTAGGTACATCTCAATCAAAGCAGTTACATTATTAGGCATATTTATTTTGTCTGGTGGGAGGCTTCATCTTACCGGCAAACCCGTGCCGCCAAGCGATTTAGCGTTCCGGCACGATGCCGCGTAAAAATCGATTGATGTATTACCTCTTAGCCCGCTTCCATCATAGCCTTCATCGTCACTTACCATCAGGTGAGATTGCAGTTAAGGGCTAATTTGTAGTTGAATAAAAAATTTGTGTGCAACTCAGTATTTTAGGTGCGACTTTTAAATATTTTTAGTGGGCACATTTAGTGTGAAATTCAGTATATTAGGTAGCTTAATCGTAACTTGTAGTTGAATAATTTAAAAAAGTTACATAATAGAAAAAAAATAACTGTCAGAATACCAGCACATCCTATAATCAGTCGTCCAAATCAAACAAAGAGCGCTCGGCGTTTCCCCGGCCCGTGTGTTCGCAGATATTAATTGAACAAATTATTTATGAATGTAGATCACCTTGAGAGCTAAATATACAAAACCCCCGCTCGTATAATTGAACACTCATTGTAGGTAAGTTTACTTTGTTTACTTGTAGGCTGTGACATATTGAATCTGTCTAAATACCTAGTTTAAATAATATGTTACTCTCCAGTATCCATAATTCAACTTGTAAGACTAAGGCGTCGTCCAGATTGGCTAACGATCGTACGATCAAAAGATGCGATTTCGTCGTACGATGAAAATTACGGTCTTAAAAAAGTTTTCCACAAACAGGAACAAACATCTTTTTTGTTTAAAAAAATACGTTTTTAATGTGTTAGTTACGTCCACACAATATTAATTGCTGCATCATTTTACAACCAATTTTTCTGTTACTCATAGATAGACAGTTATCTTGGAAGATACTCTTTTCAATTATAGGTATATACCTACCTACTAATGCGTAGGAAATAATGATAATTTTTTTTTACGAATCTTAATCGTATTTTTCAAACCGGCAATGTAAAGCGTGCTTAACTCGGGGTCAATGCCCCGCGAGTGGCGGCCGGCGACAATAAACATAATCTAGATGTTATAAACTTATATCTAGCACTTACCTTTACCTGGTTCTAGATGGGCCTTGATCTGGTCAGCCTTCGCCTGCAGCTTTGTCTGCATCGTTTCAGCGCCCTCCTTCATCTTGGCCAGGATACCTGGCGAAAATATATAATCTAAGGGCCTGTTGCACCACCTTCTGATAAGTGTCGGATAGCCTAAACGTAAGTTATGTCACTTTTTTACTTTATGTCAAGTGATAAAGACAAAAGTTGTGAATAAGCTATCCGACACTTATCAGAAGTTGGTGAAACAGGCCCTAAATCTTATAGTAAATTTTTCTATATCTTAAAAATAAATAAATTAAAATTGTATAAAACAAAACGATAGACTTCTGTTTTACACAATATGGCTTATTCTGTTTCACACAATCTCCAAACTGAACTAAAATGACTATTTAGAAAGCGATTAATGCTCCTCATTTGATAAGAAACCAAAATTCTTTGATGTTAAAATCACGGTGACTATACAGGGTTAAATAAAAAATACCAGAAAGCTCTCGGCACGTAATTGTTATCATTAAAACTAACAACTTTTGTTCTACGACTTTTTTTTTAACTCGATATTTTGTGAAATATTTAATATTCAATAGTTTACATAGATTATCTCCTTGTAGCTACTCTGTAACATCGGCAACGCCGCACGAACGCACGTCACGTGTCTTGGTCTCGAGTCTCGACTCTGTGCGCACAGAGTAATGTCACTTTAGAGAAATAACATATTTTTTTAATTTTTTTGTATGAAAAAAATTAATGCGGAATTTTAAAAAGTCGTAGAACAAAAGTTGTTAGTTTTAATGATAAAAATTACGTGTCGAGAGCTTTCTGGTATTTTTTATTTAACCCTGTATAGATCGATGCAGCGAACAATATCATTTCAGGATGATTTTATAATCATTTTATACGTGATTTAAAAAATAGCTTTATTAAGGCATTTTTGAAAATCAGGTACATCAACCCGTATGCCTCTGATGGCCATATCGATAACTTAATACCTTACCATGTTTGTCCTTTTCTTTCAAAAGTCGCTCCATATCGCCGGCCTTGTCTTTCACTCGACCGAAAAAGTCTATCCCGTTTGGTAAGCGTGCGCGAAAATATACATCTTTTTACATTACATCTATTTATAGTCTGATTTTTAATTCAGTGGAATTCTGACAGTTGTCATTTAAAAATAGATGAGTTATTTGTATGAAAAAATAGGGTATAGAGAAATTAGGAGATCCGTAGAAGAACCAGAGTCACCGACATAGCTCAGCGGGTTGCGAAACTGAAGTGGCAATGGGCGGGGCACATAGTTCGGAGCACCGATAGACGTTGGGGTCCCGAGGTGCTGGAGTGGCGACCTCGCACCGGAAAACGCAGTGTTAGTAGACCCCTCACTAGGTGGACCGACGATATCAAACGAGCCGCAGGGAGCCGCTAGATACAAGCGGCACAAGACCGCGGCGTGTGGAAATCCCTACAAGAGATCTATGTCCAGCAGTGGACGTCTATCGGTTGATGACGACGAATTTAGAAAAGCCGCCCTTTCACTTACTCGTAAGAAGACATAGTATATGTATAGTTTATTGAGGAAAATAATGTCTTACCGGATATCCGTTTAGCAGCATCAGGGCTGGCCGACTGGGTCAGTGCTGCCACCTTCATGTACTCACTTGTTATGAGACCTGCCGCCTGGTGAAAGACAAGCTATATTTTAGGAAAAATTAAACCGACTTCGGTCCAGCAATCTCAGAGAAATTGGTGTACTATTAGAAAATATTAGTGACATATTATACATATCATAGTGACAACTAATAAGTGTTATATACTGTTATATGTTATGTTAAAGCTGTGATAGCCTAGTGGTTAGGACGACCGACTTCTAATCGGAGGTCGTGGGTTCGATCCCGGGCACGCACCTCTAACTTTTCGGAGTTATGTGCGTTTTAAGTATTTAAATATCACTTGCTTTAACGGTGAAGGAAAACATCGTGAGGAAACCTGCATGCCTGAGAGTTCTCCATAACGTACTCAAAGGTGTGTGAAGTCTGCCAATCCGCTTGGCCAGCGTGGTAGACTATGGCCAAAACCCTTCTCACTCTGAGAGGAGACCCATGCTCTGTAGTGAGCCGGTAATGGGTTGATCATGATGATGATGATGATGATGATGATATGTTATGTTGTGTTATATACTAAAACCTTCCTGAAAGTATATAGATTACGTTAGTGAAAAAATCTGTTTTTTTTTTACTTTTCAACAATAAGATTAAACACTCCTACGAATGACAAAATTCGTAAGTCGAAGATCAAAGGTTTGGCTTTTAACCTAAGACCTTTTGCCAGACATAACGAAACTATAAGGGTTCCTTATTTGTCTACGGAACCTTTAAAAACACCAACCTCAAGACTCGCTGGGCTCATGGCTGAATACTCCTCACTGAGCAGTTCCACGATCAGGCCCTCAATGTCGAAGAACAGGATATGACTTTCCGGGTCTGTTGGAGAAAACATACAAAATTACATCTCTCTCTCTCTCTCTCTCTCTCTGTCATATTCTAATAATCACAAAATGGAGGTTTTTTGGCCCATAATTATCTGTACTAATATTATAAAGAGGTAATGTGGCTAATTCTGTTGTACACAATCTCTAAACCTAAACTAAAATGACAGGCCTAAATATATTCCTATCTCTTTCACAATGCTCCCTGCGTAAAAGGATAGCACTAATTTTAAACCTGTCATTTTAGTTTAGGTTTAGAGATTGTGTACAACAGAATCGGCCACAATGTAGTAATGCAAGGGGTAATCTCTGGATCTACTGAACCGATTATGAAAATTCTTTCAGCAGTAGAAAGCTACATTATTCCTGAGTGACACAGGCCATATTTTATTTCCAAAAAATTAGAAATCCTTCCAAAAATTGTAATAATCTACTTGTGCGAAGCCAGGGCGGGTCGCTAGTTTGCATATAAATAAGTGCTCGTCACTTATTTATATGCAGTAGAATAGTAGTAGAATAGGTGATACCGAAACGCGAGGACAGAACAAGCTTTCGACGTAAGATTCAAGAAATGTTTCTGGATAAGGAATTTGGACAGACTGTCCATATAATGTTAGAGAGAAAGTCCATAGATTGTATACACAACCTATTCAAAGTAAAAACTACCTTCGGTCTAGTATTATATTATCCAGACATCGAGCAGCCACTAAGCCTTTTATCCATGCTGTTCATAAGAGATCGAACTCCGTACAGCAACATCTAGTGTGTTAGTCGGTAGTGTCTCTTCCAAAGGTAACTACTTTTTTTTTTAAAAGAATATTTTTTTAAAGAATTTTAACCATGATGAACATGACTAATAAACTCCTAGCAAAGTTTTCACTGTGTACGACAATAATGTAACGGGTGGGGTTTGAACCGTAGACCCTACGGTTCCCGATCCACGCCCGAAGACCGTTCCGCTATTGAGGCTTTAACTAATTAAATAAATTAAATTATGTTGGTCGCTCACCCGCAGGGTTGGAGCGGAAGCCCTGAATGGTCAGCGGAGCCCTGCGCGCTCGGGCGGGCTCGGCGAGCGGGCCGGCGTGTCCGCTCCGGTCCGTCGCCTGCAACGCGGCTAGACCGCGTTGCGTGGCCGCGCGCATCGCGTTCAAGTTGCGGTGACGTAGGCCTCTGGTGTAACAAAAATAAAATAAGAAATTCTAATAAAAATATCCTCTTAGTGAACCTACGAGTGGAGCCTAGGCGGAGACGTCTTTTTGATGACAATCGATACTCAGCTTTATTTACTTCGGCATAAGGTTGAAATACCAAATACTGATGAACGGGGTTCCAAGTTGCTCGAATGACAACCACGCACCGACAAAGGCAGCATTGGAAGATAGAAGTCCACCAGGTGGATGGACGATCTCAAGAGACGATTGCAAGAGCCAGATACAAGCGAACAGATAACAGATCATGTATTGTAGCGATCCTTGCAAGATAATTATATTCAGCAATGAAGAATAAATATGTATTTTTTTAATTTTTTAAACACCAATAGTCCTTGACTCCAATCTCATGTAAGTGGTACTCTAAATAGTTTGCCGATAAGGGTAGTAACTAGCCACAGCTGACCGCTAAAGTCTTCCACCAAACCAGACCAGAGACAATTTAGAAATTATAAATTCCCAAATTGCACCTACCAGGAACCAAACCCGGGACCTCTCTCTTATAAGACCACAGCGCTCACCACTGTGTCAGGGAGAACGTCAAAAACTTGGAAGTGATATATTTAAAACACTATGTCAAAATAACCATACCTGAAGAAATGCAGCGCCGGATTAGCCAACCCCTGAAGATCAGTGCCTGAGGTTATCGCTCCTCCCAGTTCGTTCTCTAAGGTCTCATCGCAGGCCGCCAGGACTTCCTCAGCTATCATGCCTTTATAAAAACAATGAAAATTTCCTTTTATGAGACTTTGGGACTTTTGGCGCTGCACACGGGGCTTGTTACAGTTACGAGAAAACAAAATAAATAACGTTAATTAACTTGAACATCCAATGTGATACTTTATTAACGGTATCGATTTATCGTTACTGGGTAACGTTAAATGAGAGTAATGCTAAAAGAATAATAACGTTATCATGATAATGATAATTAATATACCGTATGTATTTTTTACTGTTTATAGCTGCTGAATAATATGGAAATTTTACCTTCAAATAAAATTTTTATTGTGTTTCTTCCAATGTCCGAAGTCCATTATTGAGAGTACGTTACTTTTTCGCACGCCGTTTCCGCTAGATTTTTGATTTCCGTCATGTGTTCCGCGCCACCGACGCCTCCAACGGCCTATCTGTGAACTAATAAACACAAGCCGACACAAGCCACAATATTTCGCCATTGTTCGATAAATAATGATGTGTATAGATAATGGTAGCACCAGGAAGACATTATCTGGACTTCGGACATTGGAAGAAACACAATAAAAATTTTATTTGAAGGTAAAATTTCCATATTGTGTGTTCTGTTAAATGTCCGAAGTCCATTATTGAGACCTGTTTGTTATCTCCTGGTGGCTTGTGGAGAAGAATACGCAATAATGTGATATATTTTTTACTAAGTACATAAGTACATATGTATGAATTAAAAGTTGTAGCAGGTACCTATTATACTTTTAGTTCAAAGAATATTATGTTATTAAAACATCGCGACAGGTAATAGTACCAATTATGTCTATAGGAAATAGTAAAACTTGACAGCAAAAGGGACTTTTTGATATCGCACTAATGTCATTACAATTTCCATCTAATTCTTTAAGATAGCAGTTGTATTCACAGGCCCCTGATTTAGACAAGAATATCGTTTATAGAACTTTTAACCCAATTTAATTAAAATAAAATCCAATGTGGATCTGAAACTATATGATTTAGCTTCAACACTAGCTTCTTTATACAAGCCTTTGAACCCAAAACGCCAATGATACTATGGGCTAGGCTGGCCTGTGTGCCTCCCGCGTGCTAATAAGTGTATAAGTAATTTTGATACAGTTATTACAGTTCTGAGCCAAAACAATACTTAATTCTATATTTTAGCTCGAATTTGGGTCAGTTTACATAAAATATTGTGGTCAGGAGAAGCCATATAATATGTATGCTGAAAAGTAGATATTTCCATCTATAATATGTCTAGGATCACAATTTAAAAGTGTAAGGTCATGAACACGAAAGCTCAAATGACAACAAAAGAATTCTGGCCGTATGAGGTTTATGTGAGGTATCTAGATACCTCACATAAATTATTTATATTTGGAATTGTGTCCCGTATTCGTGCGTTCCAAAAAGCAAGATTAGGAGGCCTCGCTACAACGTCCAAGATATGTTTGAATAAATCATATGATGGGATTATAACATTCGAAATTGTGTCATAAATAGAAACTGGCTGATTTATGTACAAATGATAGGTTTACGCTTGACAACAATCACTCCCAATGGAAAGCAATGATGAGGTCAAATTAGGAATGAGCCTATCCAGAAAATGCACATTGATTCCCGCCGTGGAAGCACTCAAATTGTACCAGGCAGGACATACGGACACTGGGAGGACATTCTATAATATGTTTCAGCAAAGTAAATCGAACGCCAACCACCTAGGAGGCGTCCCTAGGGCACTCACGACTTCTTGCAGTTCCGTAGTAGAACGGTGAAGCAGGAAAAGGTTGTGAAGTCCATGAGCACATTCTCCAAAAAATATCCGTCAAATACAAATATGCCAGTATGTTGTATATTTAGTTACTTCATTTGGTAAAGGACAGTGAAAATCTACATCATATTACTATAAACACCGTTCTGACCATCTTCTCCAATGGGGGCATAAGTTTTAAGCGTATCTGCACAATAACAGACTTGTTGTCGTCCCCAAAATGAGCCAAGCTTCAGATTTCAAGGCTTCGATATAAGCTGGTGGTTGTGGTGTATCGACGATTACCTTGTCCAGGTATCGTATCTCGGCTGGACGCGCAAGCGCGGCTTTTCAAGACTGGGCGCTATAAGGGCTTCACCCACTTGCGTGGTTAAGTACCTGCCTATTGTAGAATACAATAGGCAGGTACGGCGAGGCGAGGCGAGGTGTTGCAGGACGAGCGGTAGTAGCTCCGGCGAAGGGAAGATCCACATTAGCTCGTAAGTCCAACATCTGCTGAAAGCAGGCGTTAGAGTCGGACAAGCCGAGAGTAGCGCATTTCTAAACTACGTGAGCCCTTTGAGACGAACGATCTATGAAGTATGTTTAAAGCTGCTCCTTGTAGTAGATGCCACACCGAGCCTGCGCGATTGCGCGAGAGATTGTCGGCTTCGGTATTGTACACTCCCGGAAGGTGGTGAGGGAGGAGTACAATATTGAGGCTGTCCGTCAGAGTGAAAAGCTCCTTTTTCAAGTCTAGAACCGTTGTGATCTCGTTCCTCTTTTGTCTTTTATATAATGATACCTTGTCTTATTGCCGGTCTGTAATACCACTGCCAAATTCTTGAGAGATGAGGCTTCAGTTGAAATGACGGCAATCACAGCGTACCTACGATTAAGTTACAAAGGAATTTGCTTTGTTGTCCCTTCCATTAGTTAATTTTCTGCTGTTGTTCACTAGAGCTCCCAATGTACATAATGATGCATCCATAATAAAGTAATTCAAAAGGTTTAAACATGTTCGCAAGCGGTCACTCATCCAAGTACTGGCCGTATCCGATGTTGCTTAACTTCGGTGATCGGACAAGAATCAGCATACTCAACTTTGGCTACATACCAAGAATCAGCATACCAACGTTGGCTGGACTTTCTCTTTTAGGATACTGAATCATATTTTGTAGCCACCATTCTAGTTCGACGCGCACCTCTTTCGGAAACCGTTTGGAAATAACGAGTATATTTGCGAAGACAGTTGCTGTGGCATGGAATGGTACAGCAACGCAACCTTCCCCGGAGGGTGATGAAGGTTGCAAAATTGAAACACCCTAAAGGGCGTTGCGCCTGTTTGAGGGTCCGTGGCGAAGAAAGTTGCTGAGGCGTAGCAAGATACGGCAATGCAACCTTCCCCGGAGGGTGATGAAGGTTGCAAAATTGGAATATCCTAAAAGGCATTGCGCCTGTTTAAGGGTCCAACTGCCGATTTGCTAGAAGAGGCATTGATTCTGACGGACTTTTTGTTGTCTTTTCTGGAGATAGGGACTTGATGATGTGGTATGCATCCCAATTACTCCCGAAAACTGGAACGCTCTCCTTGGTTTGTGATCGATTTTTTGAAATTGAGACACCTAGGCTGATTAAGAAATTGTTAGCCACTTAGATGTGAGCTCTCAAGAGTTTTCCTGAGCTAATGCAAGGCGAAGACCGTGTTGCATAATTTTTTTGGCAGTCCGATTTGTCACAGAGATGAGTATTCTTGGAGCTACCATCCGGCCAAAAGATAGGCAAGTTATTTGCAGCAACCGACGTTTGTAACTGATGTGCAAAAAAAAAAAATGTCGATGCACTTCTAGGGACATGATCATCCGATCAAAGTCAAGCTTGACCACCCAGTCGTCGGTTGAAGGAACGTTGTCCTTTGACGGTGATACAAAAAAAAAAAAAATGTTTGTTTGTACATCATGTTACTAATGTTTCGACATCATGTATCGGTTCAGTCGTCAAATTCAACATAACTTTTGAATATTAAGAAAATTAGGGCGATGAATATTAATATATATATAGCTGCTCGTGCTGATTCATTGACTGACTCACTGATTGATCACCCCTCCTGTAAAATTTTGTATGAAAAAATTTTTTTTCACTAATGGTTTCGTATAGAGGACAAAAATTCATTCGGAACAAAAATATGGAGAGATCTGATGATTGAGGATTTCGGAGACAGGTGAGCAGCACGCTTAAGGTATTGAAGATAGGTGGGGGGTGCTCGAACAAATGTCACTCGAAACGTCATCCAATTGGCAGTTAGCTGAAAAAAAATTCAAAATGGCGAAAAAAAGATGGCCGCCATACAAATTTCATCGGTCTCCATCTCGGAGGGTATAAAAGATGGAAGAGTGGTTTCTTCGCAAAAGATGATGAGGATCCAAAGGTCTACTAGATGAATTGAAAAAAAAAATCAAAATGGCGGAATTTATTTTTCCATAGAAAATGTATGGCGAATATTGAAGAGACTACAAGTTGTAAACTATGCAAGGCTTTGATACGATTCTTTGGAGAACTCTCAAAGAAAAATATGGAAAGACATGATGATTGAGGGTTTGGAAGATGGATGAGGAGCCCGGGCAGGGTATGTTAGATAGATGGGAGGTGCTCAAACAAAAATTACTCAAAACCTCATCCAATTGGCACTGAGCTGAAAAAAACAAAATGGCGGATTCAAGATGGCGGCTATACAAATTTCGTCAGAGTCTATCTCACCAAGCATAAAAGATGGAAGAGTGGTTTCTGGGAAAAAGATGATCAAGACCTAAAAGTCTACTTGATGAACAGAAAAAAACAAGATGGCAGAATTTATTTTTCTACACAAAAAAAAAATTATTGATGGAAAAATACGGAAAGAGCTGATGATCGAAGATTTTGGAGACGGATGAAGAGCACGGCGAGGGTATTGAAGATAGGTGGGACGTGCTCACACAAAAACTACTCGAATCCTCGCGGTCCGCTTGCGGGCCGCGCACCCACGCGCCATACTAGTTAATATATATATAGCTGCTCGTGCTGATTCATTGACTGACTCACTGATTGATCACCCCTCCTGTAAAATTTTGTATGAAAAATTTTTTTTTTCACTAATGGTTTCGTATAGACGACAAAAATTCATTCGGAACAAAAATATGGAGAGAGCTGATGATTGAGGATTTCAGAGACGAGCGAATGGCACGCTTAAGGTATTGAAGATAGGTGGGGGGTGCTCGAGCAAATGTCACTCGAAACATCATCCAATTGGCAGTGAGCTGAAAAAAAATTCAAAATGGCGAAAAAAAGATGGCCGCCATACAACTTTCGTCGGTCTCCATCTCGGAGGGTATAAAAGATGGAAGAGTGGTTTCTTCGCAAAAGATGATCAAAATCCAAAGGTCTACTCGATGAATTGAAAAAAAATTCAAAATGGCGGAATTTATTTTTCCATAGAAAATGTATGGCGAATATTGAAGAGACTACAAGTTGTGAACTATGCAAGGCTTTAATGCGGTTTTTTGGAGAACTCTCAAAGAAAAATATGGGAAGACATGATGATTGAGGGTTTGGAAGTTGGTTGAGGAGCCCGGGCAGGGTATTGAAGATAGGTAGGAGGTGCTCAAACAAAAATTACTCGAAACATCATCCAATTGGCAGTGAGCTGAAAAAAAGTCCAAAATGGCGGATTCAAGATGGCGGCCATACAAACATCGGTGTCTATCTCACCAAGTATAAAAGATGGAAGAGTGGTTTTTGCCAAAAGATGATTAAGACCTTAAGTTCTACTTGATGAGCAGAATGATTCGAAGAAAAAATATGGAGAGTGATAATTAATGATCGAGGATTAGGAATAGGGGAGAGATAAATGGAGGCTGCTCAAACCAAAATACCCGAAAGCGAAACCTCGCGGTCCGCTTGCGGGCCGCGCACCCACGCGCCCTACTAGTTACTATATATATAGCTGCTCGTGCTGATTCACTCACTCATTGATCACCTCTCCTGAACAATTTTGTATGAAAATTTTTTTTTTCACTCATGGTGTCGTATAGAGGACAAAAATTCATTAAGAGGAAAAATATGGAGAGAGCTGATGATTGAGGATTTCAGAGACGAGCGACGGGCACGCTTAAGGTATTGAAGATAGGTGGGGGGTGCTCGAGCAAATGTCACTTGAAACGTCATCCAATTGGCAGTCAGCTGAAAAAAAATTCAAAATGGCGAAAAAAAGATGGCCGCCATACAAATTTCGTCGGTCTCCATCTCGGAGGGTATAAAAGATGGAAGAGTGGTTTCTTCGCAAAAGATGATGAGGATCCAAAGGTCTACTTGATGAATTGAAAAAAAATTCAAAATGGCGGAATTTATTTTTCCATAGAAAATGTATGGCGAATATTGAAGAGACTACAAGTTGTGAACTATGCAAGGCTTTAATGCGGTTTTTTTGAGAACTCTCAAAGAACAATATGGGAAGACATGATGATTGAGGGTTTGGAAGTTGGTTGAGGAGCCCGGGCAGGGTATTGAAGATAGGTAGGAGGTGCTCAAACAAAAAATACTCGAAACATCATCCAATTGGCAGTGAGCTGAAAAAAAGTCCAAATGGTGGCCATACAAACATCGGTGTCTATCTCACCAAGTATAAAAGATGGAAGAGTGGTTTTTGCCAAAAGATGATTAAGACCTTAAGTTCTACTTGATGAGCAGAATGATTCGAAGAAAAAATATGGAGAGTGATAATGATCGAGGATTAGGAATAGGGGAGAGATAGATGGAGGCTGCTCAAACCAAAATACCCGAAAGCGAAACCTCGCGGTCCGCTTGCGGGCCGCGCACCCACGCGCCCTACTAGTTATATATATAAAGCTACTTGAAGTCAGGTACTGATCACCTCTCCTGAACAATTTTGTATGGGACTTTTTCACCATAATTTTCATGTGTGTAAAATTCAAAAATATAAGGTCTACAAAATTATAGAGAGAGCTGAACGTGGAAAACTGACTAGGGTGCTTTAAGGGATCTCGAAAACTATCAGTCGGAAAGGTACCGTCCCGAAACAAAAAATGTTCAAAACCTTAGGCCATTGGGTGAACCGGTGAAAAAAATATGGCCACCAAACAAAAAAAAATTTCGTCTCCATACAAAAATTTTGCAAATTTTCAAGAGGCTCTCCAGAACAATTTTGTATGGAACTTTTTTCGCATCACTATTTATATGCGTAGAACTTATGGGTCTTCCTTCAGGAAAAATATGAAACGTCATGAATGTGGAAAATTTACCAGAGTACCTCATGGGTCCTCCAAAACTACCAGTCATACAGACATGGTCCCAAACAAATGTTATTAAAGACCTTGGGCCATTAGGTGAACCGGTGAAAAAAAGATGGCCACCGAACAAAAAAAAATTCTCTCCATACAAATTTAGTGAGTTCTTTTCAAGAGGCTCTCCAGAACAATTTTGTATGGAACCTTTTTTCTTCACTATTTATATACGTCGAACTTATGGGTCTTCCTTCAGAAAAATTCTGAAACGTCATGATTGTGGAAAATTTACCAGAGTACCCCATGGGTCCTCCAAAACTACCAATCATACAGACATGGTCCCAAACAAATGTTATTAAAGACCTTGGGCCATTGGGTGAACCGGTAAAAAAAAGATGGCCGCCGAACAAAAAAAATTTTCTCCATACAAATTTTTTGGGTTCTTTTCAAGAGGCTCTCCAGAACAATTTTGTATGGAACTTTTTCCCTTCACTATTTATGTGCGTAGAACTTATGGGTATTCCTTCAGGAAAATTATGAAACGTCATGAATGTGGAAATTTTACCAGAGTAGCTCATGGGTCCTCCAAAACTACCAGTCATACAGATATGGTCCCAAACAAATATCATTAAAAACCTTGGGCCATTGGGTGAACCGGTAAAAAAAACATGGCCGCCGAACAAAAAAAATTCTCTCCATACAAATTTTTTGGGTTCTTTTCAAGAGGCTCTCTTAGAAATTTTTGTATGAAAAATTTTCCCCCTACTACACTTATAAATAGAACTTAAAGATTTTTTTTCACAAAAATCACAAAACGTAGTGAATGCGGAAAAATTACCAGAGAACCCTAACGGCCCTCAAAAACTATCAATCATAGAGGCATGGTCCTGAAACTAAAAATGTTCAAGACCTTAGGCCCTTTGGTGAGCCAGTAAAAAAAAGATAGCTACAGAACAAAAAAATTCGTGTCCATACAAAATTTCTTTTTAATTTTCAAGTGGATCTCCAGAACATTTTTGTATAGATCCTTTTTTTCCACTAAACGCATGCATAGAACTGATTAGTGTCCTTTCATAAAAGATACGAAACGTGATACCAATATTTCTTTCTATCTTTCAAGAGACTCTCCAGTATATTCTGGTATTTGGTATGGCCTCCCATTTCTTTATTTTACGAATATTGAAAAGACTACAAGGCACGCGAGCTGCTTGCAGCTCGCGCACCGAGCGCAACACTAGTTAGATATATGGCTATTAGCGGAACATATCTGGTTCAAAATCATCCACAGAATTTGTAAGGACATGCTGCGGACAGACAGAGTTTGATACTCTGTTAGAACCATCCAAATTTGGAAGAACTAAAGGAAGGATTGAAAGAAATTTCTAGTTTAAAACTGTTCTCTTTTCGACTCCCCCCCCTTTTCTTTCTATCACAAGAGTCAACAATTCTATCCTTTTATCCTTGTTAGGGATTAGTAAAAGGTAGGTATGAAAAGTATTGTTCTGAGATGTGATTATGGTAATTTATTGGCCGCACCTGCGAATGCGAAGGCGTTTGAGCGCTTAGCTTTGCATTTTGGCATTACCTCCAAATTTTTTTTTTTTTTTTTTTTTCAATATATATATCGTCAACTCCAATGCTCAGAAATGTAATCTGAAGAAGGGGGTAGTTTGACTTTAAGTCTTAAAAAGATTACGTATTTCGACTCGTTTTCCACACAAACTAGAGTATACCATGTGGAGAACTCTCCTTTTATTTAATTCAATATTTTCGCTGACTCGGTAGTAGTAGTAACTACCCTACATCAGAATTGTATGACCAATCGATCAAGGTATTGTAAGGCGTCATTTAGCAACTAGTTTGAACAAAAAATACACCTTTGAAAGTGCGGCAAAACTATTCTCGTGAAGGATCAAAAATACCGCCCGCGCCATCCGATAGTTCAGTTATTTGTATATTGGAAATCGAACCCGAGCTTCCTGGGAGAGCACGGTATTGTAACACACTTAAAGTAGTCTCGTTTAGAGAAAACATGCAACATATTAGTTGAATTTGAAAAAATTTGTATTTGCAACTGGGCACACAAAATAATAAATTGACTCACCGAATTGAAAACTCAAACCTCCGTTCTACCTCCTCCAAAGTAGAAAGCGAGCGCCTGCAGTGCGTGAGCGACTGCGGCGCCCTGAGCGGCTGCGGCGCCCTGAGGCGCTGCGGCGTCGCCTTGTCGGAGGCGGCGGCGCTTCTCAGATGAAGAATCTTCACTCTCACTACACGAATTTCGGACCGAACTACTTTGTCCGGCCTCCGGCGGCACGGAATTTTTAGCACAAACTTCACTATGCAACGGAAAAATTTCAATAATTATCAGTTATCAGTAAAAAATAAATACTTTTTACTCAAATTATAAAACTTTCTACTTCTATCTCGAAAGTTTTAAATAAATCTAACGAACTCGCGTGGTCGAAAGACAACGCAACAATGGCGAAATATTGTGGCTTGTGTCGGCTTGTGTTTATTAGTTCACAGATAGGCCGTTGGAGGCGTCGGTGGCGCGGAACACATGACGGAAATCAAAAATCTAGCGGAAACGGCGTGCGAAAAAGTAACGTACTCTCAATAATGGACTTCGGACATTTAACAGAACACACAATAATAATTATGATCAACGCTCAGACGTTATTTGTGATATTCAGTCTATTTACGTAACTCACAAAGCACCGTTTAAGGACTTTATAAGCCTGTCTCCGTGTTCTATATGTTAAAATAACGATAGAATAAATGATATTTTTCAATCTACGTTAACGAAGAATACCGGTGAAACATAACAAAAATACCTTTATTCAATTATCGTTATTTTACTATTAACGTTAATCAAATAACGGTTTTAAAGCCCTGGCTATACGGTAATACGGTTTTACCGTGTAAAACTCTGTCCAGATGTCCGGTCTCCATCTGCCACACGTAAACTGTTCCGTCGCTGCATCCGACCACTATGAAGTCATCCAGTGGCCGCCACTTGATGGTCACCACCGGGAACAGGTGGCGGGACGCCAGAGTAACACATTTCCTTTCTGCTAGACCTGATGAAAATTGATCATTGCTATTACAACCTTAAAACGCCATGATTTAGAGCTAGGGGAAAAAGTTCCTTCGTATTTTTTTTATGGAAATTCAAGACATTATATCTTCAAACTTCGATAATTCACTGATTTTCTTGATCAGAGAGACAATTGGAAAATGATGGAAATCAGTATTTTTTACTTTTATATACGACTTTTCTGATTTTGTAGTGTTTGTAGAAAAAATGGTTTATATAAATTACTAGATGATGCCCACGGCTTCGCCCGTGTGTATTTAGGTTTGTAAAAATCTCGTGGGAACTTTGATTCCAGAACAAAAAGTAGCCTATCTGTAGTAAGTAGTAACCCGTCCACAAAACGGAAAAATTCCGTGGGATCCTTACGATTTCGGAATGCAATTCCTTACAGCATCAGGGTTGAGGAGTTGGACATGTACCTACTCGAGGTCATTCAACAATAAAGTATTTAATTGGTATCCCCAATATTAATTTAAATAACCGACAGTGCCTAAATCCAATTAGTTTTGGGGATCAGATCCCCTACAGCATCAGGATTGAGGAGTTGGAATCCAAATTTTTTGTAGGACAGTGTTGCAATGTTTCTCTATCGATTAAAAAAAAATACGCAAATCGGTTCAGAAATCTCGGAGATATCGGTGTACATAGGTAGAAAAACACAACTCCTCCTTTTTTGAAAGTCGGTTAAAAAGTAGCCTATGTTACTCCCTGGTGAATTCTCTACTTGTATGTGAAAGTCCCGTCAAAATCGGTTCAGCCGTTCCAAAGATTAGCCCGTTCAAACAGACAGACAGACAGACAGACAAAATTTTTAAAAACGTGTGATTCGGTTATACTATCGTTCAAATAACCATATGAGCTTAATATGAGGTAGTTATTTCGATATTACAGAGAGACACTTCAATTTTATTTATTAGTATAGATTTTAAATATTTGATGGTTAAGTATCATGCCCACGACTATGTTATCAAAAAAAGTATATTTAACAAAAACATCTTACTTAACAATGTGACGCTATGATCTGAGGCGACTGAGCAAATGCATTTCTGGATTCGAGGCTGAAAGAGATAAAATAAGAAATATAAGGTACGTTAAACAATAACAATGTGACCAAAACCACTTTCATTCTAAAGGGGGTAAATACTTACACTACAATTTAATTGGGGAAAATACTCACACTACAATTGAGCGGGGGCACAATCATTTGCGTGATTTCCCCCACGTGGACACAGAAGTGGTGCAAGAAGGAACCACTAAACAAGCTAAAAGGGGTAATAATACTTACACTACAACTTAGTGGGGAAAAATACTCACACTACAATTGGGCGGGGGCACAATCAGTTGCGTGATTTCCCCCGCGTGGACGCAGAAGTGGTAACAGAGCGAACCACTAAACAAGCTAAAGGGGGTAATAATACTTACACTACAACTTAATGGGGGAAAATACTCACACTACAATTGAGCGGGGGCACAATCATTTGCGTGATTTCCCCCGTGTGGATACAGAAGTGGTGCAAGAAGGAACCACTAAACAAGCTAAAAGGGGTAATAATGCTTACACTACAACTTAATGGGGGAAAATACTCACACTACAATTAAGCGGGGGCACAATCAGTTGCGTGATTTCCCCCGCGTGGACACAGAAGCGATGCAAGAGGGAGCCACTGAACAAGTCCCACAGGCACACTGCGAAATCTATACCCCCGGAGACCAAGTGAGCTTTGTCGTATCTAGGGAAGAAATAGGGTCCATAAGCGTTATTATTACGTCACAGTATGGGTTATACCAAGTTTGCAGACCTCGACAATGCTAAATACATTTCGAATTAGTTTCAGTACTTCCAATTATTATTTTGCAAAATTTCCGTATGGGGCGCTGGCTGCAGATGTATGGACGAATTCAAACCTTAAAACAAGCCGCTTTAGGTCTATTTTACTTTGAAGTTATTGAGTTTGAAAAAAAAATGTTGACACAGGGATTTTCAGTTTTAATCGGAAACGGTTAGATAATGGACTGGCTGTAGAAGTAGATTGTTTTCATGTAGTTTTATAGTTTATTTTAAACCAACTTCTATCTAACAACTATCATAAACTCTCATCACTACATAGTATAAAACAAAGTCGCTTTTTCTGTCCCTATATCCCTATGTCCCTATGTATGCTTAAATCTTTAAAACTACGCAACGAATTTTGATGCGGTTTCTTTTAATAGATAGAGTGATTCAAGAGGAAGGTTTATAAGTAGAAAAATTGGACCCGGTAGGTGGCGCTAATAGCGGGCAGGACGACGTCTGCCGGGTCCGCTAGTTTAAGATAAAAGATTGGACTGGACCATCAACAAAAAACTTGCCCTATTTAAATAAATAATTAATTTAACAAAATACATACCTATGATGAACATGGTGAGGGTAGAGTAGGCAGTTAACTCTGCCATTGTGACCGAGCAACAGCTGGTGTAGTGGTAAATCTAGAACAATAATTATTTATGCCTTCCAATACTATAGGGCTATCCACAGACATCCTAACTAATATTATAAATGGGAAAGTGGAGTTTGTTTGTTTCTTGCGCTTTCACGTCTAAACCGCTGAACCGATTTTGAAGGTACAGAGATAGATTCTAATCTATTTCTGTAGTTTCCCTTGGGGAAGGACTGCTTTTATTCCGGAAAATCAAAGAATTCCCTGGGGATTTTTCAAAAACTTATATCCACACGGACTAAATCACCGGCATCAGCTAATCGATCATCGAAAGTAGATAATCGATCATCACTTTTTACTACAACAAGTGATAATCTTAAACCAACTTCACCACGCACTTAAAAGTCCATATCTCGAAAACTAGTAAGCCGATTTTGATGAAACTTTCACTGTTCTCTATGTTGGAGCAAATGTAAGCTAATAAAACTTACAACCGCACTAGTCACCCCTACGATTTTCGGAAGGTCCCTTCGATTTCTCTGGTCTGCCATCATCAAACCCTGATTTTCTTATCATGGGACCACCTTTGAAATATCTTCTTTCCAACATAAAAATAATCATCAAAATCGGTTCATAAACGACGAAGTTATCCACACAGACACTCATAAAAAAAGCATATATACGGTCGAATTGAGAAACCTCCTCCTCTTTTGAAGTCGGTTAAAAAGGCGTGTAAGTGTGCCGCACCGCGCTCGGCCAGCGTGGTGGACTATGGCCTGAGCCCTGACCACTCTGAGAGGAGACCCGTGCCCTGTAGTGGGCTGGTGATGGATGATGATGATGATGATATTTCTATACTAACCGTCCGGCTGTTGGACCCTTCTCACTCTCAGAAGAGACCCGTGCCCTGTAGTGGGCTGGTGATGGATGATGATGATGATGATATTTCTATACTAACCGTCCGGCTGTTGGACCCTTCTCACTCTCAGAAGAGACCCGTGCCCTGTAGTGGGCTGGTGATGGATGATGATGATGATGATATTTCTATACTAACCGTCCGGCTGTTGGACCCTTCTCACTCTCAGAAGAGACCCGTGCCCTGTAGTGGGCTGGTGATGGATGATGATGATGATGATATTTCTATACTAACCGTCCGGCTGTTGGACCCTTCTCACTCTCAGAAGAGACCCGTGCCCTGTAGTGGGCTGGTGATGGATGATGATGATGATGATATTTCTATACTAACCGTCCGGCTGTTGGACCCTTCTCACTCTCAGAAGAGACCCGTGCCCTGTAGTGGGCTGGTGATGGATGATGATGATGATGATATTTCTATACTAACCGTCCGGCTGTTGGACCCTTCTCACTCTCAGAAGAGACCCGTGCCCTGTAGTGGGCTGGTGATGGATGATGATGATGATGATATTTCTATACTAACCGTCCGGCTGTTGGACCCTTCTCACTCTCAGAAGAGACCCGTGCCCTGTAGTGGGCTGGTGATGGATGATGATGATGATGATATTTCTATACTAACCGTCCGGCTGTTGGACCCTTCTCACTCTCAGAAGAGACCCGTGCCCTGTAGTGGGCTGGTGATGGATGATGATGATGATGATATTTCTATACTAACCGTCCGGCTGTTGGACCCTTCTCACTCTCAGAAGAGACCCGTGCCCTGTAGTGGGCTGGTGATGGATGATGATGATGATGATATTTCTATACTAACCGTCCGGCTGTTGGACCCTTCTCACTCTCAGAAGAGACCCGTGCCCTGTAGTGGGCTGGTGATGGATGATGATGATGATGATATTTCTATACTAACCGTCCGGCTGTTGGACCCTTCTCACTCTCAGAAGAGACCCGTGCCCTGTAGTGGGCTGGTGATGGATGATGATGATGATGATATTTCTATACTAACCGTCCGGCTGTTGGACCCTTCTCACTCTCAGAAGAGACCCGTGCCCTGTAGTGGGCTGGTGATGGATGATGATGATGATGATGATGATATTTCTGTACTGACCATCCAGCTGCTGGTGATTCCCGTGCAACAGCTGCAGCTGCACCGTGTGCGTAGCGTTCACTATCACAATCGATCCATCCTCTCGACCAACCACTAAACGGTTCGCGGCCAGGAGGTATATGGAAGCTGTCAGTTTGATCTCTGTGAATAAATATAACAAGTTATACGTATTACGTCTTTAGGTGTGTGATGGATTGTTAGGAAGTGGTGATGGCGTAGTGGCTAGAACATCGGCCTTCTTGTCGGGATGTCGGGGGTTCGATCCCGGGCACGCCTCTAACTTTTCGAGTCTTTTCGAACCGGCAATGTAAAGCGTGCACAACTCGGGGTTACCGCGGCGACAACTTTAGGTGTTTATCTAACATTCGTTGACCTCTAGCGTCAGCTGATTGCACTGCATTATCAACTGTTAAACATACAGACCATTTTGATTTTTTTCGCATTTTTTTAACGTGATAACGTCTTAAAGCCAGCTACACGCACGAAAAAGCATGACTCAGTGTCGAGTTCCACGTGCAAGCGAATGCGCGGAACAAGCGATAAAGAAGGCACGATTGGCCTAAGTGTTCGGCTTGTGACGCATCTATCTGTCTTTGTTTTCTTATGACGTTATCACGTAAAATTATCGTAAATTGGTTGTCGACTTTACAGACAATCAATTTTTTTTTTGTGACATCTTGTTAGTAATCACCACTACTATTAGCTGTCTTGGTTTCCGAAAGCGGTCCCCTTAAAATCGTTATTACCTGGCTCCTCGGGGTGGCTGAAGTGGTCCAGTATGCCCACGGGACTGGGGTTCATTTCCGCCCAGGCCATCTCCAGACTTGTGAGGACGATTGGTGCGTGAGCTGTTGACCGAAAGATGGGCAACATATTATAACATACTACTATACTAACTACTATTCTACACGTACTACTACTATACTAACGGCATACCTACTATACTAGTTGATGCCCACGACTTCCTTCGCGTTGATTTAAGTTTTAAAAATGTTTCTTCATACAAACTTTACCACCTATTTAACATTCGTGGGGGTCGAATAACAATTATTTCTTCATTCTTAACCAAAAGCTCAAATACCAATTACAAATTGTACACCTTGTAAAATGACGTAATTTCGTACATAGTTTCATCCCCTATTGAAGCCCCTTGGCGGTGAAATTTCTGAAAGCCCTGAAACATTAGACCAAAGAAACTGAAGAAAGACCAAATAAAAAATTTCTTGAACATAATTTAAAAAATGACAGAGTTTTATACAAACTTTTAACATCCCCTATTTAACCCCCTTTGGGGTTGAATTTCTAATAAAATCCTTTCTTAGCGAGTGCCAACTTAATGAAAGTAACCTTCTATCAAAATTTCAAGTTTCTAACTCCAGTGATGTTAGGAAAACACTTGAGGAAATCTGCACGCCTGAGAGTTCTCCATAATGTTCTCAAAGGCGCGTGAAGAGTACCAATCCGCACACGGCCAGCGTGGCGTGGTGGTCTACGACCTGAACCCTTCTCATTCTGAGAAGACACCCGTGCCCTGTGAACCGGTAATAGGTTGATGATGATTATGATGATGATAATGATGATTATGGTGATGATGATGATGATGGTAACTCACATGCGGTCATTCCAGGTTGAGGCACGGCCGCATCATCGACGTTCCACAGTGATACAACCCCGTGCGAGTCTCCCCTCAGCAGCAAACGCCTCTGCTTGCCCCCCACTGAAGTAAGCACGAAACGCATTGCTGGCGGGCACGAGAGCAACTGGAAAAAGATAGAAGAACCTGTAGTGAACCTTTAGAAATAATTATTTCAAATTCCACCCCTAAAGAGGGTTAAATAGGGTATGAAAGTTTGTATGAAAGTCCGTCATTTTTCCAGTTACATCCATAAAAATTAATATTTTGTATTTTGGTTAAAAATAAAGAAATAAAGGTTTTTTAGAATTTTTGAAAATTCTATCCCCAAGTGATTTAAATAGGGGATGAAGGTTTGTATGAGAGTCCGTCATTTTTCATGTCAGTTATTATCAAGTTATATCTATGAAAATTGGTACTTATTTAGGTTTTCGGTTAAAAATGCAGAAAAGTTTGCCAAGTTAGCCCGCTTCCATCTTAGACTGCAACATCACTTACCAATCAAGTGAGATTGCAGTCAAGGGCTAACCTGTATACTTGAATTAAAAAAATAACAATTTGAAAATCGTTATAGACGACGATAGGTTTTTCCGTTGCCAAAGGCGAGCCTACTCTGCAAGAAAAAAATTGACAACCGTCAATGGGGCTAATACTGATTTACACAATCTCTAAGCTGAACTAAAATGACAGGCCTGAATATTAGTCTTGTGTAGTTCGCGAACGAACTAGTTCCTAAGTAGATTCCTGGTAGATTCAATTGACGATTCAAAAGCACTTGTAAAAGTTTATTTGAATAAAAAACTTTTCTATTCTATTCTATTCTAAGAGCGCGCCTTTATGTGAACTACGCGACCTAGTTCCCTCCTAGTAGTCAGCTCCTTAGTTCGTTAGAGAAGCGACTTAATGCACGTACTTCACATTGTTCGTTTAGTTCCTCGGTCAAAATAAGAATATTTTTATTTTTTTGAACTAATAAATAGTTACATGAAAAAAAAATCATATAAAAATTAAAATTGTACAAGTTGAATGTTATTTAAAATTAATTAATTACAAGTTAAAAATAACAAGATAGCTATTTTATTAAAAGAACGCGTGCAGGTGCAAGCGACAAAGTGAGCGAAAGAACTACCTTTCTCTGGGTCAAAACGGGAGCTGGTGAACTAAAGAACTAAACTGAACGCTCCCGATCAAGAACTACTATGCACAAGACTACTGAATATACTCCCATCTCTTTCACAATACTCCCTATGGAGAAGGACAGCACTTTAAGGTTTAGTTTAGTGATCGCGTACACAAGTATAAATTGAAAATTTAAAAAACCCCCGACATTCGCCATTTTGTGGTGGCGGCCATCTTGGATTTGCATAATGCTATTCTACTAGTCAAGCCCTTTCATTTGATACCCATATTGAGGGCGTTGTGATAAAATATGTAAACCGCCATTTTGTAGCGGCGGCCATCTTGGTCCGATTTCCATCAAACATAGCTAACAACACTCTCGACTAATTCAACTTTCAAACAAAAAAAACCGCATTCAAATCGGTCCACCCGTTTGAGCGCCACAGGGGAACAGACAGACAGACACACACACACACACACACACAGACACGTCAAACTTATAACACCCCGTCGTTTTTGCGTCGGGGGTTAAAAATACAAATAGGTAACAATAGAATTGTGTAGCCCTAGCCCCCGGCCCACCAGTGTAATGAGTCTCCAATCACTGTTAACTATCAGAGCTGGAGACTTTCCAAAAATATTTTATTTAGATAGTGGTGCAAGTAACCATATACTGATGAGTTGTCCCCATTTTAACTTATCTGCTCGGGCACCCAATTACGTAAGCGCGGTGCAACAATGTAGTAGCGCCATCTTGTGTCGACAATAACACTTTTTATACAGTGGTAAAAAGAGCTGCAGGGGTGTACATATTAGTATGTATGTGGGTCCGCAGATTTCTCCGAAACTATTAATCGGATTGTGACTTTATTTCTTTGTCAAGTGACAAAGACAAAAGTTGTAGATAGCTATCCAATACTTATTCAGAAGGTGGTGCCTTCTGATAAGTATCGGATAGCTAATAAACAGGCCCTTAATCTATTAGATTTTCTCAGTTTGTTCACAAACCTTATTATCCGGATGGGCCAGCATTCCGAACAGCGTAGGGCTGTCGTGGTCCACGGAAGGGCCGTGGAAACCCTTGTGATCCGGCACAGAGCTGTAATGACAGGTGTTTATGTTGCGAGTGCGCAAAGTAGACGATTATAGTCGAGGCGAAAATTTTAATACCAGACCCTCAGGCGTGGGTTTTAAATCACGCCGAGTGTTTTAAAACCGCCGAATTTATCTATGCGCACGAGTATATTATTTTTTTTTGATATATTTCTAAGTAAAAGCAATAGAATATGACCACCAGTAGATATCATCACCAATAACATGGTGCATAGTTATTTTACAGTATAATGAAGCAAGTTCAATACAGGTTGAGCCTTTATAAACCTAGAACAAGATCTATGTAAAGTCTCCTCTACATGTCTGCAGACGCGTCCGCGGACGTCATCTGCGGATGCGTCCGCGGACGTATAGAGGGGGTAATTTGTGCATCTGTTGTAGGTATTTAACGTCCGCAGACGTCCGCAGACGCGTCCGCCTCGAATCCGATTGTTGGCGGTTTTTGTGGCACAGATCAAAGGGTTTCGGCGCGGACGTCCGGCGACTGTCCACACGTCTGGTGACGCATCAGTTTCATCGGAGTTGCGATTGAGAGTGCACGCGTGCTTCTTGCGGTTTAATTCTTGTTTAAATGGCTAATAATATGAGCATCGAGGATGCACATTCACGTAGAAGTTAAAAGTACTAAATAAATAAATAGTTACGGCAGCTACGGTCTCAATATCCATTTTTAAACGTGCGTGTTGCGTCTGTCGAGAATGAACCTAGACTGATTGATCTGCAGACGTGTGGACAGCTCGTAGTGATCAATCTGCGGATGCATCTGCGGGCGTCCGCGGACGCATCTGCAGACATGTAGAGGAGGCATAAGATACCTACCTATGTCCAGCAGTGGACGTCTATCAGTTCAGATGATGATGATGAATAAACTTACGACATCGTACTGTAAAATACCTCTATGAAAGATGGCGGCTTCAAAACACCTGTTTTATTTAGCGGTCATATTGGCCAAAACGTAACTATTCAAATGCTAACAGGCTCGATTTTAAATCTTCCTACTCACTTCACTATGTTAGTAACGTCGTTACAATTTGTGAATGAAGTTTGCGGGAGGTATCGAGCCGTGCCGGTTACCATCTGATAAGAGTTAAATTATCGCACGCGTAAGATAATAATCATTCTTTTATAGGTCTTTTATAGATGACCAACCATAAGAGAGGTACACGAATTCGTACGCAGCAGACCAAATCCGCTTGTCATATCGTACGGAATCCAACCATCTGGTAGAAATATTACGGCCGAAATTAATAACCTATCTGATTCAAAATCTACGGATTAAAGGTCGAAAATCATGCATCAATGTAGATATGGAGAGAATTGTAAACTGTAGATTTGTGACAGTAAAACAGATTTACTACATATTTCTATTACTTTCTTCATCTGTATCTGTAGATTTTGGATTACAGGTTAAATTTTGGCCATCAGACGTGACGCAAAGTAGACGAATTAAATAACGATAATTTGTGGAAATAAAACTCGGGTCGAGTCTCAATTCGCTGGATTTTTCAAACGTGTACTGTATACTCCAAGTGTAAAAAATTGTTCAACAAACAAAATAAAAAGATGAAGTTAATAATATGGTGTGCTATACGCAACTAAACTATACAACACAAGTAGGCGACCACTTTTATAAGTTACAACAATACGCGTGCGCGCAAGTTTTTTTGTAGGCACGAAAATATCTTCATCCGCTATTGGTTTTTCCAGACGGCATGAGTGTCTTGTTGTAATTTAAATTTAAAAACAAACTGCCTGTAGTAAGAAAGGCCTGTATTTCACTGGCGTTTACGATAGTTTCTAGTCAACCGAGTTTACTTTTCTGCGATGTAACTTATAACAGTAGTCTTACTGTAAACGTTGCACCATATGTATAAAATAGGCTATATATCTTATATTTTTAATAGCTTATAATATAATTGTAGGTAATGTTAGGATGTAAAATGATATAATTGTAACGTACCTACTATAAATAAAAGCTTTTTAATTTATTTTACGTTTGAGTCAAGGCTTATTACCGTTAACGAATAATGAAATAAATAACGTTAGTTCTCATTATTATTAACGGTATGAATTTTAACCGTTACCTAGTACTATTATATATTCTGTGCCGTTACTGAGTGACAATAACAATATAATAATAACATTAGATAGTTTATTATACTGTTATGTTATTTTTGACCTTTAATAACTGCTGTGTTATAACGACCAATTTTATTACCTCCATTACAATTTTATGGCTGAAACTTTCGCATTATTTTAGAGTTTGAGCAAGGAAAATGGTTTAGCCTATTTTATACATATTATATGTATTTTTATACCTATATCGATATGGTTTATTGATAGTAACTAAAAAAAAACATTCTATTAAACACAACACCAAAATATATACATCACTATCTGAAATCTGTACCCTTAGTACAGGATCGCACATCTCGTCAATAGATATCGAAATGTTCAATCTCGTACTAAGGGTCCAACTAAGATAATATGTCCAGACAGCTTACTTAAAAGTCTTTATGCATATTTATAAAGCACAGAGATTACAATGAGCTACCGCTTAACTGAGATGGTTCCTGCGCGGTGTGGGAGTAAATAGAGTAGGCATAAGGTAATTTTACATACAATTACACTAGCGGCACGCTATGATGGCCGGTTTGACACATTACAATAGTGATGTGGAATGTCAATTTATTCTCGAACAAAAAACAATTAAGTTTTGTTTTTGTACCTGATTAAATAGGTTTAATAAAACAAAAATGTATATGTTTATTTAATTTATTTGAACGAACTGAATATTTGAACGAAAATGAATATACATACTTTATATGCACACAAGAAACATATGAATACAAAAGATACCAAAAAAGGTGCCACAAAAGGCCATAATTAATCAGATTCGTCCATACTACTATTTTCACTGTCGTCACTGCTATGGCCTATTCCACTAGTCCCTACCACGTATCCCCCCTGGGGGGTAAGAGTGGAATTTTTTTTCCACCTATCCCTACGGTAGGGATGAGTGGAAAAAATATTTACACTTATCCCTACCGAGTGGTTTTAGTTAATGATAAGTAGGTAGGTACTGTCAAGAAGAAAAATATTTATTAATACATAAAAAGTTACTTAGTTTAAATTAAGTAATTAACTACTACTGCTCAAAAAATTAAAAGATTTTTTTTTATTAAAATGCTCTTTTTATTTAGCATTTTTTATTACTTGCAGACTGCAGTAGGTACCTAGTTAGTGACAAATGGTATCTTAGGAAAAGTCTAATAACAATAATTATTGTTATTAAGAATTAAATATTCACATACATTTTTGTTTTTAACTTAATTTCCGAATAAACCCGATAGGATAGTAAGTCAATCAATATTTATTTATTCAATTTAGGTATACTGTATTTCAGGCTTATAAAACATGATGGTGGTAACCAATTACGGTCTCTTAAAACTAAAGCTATGAGGGTTCCAAACGCGCCCTGGTCTAAGAAGAGCCCACATCAAACTCAGCCATGTTTTTTATTATCACCATACAAACTTTAAACATTACAAACTTCGTATATTTAATAGAACTATAATTAACAATTTGTTTAATTAGCCGCTGGAATAATTCATTCCCCTGCTTTTTAAACAATCCTTTAAATTGTAATAAGATTTTTCAATTAGTTTACGTTTTACAAAAACAAAACCTAAAAACCAAAAAGTGCAATCTTTGACCCATTGAAATATTAAGTGCAAAATGTATGTACGTATTGATAATTATGGAAACAAAGTTTAGATACTTATGTACAGACATGTACTTACTTGTTAACAAAAATGGCCCACGTTCAATTCGGTAGGGATAAGTGTAAATATTTTTTCCACTCATCCCTACCGTAGGGATAGGTGGAAAAAAAATTCCACTCTTACCCCCCAGGGGGGATACGTGGTAGGGACTAGTGGAATAGGCCACTGCTATCATCACATACATTAATAATTATATGTTCGTTTTCTATAATATTATCTATTTTCACATCTCTTTCATAATCTTCCCTTATTAATTTAACAGTTCTATTCACAACCTTTTCCCAGTCTCCTTTAGTCACATGTTCACAAGCTTCTTCTAATAATTTTAGCATTTTTTTTGTGGTAAATGGGGGTTCTGTATTGTGTCTTGCAGCATATCCCTTAATTTGAGCCCACACCAACTCAATCGCATTATACTCACAATGGTAAGGCGGTAACCGTATAACTCTGTGCCCATGTTCTAATGCTATTTCGTCAATGACGTATCGGATCTTGGTTGGTTTGTTTTCTTTTAAAAGACGTACTAATTCCGCTTTTAACATATTCATGTTTGCATCTACGCCATTTTTACGAAGCCATGCGACGATATCAGCTTTCTTTTGGGATTGGGCAGGTGGCTTGTCAATTTGCATCGAGTGGTATGGGGCGTTGTCCATAATTATAATAGATGGTTCAGGGAGGCTACACAACATTGAGGTAAACCATTCAGTAAACTTTTCTCCATTCATGTCTTCATGATAGTCTCCAGTGGTTTTTGACGCAAAAGCCATGAGAGAACCTTCGACAAACCCGTTGATGGTTCCGGCGTGTATAAGTCGCGATCCTTTTCCTACAGGAACTTTGGAAGTAGATGCTGCTGTGTCATCGTTCCAAGAACGGCCTACAGTATGGTTAGCATTAAGCCATGTTTCATCCAAGAACACAACATTTTGCCAATTTTTGATTTCTTTCACTTGCCGTAAAAAAGTATACCTTGCCATCGCTATATCAAATCTTTCCATCAATATTTTGCGTTTGTTACATTTTTTGTATCGAAATCCAATGGTCTTCAAAATCTTCGTTAAAGAACTTTCCCCACCGAAGAATAATCCAGCTTCCTTCAGTGAATGCACCAACTTTTTTCTTGTTGGATACTCCTTCTGTAAATAGTAGCCGTAAACATGTCTTCGGATAGCATCGGCATCAAAGCTATCGATGCCTACGACTGGTTTTGCTCGTTTTCTCTTTTTTGGTGTGTGAAGTTTATTTTCTTCTGTGCCAGTCTCGCCATATTTTTTTTTAGTTATCCGTCTAACAGTTCGTTGTCCAATATTAAGCGCATCAGCTACGCGTTCAACCACTGACGTTATAGGTAAAATTGGCCCTCCATTTTGAGCTTCACGATCGAAATAGTTACGAAGGCGTATTACGAACTCACGTGTCTGACTATTTAGAACAGTTCTCTGCGTACGTTCGGTCATATCGACGAAATCCACAACAAAGGGCTTGAACAGAGTCCAAATTAACGAGCAAGGGTCAACAGTAATGCAGTATCAATATTTGAAATCCAAAGCCAGGTCAAAACTATATCACAATCGCATTGCACTGACAGTTTATACTTTTCGAAGCAACGTCAATTCGAAACTGCTTTGTTTTGCATTGAGCATTGACGCGAGTTTGCCGGAGGTAGTAGTTGTGCTAGCCAGCGATCCTATGTGACGATCGTATTAGATTCCATTTTTAAAAATTTATTGATATTTTTTTGCGATTTCAGAGGTTTGTCCACATAGTGAAAATTGTTCATATTCACAAGTACATTCACCCCTTAAATGGTGCAAACTGATTTTTCTACACTTGTATACATTTAAGAAATCAATTTAATAAATAAATTTTGAGTCCTAAACCTAAAACTACATTCGATAAAATTTATGAATCTCTGCACATCACTATCGTCAATAAAGTAATACAATTATTTCCTTCAAAGTCGTTATCAATTAATACGGAACTTCATGAGCGGACAAACGTCAAACCGGCCATCATAGCGTGCCGCTAGAGTAGTGGCGGCCATCTTGCGGTCGATCCGCCATTGTTGTGACATCGATTAAAACTTGTACATAAACACTCACACATGCCCAAATTCTAGACATAACAATGAACATGCGCCATATTTATGTTGTGGATTTACACTCGCACATTTATTTTCGACAAGTTTTCAAAGTAGTTATGCCATGTCTTGATTGCTTTAGATGTCTTTGGACTTTACTTTTACGTCAACTATTACACCACACGCCCTGAAAAATCAACCTTCCCGCACCTTGAAGACCTCTCTGGCCTAGTGGTGAGCCCTGTGGTCTTATAAGTCCCGGAGGTCCGGGTTCGATTCCTGGCAATGGCTATTTGGGATTTTATAATTTCTAAATTGTCTCTAGTCTGATCCGGTGGGAGGCTTCAGCCGTGGCTAGTTACCACCCTACCGGGAAAGCCACCAAGCGGTTTAGCGTTCCGGTACGACGTCGCGTAGAATCCGATCAGGGATATCAAATCAAATCAAATAAACTTTATTCAAAATTGGTACACTGTACACTTTTTGAACGTCAATTTAGGTACAGGCAATGGTGATAATTATTTACGGAAACTTAAAACTAAAACTACGAGGGTTCCAAACGCGCCCTGGTCTGAGAAGAGCCCACAACAAACTCAGCCGGGTTTATTTTTTTTTTATTATCACCATCTTACAATATGGTATAATAGCCATAAAAATGATTTGAACTGTTGGCTTTTAGAGCAATCTATGTCCATGGATTTTTGTCATTAAAAAAATCTTTTAAGCTATAGTAAGACTTTTCAATTAATTTGCGTTTAATAAAACCTTTGAACTTATTGAGAGACATATCCAAAATGTTCTCTGGCAACATATTATAAAAAAGTACAGAATTACCAACAAATGATTTTCCAACTTTTCGCAGCCTAGTAGTGGGCAACACAAGTTTATCTTTATTTCTAAGATTAATGTTATGACAGTCACTTTTTTTCTTAAATTTATCGATATTTTTGTGTACATATATTAAATTTTCAAGAATATATTGGTTATAAACTGTCATAATTTTAACTTCCTTAAACTTATTTCTCAGTGACTCTCTGGGTCCCATATTATATATGGCACGAACAGCCCTCTTCTGCAGCACGAAAATGGAATTAATATCAGCAGCATTACCCCATAAAAGTATGCCATATGACATAATGCTGTGAAAGTAACTAAAATAAACTAACCTCGCAGTTTCAATATCAGTTAGTTGGCGAATCTTTTTAACCGCATATGCAGCAGAACTAAGTCTGTTCGATAAGTTATTTACATGAGGGCCCCATTGGAGTTTAGCATCTAACGTTATCCCCAGGAAAACAGCCGTATCCACTAGATCTAATTCCTCATTATTAAGCTGTACAGTGGTTTCAACTTGTTTAACATTAGGTAAAGTGAATTTAACACACTTAGTTTTTTTCTCATTAAGTAATAAATTATTTGCTTCAAACCACTGTACCACTTTTGTGAGAGAATTGTTTACTTCGTCAGGTATTCTTTGGTATCTATCAATTTTAAACAAAAGTGATGTATCATCAGCAAACAATACTATCCCGTGACTATCCTTAGCGAGATAAGGAAGGTCATTAATATAAATAAGGAATAGAAAGGGCCCAAGAATAGAACCCTGTGGAACTCCTATTTTTACAGCTGATCCGGTAGACCGCTTTCCGTTCACATCTACTTTTTGTGTTCTATCATTAAGGTAAGAATTCATTAAATCCAAAGCTGCACCTTTAATTCCATAATGGTGTAGTTTTCTGAGTAATGTTTCATGATCAACACAATCAAAAGCCTTGGACAAATCACAAAAAACTCCAAGTGCATCATGTGACTCCTCCCAGGCTTCAAATATATGTTTAATTAACTCAACACCAGCATCAGTTGTTGAGCGACCCCTTGTGAAACCAAACTGTTTTGTATGTAATATATCATTAGTATGAAAATGTTTAAGCAATTGATTTAGTATTAATTTTTCAAAAATTTTACTAAAGGTAGGTAGTACCGATATTGGTCTAAAGTTAGTGGGGTCACTAGTACTACCTGATTTAAATAACGGAATTATTTTACTATGTTTCATTAAGTCAGGAAACACACCACAGTCGATACAATTGTTAAATATTAAAGCTAACTCAGGTGCAACAATGTCAATCAATGACTTTACAACGTTAACGGAAATTCCCCACAAATCATTTGTTTTCTTATTGTCGATTAATTTGAAGGCCTTAATAACGTCAGAGCAACTAACGTGACTGAATTTAAATTTTTGATTGCATTCAGGCACGCTATCCTCCAATAATGAGAGAGCGGCAGCTGGTGAAGAGTTCAATGATCTTGTAGTAGAAACAGGGATATCCGTAAAGAAGGCCTCAAAGGCTGAAGCAACCTCAGAGTCTGACGTTATAGATTTGTTATCCACAATAAGTTTAAACTCACTGGTTTTCTCTGTTGCTTTCCCTGTCTCTTCGTTAATTATCTTCCAGGTAGATTTTATTACATTGGAGCTGTTTTTTATTTTGGTCTGTATATATTTAGACTTGGCCAAAATGCAATCCCTCTTAAAAGTTTTGGAAAACAATTGAACGTACTGCTTGAACTCATCACTAGTATTATATTGTCGCTCCGCATACAGTTCATATAATTTTTGCCTTTTTTTATGTAATTCAATTGTTGCCCACTCGCTAAAGGCTTTTGCATCAGTAATTAAGACCGATTTACTAGTGAAAATATCATTAAATATTCTATGAAATGAATAAAAGAATAAGTTATACATTTCATTAGGACTTAAAATATCTGGTAGAAATGGAATGTCTTTAACTAGACCTGTTCTCATTTTCTTTATACGGTCCGACGTTACTGGTACAAAAGTTATTTTACGTTTAGCAGACTTTTCCCTCAAACTTTCAAACTGAATTAATTGTCCGCAGTGATCTGAATCTAATTTATTAATAATGCTTTTACTAAGAGGATTTATATCTGTAAAAATATTATCTATACAAGTGGCGCTTATTGAAGTTATTCTTGTTGGTTCCATAAACATTTTGGATAAGTTGTAGGACATAAACAAATTTAATAACTTTACACTTAAAGGGCTACTTTCCAAAATATTGACATTAAAGTCACCGCATACAAGTAACTTTTTACTTGAATTTACTATTTTGAATAATACTTCATCCATTACCTTCTCAAAAAGTTCAAAATTGGACAATGGTGGTCTATAAACAGACACAACAATGAATTGCTCTAATTCAACTGCCGCTAGTTCAATTGTCCGTTCAACAGACAGGCTCACAATGTCATTTCGATTTTTAAATTTTAATTTTTTGTTCAATAAAATTTGGGTTTAATAAAACGCTACTATACCTCTTCCAAGTTAGCCCGCTTCTGTCTTAGACTGCATCGTCACTTACCACCAGGTGAGATCGTTGTCAAGGGCTAGCTTGTAGATAAATAGAAAAAAACTAACCGTCAACTCTCCCGCACCAAGCCAATACCTCAGAAACCAGTCTCAGTTAAGCGGTAAAATGTCAAGCAATAACGATTGAAAGACGCTATCTGAACGTGACTTACAAAAAATCTTCTGTTTGAATAGTTTTAATCAATTTATAGAATTATATACATATGTACGTTTCTTAATGAGCGAAAACAAATCGAACCTACACACTAAGTGTCTACACAGACGGACTGCAAAAATGCAGTTCTGATGCAGTTATATCGCAGTTGACACAACTGCATCGGAACTCCCGTGCAGTCACTGCCGTCTACATAGACCCTAAAATGAAGCTACAAACAGAATAACAACAGTTACGAAATAACAACAAACAGGTGCTGACCTACTAATGGCTCGTCCGCGCAGTTTGCTATAAAAGAAATGTTTTATTTAGCCATGGAACTTTCTATAGTTGGGACATTACAAACGTGCGAACTGAGTCATAAATGATGACTATCATAGGGCTGTGAGGGCTCTTCCGCGCTCTTTATAACCTGTTATCGACTATCGACAAATCATTTATTGTTACACACAACACCACAGTATCAAGTTCCAGTTCTATAAGGCCTGTAAGTGCGAGCGAGGAGTCCGATAAAAATGATTTATGACTCAGTTCGCACGTTTGTAATGTCCCAACTATAGAGACACAGCTACTCCTAGATCTAGCAAACTCTATCATATCATGTTATGAAAATTAAATTCTTGTATGTTTCATTCTGTTACATTTGAATGTTTTTCTTCACTAGCAAGTTCAGCCAGTTATCTGATTATTCATTCATTCATTCATCTACTTACTCAAATATTCACTTATTAATTTAATTGAATGTCTTTGCCATAAATGCGCACAACTGAAATGCAAACACATGGAAAAATAAAGCTGCCTCTTTTGAAAACAACTTCAGAAACGAAATATTCTTTTTTTTATGTCACAAATTTTACAAATCTATTGTCAATTTGTGAAAAAGAACTTACACTAAGTTAAATAACTAATCGGTTCAGTAGTCATCAAGAAATGAATTAAAGCACGTTTTAAGAGCAATATATTTCATTCTAAATAGCGTTTTCGATATTATTTTAACTATTACAACACATATTATTTTTTAAGTTAGCAAAACTGAACTAAACATAGGCATTTGGTGCTCGGATGATTGTCTAATGTAAAAAAAAAGATAAATGAATCACTGTTAATGTTTCAAAAAATTTAGACCTAGCAATAGCGTTCGATTGTATAATTCATGATTTATGTTTCGAAAAATTCTTAAATTCCGATGTGGTCTGATACAAATACAAACTTACTTGGCGGGTAGTTTATAAAGGTACCCCTTTCCTTCAGTAGACCATACGAGGATTTTGTCCGGGGCTAGGAAGTCGCCGGACATCCAACGTTCGCCGGACGGAGCCTGGATCGAGCACAGGACGGAGAAATCACCTGGAAAATTGTACAGAATCCTGACATTTTTTTTAGTACCGCTCATGCCGCAGATGGATCACAGAAAGCAAACGCGATTGGAATGGCGGTTCTCCGGTTCTGTTGTAAAAATAAGGGTCCCGCTGGGGTTCATATTTGGACCTCTTTTGTTCCTCGTTTACATCAATGAGTTTCTTTGACTTGCTAAGGATAAATTAATATATTGTTTTTGTTTGTTGATGATCATCACTTTGTAACAGAACTTACCCGCGTCATATATCTGGCAGTATTTAGCGCACACGATCAGGACCGTGCGTTGATTGTAAGCGCAGCAGTTGAGCGAAAGTGCATTGAGACATCTGATCTGTTTGGATTCGTTCTCATATATTGGTTCGGATTGCTTGTTTTCGTGGCCTAGGAGTGACCAGACCTGGGTGAATGAGGAAAAAGTTTAGATTCTAGGCTTGATTGTGGTACTTACGCTTGAAATAAAGCATACTTTACCATTAATCTCTTTTTGAAATCTGTAGCAATGTCAAAGTACGCTCTATCTCTTAACCTAAGAGTAAGTAGCTCAGAAAAGTCAGGGCAAGAAGTGAAAAGACGCAGAGAGAAAAAAGTAACAGTGGTTAGAAGCGAGCAATAGGTATCAATTCAAAAGTATTACGAAGTTGACGTAAAGAAAAGGATAACAGTGAATAACGGATAGAATGACACAGAGATTGGAGCTTATGTCACAAAGTCTAAGGAATACTTTCAAATCAAAATATTATACAACACAATAAATAATATCCAACAAAACATACCTTTACTGTACCAGTTATGGATATAGCAAGTACTACATCGTCTTTTCTTGAAGATGGCCGCAACACCTGAAAGTTGAAGTTAAACAAGATGTTTATGACAAGCATAATATTAAAAAAATTTAAAAATTCATGGGCTGGATTTGTTGTAGGTCCTTTTATTTAAAAAAAATTGTTTCAATTCAACGAATTAAGGGCACATGTCACTAAATTAAATTGAACCGAATAACCAGAAACTCACATGTAAAGCCGATATCCAGTCCGGGTTCATCTTGGAGCTCAAAGAGAAGAGTATTTCTAGGGAGAACGGGTCCATGATCAATATTTCTGCGTAGTAGCCATTGCAGAAGAGGCGTAGATCGTCACTATTGCACATGTGGTAAGCCTGCAATAAACATCGTTTTTCAGATAGACAGATGTTCCACATAATATGTAGCTCCACAAATGTAATGTGGAAATAATTAATTTCTCTTTTATATTAACTAAACTTACCTGTATACTCTTAAAACCTTGTTTACTTGAAGAATGAACTTAACTTACCTGTACATTTTTAAAACCTAACTTACCTGAAGAATGAACTAAACCTACCTGTACAGTTTTAAAACCTAGCTTACCTGAAAAAGCAGAGCTTACCTGTATATTAGTATGGACTTGTGTCAGTTTCACACTTTCCCTGCACTTCCCGTCGACCAGGTCCCAAGTGCACATTTCACCAGCTTCAGAAGAACTCACTATAAAGTTGTTGTCCTAAAAAAATATATGGGTTTTTATGTATGACAATATGCTTAGATGCTTTGGATCAAATTAGAAATGAGGAGATTGTAGAAGAACCACAGTCCCCAACATAGCTCATCAGTTTTCGTAGAATGGGGGAACATATTTCGAAGAATAAATAAAATTTGGTGTCTGAAGGTGTTTGAATAGAGATCTCGCATCGGAGAGCAAAATGTTGGCAGACTGTCCTCTGACTCTCTTTTTGGTGGGCTGATGATCTGGAGTTGTCTTTACCTGCACAATAGATGCTCTTGACAGACAGGTGACAGGTGCAGTGTGTCCCACAAGCAGGCATCTAGGGGTCATCTTTAGTGTCTCCGGCTCCACCTGCCAGATACATATCTGACCATCGTAGCAGCCGGTGACCAGGGTCTTTTGGTCTCTGGACAGGTAGACCGATGATATGCAGTGTGTTGGTGCATACTTGCCCCATAGCACCACAGGTACTATGAGATTTGTGCCCGGCATGTTTACTGGAAAATAAAATAGGTAATGGTGATAGATGCATTTTAGTTGAACTACTTATACAAGCCTTTTTTAACGTGACAATGTCTCATAAATCGATGAACGCTAGCAGCACGCACGAAAATTTTTGTAAATACATCAACCAGTCTATTATATGACTATAATCTGTATGTAGCTTTAACAGACAAAAGGATTACTGTACTCAAATAACTGTATCAAGCCAATTTGCCCACTACAATTGCTTTAATGTTTGTCAGTGAATAGGCAATTAATTTTATAGTGAGAATGTGAAAAAGGTTTTTTTATTAAGTGTTCATATAGTTTATGGCAGTCCTCTGCTCTTGCAAACCCTATATTATAGACAGTAGTTCCTTCATGGAATATGTTCCTTAAGTAATAGTTATATAACAACTTATATAGGCCAGTCAAATTTTACATTAAAATTGCAATCAAACAGCTAGTACTGATTTTTTAATAATTATGTTTTTAGGACCACTATCAGTAGTCTAAATTCAATTTTGCAGCTTCGAAAGATCTGTGCTAACTATGCAGCACTCGAAAAACTGCGAAATTTTTGCACTTTTTTGGTTTTTTCAATATAAGTCCTAAACTAAATGTTTCTGAAAAATATTTTTCCATACTTTTTTAAAGAAGACTAAAATTGCTACATTTCAAGACTAGAATCAGCTCTTTAAATTCAATATTTACTGAGATAGAGCTCTCCAAAAATTGACAATTATTTTGAAAAAAGTGAAATTTTAAGATTTGGTCAATTTTAAACCCCTATATGGGGGAAAATACTCATTTTACGGGTAAAGTTACATGATAAAATATTGTAGTAAATATAATTAGCTTTAATTTAAAACTAAAACAACGTCTGTAGGCCATATAGTTTACTTACAAATTCTAAAAATTCAAAGGATGGGAAAATTGCATTTTTCACTTAAGTTAATTTTGAATGTAGTTTGAAAGAAAAAACCATGTACATCCACAAGAAATATGTATTAAAACTATTACTAAGTATTTATATTAAGTATTTATAATGTTATAATTATGCTCTCCTAGATGCTTTAATTGATGACCAATTTTCAGCTATGTAATGTCAAGCTTTGATGTCAAGCTCGAGTTTGTATGGAATCCAGTTTTCTCCTTCAACACAGAGACAGCTTTAATCATAAAGAAAACTTAAAAAGGATAATTTGTTATTCTAGGATATTAGAGGTGTCACAGATTTTGAAAATCTTAAGTAGGTACATGTTAAATAGGATCACATGATCAACTTTTTAAAATTTAACTTTCATCAAACCACCAAAGTTGGCGTAATCACATGAAAACTGGACAACAGTAGGTATGGGCTAGCAAATTAAAAACAGTTAAATGAATAATTACAAACAATTAAGGAACCGTTTTCGACATTCTAACTAGAAACATTTATAGATACAATAACAATAAATAGCGAACATGTATGGACTGTATATCTCCTAGGCATTGATTAATAGGACACATATAACTTAATACACCATGAAAACTATTTGTTTGGCGAACAAAACGATAAGAAATGAGCGTAAATATATGCAAGGACAAATTCATTTATAACTAACCTGAAATACAATGAAACTAGAGAGGAGCTCACTGAGATTATCTGCTAGTTATTGCGAACCCATATACGGGCGAATGCTAAGGAAAAATGGATGAAAATCTATGTATTTTAAATATTATTTTTCACGCAATACGACAAAAATAATCAATGAATAGTTGACAGCAGTTGACAGCTGACGTGCAGCTGACTGTCACACACATGACACATTCCACCTTCTATAGGTTCATGCATTCCACCATGAACTTATTATTATTATCTCTATGCATTCCACACATAGAGATAATAATAATACACTAGCGGCACGCTATGATGGCCGGTTTGACACATTACAATAGTGATGTGGAATGTCAATTTAGTCTCGAACAAAAAACAATTAAGTTTTGTTTTTGTACCTGATTAAATAGGTTTAATAAAACAAAAATGTATATGTTTATTTAATTTATTTGAACGAACTGAATATTTGAACGAAAATGAATATACATACTTTATATGCCCACAAGAAACATATGAATACAAAAGATACCAAAAAAGGTGCCACAAAAGGCCATAATTAATCAGATTCGTCCATACTACTATTTTCACTGTCGTCACTGCTATCATCACATACATTAATAATTATATGTTCGTTTTCTATAATATTATCTATTTTCACATCTCTTTCATAATCTTGCCTTATTAATTTAACAGTTCTATTCACAACCTTTTCCCAGTCTCCTTTAGTCACATGTTCACAAGCTTCTTCTAATAATTTTAGCATTTTTTTTGTGGTAAATGGGGGTTCTGTATTGTGTCTTGCAGCATATCCCTTAATTTGAGCCCACACCAACTCAATCGCATTATACTCACAATGGTAAGGCGGTAACCGTATAACTCTGTGCCCATGTTCTAATGCTATTTCGTCAATGACGTATCGGATCTTGGTTGGTTTGTTTTCTTTTAAAAGACGTACTAATTCCGCTTTTAACATATTCATGTTTGCATCTACGCCATTTTTACGAAGCCATGCGACGATATCAGCTTTCTTTTGGGATTGGGCAGGTGGCTTGTCAATTTGCATCGAGTGGTATGGGGCGTTGTCCATAATTATAATAGATGGTTCAGGGAGGCTACACAACATTGAGGTAAACCATTCAGTAAACTTTTCTCCATTCATGTCTTCATGATAGTCTCCAGTGGTTTTTGACGCAAAAGCCATGAGAGAACCTTCGACAAACCCGTTGATGGTTCCGGCGTGACAAATTATAAGTCGCGATCCTTTTCCTACAGGAACTTTGGAAGTAGATGCTGCTGTGTCATCGTTCCAAGAACGGCCTACAGTATGGTTAGCATTAAGCCATGTTTCATCCAAGAACACAACATTTTGCCAATTTTTGATTTCTTTCACTTGCCGTAAAAAAGTATACCTTGCCATCGCTATATCAAATCTTTCCATCAATATTTTGCGTTTGTTACATTTTTTGTATCGAAATCCAATGGTCTTCAAAATCTTCGTTAAAGAACTTTCCCCACCGAAGAATAATCCAGCTTCCTTCAGTGAATGCACCAACTTTTTTCTTGTTGGATACTCCTTCTGTAAATAGTAGCCGTAAACATGTCTTCGGATAGCATCGGCATCAAAGCTATCGATGCCTACGACTGGTTTTGCTCGTTTTCTCTTTTTTGGTGTGTGAAGTTTATTTTCTTCTGTGCCAGTCTCGCCATATTTTTTTTTAGTTATCCGTCTAACAGTTCGTTGTCCAATGTGATCCTATGTGACGATCGTATTAGATTCCATTTTTAAAAATTTATTGATATTTTTTTGCGATTTCAGAGGTTTGTCCACATAGTGAAAATTGTTCATATTCACAAGTACATTCACCCCTTAAATGGTGCAAACTGATTTTTCTACACTTGTATACATTTAAGAAATCAATTTAATAAATAAATTTTGAGTCCTAAACCTAAAACTACATTCGATAAAATTTATGAATCTCTGCACATCACTATCGTCAATAAAGTAATACAATTATTTCCTTCAAAGTCGTTATCAATTAATACGGAACTTCATGAGCGGACAAACGTCAAACCGGCCATCATAGCGTGCCGCTAGAGTAAGTAGAGTAGGCATACCTACCTTAAAAACGTGCCAAAAATACACTCACACACGCACAATCCTGTAACATAAAATGGCGCGTGTTCATTGTGATCACGTGATGTCTCAAGTTGTGCGTGTGTGAGTGTTCATGTATACATTTTAGGGAGGCCATCTTATGGGAAGTTGCAATAAAATTTCTGCCACGATCTGTTTTATTGTTATGTTTAAAAATGTAGTGTTGTCTCTTACACACTTATGAAAATTTTGATAAGCTTAAGCTATTTTCCGATCCACTATTTTCTATAGAACATTATGCCAAGTCCTCTTCTATAGGTTCATGATTCCACAGTATAAAATAAATCCTGTCAAGCTATGATGTCAAGTGTCAATCAACTGCCACTTGTCACAGTGACATATAGGTAATTGTTTAAATGTCATTTTGCATTGATTTGGCAAGGCAACACTGAAAAGAATAATTTAGTGTTATAAAGGTTTTTGGTTTCGGATTAGAAGCTTGAATTAATACGCATACATTTAAAATAACAAATTATTTTCAAAGAACCAATTTATAACGCCAAAAACGCCACTGCAGAGAATTAAAAAAAAATTGTTTGTATTACACGCATGTTGAAGTTGGGCGAGCGTCGCATATTGGTTTCGTCGTTTCTTTTTATGCATACATTCTCGTATAGTGACGGAAATACAGACTAATACATTCTCGTTATAAACAGATATATTTAATGAAAGACAAATTCACGAAATCTAACACAAAACTGTTACAAGAGTAATTAAATTTTAATTAAATTTATTTCTGGAGACCAAACCAACTTGATTTAATTTGAAAAAGTAAATAATACATAAACAACCTTTTTTATATTATAGTCATTGTAGATCAATATGCAAAAAAGCCATTTATTGTAATTTATAAATTGACATCAAATTGTCATTGAAGAACCTTCCATTGTAATTATTGTATCTATTCTAATGAAAATTATTGAATTTACTAAAACATGGAAACCAAACAAAAAGCCACTTCTAATATGAAATTAAAATCGAAAGGAAATTTAAAAGAAGAGAAGGAGAAAGTAATGGAATTGGCGGGAAAAATAGATGAAACGGACGAAATGAAATTGAAAATGTTGGCTGGTTTAGATAAACCCGATCTGGATGATGCTATTTATCCAGCAGAGCTAAATGCTCATTTAATTGAACAACTTAAGGTAGTATTCTTAAAATCTGGTTGTGAATATCTGAGTCTGCCTAATAGTAATAACTTTCACACTAAATAACACGATTCAAGAGTTGAAACAATGGTTACAAAATTTGGCACAGACAATGCTTCATGCCGAAGTATGGACATAAGATATTTTGGCCCAGAAAATTAAACACATGCCAAAAATAAAAAACTAAAATCCACGCGGATGAATTTACGGGCATCGGCTATTATTCAATAATTTCTTGCAGTATATTTTAATATTTAAATCATTTAATTATAACATAGAATCATAAATCATTTTTTTTAGATAATGACGAGTGAAAACAACGAACTGCGTAAATGTGTGTTTACAAAAGACGAAGTAATCAAGCAACTAAATAAGACGATTACAGATCTCAACCAACGAATCCGTGATATAATTTCTGGGTCTGGGCCCGCGATATCATCAAAATCTGCTGGTATCATTAGCGCTAAAATCACAGGTCTGTGCAAACAAAACCGACATTTGATTGCCGAAGTAGAGAGCTACAAGACTAAAAATGCATCTCTTGAGAGAAAAATAATGCAACTGGATCTTATAAATAAGGAAAATGAAAAATTAGAAGCATGCCTTTGCAAGGAAGAACCAATTGATGTAAACTCAGACGAACTAAAAGAGTTGAACAGCAAACTTTCTCTTGTGAACAAAAAGTTGTATGAGAGTAAAAATAGAAATCTCGAACTAAAGAATGATATATTAATAGCAACTAAGATATTACAACAAGAGCTTGGTGACAAATTCACAAGTATCAAAGATTTACAAAATGATATCGCTGGTTGGAAAGGGAGAGCACAGCAAATTGTTCTCTTGCAAGGTAAAGTCAGCGAGCTTGAAGAGAAACTCAATGGAAAGCAAAAAGATCCGGCTCAAATGAAGTGGAAGGATCAAAATCAAGTAAGTTTTGTTTGCGTCGACGTTTTTCTAGTTTTTTTTTGTCAGCAACAACTATTTATTTCATTTTTAATAATTCCAGCTTATTCGTGAATTAGAAATGAAAAGGAAAAAAGAAGCTGATGAAGCATTGAAAGATTTGGAGTTACTAAGAGAAGAGAATCAGGAATTGAAAAGGAAGTTAGACGGAGCTCGTTGCAGAATAAGAAATCTCGAATGCGATGCCACACTCATAAGGCAGAAAATGCAAACATTTGTTGAAAAGAGTAACCATGATGATCTTCTGATAAATGAACAGAGGGTAAATCAATACGAAATTCAATACGTTTTTATGTGATTCAGCATTAAAAAAATGATTCAGTCATTTATACCTAATAATATTATGAAATAATATTTACTTTCAGAATCAAATTAAAAACTTAGAAATCTACTATCAAGAAATTCTAAAAGAAAATACGTCCAAAATGAATAAAATGAACACTGAAGTGGGGGAATATAAAAAACTTGTTAAAAACACAGATGCCAAAATTGACGCTCTAAGGCAACAAGCTTCTGAAAAGACGACGAAAATAGAAGAGTTGAGAGCCCAGCTTTTGAGATATGAGGAATGCTCATTACAAAGTGTGTTCTTTACGCCAATGAAAACAGCAACTGATAATGAAATCAAGAAATTATCAGAATTAATAGTAACTTTGAATGAGAGATTAGATTCCGAACGTCGAAAGTGGGAAGAATTGGATTCATCGCACCGAAAACTAAAAGAAAGGAAGAAGCGATTAGATAGAAGACAAGTGGCACTAGAAGAAGAGTTGAAAGTATTAAAAGAAGCATCTAAAAGAGGATCAAAAGCATCAAAAAATGGATTGATGAAAGACCCGAATATGGCATATGACATTTTTGGAGGAAGTTCTGTAATGAAAAAACCTTCTACTATTTCTGCAATTGAAAAACCAAGTACGTCATCCTCTGAAACACCTGAAGAGTACGACACTTTAGAGAAAGATGATCTGAAATACAAGCTAGAGCTAACGGAGGAAAAGCTCAAAATAATGGAAGACAAACTAAAAATGATTGAAGAAGAAAAACAAGAAGACTATTATAACTTGATGGAAATGATACAAACTTCGAAAAAACTCTTCAATGAAGCCTTAGCAGTTTTAAAACGCGAGAAATGCCAGTGCAGTTTGTAACATTTTAATTTAATTAAATTAGATTATTTTCTGTGTCATATTGATTTACTAATATTCAAACTTTAATCCGTTCTACTAACTACTTTTATCCGTACTAGTAACTTTAGCAGAAATTATTTGAATATTCAAACTGTAGGAATAGTACCTATGTGCATTGTGCTGCGATTCTGGCAACATTATTCGCCGCCATTTGTCATATTTTTGGCATGCGCGTTCGGAGATGCTACAAAAATCGTGCTCGTGAGTGTTTTTCGTGAAATAAAGTGAATTTTAAACATTGTTTGTGCGTGAAACTTGTGTTTGTGCTGTGTAACTCGAGTGTACATATTTTTACAGTGATTGTGTGTTTCACAAAGTCACGATGAATAAAACTTGCGCAAGGTGCGAAAAAACAGTTTATCCTACGGAGGAATTAAAATGTTTAGACAAGGTAATTTTCTCTTTACGTTCTCCTGAAACGCACGTTTCTCTTTTTAAAGTACATTCACACTTTTCCAATGTTTCATTGAACATGAAACTTTTTGTTTTTTTTTTCTACCTACTTGTAACTATGTAAGTATAAAAATTTTTGTTGTTCACTGTCATCAGCCGGCCCATACAGAATGGCAATTTAAACAGCCGGACGAAACGAGTGAGTCATTAAATTGTAAAAATTAGTGCTGATATCATTGAGAGCACAATAATGCCTTATTTGTGTCAATATTCCCGTATGGGCTCTTGGGCAATTCGGTGACCTTGTAACAATCGATCGCACGAATGTATCGGTTTATTTTGAAGCAAAGTGTTCATATCAGTAAGTTACAAAAAAAAATTTAAAAAAATACACATTTGGAGTGTAAATTTAAAAGCAATACTTCCCTGTGCAGAGGATTTGTTTGCTAATTTATTCTACCATGATGTGTTAAAATATGATGATATCACATGCAAAGTCAGTATGTTGCTATATACAGTGTCACTGATAAGAGATATCTAATCGGTGATAAGAAAAATTATTTACCTATTATGGGTCTTGTGTACTGTACCTAGATTTCAGGTAGTTAGGATATGGAAAGATTTTGTTAAGATTCTATCCAATGCTAGTAATTTGGAAACTATACTCAACCAGTCTGGTATATTCTTGCTTCTATCCCTCTATGTAATATTCTTCATAGTTTTTGGTAGTGATTTCTTATCATTCATCATATAATATTGTAATAACCTTTATGTGCAGATATCTGCCTAGTCTGAAAGTTAAGTCAACTGAGAGTTGAGACTCAACTCACTTATAACGGCAAACTTTCATCATCATCATGGTCAGGACAACACATTCCTGGCCCACTACAGGGTATGGGTGTCCTCTCAGAATGTGAAGGGTTCAGGCTGTAGACCATCACGTTGGCCGAGTGTGGATTATTAGATTTCATATGCCTTTGAGAACATTATGGAGAACTCTCAGGTGTGCAGGTTTCCACACTGTGTTTTCCTTCACTGTTGCACCGTTGCAGTGATATTCAATTGCTTAAAATACACATAACTCGGAAAAGGTAGAAGTGTGTGCCAGGATCGAACTCTTTCCCCCCGAAAGGGAGTCTGAAGTCTTAATCACTGGACTATCACTGCTTAGCCTAGTTTATAATATGTATCATCTTTGTTCTTTGACAAACAGTTTGTACAAGTGAAAGTAGGAAAGGTATAGTAAACAAAGTTTAATCGCGTTTTAAACTTGCCGTTGAGAGGGTCTGCACTAGGTGGCGAGGGGCGCATGCAACATGTTTGTTTCCTAAGTGGTGGATCTGTACTTGTTTATCTTCAACAGGTTATTGTTCTAGCCTATCTAGGATACTTGTGTAGATTGTAGAGATCAGTGTCCATAAAATATATTAATTTACTAATTGCTACATTGCCTCGTTGGTCTTGTTATGGCTACTTTATCCAATAGATCAAGAAGCCTTGAGTTTGAGTTTCTAGTGGAACTTGAAATTTCGACTAGGGAATTGTCAGCTATTCAGCTTTTCTGTGTATCAACCCGGAGTTGGGTGACAGTAATTACAAAAGTTCAAGGTTTTTACAAAATGCAAATTATATGAAAAATCTTATCATAGCATAAAAGATTTTTTTAATGATAAAAAACCATGGACACAGATTCCTCTTAAAGCCAATAGTTCAAACCATTTAGACTAAACCATATTTTGTTGTGGTCTCTTCTCAGACCAGGGAGTTTGGAACGCTCATAGTTTTCGTTTTAAGTTTTTGTAAGTAATTATTACCATTCCTCACTTTCATGTTCTTAAATTGATGTTCAGAAAGTGTACAGTGTACCGATTTTAAATAAAATTACTTTACACTCCTTGCCTTGGAGAGCATGTAAAGTTGTTGGTCCTGCGTCTTCTCTTTCATCAATCTCTGAAATTGTGTTGGATTACTATCGCATCAGACTATGAAAGTAAGCCCTCATACGCATTAGCGGTCAACCGCGTACCCGGCTGACCGCGCGGCTAGCCTCTTCATAGAATTTCGTCGCGGTTTAGTGCGTACAAAATGAGCGGTTGCATATAAAACTATAGCCGCGCGGTCAGCTGCGTACGCGATTGACCGCTAATGCGTATTGCGTATGAGGGCTAAGGAAAGGGAATTATGAGAGTGAAGGAATAGAGAGTGCACACACACTTGTCCACTGTAATATCTTCTGCACAGTTAACTAGTCTCTGCTGTGATTGACTGCCATTTCAGAAATTCATGATCGTCCGATCTGTACGATTGATTTTGTCGCACGATGAAGTCCTGTAATGACTTGCACGCTTCAATTAGGACACTCGGGTATTCATATGTTTGATTCGATGTACGACGAAATCGATCGTATTAGTCTTACGATCGTTAGCCAATTAGGACGACGCCTTATATTCAGCAAAAATTTGAACTTATTTTTGAATAATAAAACAAATTAACACATCAATAATATTATCCAAACGGTCACACCATATGATTCACGTGACACACATTCAAAATATTCGATTTTGCTGAGCACGTATTCATACAATTCCACATATATGTATAATATGTCAACACAAGGTCATGCAATCGGATTGAGTAATAATAATAATAAACTTGTTTCCGAACGCAACATATGGTCCAGAGGTCGGTTCGCGCACGCGACCACAGTATAGTACCGATTGGATTTCGAAAAATTTTCATCAATAGTACTGCTACCTGAGGCCTAACCAGTAAACCGCACTGCGAAATTTATTCGTGCGATTTTTATTCGCTCGGTTTATTTTCCGTATTTTAATATATGTATTTTTTCCAGACTGTTTTGTAACAAAATACCTAGTTAAGTAAATAGAATAAATACCAAGATACTATAATTTTAGTAGGTAGGTACATGTAATATCGCCACACAGTAAAAAAGTGTTGCTACACGCTCGATTGATCACGTTTTGACAATATAAATGCATTATATTTAACATTCAATGTTAGGTTAACATCGTGTATTACAGTGACTGACGCCTTTCACAATTTATGAGGAGTTTCTCTCGAGCGCGCCCCATACGAACAAAGTTTGATTTGGTTCTCAAAAATGAAAAATACCGAGGGAACTTTTTAATTTTCCAACATAAGTAATAAATTACGTAATTAAAAAAACTAAAAACCCGACTGCGTAAAACAAACTAGTTCTGGTAACTGAAAAGCAAAAAACAAGCTTTGTACTTTATAAACTAGAATTTGATAAGATCATAAACATAATTAATGTTAGAAAATGTATGGCAGGCGGGGGCGAACTAATAGTCCTGAGTAGTTGGCTAAGTAATGTCCCCGCCTGCCATACATTTTCTAACATTAATTATGTTTATGATCTTATCAAATTCTAGTTTATAAAGTACAAAGCTTGTTTTTTGCTTTTCAGTTACCAGAACTAGTTTGTTTTACGCAGTCGGGTTTTTAGTTTTTTTAATTACGTAATTTATTTCTTGGTTTTTAGTGCAAAACTATGAAAAATTTTTAGATGCATATTTTTACAAGAGACAGGCCTGTGTCACTCCGCGTGTAGGTAATAGCGCGTTTAAGACCACTATTAGCGCCATCTGTTGAACACTAGAAACTTTAATAAGGTCCTTCATAATATTATTTTATTATTTTAGTGTTTGGCGATTTAAGGTTAAATTATTAGTGGTACAATAATTGATGGGAAGGGGGGAGGTGTAGGGGGGATTATGTGGAATGTAGTAGAGTGGAGTGGGAAAGGATCTTAAACAAATTACCACCAATTTACTCACAGTGTAGTTGTTATTTATTTTGTTTTCTATGATTTGTCACTCCAAACTGATTACAAACACATAGATTGTATATATTTTCGTATTTGCCTTTTAAAGCCCTTTATTTTGATACCCCACTCGAGGGTCTTTAGGAAAAAAATTTTTTTCAGCTCGCACATTAAAGTGCATAAAATCCGCCATTTTGAATTTTTATTAATTTTATGTACCCAGTAACATTTGCGCTGTTAAGACAAATCTAATGACGTATCAATTATCAAAATAAGTTGAGTCGTTGAGTAGTTACGAACTGACATAGGAAACGGTCATTTTCTGTAATTTATCACTCCAACTTATTTTCAAATATATAATTGTATACATTTTTGTATTTGCCTTTTAAATCCCTTCATTTTGATACCCCACTCGAGGGTCTTGAGGAAAAAATTTTTTTTCAGCTCGCACATTAAAGCGCATAAAGTCCGCCATTTTAATTTTTTTTTTAATTTAGGTACCCTATAACATTCGCGTCATGAAGACAAATCTAATGACGTATCATTTATCAAAATCCGTTGAGCCGTTGATTAGTTACACGCGGACATAGGAATGGACATACATACACACAGGTGAAACACATAACCCAGTCGGGTAAAAATAGCTCCTCCGTCTCCGGGATGTCTTTAACCTTTAAGTATGGACGTGGAGTCTCACAGGCTACTCGATGTTTTCGTTTTCTTAGTTTCACCTGATTCCCCCCATTCCCTGCGGTTGAACGGCTCAGTAGCTTTTGTTTTAGTTGTAAAACTACCAACGAAGGTGTAAGTTGCGTCTTCCGATGAATATCACGTAAGTAATGACCATAAAAATATTGACCGGAGCCTGTCAGGCTACACGTCCATTTTTGTCCTATGATATATTTTATAAGAGCGATTATGTTTGTTTCAAAGGACATGACCAGTGCCTGCCTACCGATTAGGAAAAATGTGCAGGATTTCTGCTTTTACAGTAAGATTCAAAAATTGAAGCTTAATTTAATATGGATTTATTATTTCGATAAAGGCCATGGTTTAAAATATCTAAAAAAACAGTATGTTTATTGATTCCGCTTTTTCCTTTTATTTACTACTCCATCAGAATTGCCAGAAAGGTATGAAATGTACGAAATTGGTACTTTTTAGGTGACCTTCGATCTTATTTTCAATTTAACTTTTATTTATACATTCTTTGACGTTTCCATTGCTACCAGATTTTTATAAAAATAAATATTGCTGGGGACAAAAAGAGATTGGTATGAATCACTAGCTCGGTTGCTACAGTAGCTATATGAGTAACTTTAGAAAGGTGTCAAATATTATGAGTCTTTTTTTTAATAAAAATAGCGAGCAAACAACAACAAACCATTATTATTAACAGAATAAAAACTTAGTATTGGATTTTGTACCTGGAAGTCCCTTAATGAATGACGACCTCTGACTCCTGACGTTCTCTTTCGTTCCGAGAATATTGACTTTTTGTTACGAAAGTCAGTGGCACTACAGATTCGTACTTTATCTAGCTTTCGAACTTTTTCAGGGTCTCGTTCGTAGGATTCACGACATACTATCTGGCAACACTACACCATTTATACAAATAATAATCATTCATGAAAGTTTTACGAAATAACTCTGCTATTCGATACTAGATGGCGCTAGGCAATGTCTAATCAAGTCTAAAATGAAAAAAAAAATGATTTTCTACTATTCATCGTCATCTATATAGGTGGAACATTGCTATAAAAAGTAAAGCTATTTATTATTTGTTCAGAATAATTTAAATTATTCAGATTTGCTTGAAACGCCTAGTGCCATCTAGTATCGAAAAGCAGAGTTATTTCGTTTTAAAGTTTTATGAAATAACTCTGCCCCTCGATACTAGATGGCGCTAGGCGTTTCAAGCAAATCTCAATAATTTAAATTATTCTGAACAAATAATAGAAAGCTTTACTTTTTATAGCAAAGTTCCACCTATATAGATGACGTTGAATAGTAGAAAACCATTTTTTTTTTACATTTATACTTGATATTCCACAATGTTTAGCGCCATCTAGCATCGAAAGGCAGAGTTCTTCGTAAAACTTTTCTTTATTTTTCTCAGTTTTCTGAGCCTTTAGATCCCTGAAAGTTTTTTATCTGAAAACTAGAGAATATAAGAATTCCAAAAATAAAACAATCTTTGCTGCACATTGATTTTTGACAACTAGGCAAGTGCCCATAGTGCCACTGGTCATGTCCTTTCCTAGTATAAAATGTCAAAAAACAGTAGTTCTAAATCAAAACGACTATCTAGGAGTTATATTTAGGACCCTGTGAGAAAAGATTTTTGTGCAGGAGATCAATCTTTCGAACAAGAAGTGAGTGAGTTGTTGTTAGCTTCGGATCAGTGTGACAATGAAGAGAATATTGAATATCTTTGATATTGGAGTCCAAATTGATACAAAATCATGAAAGTGACAATGATGAAGCTCAGGACCAAGATCAGGACTAGGACCAGGACCCATATTTGTGTTAGGTGCAACAAACCTGTGTGTCTCCTTTGTGCACTGACTACCAATAAATTTACGTTATTAGACTGTTGTCAAAATTTTTTATATTTCTTAACTGAAGTAGGTTTTTAGCGTTTTTAGTTTCTTATTTGTTATATTTTGAGAAAAAAAGACTCATTTATTTACTGGAATAAGTTTGACCGTTTTTAATACCTAAAAATGTAACCTAAGTAGATTTAGCCTAAAAAGTGCCACAATTTTTTAATTTTAAAATTTCTATCATTTTTGAAATAAAAGTTGATTGTATAAGAACGTTATTTTATTGCTAAATCCTATAACTTTAATATTCAATCAGTTTTAAAGCGATCTTATATCAAATTCCCTAAAAAAAATGTGTGTGAATATAGGAGCCTGTGAGACTACACGTCCACAGTAGTGTTAAGAAAAAATCACGTCCATACTTAAAGGTTAACATCCCGGAGACGTCCTCAACCGATAGACATCCACTGCTGGACATAGGTCTCTTGAAGGGACTTCCACACGCCGCGATCTTGTGCTGCCTGCATTCAGCGACTCTCTGCCACTCTTTTGATGTCGTCGGTCCATCTAGTAGGGGGTCTGCCAACTCTGCGCTTTCCGGTGCGAGGTCGCCACTCCAGCACCTTGGGACCCCAACTTCTTTCGGTTCTCCGAACTATGTGCCCATTGCCACTTCAGTTTCGCAACCCGCTGAGCTGTGTCGGTGACTCTGGTTCTTCTACGGATCTCCTCATTGCCGGCATAGAAAATGGCCTGGCCCGTGCTTAGGCCGCTTTCTATGCCGGCAATACAGTGCTCTTGCGTAAAATAATAAAAACCGTTATTATTAGTGACAATAAACAATACAATAGGGTCAATACATTTTCACAGCCTGAACCGATCTTGACGAAATTCGGCACAGAGATGGCTAATCCTTTATCTGCCTGCAAAAATCTCGTCAAAGTCGGTTCAGTCATTATACCGATGAGTAGCCTGATGAGTTTATTTCAATTAATACAATAAATCAATTTTTTACGAAAATCTAAATAATTAAAAATGTGTATCCGATCATATCCTCCATTTTTATTTAATTAACAATAATCATCAATTAATTATGAAAAATAAAAATTACGCGCGGAAATCTTGTAACATGGCCACGCGACTTGCAGGGACACTTCTCGTAAGTCATAACAACCACCATCACCACTACTACAGCCCTTTTGTCCCACTGATGTCCAATGTCCATAGCCCTCCTCTCTTATAGGAGAGACGGATCTAGACCATCCGCCATGCAGCTCCTATGCGGGTTGGCGGGCGTATCGTCAACTTCTCTTAATATTAACTTGAAAAGTTACACTAGAGCCTGTGCTGCCATTGTGCGTCATTGACGTCCCAGTGATTTCAGTCGACCAAGAGTCGTGGGGACTTTTCTTGCGTTAAATTAGGTTAATAAATTGTTAACAGACGTGTAACCAAGCGTTAAAATAATACGATTATGGTAATGTGATATATTATCAGTAATGCCTATAGTACAGCTACAGACATACACTGATATTATAAAGAAAGAAAGATAATTTTAAATAATAAAAGATAAAGTGTGTCTACAGCTTTAATAAACCTGGTAAGTACTACAAAATAAAAAAAACGTGGTGACATTGATTAGAGTATACAGGTCGCGAGTTATCGTTCTACACCTACCGTATTATAAAAAAAAAATACAACAAGATTAACTGAAACGTTTCGGGTTATATTATTAAAATAATAAAGTGTTTTTAAAAATCTCGCGGGAATCCTTTCATTTTCTCGGGACAAAAAGAACTATCATTCTATGTCACTCTTTCGAAGTCTTAACTATATTCCTCCAAGTAAAGTCGATCCGGTGCTCTGTTGCGGCGTGATTGAAGGAAAGGCGTACTATCTCGCAGGCACTGTTCTCTTTCCCGGGATAAAAAGTAACCTTTGTAACACTATCCCAATCCTTCCACGGAGTTATCCCTGTCTGCCCCCTTGCTGTGTCCATGCCGCACCGGGATATCTTAGAGATATTTCCTCCCTTCAGTTTTATGAAAACTTCGAGTGATATCGTTTAGATACACACAAACTTGTAGCAAAGCAGCATAGTGGGCTAGCAATTTTTTTTGCATCTCATGCTGAAAGTGAAAATACAATACAACAATACAATATTATGGCGACGAGAAATTTTCATCACGCCCATATAAAATGAATTAAAAAAAAAATATATTAAAAAACTCTAATGTATAAAAAATATTAAAAAATAGTAACGTAGTAAAAAAACAAAAAATGTGATTCCGGCCAGGATCGAACTGGCGGCCTTCTGCGTGTAAAGCAGATGTGATAACCACTACACCACGGAACCGGGTGACTGAGACGGCGAAAGTACGTATCGTGATCTTAATTTTGTACGTAAGTTTTAAAAATTATTATTATAAGTACGTACATAATAGTAAACTGTGTATTGAAATCAATCTTCATAATTATGTAATTTCAAGGTTTGTATGTCATGTACTTAACGAATTTTCCGCAGACTAGTGTCAGATTATTGTTGAAATTCAATTAGAATTTTTAGAAATGGTTTACAGATTATAATATTAATTTCATAATTGAAATATGTTAGAATAAACTGACATTTGATTCATTTATTGGCGCGAACCGCCATCTTGAATTATTGGTATAAATACGGGCACTTCGAAGCCATGAATTCAGTCTCCTCCAGAGACTCAACCGACTATTAGATGCTTCAGCGTCTAGGTCGTGATATTTGATTGAGGGTGGCGATAGCAATCACTCCCTAATCGAATAAGTGCTGCCATTTTGGACTTGGCTGAGTGTAATTAATTAATTAGTATAAAATAGATTTGAAAAGAGATCTCAGTTAAACTAATCTGTGATTCGATATTAATTAAGTTTGTGCGGGTGATAAATAAAAATATTTTAATAATAGTTTGATTTAGTTTTAATATTAAACCTTATCCTGCTTCTGTAATTACGATGTTTACACTAGGTACAGAATATTGGGATGGTAAAGTTTCGTTCGAAAGATTGATTCTTCACACATGGCACATCAACTTTCAAAAGTTTTCGATTTACGAGGATTCCGATGAAATAACATACAGTCAAAACATCTTTACCTGAAGCAGAAAATAATTGTATAAAAGCGCCACTACACTAGTAACTAATACAATAAAATTTTCCTCCCAACTAAACAATGTGCAACAAGCTATAATTTAAAAATTAAAAAAAACCCGACTGCCATGCGAAAAAATGAACTAAAAAATTAATAAACTACCACCGTACCACTTACAGTGTAGTTGTTATTTATTTTGTTTTTCATGATTTGTCACTCCAAATTGATTTAAAACATATAAGATTGTATACATTTTCGTACTCGCCTTTTAAAGCCCTTTATTTTGATACCCCACTCGAGGGTCTTGATGAAAAAAATTTTTTTCAGCCCGCACATTAAAGTGCATAACATTCGCCATTTTGATTTTTATGAATTTTATGTACCCAGTAACATTTGCGCCGTCAAGACAAATCTAATGACGTATAATTTATCAAAATAGGTTGAGCCGTTAAGTAGTTACGAACTGACATAGGAAACGGTCATTTTCTACGATTTATCACTCCAAATTGTTTCCAAATATATAAATTTATACATTTTCGTATTTGCCTTTTGAATCCCTTTATTTTGATACCCCACTCGAGGGTCTTGAAGAAAAAATTTTTTTTCAGCTCGCACATTAAAGCGCATAAAGTCCGCCATTTTGATTTTTTTTTTAATTTAGGTACCCTATAACACTCGCGTCATTGAGACAAATCTAATGACGTATCATTTATCAAAATCCGTTGAGCCGTTGATTAGTTACAAGCGGACATAGGAATGGACATACATACACACAGGTGAAACACATATACCCAGTCGGGTAAAAAGAAGGCATTTAGCGAATTGCATTTACTCACGACGACTTAACTTTCTACTCGTGTGACTTAACTATACTGTCACGCAAGGCTGAGTGCGCCAAGCATGCGAGGGTATGATGTTGATGACTTGATGATGCCACGATAAAGGAATTTCTTGCCTCTAATACTTTGAATACATACTTTCTTTTAGTCCTTTCAATGTATGTACATATTCAATGAAAAACAAAATTATTTTGCTATAATCCGCCAAAACCGACAAAGTAAAAACTTTCATGTCGCTACGGTTTTTTTCATACTATGGTTTACACCGCGAATGACAGAGCTAAGCGAAGCCAGCGGTGTAAACTTGCGAGCTTTCATAGTCTAGCGACATGAGCGAAGCGAAACGAGCCTAGTATCGCTTCGCTTCGCTTCAGTGGCGTAGCGTACCTTGGCGGGGCCCCGTATAAAATTTGTTTGGGGGCCCTTATGAAGGCTAAAGATTTCTCACAAAAGAAAAAAAAATGTTTGCATAAAATTAAAAGCAATATTTATTGATCATAATTATTTATCTCTCACTTTTTCTAAAATTTTTACAAACAATTCAAATTAAATATAATCCTTGCCTTTTTTTCGGCAAACTGATTTATCAAATCACTAGCGGACCCGGCAGACGTCGTCCTGCCCGCTATTAGCGCCACCTACCGGGTCCAATTTTTCTACTTATAAACCTTCCTCTTGAATCACTCTATCTATTAAAAAAAACCGCATCTAAATCCGTAGCGTAGTTTTAAAGATTTAATCATACATAGGGACATAGGGATATAGGGACAGAGAAAGCGACTTTGTTTTATACTAGGTATGTAGTGATTTATAGCTGATGATGACTTTAGTTTTTCTAAAGATTCTGCCTCTATGGATAACTTTTTGGACAATATTTTTTGACTTTTGTCATTTCTGAAATAAACAAAATTTTGGGAAGTTTTTGTTAATTTTTGATTACGCACGTCGGGGGCCCCCGTGGCTTGGGGGCCCCGTATAATTGATACGGCAGATACGGCGGTAGCTACGCCCCTGCTTCGCTTCCAATATAGCCTGTGCTTTAAGATAGAGTTTAAACGGGTCTCGTTCTAAGAGACCCCGCAGACATACAATTTCAAGTTCGCCAACATCGCAGACTAGGTATTATATCTACTGATAAGCACAGTGACTTATGACACCCCGCACATCACAACCAACTAAATCGTTCAACTAAATAATTGGACGATGATTGTATCAGAATCGAAATTCCCTTCCGATTAGGTACAATTTAAAAGTTGGCCGATTAAATTGTGAAAGTTCGCGATTTGGTTGTTCGATAGTCGGCCAACTTGAAATTGTATGTCTGCGGGGTCTCTAACTCTGTCTCAAGTCTGAGCAAAGTCGGAGTACAAATGCTGTATGGATCGAGGTATGGCCTGTGACTGTGAGTTACATTACATCACATTTTTGTCTCAAAGTAACGGGGTCGCGGAACTATCAGCTCTGCGTCGCGTCGGCGAGGCGGAAAGACGATAGATATTGGTCGTTTCCCGTTACCCGTAACGTTTCCTTTACGACAACCATTTAATTGAGTTTAGATAATAGTTTGTTGCCGCGTCTCCGCAACAGAATACCGCTGGTAAAGTCTTGACTTGTCATAACTTCATAAGAGCCGGAAAATGGACTACGTGAAAAAATCATTGAATTTGAATTTTCTTACCCACGCATAATTATTATGCGTTTAACGAAGTTTGTGCGTTTTTATGTTACCGTTTTCCTGAAAAACTACAAGGCCAATTTTAATGCGGTTCATATTAATACTTTTATGCATGTTCTTGTTCTATTAGCCACAAGCGGGCGCTGCAATCGTGTTTTAATTTATGTACTATTCTTATTATTTACCACTTTACTAAAACAATACTGGGACGATTTCGATGTGTTTTTTTGCATTACACTGGTATCGCCTCAAAGAAGGTACGTGACTATGTGTTTTAAGCACCCGGGACACGCGATGCAGATTGTCGTGATATATTTTTTAATTTATAAGTCTTTTTTGAAGCAATCCTTGCAAGAGACCATGTCCAGCAGTGGACGTCTATTGGTTGAGACGACGATGAAGTTTTCACTTCTGTCGTGTGGCTACACGCTAACGCTAACACACGCTATTTTTTTTTAATATTTTGTTATTACAGAGTGTATGAGTAACAAATTATTGTACAATTTGCATAATTTATCCTTAAACAGCTATCTGACTAGTCATTGATAAATGCACGCAATTAAAACGGCTCATTGCTAACCTTGCGGGTGGAACAATAGAGGTGATTACCATCGATTGTACTCCGAGCAGCTACCGCGATGCTCAATGTAGGTTGGGGTTACAAAGAAAATACATTTTTAACCGACTTCATGAAAAGGAGATTCTCAATTCGACATGTAGGTGCTTATGTTAGTAATACCTATTTATGGAACTGCAAAATATTCACACTATAATATGCTATAGGTATAGCAGCTATGCTATAGATATAGCAGCTTCCAAACAAATATATAAAACGTACATATAGGTGTACCAATGTTATAGAAATGACCAAATTTGTAGAAAATTTTATGTAAAAACTTTTGTCAGAAGTAATTTTATTGGTATTCGTAGAAATTTTCGAGATATGAGCAAAAAACTGAAAAAGGGACCTCAAATATAAACTTAAACACCCTATAACTCCTAAAATAGTAAGCTTAGCGTAAAAATTACCATGACCAAATTTGTACAAAATTTTATGTAAAAACTTTTTACAGGAGTAATTATAATGCTATTCGTAGAGATTTTCGAGATATGAGCAAAAAACTAAAAAAAGGACCTCAAATATTAACTTAAACATCCTATAGCTCTTAAAATAATAAACTTAGAGTAAAAATGCATGGAACCAAATTTGTAGAAAATTTTATGTAAAAACTTTTATCACAAGTAATTATAATGCTTTTCGTAGAGACTTTTGAGATATGAGCAAAAAAAACGAAAAAGGGACCTAAAATACCCTATAGCTCCTAAAGTAATAAACTTAGAGTAAAACTGCAAGAGACTACATTTGTGGCAAATTGTATGTTAAAACTTTTGTCAGAAGTAATTATGATGCTATTCGTAGAGATTTTCGTGATACGAGAAAAAAACCGAAAAAAAAGGACAAAATTAAAAATGGCGGCTGGTTATGCATCCCCCATATGGGGTTTTTGGATATATTCAAGAAGAAGGCCCAAAGAATACATTTGGCCAATTTTTAAAACTATAGGATATTTTTCCTAGATTTACTAGGCTAAATGTACTGAGCACGCAAAATGTTTATCACGCTGACTGACGGTCTTTCCCCGACCAGAAGTGCAGCTGACGATTTTCTTTATTATTTTAAAAGTGTGAGAATTCTGCTGCATAAATTTCATAAGGTATAAAATAACTTTATTTGCCAAAATTTTAATGCACTTCATGCGCGTAGCGGACGTATAACCCACCCTCGGCGCCGCAGCTGACGATTGTTTCTGTATCAAAAATGATCGGAACAATGATTTAAGACCATTTTTGTCCGGGATAAAATCACTCGGAGCGCTTTGATTTTCAAGCACTTTCACATGCTCTCACTCTTAACTCCACCACTGGTGCGGCAGCTGACGTTCGGAGCTGTGATGGGTTCGGTCTAAACTATTGTTGTTAAAATTTCCAGTCGGTATGAAATGACTTTTTCAATTGGTCATCGAGCTCCCGTAGTATATGTATTATTTATGTCACTCGCCCGCGTAATGCACAGATCCTACTAATTAACTGTGAAAGTAGTTAGTTAATCGGCCAGCGGCGTTCGATTGATCTCCTCACTTGTACGAGCTGCGAAACGCGTCATTCATTACTATCGAGAATAGATTTGTATAAGTAAAAAGCATAGATTCATTACGTAAACTAAACTGAGCATAGATTTATTACGTAAACTAAACTGAGCGTAGATTTATCACGTAAACTATACTGAGCGTAGATTTATTATCTACTGCTACCGAGTAGTAGCAGCACCTGATAGTAATGCATTTAAATACATTTAAATAAATTTAGATTCACAGATTAATGTTAAATACATCAAAAAGTAAAAAACTATCAACTGATAGTTGACTGTCTTTTAGTCAACGGACGGCAGCTTGTAGAGAAAAAATCTTATCCATCTGAAAATATTGATATTAAAATCTTTGACCTATAAAATCTAGATCCAAATATCCGGAGCGGGTCTAACGGCTCGACTAATTGAATTATCAATCAATATGACGCGTCCGTCCGTCCATATCTACTATCTAGGTCTCAGATATTAGGAAACTTGTAATAGGAATCATATTAGTAAATCATCACCCATCACCGGCCCACTACAGTGCACGGGTCTCCTCTCAGAGTGAGAAGGGCTCAGGCCATAGTAGCTCATGATGGCCGAGTGCGGAATGGTAGACTTCACACGCCGCGTGAGAACATTATAGAGAACTCTCAGGCGTGCAGGTTTCCTCGCTATGTTTTCCTTCACCGTTAATGTAAAAGCATATAATTGTATAAGTTGAGGTGCTTGCCGGGGACCGAACTCGGTCCTCCCGGAAGGGAGGCCGAAGTCTTAGCCACTAAGCTATCACCGCTAGAAGTAAATAAAATTAAATATTAGGTAGTGAATATTGTGTCCTCCCGCATCCAGAATGGGACGGGATCTTGTAGAAGTTTTTTTCTAATTAATCTACAAGTTAGCCCTTGACTGCGATTTCGTTGAATCGTGAGGCACTTTTTTACCACAAAACTCGTCAACTAGTGGTGCCTTTTCATCGTTCCCATCATATTTGTCTCTACTAGTTCAACTCTACTTGTTATGTCAGTGTTTTTCGTGACAAGTGACGATACAGTCTAAGATAAAAGCGGGCTAACGTTGAAGGAGTATGGCAGTTTCTTATTAAATCGATTGTTTAAATAGATGAGAGGTTTACTCTCGTACCGGAACGCTTCAGTCGCTTGGAGGCACGTCTATGCCGGTGGGTTGGTAGCTATCTAAATCTAAATTGTGTAAATCACAAAACAAACAAATTAATTATAAGTATCTATTTAGAATTGGCCTTAAATTGATTAATTGGTAAAATATTTGTCAATTATATTTTAAGTGTTTTGTTGATTTTCGTCGTTCCACATTAATAATAATGTTCTCTTGGTTGGATTTCGGTGGCCCCGGTGGCTACGCAGGAGATATTACAGTGTGCAAGTGTGTGCGAACACTGATGCACTGTACTGCCTCAATCCAAAGTCCGATAGTACGGTAATCCGACACGACCGGTTAGAGATCAGAGGGGTTATCCTCTAACTTAGTGATCATCATTTAGTTCGATATGTACTGCTGCTTTACTGTGTGAAATAAAAATTGCATTTCGTAGCAAACCTTCAATAGATAAAACTATATATAATCATATATATATAACCCCTATTCTCTAACTATCAATAGTTCGAGAATAGGGATTCAGGTGCAGGACCGATGATGATTTAGACTTAGACCCGACACGCTGCTTCAATGTGGGTTGGCGGTTGGCGGAGTTTACATAGTAGCATGTAAAACCGAGCCGGTAAACATGTGTAAATTGCCAAACCGCAGCACGGCAGGTATCTACTCGTACTGGCGGGTAAATGATCACTTGAATTAACAGCACTCATTACAGTTCACAGTTGTAATTTCAGACTTTGTTGAAACGCTGTAACAAGTTAAAAGATGTAACGGACAGGGATTTAAAATTGTATCTTGTTATTTACAACTTTATTTCTCGTGAATAGTACCTACACTCAACACACGTAATATTTGTTTACATTTTAGATCATAGATGTATTAGATGTTTTTTTTTAAATAACTGGTGAAAACTGATAAAGTAATAAGGTAGCTGTAGCGTAAACTCCAATCCGCAACATTGAAAATTAAAACCATAATAATTTTCAAAATTCGTCGGAATCTTTTTATATATGTATTCAAAGACGCCTGGACCGATTGGGAAAATTCTTCTTGTGTTTGTGGGTATACTTCCCAGATGGTCTCTTGCTAATGTTGTTGTTAATGTTCGTCTTCATCGTACTAGGGTCGTACAGGTCGTACATCATACTATGAGTGAGAAGGAATAGAGAGTGCACATGTGTATGCGCATACACTTGTACACTATAATATCTCCTCCGTAGTTGGCTAGTCTTCGCCTTGATTGAGATTGGCCGTCGTGGCCGAAATTCGGTCGGGAGGACATTATAATTGTCCTTTCAACATAACGTTGTCGCCTCTGCCTTAAGGCGCCATATTGCGTAATTAAGCGATCATAAACAGAAGGTAGCCGGCACGTTCGGATCTATTTGTGACTACTGGTTGCCGACTACTGACGCATTTGGGTGTGTACCGCCCGCTATATAATATCCTTTCACCACACCGCTGTTGCCTGTGCCTTAAGCCGCCATATTGCGTAAATCGATCGTGAACTGAAGGAAACCGGCACGTTCCGATCTATTTGTGACCACTACTGGCTACCGACTTCTGACTCATTTGGGTGTTTACCGCCCGCTATAGGGAAAATGATGCAGAATAGGTCGTTACTTTACTTAAGTATATTTAATTAAATATTGAAATTTAATTCACATCCATTTAGATGTATTGAAACTTAAATAATATATTTCTGATAGTTGCTTAGGTTTTAGGAAAATTTTTACCCGACTACGGCAAAACAAAAAAAAACCGGCCAAGTGCGTGGCGGGCCACGCACAGTGTAGGGTTCCGTAGTCACAATCCTCGAAAAACAGATATAACTCCTTAACCTGTGAACCCTACTTAGCCGTGATAGTTTTCCTTTAAAATTGATTATATACCCTACTGCTGTGAATTTTTTCAAGTTCCTATATACTGCCATTTGGCTGATAGAGGGGGGGGACACTTGACTCTAATAAAAATTTGCACTTTAAAACATCATATTTTACAAACGGATCTAGAAATCGAAAAATGATGTTCCCACACCCACAGTATTTTTAAGACCTATTCAACGATACCCCACACTATGGGGTAGACGAGAAAAAAAATATTCATCCCCACTTTACATGTAGGGGAGCTACCCTAAAAAAAAATATTTATCAAAATTTTATTTCACCACTTTGTCGATTAATATTTATACTCATGCCAAATTACGGATTTCTAGCACTAATAGTCTCTGAGATTAACCGAGGACGGACGGACAGACGGACGGACATGGCGAAACTATAAGGGTTCCTTGTTTACTACGGAACCCTAAAAAGGAGGGTTATGATTTTCTCCGGTATGTCTTTCATCTGTACCATCTTCTGAACAACTAAACATAACTTCAATAGAATAGAATAGAATAGAAAAGTTTTTTATTCAAATAAACTTTTACAAGTACTTTTGAATCGTCAATTGAATCTACCACAGGTTCGGAATGCAGTTCCAGCCGAGAAGAACCTGCAAGAAACTCGGCGGTTGCTCTTTTTTTTAAAATAACATTATAACAATTATTATTATTAATGTACATGATTGAAATGCCGTCTCGCGCATTGCTGGAACGAGTTAAATCCAAGCTTTTTTATCGTTTATATAATCTGATAATGTATGTATGATGTATGATGTATCTAAAATGATGTATGTTCATCTGTTTCCATGTCACAATCTATGTCATAATTTGTTAAATGAGGCAGGTATATTTAGAAGCGCCTTGATCGTCCGAAATTATAGCCCCAAGATAATTTACATAGTAATTTCAAAAAACTAAAAGCCGACTAGGTACTGAAAAATCACGCTCTTAGTTAAGTAGAAAACAGGAAAATATTGTTATATTTTAAATTTTAATTCATATTCATAGCGATGTTTAGGAGATAATCGTAGTAGTAGACAGTAGCAAGGGCGTCGCCAGCCGCTGGCCAAGGGGGGGGGGGGGGGGGGGGGGGGCAAGTTGATGTATAGTATGCGAAAAGTGTAAATAGGTCAGTCATATTTTTCAAGTGCTGCAAAGTTAGCACATGATGTGTTCCGAAACTGCAAAATTGGAGACTCCTAACAACATATTAAACAAATCAGAATTTTCTTTTCAAACTATATGCATATTTATATTTTTTCAAATCTCTAGGGCAGGGTTTCTTAAACTTATTGCAGTCACGGACCGCTTTCACAGTTAAAAAAATCCACGGACCCCTATGAAAGAATATATTAGGAAAAGAAAACAAGCCTTAATGAAATTAAAAAAAAAACACTTTTATTGCAAAACAACATGAATTAATGTGAAGGATGCTGCTGTTTGGCGGCAATAAGTAGGTCAAACTGTGGACTTGTCTTTGACAAGGCAAGGCGCATGTCATCTGTGACATTTAGTCTATTGCGGTTTTTGGTTTTAATTGACACAAGAACCGAGAACCCTGCCTCACAAAGATACGTCGTTGCAATCGAGAAATGACTATACAATTTCCTAATAAATATATTGAGAGTTAACTTACCTACTACGGACCCCTGATGCACATGCTACGGACCCCTAAGGAGCACTTTAAGAAACCCTGCTCTAGGGAGAGGGCAGCTGCCCCCCCCCCCCCCCTGCTCCTACCTGGCGACGCCCTTGGACAGTAGTATGCCACCTACTTTTTACTTTTTTTACAATTTAGAAATTATAATATCCCAATTCCCAAATTGCAACTGCCGTGAATAGAACCTTGGACCTCTCACTTATAAGATCACGGCACTCACCACTGCGCCAGGGAGGTCGTCTCCACTGGGCGTCTGATTGCGATATTGTTGGCGCCTGCGAACTGGCTCAGTGGGGCGTTTACCGAAACGCTATCTGCCGCGCGATCTGTAGGGTTTAATACGAGTTTGTATAGTTCGACAACGTTTATGTATACTCATTATTTATGTATTCATTCTCGAAATACATAAATGTCAAAATACAAGTGTAAATCACCCCCGAAATGTGGACTCTTATGGGCTAACTTCAGTAACTTCAGCCCTCAGCTTCGTTCGCGTGAATTTCGGTTTTTCGGGGCAGCGTGGGAACTCCGGATAAAGCCGCAGAAGCAGCAGGATGTGTTAAGTCAGGGCATAATCTATCTTCATTCAAAATTTCACCTGACTCGGTCAGTAGTTGCGGCGTTAAAGAGTAACAAACACGCACGCACGCACATACGCACGCACGTACTTGGGTGAAATTGGGTGTCCTGTAAGTAACAGATTGCTGGAAATCCTCAGCATCAGGTCAGCGTTACCATGTTCTTGCAATGTCATTGAAGTAACGGGATACCAAATATCGAATCGATCAGACCTGTGGAAGTTGCCCTCATCTCTTCAACTAGAAAAGTTCATGACCTTGAAACGACTGAACCGGTTTTGATGAAATGTGTCTAAGTACCACCGCTAAATTTAAATCAGTTCAGTTAGCGGTCAAACTTATAACACCCTTCTTATTTTTTCGTGGGTTAAAAATGGACCTAAACAATAAACAATGTATTCATTTCAAGCTGAAGTTCGTCCATACATTAATAGCCGGAAAAGTTTGTGAAATGAAACTCGGTATTTTTTAAAATACGACCTTAAAACATGGGCCTGTCATGTCGTTCCATTGTTCTCTGATATACTTAATTACCTATGTTTCGATGTTCGAAATCTATGAACCTTATCGAGATGTCCAAACCCGTACTAAGGGTGTTGCTGTGCTGTACCATTGTTGTGCTTGTTAGAGCGTTCGTTCGCTTTCACACGAAAAAGTTCTCGTCTCAACGAAAATTGGACACTTTGCGTTATACTTAGCCGGTGTTTACTTCAATTTACTACATTATTATTTAAATAAGAATCCATTTCATGAGCTATAATAGTGATATTATAATTAGCGGTATATGAACCAGACGAACGGAATTACATTTATCAAATTTTACTTTAAAATTGTGAAATTTCACCCCTTTTTAGAAGCACCTCAAATAACGCCTCCGGCACACTTACCGCATCCCACCGTTGGGTACAAGTCTCCTCTTTTACTCCGGCACCACACAGCACAAACATTTGAACAAAAACTTCAAAGACTTGTTTGAACACAATATGTGTGGCCGGGGTCTTCAAAGTTTGAACACAGATTTGCACTTTGCCACTCAGTGTCCGGATTTATTGACAGGGTTTTTTGTTAGGGTTTTTTGACCGCACACGATTAAGATGGAAGTGAGTTAACTTGGAAGGAGTACGCATACCTCTGATCAGTTTTTACACGGCAACGTACCGGAACGCTAAATCGCTTTGCGGCACGGCTTTTCCGGTAGGGTAGTAACCAGCCACGGCTGAAGCCTCCCACCAGCTGGGTTATTCTGTAACTTAGTTAGCAACTGAAAATAGTTGCCAACGAATTAGTTTGATATACATTGCTGCTTTACTGTGGGAAATATAAAGTGTTTTCATAATTTTACACAGTAAAGCAGCAATGTATATCGAACTAATTCGTTGGCAACTATTTTCAGTTGCTAACTAAGTTACAGAATAACCCCCCAGGCCAGACCAGGGACAATTTAGAAATTATAAAATCCCAAAATGCCCCTGCCGAGAATCAAACCCATTTAGGTATAAGACCACAGCACTCACCACTGCGTCAGGGAGGTCGTCAAATATAAAGCTTATTTTGTAGACCATATTAAATGATTCTAAATTTGAATTTGAAAAAATAAATTGAAAACAAAAGATTTGTGCGGCATAGGTAATTGTAGCGAAGTTCGAAAGTTTCAATTGACCTAACCCAGTTTTTGGTATATTTTTGTATCAAATGAAAGTTTCAATGAAAATTATTGGTTAATTTCTAATTTATGCAACTGTATGCATCATGCAGAGGCGCCATTTAACAAGAGACGAAATGTTAAGGGCAGTAGGTACGCTCCAAACTGGGGCTCCTCAACGAAGTATTGCCGAGGCGATTGAAACAAGAAAAAACGTGATATCAAGGTTGTGGTCACGTTATTGCACCACTGGTGAAGTAGCTGAACGGCACCCAGGCGAGAAGCGCATAACCGCCCGAAGACAGGACCGATTTTCGCAAATGACCGCGAGAAGATAACCAAATGCTACAGCCATGCAGTTGGTTTAAAGGCTCCAGTCAGACCACCATTTGCTTGTCAGTGACGAAACTGTGAGGAGAAGACTGCACGAGGCTAACCTTCATGCTCGCAGGCCGCTTCGTACTCCAGCACTACGCAGAGGAAATCGTGGACGAAGATTACAGTGGGCTCGCGAACATTTGCTCTAGGAAGATAACTAGTGGTCTGTAGTGCTGTTTACCGATGAGTCCCGATTCGGATTTCATCCTGATTTACGAAGAGTACGTGTATGGCGAGCTCCTGGTCGTGACAACCGTCTGCGACACCGTCAGGAAGTCCAGCCATACCACGGCAAAACAATTATGGTTTGGGCGGGAATTCGTATCGATGGAAGAACAGATCTCGTTTGGATCAGAAACACCATGACTTCTGAAAAATACCGTAATCAGGTGCTAGCACCAATAATCTATCCCAATCGACTGCAAATGGACCAAGTTTTCACGCTCATGCACGACAAAGCCCGTTCGCACACTGCGCGAGTGGTGACCAGCTGGCTACAAGAGCACGATGTGTCGATCTTAGACTGGCCCGCTGAATCACCAGACCTAAACCCCATAGAGCACGCATGGGACATGCTCCAAAGAAGGGCTTTGAGGAGTTTTCCTCCGAACATTGCGACTGCAAAGCAACTTTTTTTGCATCTTAGCAGGTCCTGGGACAATATCCCACAGCAAGACTTTGATAACTTGATTCAAAGCATGAAAAGCCGTTGTAGGACCGTGGTTAACGTCCATGGGTGGTTTACTGACTACTAATTTTAAATAATTTTTCACGTAACTGCAAAAAACCTGATAATTTTGCTAAAATTATATTTTTTTCTTTAAAAGACATTCATCCTTAAGTTTACCATCATTTCACTTTTTGTCTTTATTTCAATAAAAAATTATTTACACAAAAAAACTAATTCTGTTTTATTCTAAAAGATAGTCTGATAAATAGGCTTTACAAAAATATATACATATTGTATGTTAGTTATAACCAATTTTGAATAAATTGAGAAAATCAGAATATCCCTAGACAGTGTTGATGTGTGTATAAGAATTAATTAATATGTTATATTTTGTTTGCAGACATGGCACAAGGGATGTTTCAAATGTCAGGAGTGCGGGATGACCCTCAACATGCGCACATACAAGGGATACGGCAAGCTGCCTTACTGCGAAGCGTAAGTTACTCTCATTTTTAACCGACTTGTATCATGTATGTGTTGTGTGTGTACTTTTCCTTCGGAAAAGCTTCCTTGGCTTACATTTACTTCAATTTAGGGAACATCGCAAGTTTCATTAAAATCGGTCCAGTAGTTTTCAAGATATGAACTAATGCTTGTAAATGTGACGGCCCAACTTATTTCAATACTAGCTTGATGCCTGCGACCTCGTCTGTGTGGGTTTAGGTTTTTCAAGAATTCCTTGGGAACTATGATTTTCCGGGATAAAAAGTAGCTTATGCCCATCTCCAAGATTTAGATCTCTATACCAGATTTCGTCAAAATCGGTTCAGTGGTTGGGCGTAAAAGCAAATACAGACAGACAGACAGAGTTACCTTCGCATTTATAATATTAATTGTATGATAATAATAATAATGAGGAATAAAAATATATAATACTAGCTGTTGCCCGCGACTTCGTCCGCGGTATTAGATTTTTCCCACAGTCACAGTTTTTTTCCAAAAGTCAAGTTCTATGTAACTTCAAAAACCAGGAATAGGAATAGACAGGAAAGGAATTTCGTAAAATATTTTCTAGTAATATAAATATTTTTGCTAACCGTACGTGCTAAGTATGAATGGTGGGCGCGTTCAGCAATTCATCACATGAATCAGCGATCAGCTTTCAGCAACGCCGAGTATGCTGCGTGGCATTAAATCGTACGTGAACCGAATACATATATATATGCATTTATTTACTTACGTCGTACTTCCGTATGCCTTTGTAAGGCTTAACGATAGTGAAACCGCTTTTGCCTCTTATATCCAATCCAGCTGAACCGGAAAACGTAGTATCTGGACACAAGAGGCACAAGACCGCGACGTGTGGACTTCCACACGTCCCTACACAAGATCTGTGTCCAGCTGTGGACGTCTATCGGTTGATGACTACGATCCAGCTAAGCGGCACTTAGCGACTCTTCGTTGCTCCCTCTAGTGGGGTGATCTGCCAATACAGGCTCTTTCCTGTGATCATCATAATCAACCCATCCCCGTCCCATGAGTAGTTATCATCCCGTAGAAAACCTCCTGTCCATACCCATGGCACAGACAAATTAAGCGGTCTACAGCATAGGTTTAAAGTCCAATTTTCAATGATGCCACATTGAATTAAAAAAAAAAACAATAATTGTTATGCGCAGCACACACGCGCGTACGTAACGCCCTATACGTGCTTAGTGTCGTATATTTGTTATGTCATTATGACATTGTCGCATTATGTGGGTCATGTTTGTTCCGGTAGTGAAACCGGTTGTGGTTTATTTTTGTTCCAACCTTAAATTGGATCTCATTTGGCTATGTAGGTATGTATGTTTTACAAAAATAAACTTGAAGCCTGGTAGGTAGGTACTCACTGACTACTTTTTATCTCGGTAAAATAGAGAGTTCCCGCGGGATTTTTAAAAATCTAACTCCAGTCTCCACAGAACGGAAGAAAGCTAGTTTTTGTTTATATGAGGTATTGAATGTTTCGTCTCAATACACACGCAATGATATATTTTAACCGTTCAACAGTGCGCCCATTGCGGATGAAAGTTTCAATTATTCACACTTTTACTTTTGCTAATGTGCGCATCGCTTTACGTTCATTGTTGTAAAGGTTTTTGTATTCGTTTCGACGATGATGTTATATCTACCTATTCTATGATTCTTCCAGATAGGTTTAGCACCTTTAGGACCTGTTTTACCACCTTCTAATCAGTGTCAGATAGCTTATTTACAACTTTTGTTTTTGTCACTCAACATAAAGTAAGAAAGTGACAAGACTTACGTTTAGGCTATCCGGCACTTATCACAGGGTGGTGAAACAGGCCCTTAATCGTGAAAATCGGCGGCCCCAATATTCCCGTCTGGTAGCAGTTAAAGTTAGGCGGGGTAGGGTGTGTTTTTAACCCCCGACGCAAAAACGACGGGGTGTTATAAGTTTGACGTGTCTGTGTGTGTGTTCCCCTGTAGCGCTGAAACGAGTGGACCGATTTGAATGCGGTTTTTTTTGTTTGGAAGGTGTTTTAGTCGAGAGTGTTGTTAGCTATGTTTGATGAAAATCAATCCAAGATGACCGCCGCTACAAAATGGCGAATTACATATTTTTTCACAACTCCCTTAATATGGGTATCAAATGAAAGGGCTTGACTAGTAGAATAGCACTATTGCAAATCCAAGATGGCCGCCACCAAAAAATAGCGAATGTCGGGGGTTTTTTAAATTTTTAATTTACACTTGTTCTGTATTTTCTTGTTTTGCGGTGTACAATAGCATTTATTCATTCATTAATTCGTTTTCCAGACACGTACCCAAAGCGAAGCACACGACGATGGCGGAGACGCCCGAGCTGAAGCGGATAGCTGAGAACACGAAGCTGCAGAGCAACGTCAAGTACCACGCCGACTTCGAGAAGAGCAAGGGGAAATTCACACAGGTACACGTCCACGTCCACCGCTGGACAATGCTCTCTCGTGGCCAAGTCCACACGACGCGGTCTTGCGCGGCATGTGCTAACACTGCGCGATGTACATCGACAAACTGTGCAGTTTCAAAGCCACTTCTTTTAACCTGACTCTAATTAGGTAAAGGCAAACCAGACATTCCAGACTGAGGCGTAAAATTATTTATCTACACCCATGCTTTAAATCCTCTATTAAAGATTCTGAAACAGTTAGCTTATTGCCAACATTAGAACACCCAATGTTGTAACAACCATTACATCATCCAAACGAGTGTTGTAATGAAATCCAGTACAACATTACATCATCCGTTTTTAACCCCCGACGCAAATACGACGGGGTGTTAATACGACGGACTTCGGACTTGAAACAGAGTTAAAACGAGACAGATGCATGTCATGGACATATTTACGTCCCGTTTCAACTCTGTCTCGAGTCTGAGTAGAGTCAGCGATCTCTATAGATCTCAGCCCGAATCTGTTGTAGGAATGACATGGCAGAAAAATGCTAAAGGCACAAAGTTGACGTATATCGTTTAAGTCGAAACCAATGTTCTTAAAATTCATTAGATATCATAAATAATTTCCAGGTGGCAGACGACCCCGAAACGCTGAGAATCAAAGCGAACACGAGAATAATAAGCAACGTGGCGTACCACGGCGACCTGGAGAAGAAGGCGCAGATGGAGAAGCAAAGGCAGATCAACGAGAACGGAGAAATTGTTGGTGAGCATGCACTGACTTGTACACATGCATACATTCTGGAACCCATACGTACAATGTACATTTCTAGAAGACATGCGTACATTTCTAAAACACATGCACACTTTTCTAAAACACATGCACACTCTTCTGGAACACATGCATACATTTCTGGAACACATGCACACTTTTCTGGAACACATGCAAATTCTTCTGGAATACATGCATACTCTCCTGGAACATTTTCCAATGCACATAATATAAGGCCATACATGTATAAATCGAGCATGCGAATTTTTTGTGTCTAACTTTATTTGGACCGCAACCTAAGTGCGAAATGCACTTTAAATGCAGCTATATTGCAGTTGATATTGCATCTAAACTGCAATTTTTTTAATGCGAACAATATTTACCGAAAAGCCTTTCCTGTGTTAAGGCTTCTACATAAATGTCCATACATGTTGAACACAAACGTTGAATTTAAATCCCTTCAGACGGTTAACAGGCAATAAGTTCATTATTTGTAAACTTCTGTGTTATAATTTGTGTGTGTGTGTGTTACACCAAAACTTCATTCATCGTGCACAACATCATTGTGTTGGTTGTGGTCTCGCCGCCATTTAGAATATTATGATTTATGACTAATAATATAATTGTGTTCTCTTTTGAGTCATCATTTTGTGTTGATCGTCAATTATGTATGACCAAGACGATTTACTCATAGTATAAATTAACTAATGTCCTCTCATCAGAAGAACTATTATAAGGCTCAGTTAAAGTAAGGTAACAGTTAAATTTGAACACGAAATAAAAAGCCAAGTTAGTTGGGCATTCCATTGTTAAGATTGAGCATTTGTACCTCCATTGTTAAGATTGAGGGTTTGGTTAAAATGTTACGAATCCTGACTTGTGCAGTCTCAAGAGGCTTTTTTCGTTGGTCTAACTTATCTTTAACTGCTTCATGTGCAATCCGCCGTAACCCGTTGTCCTACGTCAGCGAGAACGCGATATAATACGCTACGACGCGACACGAAAATATTAAACAGTAGCTGAGCTTTCGCGTGGTCTAGGTACGGTGTCGCGTAGACAAGATTTATATGGAGTCGTATCGCGTCCTACCTTAGACAACGGGGCCTTTAACAAATCATATGAAAAACATAGCCATCTTGGTCATACATAAAACAACATGTCAGTAACACCATCACCAATCCATAAATCTCTTTCACGCTAGACGTAGCTACCAACGATAACTACCATCAGCAAATCGAGACGTACGCCACTGAGATGCTGGCGCCCGCTGCGCCGCCGCACCTCCCGCCAAAGAACCACTACCAGACCCCGGCGCCGCAGACGCACCGGCACGACTACCGCCAGGACGACTACTATGCGTACCAGAAATACGACAACTACCCGCAGAACGCCAATTATCAGACTACCCCACAATTCGCGCAAAACTTGGCCAACCAGAAGATTGGTAAGATCCAGGATTACGACCCGCTCAGCGACGGGCCCAGGCCGCCGCCCAACACGCAGCGCGCGTCCGCCACGCTCATCTACAATAGCTCCAGTGATGGGAAACGAGGTGGGTTAGATTAGTTAATCGCGTGGATAGGTGACCGACTAACCTAAACAGCATGCTGTGGAACCCTTTGCTGCATGTAACTATAAATAATTGGTCTAGCCTTCATACCTCGCACTGCTCCTAAGGTAACATTTTAAAATCGTGCTTCTAACTAAGTAGGTAACGCATCGCCAATAGTACTACCATGGATGTATATGAAATTTATATGAATAGTACTACAATAGGATGACTTTTATGCATACGCTTCTGATACTAGAAATACGAGAACTACCCGCAGAACGCGAATTATCAGACTACTCCACAATTCGCGCAAAACTTGGGCAACCAGAAGATTGGTAAGATTACGCTCATCTACAATAACTCCAGCGATGGTAAGCGAGGTGGGTTAGATTAGTTAATCGCGTGGGTAAGATGACCGACTAACCTAAACAGCATCCTGGAATACCCTTTGCAGCATGTAACTATAATCGGTCTAGGCTTCAAACATGGAAAGTGTGATGAGGTAAGCGTGATTTTCGAAGAAAAAAAAATCGTTCTAAACGTAAAGTAATCTAATTTAACATCAATAATAACTAGCTGCATGTTGACATTAGATTAGACGCCTAACTAAACTCCACAATTTTATGATATACTAAAGAGTTACCAGTAATTATTAACCAGGAGAAATTATAGGAGAAACGACATAGCTCATCGAAACACGGAACTGAGGTGGCAATGGGAGGGGCACATAGCACGAAGAACCGATGGACGGTTGGAGTCCCTGAATACAAGCGGCACAAGATTGTGTTCTGTGGCGATACTCACAAAAGACTCAGGTCCGAAAGACGAAGTTTCTAAAACTGCATGTCAGGAAGTATAAAAATAAATTACCCATTAGGTTGGACCATCTTATGAATTATATGGTAAGATTTTTACTACTTTCATTTCCATTTATTTCACTATTTTCTGAATGAAAATCGCATGCTTTTTTGTGGTTGTATGCGGTATGGTGTTGGTTTTTATCATTAATTCATTGCGAAGTGCTCGAAAACAAACAAAAATAATGAAACACATTATTAAAACTCTCAAATAAAAATAAAAAAAAACTTTATTCAAAATACTGTAGGTACACTTTTTGAATGTCAATCTTACAAGTACATAATATGTATATGATGGTGGTAATTATTTACGACAGGTTAAAACTAAAACTACGAAGTTCCAACGTGCCTTGGTCTGAGAAGAGCTTACAACAAAATCTATCGTGGTTTTTTATTTTATTATCACCGCGTAGTTTTAGTTTATGTACTTACTTCTTAAATTGACGTTCAAAAATTGTACACACACCAATTTTGAGTAAAGTTTATTTGATTTTGACTTCAAATACAATCTTTCTTGACTTTGACTTTGACTTTGACTTCAAATATAATGTTTGAATAATCGCAGGGGCTCATCACGCTCAGCACCAGCAGCAGAGCAGCCGGCACATCGGGCGCGTGACCGACCTCGACCCGCTGGCCAACGAGCCCGCACCCGTGCCCCACAACCACCACAACCACCAGAACCAGGTCAAACAGGTACCACCACCACCAATATACTTCTCAGAACCACCAAAACCAGGTCAAACAGGTACCACCACCATCAATATACTTCTCAGAACCACCAAAACCAGGTCAAACAGGTACCACCACCATCAATATACTTCTCAGAACCACCAAAACCAGGTCAAACAGGTACCACCACCATCAATATACTTCTCAGAACCACCAAAACCAGGTCAAACAGGTACCATCACCACCAATATACTTCTCAGAACCACCAAAACCAGGTCAAACAGGTACCATCACCACCAATATACTTCTCAGAACCACCAAAACCAGGTCAAACATGTACCAACACCACCAATATACTTCTCAGAACCACCAGAACCAGGTCAAACAGATACCACCCACTACCACCACCGTTACAGCCTTTTTACGTCCCACTGCTCGGCACAGGCCTCTCATAGGAGAGAGGGATTTAGAGCTTAGACCCACCACGATGCTCCCATGGGGGTTGACAGGCTTTAACGACTATTATCACATGATAGTGATAATAACCGGGACCGACTGCTTAACGTGCTCTCCGAGGCAGTTACCACCACTACCACCAACTTCTGAGAACCACCAGAACCAGGATTTTTCGGAATCAAGCCGTTTTTAAGATTTTGGGGCTTTTTCGACAATAATAAACTATCAATTACTGCATTTTTGAGCTCAATTACCGTAAATTACAAATATTTTATAATGCCATTTAATAAACACTATCTATTATTCTGTTTCAGAGAGTGTACATCGCGATGTACGATTACGAAGCGAACGATAGCGATGAGGTGAGTTTCTTTTAGTGTTCCGTATTTCAGTTTTTCCTTTGTAAAACTAGTAGGACTAGTACACCGATTTCTCTGAAATTACTGGACCGAAGTTAGTTAAATTTTTTCTAAAATATACATATTACATAGCTTATATTATAATAATATTATGTAGTGATAATATTGTATTGTTTTGCGTTGGTTCAGGTGTCGTTCCGCGAGGGGGACTACATATCGAACGTGACTTCGATCGACGAGGGCTGGATGACGGGGCAGGTGATGCGCACCGGACGCACCGGCATGCTGCCCGCCAACTACGTCGAGCTGGCGCCCGACCCGCGACACTAGACCCCGACCCGCGACACTAGACTCCGACCCGCGACACTAGACTCCGACCCGCGACACTAGACTCCGACCCGCGATACTACACCACGACCCGTGACAATACATCGCTAGCGCGAAGGGGAAGGGGGAGGGGGTCTGACCGCAAGTCGAACCAGCCTGGATAGAGACCGCCACACACATATATAGCTGTAATATATATTACACTTAATTATTTTAACAGTGGCTTTTGCTCGCGACTTCGTATAGATTTCGAACCCCTTGGGGTTTTAATAAATCCTTAAATAATCCTTTCCCGATATAATAATAGTCTATGTCACTTTACATGTCCCATAAAAATATATACCCATAAAAAAATTACATGAATCCGTAGCTACGTTGCGGCGTGATTAACAAACCAACCAATAAATGCTTTTTGCATTTTATAATATTAGTTGAGATCTATTTTATCAATAAAAGTAAAACAATTATTCTATTTTAATGGAAATACTTTTACCAGCCAACCCCAAAAATCAATTTTTTATCAACCCAAAAATCACCTCTGCAATAGAGGTGCGGATAGTTTTATTCATATTCAGTTGATTTTCGAGTAAAGAAAGAGTAAATAATCATTTACGAATACCAACACAAAGACACAACACTTGACAGCTATTTTTAGTGTTGCCATTAAAAACTTAGACTTTTTTGCCAAGCTGTTGTAAGTATTCAAAAAACAATTAATTATTATTTAAAATGGACCAAAATAAAGTACCATAGCATTTTTTTCGGTCATTCCAATATTTTTTTACATTCAAAAACAATAATTTTGTAACATTTAAGATTTATGTGAAAATGTTCCAAAAATGCTTTGAGTTCTTACAAAACCTATACTACTTTCTTACTATAATATTAAAATTTTCTGTTTTAATTAGCTACTTAATTTTCTTTTTTTATTGTAAGCAAAAAATAATATACTTTTAAATAAGTCACTTTTTTACAATATTTAACTAAACTCGACGCTAAACGGTAATTTATAATCATTGTACCTGGTCACACTGAAAACCGGTCGCGATATTTTAAACGCATTGTAAATAAATATAAAATTTAGCGATAATAAAAATGTTTATGGTGTAATACCATATTTTTTATATTATGTATATTTTTCTAGGGAAATAGTTTTTACAAAAAAAAAAAAAACTAAAAAAAACACGAAATTGTCATGCATAATACGCATTTTATTCGGGCACATTATTTTATTTCGATTTTAACACATTCCGTTGTTGTTTTAAAGGCAATGCAATTGAATTGATATAAAATATAAAAGAGTAATTTCCTAAATAAAATTAACTTTCCAAAATTACAAAAAATCCTGATCTCTTTGAATTCTCATGCTGCTTCTGTTATATTTTATATTAATTTAGTAATTGTTATTTCCATATTACAGATGATAAGATTTGCCAATTAGTTCTTATTGTTTTTTTTAAACATATTAAAACTGCTTATTTTATTGTTAGATGCAAGTGTTATGGCACATTTATGCAGTGGCGTAACAATATAATGTCTGGTTTAACTATTTTCCGGGGCCCTCGGCGAAAGGGGCCTTTCGCATTCAAGGTTCCCTTTCGCGTTAGTGTTGTGGGCCTCCTCATTTTAACTTACTATTCTCTTAAAATTCGCCAACTCGAAGGGGCCTCGAGTTTTGTCCTAGGGCCCTTGAAAGTAGCCTCAGGATTATTATGATGGTAACACTATGAACAAAGTAATTAGAGGGCCCCATTTACAAAGCCAAGGGCCTGGCATTGTATTGTTAGTTCACTGCGTTTTAGGTTAGTCATTTTATATTATTTATTATTTTATTTTACTCGGGAATAACGCTGCCCTACGAGAAATGTCTAAATAGTTAAAAATCTCAGTTTTTTATAGTGGAAATAAAGTGAGTTCTTCGTTCGATAATGTACAAGATATGCAGTCCCATACAGAATGTAATTGAAAAAGGGTCAGTGAATAATTAGTTCTCACTTATGAGTTAGCTAAAATACATTTTCCTTGAAACTTCTTTAATTCTTATAATATGCTAATGTTTGTGTTTTTACAACATTTAAAATCACACTAGCGAAGTGACATAAATAAGTTCCCAATCGTGGGTGAGAACTAATTTTTCACTGACAGTTTTGACGACTGATAGCTAATCTAGTAAATTATCGATCGTTTGGTGGGCAGTTTTATTTGATTTTAGCCAATACATTGTTATTATTTTATAAGCATTAACCACATCACAATTTTACGGCTTATTTTTTGATGTAAGAGCGAGGTTTCTTTGAAAAAAAAGTGTTCCTTAATTACGTCCACCCAAATAACATTAAATAAATTGAAATAAACTTTATAATATCGATTGAATTTTTTTCCAATTAGAATATAACATAATATCTTATGTTTCTCACACTAAATGACAAAGCTGGACGTTGCGTTGGCCACACTTTGTATAACATTGTTCGCGAAAGTTCTATCTAATGTATGTATTTAATTTAATCTATGGAGTTTATTTCATGTCCGGGCTGTGCCCCACTCGACAATACATTAAATTAGTGTAATGTTTTACATCGCTCTTCTTGATATGAATAAACACAATTTACTCGATCTTATGTACGGGAACAGTATTATAAGCCTATCCGATGTTATACAGTGCCTTTGTAATATTTAATAAAATTTAAGAAAAAAATATATATTTGTTTCATTATATTAACTACCTAGACTAGCTCCTTGATTGTCTAAGAGCTGCATTAATCATTGCTCTCATCTCAATTGTGGTGATTAGCTTATGGTGTTCTCACTTCAACAATGCAATGCAAGAGACCTATCTATGTCTAGCGTATACATATATCGATTTGCGACGACGTTACAAGCCTCTAAAAGACCATTTAATATTATATGAAAACTAGTTTTTACCCGTGTGAGGTTATATTCTTTTTAAATATTCATAGAAACACCTTTTTATTTTCCCGCCATAGAAGATTTGCCCTTCTCCGACAAGATCCTCCCTAATTTTCCTAACTAAACGTGACTAGCCACCTAACCAAAGGCTAAACTTAGGTCAACATCACCTACTCCTATCAAACACGCAAACAGTTTGACCGAAAGCCGCTGTTTATTTTTTCCGCAAGATAGCGTTTTTTTAACTAGTATGGCAGCGTTGATTTAAAATCAAAACGAAAGTTTAACTAATATACCATTAGATGGCGTTAACAGTGTTCAATGGCGGTTTTTTTTCAATTGGCGGTCCGCTAAAGTTGCCTATAATCTATAAGATATTTGTAATATATATCCTATCCTAGATAGCTCTCATTAATATATATATAGCTGCTCGTGCTGATTCACTGACTGATTGATCACCTCTCCTGTAAAATTTTGTATGAAAAATTTTTTTTTCACTAATAGTTTCGTACAGAAGCCAAAAATTCATTAAGAACAAAAATATGGAGAGAGCTGATGATTGAGGATTTCGGTGACGGGTGAGGGGCACGCTTAAGGTATTGAAGATAGGTGGGGGGTGCTCGAGCAAATGTCACTCGAAACGTCATCCAATTGGCAGTGAGTTGAAAAAAAATTCAAAATGGCGAAAAAAAGATGGCCGCCATACAAATTTCGTCGGTGTCCATCTCGGAGGGTATAAAAGATGGAAGAGTAGTTTCTTCATAAAAGATGATCAAGATTGGAAGGTCTATCTGATGAATAGAAAAAAAATTCAAAATGGCGGAATTTATTTTATCATAGAAAATGTATGGCGAATATTGAAGAGATTACAAGTTGTGAACCATGCAAGGCTTTGATGCGGTTCTTTGGAGAAATGTCAAAGAAAAATATGGGATGATATGATGATTAAGGGTTTGGAAGATGTTTGATGAGCCCGGGCAGGGTATTGTAAATAGATGGGGGCTGCTCAAACAAAAAATACTCAGAACCTCATCCAATTGGCACTGAGCTGAAAAAAAAAACCAAAATGGCGGATTCAATATGGCGGCAATACAAACGTTGGTATCTATCTCACCAAGTATAAAATATGGAAGAGTGGTTTCTTGGAAAAATATGATCAAGACCTAAAGGTCTACCTACTTGATGAGCAGAATGATTCGGAGAAAAAATATGGAGAGTGATAATGATCGAGGATTAGGAATATGGGAGAGATAGGTGGAGGCTGCTCAAAACAAAATACCCGAAAGCGAAACCTCGCGGTCCGCTTTAGCGGGCCGCGCACCCACGCGCCCTACTAGTTATTAATATAGCTGTTCGTTCTGATTCACTGACTCATTCATCGCCTCTCCTGTAAAATTTTGTATGAAAAATTTTTTTTTCACAAATGGTTTCGTATAGAGGACAAAAATTCATTAAGAGGAAAAATATTAAGAGAGCTGATGATTGAGGATTTCAGAGACGAGCAAATGGCACGCTTAAGGTATTGAAGATAGGTGGGGGGTGCTCGAGCAAATGTCACTCTAAACGTCATCCAATTGGCAGTGAGTTGAAAAAAAATTCAAAATGGCGAAAAAAAGATGGCCGCCATACAAATTTCGTCGGTCTCCATCTCGGAGGATATAAAAGATAGAAGAGTGGTTTCTTGACAAAAAATGATCAGGATCGGAAGGTCTACTTGATGAATGGAAAAAATATTCAAAATGGCGGAATTTATTTTTCCATAGAAAATGTATAGCGAATATTGAAGAGACTACAAGTTGTAAACTATGCAAGGCTTTGATGCGGTTCTTTGGAGAACTCTTAAAGAAAAATATGGGAAGACATGATGATTGAGGGTTTGGAAGATGGATGAGGAGCCCGGGCAGGGTATTGAAGATAGGTAGGAGGTGCTCAAACAAAAATTACTCGAAACATCACCCAATTGGCAGTGAGCTGAAAAAAAGTCCAAAATGGCGGATTCAAGATGGCGGCCATACAAACATCGGTGTCTATCTCACCAAGTATAAAAGATGGAAGAGTGGTTTTTGCCAAAAGATGATTAAGACCTTAAGTTCTACTTGATGAGCAGAATGATTCGAAGAAAAAATATGGAGAGTGATAATTAATGATCGAGGATTAGGAATAGGGGAGAGATAAATGGAGGCTGCTCAAACCAAAATACCCGAAAGCGAAACCTCGCGGTCCGCTTGCGGGCCGCGCACCCACGCGCCCTACTAGTAATTTCTAAAGATGGTTTGCATCCTGGAGACTGACATAGGCTACTTACTTTTTATCCCAGGCAATAAGGTGCGTTAGGGTAAGATCGGAGGTGGGTTAAGACCGTATGACTCAAGTTTCGGACGAATTAGGGCATATTTTTAAATGCGGGCAATATTGTGTATTAGGCCATTTAATTGGGCCCCGGCCCGTGGTTCCCGCAAATCGCTCCATCAAGTCGGACATGTGCTATGCGCCATTAAACAAAACAAGGTAATTTTCGTAATTTTTTCGTCAATCCGGTCTTCAACTTTTATTTTTATCTGTCTTTTTTAGCGAAGATATAGCTTTTTTTGTAATTATTTTGCTTGGATAGTTAGTTTTATGATGCCACAAAGAGATTAATTTGATCCAAATAGAGCTAACATTGATGTTGGCGAAGATCCGGTGTACCCCCTCGCAAGTGAAGATCGGATGAAAATTTTCCGATCTTTGCAAGTTTCAAATAAGGCAGTGATAGTCAAACTTTTATTAAGTAATCATAAATGTTTCTGCCGTACGAGGTTTCTTTCGCTATTGCTTTTACTGAGATTACTTAGTAAAAGCAATCTAAAACGGAAATAAAAAAAAAATAAAAAAATAAAAAAAGATTCTAAAACGGATTAACAGTAAGATTAATTAATCGGAGTAATAGTAAGATTCCAAAGTAGAGTTAAAACAATCTCAATCTGGTACGAGTACTTTTCATAGATCGTTAATTACAAGATACATTATGTGACAATTTAAAAAAAAAAGTTTATTGAAAGTTGGTTACTTAGTATATTTACTTATCTTACAAGCATGAACTAGGCTAATAAGTACCATTAATTAAAAAAAAAATGAATTTTACATTGCTAATCATTTCTTAGTTTTTATAGTTGCCTAAAGTTTTATCCAAAGGCAAACCAGGGACCTTACGTATTAAGTAGTAATTCAGTTTCCTTTTCCAAATATCTGATATCCTGGTCCACTTAGTCACATTTGCTTTACTTCATCAAGTTCTATACCTTTATTACGATTCTAATCGACTCTTTTATGCCTACTCCCTTCCTGTTTATAATAAGACACGCGCCTGCTACACGTACATGAACTTGTACACACAATAAATTTAACAATTGAGTAGGTACTTACTACACCAGGCTTCCCCACTGGGCACCGGCAAATGCATCCGATCTTTACCGTTTTACTTACTTTGTGGCATGCCAAAGTTTGAGAACCACAAAATCACAATTTTTTTACATCAGGGGTAAGTTCGAATGGCATAAAACCAAAAATGAAAGAATCGATTGGAACATTTTTGTTTCTAGTCATTTATAATTCATATTCAAATATGTTTTAGAATAGGAAAGACCGAATGTATTCTTTATTAAGACTTTGTTCTCCAAGCACTAGAAGTGACTTTAAATTTATGTCCGGTCATACCCCTTGGTGGCCAATTCTTAATCATGGTCATAAAAAAAATTGTGTTGACTTTGCGTACGTATAAAACAAAAACCGTTGAGTTTACATAAACAAACTATTTTCAGAGCTAAACTACGTTTAACCATTAACCGTTTACGATATATTACATTAATATAAGATGTATGGATTTCAAGAAAAAAAATTTTTTGCGACACTTCCAACTAGTCGAAAATCCGTCCGGTATTACCCCAACGCACCTTATCTTAGTCCGTTTTATTCCAGAAGGACAAAGTCGCCAATCAACACCTGATAATAGTATCTAGGAATATTCTAATAAATAAAACAAATGAAATAACTTTGATACTTTTATTTGACTACCACGGTATACAACTAAGCAATTCATGCGGAATAACATTGCAACAACTACATAATTGGGTATAATAATACCTTAGAAAATAATCTTATGATAATACTCCAAACATTGCAACGAGCGCTGGACCGCGTCTCAGGCACGTTTTAAGGCACCCAATGTTCGGTAAATCACATTCACCAGCAATCGATTCGTACTTAGTTTTATAGTTTTGAACACACATACACTTTATGAGTATAAAAACTGCAACAGTTGGCTGTCGCATGTTTTTAACTTTCGACAAAATGCTATTGTGGCTAATTCTGTTGTACACAATCTCTAAACTAAATTGACAGGTTTAACAAGTATAAATTGAAAATTTAAAAAACCCCCGACATCCACCATTTTGTGACGGCGGCCATCTTGGATTTGCACTAGTGATATTCTACTAGTCAAGCCCTTTCATTTGATACCCATATTAAGGGAGTTGTGAAAAAATATGTAATCCGCCATTTTGTAGCGGCGGCCATCTTGGATCGATTTTCATCAAACATAGCTAACAACACTCTCGACTAATTCTCCTTTCAAACAAAAAAAACCGCATTCAAATCGGTCACCCGTTTGAGCGCCTCAGGGGAACAGACAGACACACACACAGACACGTCAAACTTATAACACCCCGTCGTTTTTGCGTCGGGGGTTAAAAATAGTGCTATCCTTTTCCGCAGGTATCACTGTGAAAGAGATAAGAATATATAATATTTAACCCTGTCATTTTAGTTTAGGTTTAGAGATTGGTACAACAGAATCGGCCACATTGTGGCCGATTCTGTTGTACACAATTCTCTAAACTAAACTAAATTGACAGGTTTAAAAATAGTGCTATCCTTTTCTGCAGGGAGCATTGTGAAAGAGATAGGAATATATTTAGGCCTGTCATTTTAGTTTAGATTTAGAGATTGTTTAAAAATAGTGCTATCCCCTTCAGCAGGGAGGATTGTGAAAGAGACAGGAATATATTTAGACCTGTCATTTTAGTTTAGATTTAGAGATTGTGTACAACAGAATTAGCCACATTGTGGCCAATTCTGTTGTACACAATTCTCTAAATTAAACTAAAATGACAGGTCTAAATTTATTCCTATCTCTTTCACAGTGCTCACTGCGGAAAAGGATAGCAATAGATTTAGACCTGTCATTTTAGTTTAGTTTAGAGATTTGTGTACAACAGAATTAGCCACATTGTATTGCTAAAACCTACTTAAAAGTTACTATGTAGATAGTATATTTTCAAGTATCACGCTGCAATTGGCTTTTGTATTAAAGCGCCAATAGATAAAATGCGAATAGATCCCGACAAATGTGATTCGACCCCTCAACATTCGTATTCTAATCTTGATTGCATCATAGCACAACAATTGAAATTTATTTTAACTGATGACCGAATTTATCGTTTGACAATTTCTGTATTGACGTGAACGTTTCAAAATCAAAAAATAAACACGCGTTTAACGCTTGATTATTTTTTTGTGTTCACAATCAAAATGCCTAAATCTAGATAAAACATTTCACCAATAGTGTGTCTATAGCTAATAATAAAATTGAAGACAATGAGTTGATGAATGAAGGTATGTAATGTATGTATATAAGGTACGTATTTTATATTTCAAAGGTAGATTCTATTAAGGTCAAAGCCTTATTTTAATCAACTTTGATAGGACAAGATAGTATGGATGTAACACCTTAATTTATACATCACAAAAATTTTACATAACACCTTCATCCACCCAGAACTTCCGCAAGGAAAAAACATAACAATTGAGTAGCAAGTAGCTGCCTTAAATTATCTTTAAAGAATAGAAATTACATTCCTAAAATTGCACTTAAAATGGTATCGCCATAACGCTATCATATATTACTCGTACATACAAAAGGCACGTCAGTAAATCATGCTGAATTTTTGGAAGACCCAGTAATAACATGAAAATATAACAAAAGAAAAAATACAGCACAAAAAATTGTTAAATCGCTGAATTTTTCTGTTTTATTTTTTAACAACAAAAATCATTTTTATTTGTCTCACACTTAGATTATATTCGTATTTCACATCAATCCAAAACGTAGTTTCTGAATCAAGGTAAAACTTGGGATGACTCCTAATCTATATATATATATATATACTATATATAAAACAATGCCACTTTTCGTTGTAATTTTATAACTCAAGAACGGGCTCACGTATCCAAACCAAATGTTTAGGCTTTGTTTGGACTATTTAGTAGATGGTTTATGTGAAGTTTGCACAAAATCGGTCGAGCGGTTCGTATTTAACACATTTTTGTAACAAATATATATTGGTCTGTGGGTGTGGCATACACGGTAGGTGGCGCTGAAGTCGGTATGTCACCGGTCCACTAGTTTTTTTATACAATAGAAATAATAAGGCAACGCTTAGGTTTATTGGTTGGTCCCTACTGGTTTGTTTTAAAACTACATACAACGTATTATACGCTAACTTTTTCTGCACTAAAAAATTAAAACCACTTTAATTATTTAATTTTAGCGAATAATATTATTTTCATACTAACCTAGTGTTTACCAATTTTATAAGTTACAACAATGTATCAGCTCTCTGACTCGCTATTGATTGTACTGTACGCGTCATGGTGGCCTCGCCACCGATCAAATAAAAGGCCTGAATTTCTTTGGTGGTTTACAAACTTTAATGTCGGCGTCAGATTACTTTTTTCTGAGCTAACAAATATTGACCATGCAACTTGTAAAAGTGGTACTTAATATGTTACGATAACCTAATTTTATAAAACTAGAAAAATAAACTAAATGTTTACTTTTCCATAATACAAACTAGTTTTATTATTATTTATATAAAAAATACATTATCTTAGTTCAATGATGATGAGATGAATTATATTATAGTTAAAACACAATAGTGAGTTAAAAAATATATTTTAATATAACAATAGTTTTAGTATTTAATAATAATAATAACACGCATAAGGCAAATGTTCCATAGATAATCCATCACCAAAAATTTATTTAATTTAGTTGAAAAAATCGTCATTTTTAGTTTATTTTAAAGAATATCATTCTCTTCGTAATGGCAAGTGTTTTATTAAAAATATCACTTTGCCACATTTCGTAGTATAATTATAATTAATTAACTAGGCTGTATACCTTTATTATTACAAAATACACTTTCTTTCCATGCTCCGAGTTAAAACTGCCAGGACTGAGTTAAACAGTTGGTTACCTGTTTAATTCATTTAATCATTGTTCACTACAATAACCATGATTATTTTTCAATCAGTCACCTCATGTCTATTTAAGAATGGTCAACCTGATTAACCATGATTAATCTTGATTAACCCAGCATTTCCATATAGTCTACAAGCTCAATATTCTCGTCGCTCAGTTGATCATGTTAACCGCGGTTGACGCGGTTAACCATGTTAGTTTCCTCAAGTCTAGTAGAGTATATTTCTCAGTGGTATCGTAGCTAATGTTAGTTACCGTTGGGTCTCAGGAGAAGTGTATCATCCTTGGGTTTCTCTAACTTCTATGTACACTTGGCATAGGAGTATGTTAGTTAATCATATCGGGACCATGATTACCAGACTTATAATTGTTAACACTTTTTTTAGGGTTCCGTAGTAAACAAGGAACCCTTATAGTTTCGCCATGTCCGTCCGTCTGTCCGTCTGTCCGTCTGTCCGTCTGTCCGTCTGTCCGTCTGTCCGTCCGTCCTCGGTTAATCTCAGAGACTATTAGTGCTAGAAATCCGTAATTTGGCATGAGTATAAATATTAATCACGCCGACAAAGTGGTGAAATAAAATTTTGATAAATATTTTTTTTTAGGGTAGCTCCCCTACATGTAAAGTGGGGATGAATATTTTTTTTCTCGTCTACCCCATAGTGTGGGGTATCGTTGAATAGGTCTTTTAAAAATACTGTGGGTGTGGGAACATCATTTTTCGATTTCTAGATCCGTTTGTAAAATATGATGTTTTAAAGTGCAAATTTTTATTAGAGTCAAGTGTCCCCCCCCTCTATCAGCCAAATGGCAGTATATAGGAACTTGAAAAAATTCACAGCAGTAGGGTATATAATCAATTTTAAAGGAAAACTATCACGGCTAAGTAGGGTTCACAGGTTAAGGAGTTATATCTGTTTTTCGAGGATTGTGACTACGGAACCCTACACTGCGCGTGGCCCGCCACGCACTTGACCGGTTTTATTTATATACTCTTAACAATTCCACCGCCTGGCTAAACAAATTCCCCACAAATGCCTGACAACTAGTATACCCGATTGAATTGTGGTAAAACCAGTTAACTGAGTATCCATTTTTTTTTATAAATATATGTACTGCGCAACCACCTGCTGCCTGCAACCTGGTTAACCCGGTCAACCACGTTTTTCCCAATCGACTGCTACAACTGCGGTCAAGTCAGAGTAGTTGTTATTCTCATAAGAATGCCTACTAGCAGTAGATTCCCTGTCAGTTCCCAGTGGGGCTCAGAAGCAGGGTGTCTTCCTCGAGCTTCTCCAAGCGGTACGTGGAGTTGTCTGGCAGGTGTCGTACCAGCTCGTCGGTCAGGCGTACCGGCGCGCCGTTCGGACCGGATACCAGTACCGTTTCGTATTCCTAGAACAAATTGTTTAGGTTCACAAATAGTTCGTGAAGAAAGTAGGTTCCGACAATGCTCGCGTTAGTTGTCTATACTTTTTTTTTGTTCATCTAGCAAGTTTGCCCTTGACTGAAATCTCACCTGATGGTAAGTGACGATGCTAGTAATAGATAAGTAGAAGCATAATGTAATTTTCCATACAAAAAGTAGCAGCCATGTCGCTTTAGATGCGTCATTATATTATGAGCACGGAATATAAATATTCGATACGGAAGGTGTGTTTTGATCTAGTTTTTTAGGGTTCCGTACCCAAAGGGTAAAAACGGGACCCTATTACTGAGACTCCACTGTCTGTCTGTCCTTCCGTCTGTCACCAGGCATGTCGTCCATATCTCATGAACCGTGATAGTTAGACAGTTGAAATTTTCATAGATGACGTATTTCTGTTGCTGCTATAACAGCGAATACTAAAAAACAGAATAAAATAAATATCTAAGGGGGCTCCCATACAACGGACATGATTTTTTTGCCGTGTCTACAGATAATGGTACCCTTCGTGCGCGGGTCCGACTCGCACTTGACCAGTTCAACTGACCTTAGCGGTGGGCGGCAGCAAGGTCCTCAGCTTGTGCAGCAGCTCGGCGGCGCGACACGCGTGCAGGTACAGCGCGCTGTAGACGCCGTGCCCCGCCGGACACACGTACACCGTCAGGCGCGGCTCGATGCGTCTGTGTGGCGCCACAGAGACAAACATCAACATCATCATCATCATCATCAACTCATCACCGACCCACTATTCAAAACAAAAACAATTGGGGAACATTGGGGATCGAACTCTGCCCCCCCGCTATGGAGGTCTTAACCACTAGGCTATTACCGTGTTTTATTAACCTTATAATGTAATTATTTGTACGATAAAATAATGCTTTAAATACACACTTATATAAAATTTTTGTTTGTATGCCTGTTTAAAAATGCAACTTACTTGGCATGCAGTGCGTTGAACAGACGGATGCCATCGGCCAGGCCACATATCTGGATGATGTCTTCTCGTGATAATCTGTCGACAAACGTTTATTAAAAGATAAAAATAATTTATTAACTCAACTGTTTACTCAAATTATTATTAATCGAACACGACTGTCCTTTACATATTTCATGGCAAAAATCTGATTCCAGAAGTGCTAACATGCGACACACGAGAAAATTATCTCTACACTTTTTAATTCAATAGAAATACAATACAATAGAATTCGACAAGAAAAAGTGTAGAGATAATTTTCTCGCGTGTCGCATGTTAGCCCTGCTGACCTCCTGTTGGAGAGATTGAGCTATGTGACGTAAGAATTAAGGCTGAGTCGCACATATTATCAGTGAAGCATCAGTGCCAGCGCTATTCCGGCACAGTGAAAAATATTCTTTCATACGTTCTGTGTGAACTGACACTGAAACACTGCGTCGTCACTGATAGGTACGGACAGGTGTGTTCGAGTTCATAGAGAACGTATGAAAGAATATTTTTCACTGTGCCGGAACTGCACCAACACTGATGCTTCACTGATATGCGCGAATCGGTCTTTAGGGCCTGTTTCACCTTATGAGTGTCAGATAGCTTATTCACAACCTTTGTTTTTGTCACTTGACATAAAGTAAGAATGTGACAGAACTTACGTTTAGGCTATCCGACACTTATCAGAAGGTGGTGTAACAGGCCCTTAAGCTAATCACCCATTACCACGATTCTAGAGCAATCCAACATCGTTTTAACTCCTTTTTGAAGACATTTCAGAACTTAACAAAATCTCAATATTCTGCTAAATAATTGCCTATAAAAAAAACAGTTGTACCTCAGCAAGTCGGCGCCAGAGAAATTGGTAAAAGTGGGCACGTGCTGAGTAAAGCGGTGGCGCGTGAGCCACGCCTGAGTCTCGCCCGCCGTCGCGTCCTTCGACAGCCCGCAGTTCTGTACGAAAAATGAAACAATTTGATTTATATACGAACAATTTTAGTATGTTTTCTATTCCAATAAAACAGTACCATGATAAGCCTGTGAAAATCCCGTCAAAATCGGTTCAGTCTTTCCAAATATTAGTAGCCGTTCAAACAGACAAAGCGAAAACCCTCATTGGACCAGTGTGGCGGATCTAAGCTCTAAATCCCTCTCTCCTATGAGAGAGGAGGCCTGTACCCAGCAGTGGGACGTTGTAGTGAAAGCAGACAAAAATATTTCAAAAATGTGTGTTTCGGTTATGCTATCAGTCAAATAGTCATTATAAGAGGTAGATTTCCTAAGCTCATAATATTAACTTTGAAGTAATAATAGTCTAAGATGAAGACACTTAATTTTTTTATTGTTTAGATTTAGATGTACTGAAAAACGTTGTAAGATTCACGTCATGGGCAATGACAGCACTTGTCACTTGTATTGCAATATAGTATATTACTATTTTAAAAAATACTAATATATATGTATATGATTGGTCACCTTGTCAGGATCTTCTGCGGCTTGCGGCAGGTCGGGCAGGATGGCGCCGGGCGAGTGGCACGGCGGACTGCTCACCTTCACGTCGCCGCCGCTGGACAATATAACAATCAATTTAATAAACACAATAATTCTTACTAATTGTAATTACTATACATACTCTCAAAGGGGTGTAAAGTATGAATTTCCGCACGTAAGAAGGGTTTAGGCCCTAGTCTACACACACACAAGAATCCTAATGATGTTTTCCTTCACTGTTAAGTTAATGGAGTGATATTTAATTGCTTAAAAAGATTGCATATAACTCAGAAAAGTTAGAGGTGTATTACCACTTTTTTACCTCAACAAAACAATATTTTAAATATTAAAAGATTTAAAAGGAATGGCTGATTAAAGTGTTCTAAAACTATCATACTGATAGTTTTAGAACCACTGACTGATACTATATAATATTCATTAGTAATGCAACTTACTCTTGACAAAATAACGGCTTCATCTGGTTGGTTGATGAGAGAATAGCTGCAAACAAGATTAATTACAATTTAGATTAATTATTATGATTCTCATATTGTATTACAATTGGAAATTAGTTTATTGTCAGGAACATTATCTCACTTCTATGTACTTATTTGTAAAAATTTAAGGGTTCGAAAATATCCAATATTTATTATAAATATCAAAATATTGGATTTTGTATGAAAGCCATATTATTATTTTATTGTATTATTTATGAATACTATCTGCTGTTACTTAAACATACTAAAATTATCTAGTGATTACTTTCTTTGTAAAAAATAATAGAATAATCAAGAAACACGTATTTCAATATATTATTAAAAAAAAAAAACATTTCATATATATCTGATATATATCCATTATTGATATATATATCATCGAACCCAGTTGTATATATCCATTGATATATATCCTCGAACCCTGATAAATTTACAATCAAAAAGTGTACACTCAATTTTGAATAAAGTTATTTTGAATTGCCATGCCTGCCTCAATGTAGTTAGCTTATTTGTCTGCATATTGTGAGGTTCTAGGTGTGAATCACAGTTTTCGTTAAAAACTATTGAGTACTAGATGATGCCCGCGACTTCGTCTGTGTGGGTTTTATCATCATGTCATGGCCAAGATTCTGTCAGGAGGTTACCTTTCTATCTTTCGAGATTAGTTGACAATGTTACAATAGCAGTTTTACTCACCAGACTGTGGTATTGCTGGCTTGTTCACCAGCACCGGACTTGGGATAGCCTTCGGCGTAACACTGCAACAAACAAAAACAAAATTATTTCCATATAAGATTGTGATATTGTGATTAAATTTAAATGAATGATGAAGCTAGGTAAAGTAGCTTATATTTCAAAATATGTATGTCACTGACAATTCTTAGACCTTGTAAGTCTATTTTAAAAAGGAAATGTACTAAACTAGACACTTCTCTAGCATCTGATACAACCTTTAGTACAAATAATATGGAAAATAACAGCTTGCATTAATTGAGGCCATACTGGTGCATGATGTACCTACCTAATACCTATGTCATTCAAGATATCAACAATATGACCTCTATGTATAATCATTCACTTTAGCTGCTTCCGCCAATATTTCATATTTGCATGACCATTTATACACATTGGTATGTCCTGGCCGATATTAATGTGTTGAAATCAATAATATGCAAGACAAGTCCCATACAAAATCTAATTGAAAGTGTCAGGGAAAATTGAAAAATAACTCACAGTTACAGAAATAAGCAAAAATACATTTTCCTTTTTTCTTTAAAGTTTAAACTTTATAAAAGTGTATTTCTACAACTTTTTAAGCACACAGCTGTATCATGTCATATTATGTTCACATACACTTACTTACTGAAAATAGGTTTGCATGGCATTTGCAGGACGTGAGATCTTATTGATTGAAACTTGAAACCAGTATTTTCATTTAGCTCAAAATGTAAGAGGCTTTTAATAACAATAATATTTTTTATAAGAAAACTAATATCCGCTTTTACTTTGATAATATAATTAGTGAAATACCTACTTTATTCATACTGAGGATGTTTGGATCCTGGTAGAGCCCAAATTGAGCCAAAAAAATAATGTTATAAGTTGTTTAGTGAAAGGTAGATAGATAGATAATAGTAAATGCAATTGCTTTCATAAAATTTGTACACAGCTATTATATCCAGCAACTCTATTCTTTCTCTCATTTTATTCATAAACAAATCAATAAAAAAATTAGTTTTTTGAAAAAAGTGGGTTTATAAAACGTAAATATTTACGTCAATCGAGATCTGCCCGGTCTGACGATCACGTTAGCTGCGCGTAATCTTCTAGCAAGTTCTCTATAGGTTTCCGGGTCGGCGTCGACCTCCACCTCTGTCTTGAGTAAGGAGAACTTCATCCGCCACCCATCGGTCTCCAAGCCGTGGACCAATCTAGCCCGGATGACGACTCCGCGGCTTATCTGCCGCGCACTCAGTCTCTGCTCTAAGACGAGCATAATACTGGTCAGCTATAGTCCTGTCGCGTTAAATTGAAGAATAGAAACGCTCCGGATCTAACGCGATACGCCGCTCTGTCGCTCACCACCATAGCTGGTCTCCGAGCCGCTTCATAAACCATTTGGTCTCGCAACTTTTACACGCTCACGGGCCAAGCAACGTTTGTACGACAGACGACTTTTCTCGTTCACTTGTCCAACATTATTTGTCGCCGAACGCTGCTTTCGCACAGTATTTCTATGATTTCACACGTTTAGATCACTTAAATGGTGTTTACAAGTTTATTTATAGCACAGAGTCCGTGAAATCGGAGCAGCGGTAAATAAATAAACGTCAAATTATCAAAGAACGAAAGAACACGGACGGTGGACGGAAAGCAAACGAAACGACTGAGCGTAATCGGCTCTGATTGGTCGTGAGTGATGCGCAGCGAGTCGATTGGATCGAAACCGGTTCGGAGCGGTTCGCAGAGGCCGCGGCCGGCTTGCGTTGGTGCAAGCGACGTCACAGTCCACAGACGATAAACTAGTGAAGCGACACTCTCAGTTTTTAGGCTTGCCGCATATTGTACATTCGTTTTCCGCATTCGGACATCCGAATACATGGTATCAATATCAAATACATTATCAAGATTCAATTTAAGCCATTTTAATAGGTTTTAGAGGTTACGTTTATTTATTTATACTTAGACTGGATTTTGGCGTATGTAATGGCTTTAAATGTATTTATCGAGCGACATCACGCACTATATAAAATCAATGATGTATTATAAAATAGTGAAGAGACACTTTCCGTTTTTATTCAAGATTCGATTTACGGTATTTAAATTTTATAATAGACTAGCAGATGCCAGCGACTTCGCCCGCTTGGATTCTTATAAATCTCACTTGGGGGTGGAATTTCTAAAATTCCTGAAACACGTAATTCTTTATTTTTAACGGACAATACAAATACCGATTTTCATTGATATAACATTAAAAATGACGGACTTTCATACAAACTTTCAATTCCCATTTAAACCACTTGGGAGTTGTTTTTCCAAATTTCTTTAAACTCGTAACTCTTTATCTTTAACCGAAAACCTAAATACCAATTTTCTTGGATATAACTTGAAAAATGACAGACTTTCATACAAACTTCCATCCCCTATTTAACCCCCTTAGGGGTGGAATTTGCAATATTCCTTTCTTAGTGTGCGCCTACGTTATAAAAGGAAGCTGCTGTGAAAATTTCAAGTTTCTAGCTTCAGTGGTTTTGGCTGCGCGTTGATTGTCAGTCAGGACAAGCTACTTTATATTATTATAGATAGATTTTAAACGTTACGTTTATTTTATAATATGAACTACCTAAATGATTTTTTATGTAACAGGTTTATATATTTTTAACTGAAAGTGTTTTGTACCACTATTAGACTTCGGCTGTGTCAGCAACGAACCAGATACAATAATGACTACAGCGTGCAGTTTCGTCCAATTGAGTGTCAATTTGTATCGAACTGAAGCTATCCAGTTTAATTCCGTGGTTTCCGACATGTTTCCGACGTTTATTTATGTCCAGTCACCAAACAATCCCAACATCACTAGACGACAGCAATTTTCAGGCATGACCTAAGACAATACGGTTACGTGAGCGTAGTTCCTACTCTGTACTTGGGGGTAAAATTCTGAAACACATAGGCACAGCACTTAAGTAGGTATTTCTTTATTTTTAACTGAAAGCCCAAATATCAATTTTCGGAGATATTCAAATATCTAACTTTATACCATAATATAATTCAATGCTTTATACATAGGTAGGTACCTAATATGAAAAAGGACGAACATTCATACGAACTTACATTACATCCCCTGTTTAAGCCCCTTCAAGTTTTATTTTTACCACAAAAGGAATATTATCACATATTAAAGTCGGAATAGATTTCAATCCGAAAACAATATTTCGGGGTCGTTTAAAAAATTTGCGCATTAATAAAATTCATTTTCAAATGCGCAGTTTTTACGTCACGGTATTGAAGATATAAATAGCAACGGGTAGATATCTTGTACTATCAACTTGTTTGTTATCAAGTTTTATCGTTTTACCTTACAGCTGTAAAGGAAAATGACTAGGATATATTTAAGTACCTACCTAATATAGCGGCGGCCTAGTGGTTAAGACATCGGCCTCCCTTTCGAGGAGACCGAGTTCAATTCCCGGCACGCACCTCAACTTTTCGGAGTTATGCAATTAAATATCATTCGCTTTAACGTTGAAGGAAACATTGTGAGGAAACCTGCACACCTGAGAGTTCTCCATAATGTTTTTAAGGCGTGTGAAGTCTACCAATCCGCACTTGGCCAGCTCTCACAGTCCGCTGGGAGGCCAATGCGACACAACCGGAGATAAATCAGACACAGGGCTTTACGTGCTCTCCGAGGCACGGGGGTGTATCTAACACCGCCGACTTCCAACTCCGGGCTGCCACTGAGAATTTATGGATACTAAATATCCTAATTTTTTTTGACCGGGAATCGAACCCAGGACCTCGTGATCTGAAGTCGACTACGCCAACCTCTAGACCACCGAGACAGAATCCATAGATTATTTATAGATATAGACTACAGATAGATATAATATAGAAAACGGACGTTAGTCTACAGCGGCTATCGATCTATGTACATTGTACAGGCCCAAATAAACAAATCATAGGTAATTGAAAGCACTTGCGCCGCGGCGCCGTGTCGATCTGTCAAGAGCAAATTAACGAGCGAGTGTTTTCGGTGGGGACTGGGGTGTGGTGCGTGTGACGGCGAAACGCCGAACACCGAAATGAATCGGTTCTAGCCGGTTACGAGCACGGTCTGCAGCTCGGAAACATTTTGGTGGCATCCTTCCTCTGTACAATATTAGACGAAAACAAACTACATAATACGTTTTTCTTTGTGTATGCAATAAAGTCTTATTCTATTCTACGTTATAAAAAAAACTAGGCTGCGAGAAATTGACAGGCGGGGTACTTGCCACTATACTACCGAAGAAATGCCTCGTTGGTCTAGTGGTTTATAGTATACTAGCGGACCCGGCAGACGTCGTCCTGCCCGCTATTAGCGCCACCTACTGGGTCCAATTTTTCTACTTATAAACCTTCCTCTTGAATCACTCTATCTATTAAAAAAAACCGCATCAAAATCCGTTGCGTAGTTTTAAAGATTTAAGCATACATAGGGATATAGGGACAGAGAAAGCGACTTTGTTTTATACTATGTAGTGATTCGACTGCAGATTATGAGGTCCTGGGTTCGATTGCCGCGTCGGGCAAATTATATTGTTCGGTATTGGGTGTTTCTGTACAGGAATTTTCAATGCCAGCCCGGAGTTGATAGTGTATCAACCCCGTGCCTCGGAGAGCACGTTAAGCAGTCGGTCCCGGTTATTATCACTAACATGTGATGTGAGGTCTCTGTCAGACAGAGGAAGTTAGACAAAAACAATCGTGTTTCTTGGCAATCGTGGAACAGCCTTGACCACAGATTCTTAATCTGTGGTCCATGAACCCCTGAGGGGTCCGTGTAATGAACTCTAGGGGCAACATAATGCATTATTATTATAAAAAAATCGAGGCACTCTTTGGGGACTGCCGATAAAAGTGAAAACTGGAAGCGTGCGGTGACGATTATGTGAATTTCACGCTTTTTGTTCACCCAAAAAGTACACATACCTACATATATAGACAGTATACATTTAGCTCATGGAAAGAATTCGGTGACGGTGACGCGAGTTCCATGATAGTTGTTCACCCAAAAAGAGAAGTTTTCACTTCAAAAACATCAAAAATCGTGTTTTTTTGCCAATCGTGGAAAAGTCTAAACCAAAGTTTCTTAACCTGTGGTCCATGGACCCCTGAGGGGTCCGTGTAATTAACTCTAGGGGTCCAAGGCGACTAACCTAACCTAACATAATGCATTATTATAAAAATTGGTAAGTATTTGTGAGCAAATACTGTGTACAATTTGACCTCGTAGGTAGTGTAGGTTCATTACATCACAAAATCCGTACTGACACAGTTACTCGTAAGCTGTGAAGTCAACGAACTATGATCCTGGATATAATAGACCAGTTACAGTTCGCTGATCCTATGAACGAGACGTTCGTGTTACGGTATTTTGTACAGCGGAAAATGACAAGTGATAATCTAAAAGACTGAAAGTAAAACCGACTTCGCCATGCACACAACAGTCGGAAACTACCGCACCGATTTTGATGAAACTTGCACTGTTCTTTAAAGGTTACATCCGATTAATAGTTTCGGAGAACATCCGCGGATAAACATACATACATGCATACATATATATATGAAATGTATATTTGTTTAGAAGCCTTTATCATATTATAGGTAAAATATGTGAATATTTTGCAGTTCCAATAATATTATATTACATAGACATACTACTCGTACATAGGTACTATCAAATTGATAACCTCCTTTTTATGAAGTCGGATAAAAAGAATACCTACTCCGAAATAAAACAAAGTTTTAATAATATACAATCAGATCTACAAGACGAGTAGGTACCTACAATATAACTTAAATAAAACAAACAGAATAAGAGTTATTTAAGAGATGAATATTTATACGAGAGACAAGAGAAAAGATGAATGATCAAAATCCGCGTAACATCCGCCCACGCCACCGCGTTAACACAGCATCCGTAAAACCGCACCAAACTGGCCACAATCTGCCAAAGGAAGTTAGCCGCGACCGGTATTCGTGAATCACTCTGCTAAATATAGAGACGAAAACGAGACGAAACAAAACGGGATCGTATATCTACAAGATAAAGTTCTAAAACAAAAACCCGACTACAGCCCTTTTAACATCATACAGTTGTATAAATCTGTCATATCCGCCATATTGGATTTGTCATGACGTCATAAAGTATAATAATATGACAGATATGTGTGTCGGTTCCAATCTTCTTATCATAAGGAGATAGGTACAAAGGATTTACGATTAAAATCCGCGTCATCAAATGTAAAGCCATCATGCGTAGAACCGAACCAAACAGGTTTGATTCTCTTTGGTAAGTAGGTAAGCCGGTGTGAACAAATTGATGTGCCAAATATAGAAGCGGCGCAATTTGTGAAAACAGGAACGAAAATATTACAGTTTATATGAGGAAATCGTCGGGTAAAAGTTTTTTTTGATAACTACTACAACTAACTAGTCAAGCCCTTTCATTTGAGTAAGTACTACAAAAGAAGATAAGAGTTTGTCAAATAATAAGTTGATAGAAAAAGTAAGTTCATTGGCAGGAGTTAGGACCTAATCTACATACTTATTTTTTCCTAAGAACAGAGAGTATACTAGTTCCTAGAATAGGTTTACCTATCAGTTAATGAACCGTTACAAAAAATACATCAAACTGCTTTATTAATAACTAGCGGACCCGGCAGACGTCGTCCTGCCCGCTATTAGCGCCACCTACCGGGTCCAATTTTTCTACTTATAAACCTTCCTCTAAATCACTCTATCTATTAAAAAAAACCGCATCAAAATCCGTTGCGTAGTTTTAAAAATTTAAGCATACATAGGGATATAGGGACAGAGAAAGCGACTTTGTTTTATACTATGTAGTGATTCCGACTTTTGATAATGTCGCTAAATATATTTTATGTATTACTAGATGATGCCCACGGCTTCGCCCGTGTGTATTTAGGTTTGTAAAAATCTCGTGGGAACTTTGATTTTCCAGAACAAAAAGTAGTCTATCTGTAGTAAGTAGTAACCCGTCCACAAAACGGAAAAATTTCGTGGGATCCTTACGATTTCGGAATGCAATTCCTTACAGCATCAGGGTTGAGGAGTTGGACATGTACCTACTCGAGGTCATTCAACAATAAAGACTTTAATTGGTATCCCCAATATCAATTTAAATAACCGACAGTGCCTAAATCTCATTAGTTTTGGGGATCAGATCCCCTACAGCATCAGGATTGAGGAGTTGGAATCCAAATTTTTTGTAGGACAGTGTCGCAATGTTTCTCTATCGATTAAAAAAAAAATTACGCAAATCGGTTCAGAAATCTCGGAGATATCGGTGTACATAGGTAGAAAAACACAACTCCTCCTTTTTTGAAAGTCGGTTAAAAAAGTAGCCTATGTTACTCCCTGGTTAATTCTCTACTTGTATGTGAAAGTCCCGTCAAAATCGGTTCAGCCGTTCCAAAGATTAGCCCGTTCAAACAGACAGACAGACAGACAGACAGACAGACGAAAATTTTAAAAACGTGTGATTCGGTTATAGTGTCGTTCAAATAACCATATGAGCTTAATATGAGGTAGTTATTTCGATATTACAGACAGACACTTCAATTTTATTTATTAGTATAGATGTAAATGCTAAATATCTATACTAATATAATAAAGCGTAATATAATAAAGCGGAAGAGTTTGTTTGTTTGAACGCGTTAATGTCAGGAACTACTAGACCGATTTCAAAAATTCTTTCACTGTTGGATATGTACGTGATCCTTGAGTGCTATAGGCTATATTATATGTACCACGGGCGAAGCCGGGGCGGACCGCTAGTTATATTATATCATTACTGCGTCTCAAGTAAATTAATGTGTAGATAGGTAATATTTGCACGTCGGTTTACGAAATATATTTGATAATATCAATAACTATAAATTTTGAAAATTATAATAACCCCAACCTGTGGGAAAACATAACGTCCACCATTCTCCTGATCCGAACGTCAGAAGCAGAACCTTGATCACTATGACGTGTCTGCCAAGTACCTACTCGTCGAGACAAATCTAACTATAAAAAATCGCATTCAAATCTGTTCACCCTTTTAAGAGCTATGGTGTCACAGACAGTCACACAGACACACATAGCGGTCAAACTTATAACTCGTACGTTTCGGGGGTTAAAAATACTGTATCATCCCTTTAAAATGTTTCATAGGTATCATTTCAAAAATAAATAATCCAACAAGCACTAACTAAAAATACTGTCGCATTTCTCATGAACTCATTACGTATTATAGCGCGTAATAGACCACACCAATTGAATAACAAGGGCCCAATTGAGCAATAGTACCTATGTTAATTTATGTTCCGAGGGCTCGACCAATGAGTGAGTTCTATTTTTGAAACTGGTAGTGAATTACTTAAGTGGTGTATTGTAGCTGCTAGCTGTAATAAACGGTTTGAAATGAATGAATATCGGTAAATTTTCATAACGGTTTTTTTTGACAGTGAAAGAAAATAATAATAAATGCATTGTGCACTGATAAATTGGATCACGTGAATTCTATTTTTGTAGTGATATAGACTGTAAAATTGTAGTTTCAGATATCGATAGATATTTTGCTTTTTGTGTTATTCATGATGATGCAGAATGATGTAGCTTTTACAAACGAATCAGCGAACTGATAAATACCGATATATCAATAACGATATTTATTGCTTCAATGATCAAATACCTTGCCAGTGAACTGCATCTTAATTGCTTTTCTTAGGCGTCAATTCTACAGCCACCGGTGAGGAGTTCTGAGTTCTGCGTTCAATGTATTCTAACCGATGACTTCGTATAAGGCAGTCGCTTATAAAATACAAAGACAACCAACGGTGTAGAGTTCTAAGTTCTGCGTTCACTGTATTCTAAGCGATGGCTTCGTATAAGGCAGTCTCTTATAAAATACAAAGACAGCCAACGGTGTAGAGTTCTGAGTTCACTGTATTTTAACCGATGGCTCCTTATGAGGCAGTCGATTATAAAATACAAAGATAGCCAACGGTGTAGAGTACTAAGTTCTACGTTCAATGTATTCTAACCGATGGCTCCTTATAAAGCAGTCGCTTATAAATTACAAAGACAGCCAACGGTCTGCGTTCACTAGGTATTCTATGCGATGGCTTCGTATGAGGCAGTCGATTATTATGTAATAGGTACGAAGCAGTAAAAACTGGACATCAAACGCTATCGCGTGTCCTAATTGATCTCTGGCTGGATGCAATTGAAAGGGAGTGGATGACAATCAGTCGCGTACTCAGAGTCAAGCGAGGTCAGTTGCCTTAGAAACTGACGTTCCACCGACGATGTGTGAGCGATCGTTTGTATGGAGTGATAGAAAATATCTAGTTCTGATTTTCGACGTCAAACTCGTCAATCCATGGCCTCTGAGTAGGCAGTTCCTCAGTAAGTCCTCGTATTATGTTACATAATTGTAAGCGACATCAATCATCATTAACTTGTTTTCACAATTAACAATATGGTAGGTAGAACATTGCTGATCATTTACGCTCAGTGCATCACGTCAAATGGCATGACGTACAGCCAATATTTGGTCGTTAGTGTCAACTCCTCAAGTCGGACCTTGACGCAATGACAAGTCATTTGACATCACACCATTTGTCCGCAAAATCCGTGCGCCATTCAATCACCATTTCATTCATTTCATTTAACGCCGCGCAGCCCGCAAATGTGCGAACTCACATCCATTTGTGTTCATTCCGTTAGAGAAATTCAAATTTTGAAGTGAAGCCATGGGTGGCACTAGAATGGCGTCCATTCATTTTATTTCAGTTTATCGGAGTCGCGCCAAAAGGTTTGACCGTGAATGCCCAGCTTTGTTAGATGTATGTAGTATGTACTCAGTAGAACATGAATTGTAGTTGTTCAGGGTCACTTGCTTGAATAGATAAAAAAAGTATCTGTGTTCTATTTACGGTAGAAGTGAAACTCATATTCTAATTTTTCGCTTGCTCCAAAATATTATTATAAAGCCGTAGTTTTTGAAATAAAAGCGTTCAAAACCGGAACTTAGGCGGAGAGCGGAAGCGGAGCCTCATGGAAACCGACTTGTATTCTATCTCATTATCTCGCAGGCTGAATCCTATGTGAAAATGTATGTTTGTCCCTCTCTGTCACTCGTGCAGCGCCTGGGAACTCAAACGACCTCCTGTCACCTTATGGACTCCTGGTACGCGAGAGAGGATATTGATGTCGCTTTTTCGTTTCATCGATTTTCAAATGCACAACGATACTAAAGAAGTTTCACTTCAATAAACAGGGATATGAGTAAAATAATTACATATTGAGGCTAATTCTGTTGTACACAATCTCTAAATCTAAACTAAAATGACAGGGCTAAATATATTCCTATCCCTTTCACAATGCTTCCTGCAGAAAAGGATAGCATTATTTTTAAACTTGTCAATTTAGTTTAGGTTTAGAGATATTGTGGCCAATTCTGTTGTACACAATCTCTAAACCTAAACTAAAATGACAGGTCTAAATTTATTCCTATCTCTTTCACAGTGCTCACTGCGGAAAAGGATAGCAATAGATTTAGACCTGTCATTTTAGTTTAGGTTTAGAGATTGTGTACAACAGAATTAGCCACATTGATCATTTTCATTTAAACACAACACCATTACTTAAAAACTAACACTAATGAAACTTCGAAACCGTGCTCCTCTTTACACCCCCTATTTACAATTTTAATTACGCTAAGGGCGAATTTCACAGACTTCCCCGCTGCCATCCTCCTATGTAGATACCCAATTATTATTATTATTATTTGTATACTCAGTATTGTGAAGATTGCGGACTCCGTCTGTCTCTGGTCTTCTATGAGCGGAACTATAGAATCGGCAAATCAAAACTAAGGGCCTGTTTCACCACCATCTCATAAATGTCAGATAGCCTGTCACTTTCTTACTTTATGTCAAGTGACAAAGACAAAAGTAGTAGATATAGATCGACCAGAATCTCATGAAAAATAGGGAAATTAAATTTTGTAGTAAGCAACAGTAGGTTAACTCGGTTGCTCTAGTGATAAACAAAGTAATTACAAACAAAATAATTCAGAACACCTTACCTGGGATATCGTTTCACGAAACGAAAAATCAAGCAACTGCATTTTAAATACAAAAACAAAGTAATCAACATGTCGCCAGTGATGACCAGAGATGGACCAGCAGACGACATCAGAAGGCTATTCTAGTATTATCATTATTCATTATCAGGGTAGATCGAATTACTTTGCTGTGGGCGTCACATGGGTACGGGCCTAATTGAGAAGCCGTCTCATTAACTGACACACTAACTGACTAACTTTGCCCTACCTACCTAGTCGGTACACCACCTCCCCTTTACCGAACCATCGCCAGCCAATCTAATTTAATCTAAGCTACATGACACACATCGCACGATACGACCTATTTTGTACAACACAACCTATATAACACAGTACACCGCACGAACGAAGCAGCGCTCTCGTCGAGAGCCCAGATCGGAATGTGTCACACGCGCCACCGCTCTTTCTCTCTTATAATAGAATGTTGGTAGTGGGAATGACGTAATGGCGCAATGCTAGGATTATTCACACTACAATATCAACGAGCCGACACGGCCATACTGACATTCGCACGTCCCCGTGCGACTGCCAGCGTCCAAGGATGTCTACAAAGAACAACACACAGGTGAAGTACACCTCTAAATACGCTCGCCCATCCCTGACACTTCACTGCTTCTAGGTCACCTCCGTCTGTCATGTATCAATTGTCAATCATCACATCAGCTGTCAATCGCGTCAACCAACCACCATCTCATGTGATGACGTATAGCAGACCCAACCAGTCAGTACTTTAATCTGTCAATTGCCAGTCATCACTTCAGCTGTCAATCGCAATACACATCTGGAAGGAGTGTGTCCTTTCAACCAACTCCCTTGAGTCTGGCCCGGACGACACTTCCTTACCAGGATAGACTCAGGAACCTAATATAACACCCAACCAGTCAGTACTTCAATCTGTCAATTGTCAGTCATCACTTCAGCTGTCAATCGCAATACACATCTGGAAGGAGTGTGTCCTTTCAACCAACTGCCTTGAGCCTGGCCCGGACGACACTCTTACCAGGATCGACTCAGGAACTTACTATAACACAACATCTGGAAGGAGTGTGTCCCTTCAACCAACTCCCACGAGTCTGGCCCGGACGACACTCTTACCAGGATAGACTCAGTAACTTACTATAACACAACATCTGGAAGGAGTGTGTCCCTTCAACCAACTCCTACGAGTCTGGCCCGGACGACACTCTTACCAGGATAGACTCCGGAACTCATCTGGGAGGCACTAGTGAATCCTTTCAATCAACACAAATAGTGTGTATGACCCGGATGTCACCACCAAAGCCCAGGATAGACAACATGAAACACACACAACTAGTCAGCGCCCTTCCCACTTGTAACACACGTTTACACGCTGCCACGAATGAAGTGATCCGGAACCTCGACCCGCATGAGTCAGTTCCTTAGACCATTCACTCATCACCTAGCTCACACCAACAACGAACGTCACACGTTCACACACTGCCGTAAATGAAGTGATCCGGAACCTCAACCCGCATGAGCCAGTTCCTTAGACCATTCACTCACCATCTAGCTCACACCAACAACGAACGTCACACGTTCACACACTGCCGTAAATGAAGTGATCTGGAACCTCAACCCGCATGAGCCAGCTCCTTAGACTATTCACTCGCCCTCCAATAACAAAGGCCAAAGTCATTGTCATAGTCAAAATAATAATCACAGTCTCTGCTCAAGATCTGCTCAAGAACGTCGACCCATATATAGGCCAGTCCATTTAATTAACTACATCACACACGCACTCGTCATTTTCCCTGCCAAGTCCCGAAAATGGCAACACTTATCTGATTAGGGTGCAATTGCTATCGCAAACCCTCAATCAAATATCACGGTTAAAGTTACTTTTACAATTACAGTTTCAAACTAAAATGAATCTACCACTGGTTCGGAATGCCGCAACCTAGCGAGAAGAACCAGTAAGAAACTCGGCGGCGTCTAACTTTTTAACATAACTGATCAAAAACGACTTCCCGTAAACGCAATCCTATTTCTTTAGTTCCAATCGTGCAAACCATTTATCATTTATCATATCATCATCTTGATGAACCATTTTAAGAACTACAACCTCTTTACGGCTTTATCACAACCACGTTTCGAACTTGCTTACTTTTGAACATCGATGAAGGTCCCTGGACAACAGAATTTGGTTAGCAACCAAAACCATTTGTCAAACTAATCACTCATCTCAATAGCGGGTATTTAATTATTCTGCGAGTATTTGTAGAACTTTACTTTCAATTAATCACGATTTTTTTTTTTTTGGTTTTTTTTGTTAGTTGGTTTTTGTTATCAGCTTAGCGCTGTCCGTTGTTATCGACATACAGCTCGCCAGCCTTCACGGCCAACCCTGACATTCGATCGTCCTCGAGCGACTATTAATTATCCTCAGCAATCGGTATACCCGAGATCGCCAGCCCTACTTCAAAAAGCCCTCAAAAACTTAGGCAGCCCGCCAGGCCCCTGAAACTATCTCGGTTTCTAATCTAAACACTAGTTATAGTTAACACCACATAAACGCGCAATTTGATCCGATACAATCGGTAACAGTGTGGCCGATCAATTCTCGGAAACCCACACACAATCGCTCAGTACCGTCACGCTTTTATTAACTAAAAATTCCTAGAAAAAGGTGAACAATTGAGTTCACATTTCCATTTGGGTCGGTTACCCGCATATAACATCTCGCTAATTTTATCACGAACCACCTGCCGTAAATCAAAGGCGGTGCATATGACGCTAAACCGTTTTACGAGGATTCAACTAAACTAATCTTAAGTTTTCCGGTTGTGACCCTTAAACGCGGTAATCCGTTAATCGAGAAATCCGAGTTTTCGTTAAGCAATGACAATAGTCGCGGTTTATCCTCATCTGGTATATCCGTATCAATATCCGAAAACTATTTTACACATTGAAATAGAAAAAGTATCCGCAGTCATTGCACAACCTGCCTTTAAAATATCACGACTTAACGCAAAAACTCATCTAATATAACGTCAAACAAAAATTTGTAAAGTGGGTGTGTCCATCAATTAAAAATTTCACATAAAATTTGCAAGGTACTATTAACACTTGAACTCTCAATACCGGTAATTCAATTTTATTATAACTCACACCCGATAGCCTATTCGCAATACTTTCTTTAACGAGACGAATCGCGGCACCGAAATCTTAACAAAATGAAAACGACCCGCGTCGCGCACACAACACCGGTTCTACAAGGCTTTTTTGCCACGAAGGAGACCGACAAACGCAAATGCAGTTAAAGGCTCCGGCTCATCAATCAGCCCTTCAGATCCCACTTCTGATGTCGCCAGTGATGACCAGAGATGGACCAGCAGACGACATCAGAAGGCTATTCTAGTATTATCATTATTCATTATCAGGGTAGATCGAATTACTTTGCTGTGGGCGTCACATGGGTACGGGCCTAATTGAGAAGCCGTCTCATTAACTGACACACTAACTGACTAACTTTGCCCTACCTACCTAGTCGGTACACCACCTCCCCTTTACCGAACCATCGCCAGCCAATCTAATCTAATCTAAGCTACATGACACACATCGCACGATACGACCTATTTTGTACAACACAACCTATATAACACAGTACACCGCACGAACGAAGCAGCGCTCTCGTCGAGAGCCCAGATCGGAATGTGTCACACGCGCCACCGCTCTTTCTCTCTTATAATAGAATGTTGGTAGTGGGAATGACGTAATGGCGCAATGCTAGGATTATTCACACTACAATATCAACGAGCCGACAAACATCTTTACTTTGTTTTTGTGTTGTGCTTGTTGTTTACTTGGTTTTGCATTTATATTCCGGGTAAGTGTGTGCTGTTACTTTGTTTGGGCAATTCAAATTTCAGTAAACGGTTCAAGTTATTTGAAATATTAAACTGTGGTAAAAAACTACTCGACATAAAACTTTTGTTAATGCAAAAAAGTCAATTTCACAAAAAATGTCAGTTACTTTGTTTATCACTAGGGCAGCCGTAGTGTTGCTAACTTTGGAATTTCATTTCCGTATTTTTTCATGAGATTCTGGTCGATCTATCTATAGCTATCGGCCGACATTTATCAAAAAGTGGTGAAACAGGCCGTAAATAAATAAAAAGGTACTTACGACATTTCCGGTGAGTATGGTGGCGAGGTTGTGACCAGCGAGGGCGGTGGCAGTAGCGCGTCGTTCGACAACTGAGGGCAATACACAGCAGTTGAGACGGATACAGACTCATACGCCGAAATGGGTGTAACTTTTGTGGGTTTTGGTTTAGTCTGATGGGAGGCTTCAGCCGTGGCTGGTTACCACGTGTTAATAAATAAAAATGTGTTAGTGAATAGTATTTAAATAAAAGTGTGTTAGTAAATAAAATTGTGTTTAATAAAAGTGTGTTAATAAAGACTGACAGTGGTGAGCACGGTCGCCTCGCAGCCCGGCTGGTACTTGTCGTGTCCGGGCGCGCGCCGCATCACCTTCTCGCGGTCCTGCTTGTGCTTGCGGTCCGCGCCCTTCAGCTTGAACACCTGGACCAAGAGATAGATAGATTCCTTTATTTGCATAGATTGGTACAATGGTGTTATGTTATGTTAAATATATTAGCACTACAATCTGCCGTGGGTCGGCATGCAAAACTGCAAACAACAACAAAAGGCAAACGGGCACTTTGTGCCTTAAAGCTAGCTTGTGTATTAGCTAAACGAAATTAACAGTATGTATAATACGTCATTAAGCCCGCCAACACGCATTGGAGTAGCGTGGCAGGTCTAAGCTCTAAAACTCTCTCTTCTATGAGAGATGAGGCCTGCGCCCAGTAGTGGGACGTAAAAAAAGGCTGTGGTGGTAGTGGATTCAAATACGTTGCTGTCTGTAAAGACTGCCTCGTTGGTTTAGTGGTTGGTATATTCGACTGCAGACCACGCCCAACTAGCACAAACTAGTTGCTTAAGAGCTTTAGAGCTAATCCGATTATTCCCAAAAGTGCCAAGCTCAAGCGCCAGAGCGTGCACTGCAGACCTTATGCAGCCGCTTTGCAGCCAAAGGGGCACAACTTTTTGCAACCTCCAGTTCCATTAGAGCTTCATAATAGTGGCATAAAAGCGCTACAGGAGCTGCAACTAATAATTAACACCACACTAAAGCTCTTGTGGCGCTTATTGAATGAATGACAGGTTTAACTGAACGAATAAGGATCACTTATCCATTCACATTGTTTCTCATTTTTAAATACATCTGTTGTACCTGATGTCAGACTATTACAGAATACAAATAAATAATAAATGAAGTCAAGGTATTAAGTGTTTTTGAGTTATATTTTGTATTTTAAGCAAGTGGCTAAAAACGCAGATCAGTTTATCGTGCAAATAGTTGATATTATTGGAGTATTTTTAAAGCGCCTCAATAATTACCTCAGAATATCGTAAAATATGTAAAATATTATTATTTAAATAATATTATATCACATACCTACACGATATTGAAATTACATACTTGACTACATTTTTATTTAGTAAGTTGCTGGTTCTATATTTAGTTATATTTTACTACAAATTGTGATAAAAACTTATACATTTCTCAAGTAATGATAAATAATTGTCTTGTAAACAATGGCGTCTATGAGAAGCAGCTTTTACGCTCAGTGCTTCTATTGTGAAGCCTTAATATCGCTATATTAGTAAAACAGTCGATCAAATTGCTACTTAAGTCTGCGCAAAAATACAAATCACTTCTGCAATGTCTTTTATACAGTTCCGTTACAAAGTCTGCAATTAAAGTATTTATGCAATTCTGAAGCGTACAGCAGCGGCAATAGAAGCTTTATAGCAGTTTTAAGTTTTAACATATATGTTTTAACTCTCTTTTAAAGCTATAGACGGCAATGGGTTGTAAAATTAACTCTTATAAAGCCTAAAGTGGCATTTGGTTCAGTGTCTGCTACCCCTAGTGATATTTATAGCTATGAGCAGTTACGAAAGCAATAGTAGAACTTAAAACCACTTTCTGAACCCCTAAAGCGCTACAGTACAGCTAAAAGTTGCAAAATAGGCTGCTATTTCCACTAGTGTGCTAGTTGGGCGAGATCTCGGGTTCGATTCCCGGGTCGGGAAAATAATTGTTAGGTATTGGGTTTTCTGTCAATAAATTCTCAGTGCCAGCCCGCAGTTGGCACTCGGCGTTGTTTCACCCCCGTGCCTCGGAGAGCAAATTAAGCAGTCGGTCCCGGTTATTATCACTTCATGACAATAGTCAAAGCCCGCCAACCCGCATCGGAGCAGTGTGGCGAGTCTAAGCACTTAATGCTTCTCGCCTATGAGAGAGGAGGCCTGTGCCCAGCTGGGGGACGTATAAAGGGTGTAGTGGTGGTGAAAAGAGTTGATTTATTTGTTAGTTTGTTTGTTTAATAAGTAGGTATATCTACTGAATTTGAGAATATAGCTTCACAAATAACTTAATATTTTTATAATTCATATTTTAAAGATAAAAATGGTTTGTAGTGTGTAGTGTAAGCGTTAGTATATAAGGTGTTCCAAATAGATTTAAGATTACTAATAAACGAGCCTTAGTCGTGTACAGTTGTTTCAATTAAGAACAATAAACACACCTCATGGCGACCCTGCCAGTCGGTCGCGTGCGCCGGCTGTGCAGTGGGCCAAAGACAAGTGTAAACACAAGACATGAATTAACTAACAACCATAATGGACAAGAAGTATAATAATTGAGTGAAAAATACCAACTGATTATATAGCCCATGGAATAATTAATATTAAACACATCTATGAAATACGTAATTTAAGTGAATAAAAAAAAAAAAAAAAATTAAATAAAAAGTTCGAGCAGCTGATTCAATGAAGCCTCATTGCTACAACTGACAACGGACCACCCACGGTCCGCAGAAGAGACCCAAGCAGCAGGCAGGAGTGTTAAAAAAAAAAAAAAAAAGTGTGCGGTGAGCAGTTTGTTTTAAGTGTTTTTGTGCAAATGAATAGGCGTGTTAAGTGCGTTGACTTGAATGAGACTTTTTTTTTAAGGACCGCTAAGTTTTTTATATTGTAATATTGTAGTTTAACGATTTATGGAAGCCAAGTTAAAAAGTTTTTGTGTCGATTTAGAAAACATTAGGGTAAGTGTTAGAAAATTAGGTCCTAAGCGAAGATTAGCAGCAATAGGAAAAAGTAAAATTGGAAAGGCTTTAGATATATATGAACAGTATAAAACATTTGTGAAAACTTTAGATTTTAAGACATTAACAGACAGTGATTATTCAGGGTTAGTTATAGAAAATTTATGTAAGAATATAGAAGAAACTTATTGTAAAATATTAGGTTACTGTGAGTCATCATCAACAAACATGGCGAGTTTCGATTTAAAAACAGCTAGTAATTTAATACCTGTCATGGATGGAAAAGAGGTGACGACGGAAAATATCATCCAAGGAATAGAAATGTACGATTCTTGCTTAACAAAACCAGAGGACAAGAAATTACTGATTTCTTTCGTACTTAAAACACGATTAACTAAAATAGCTAGATTGAAATTACAGTCTGATTATAATACGATAAATGATTTGACGTTGGATATCAAAAAGTTTTTACTCACGAAAAAATCAGCGAATTCTTTATTAATCCAAATGAATAATTTATCTCAAAATCACTTAACTATTTCAAATTTCGGTAATAAGTTAGAGGAACTTTTTGTTGAATTGACAATTTCCCAAGCGGAATCAGATAAAACAGCCAGTACTATTTTAAGACCAATAAACGAAAAGTTGGCAATAAAACGGTTTGCTGATGGATTGCGTAACAGAAGATTAGGTACAATAATTGCAGCACGTGATTACCAGGAATTGAAAGATGCAATCCGTGCGGCAGAGGACGAAGAATCGTCTCAACCATCAGGCCAAGTCTTCATAAATATGAGAGGTAAGCCCAGGGGTAGAGGAAGTTACTCCCATGGATTCCAAGGACAAAATAGAGGTCAGTATACTAACTATCGCAATAATTATGGCTTTAACTATCGTGGAAGATCCGCTGGTCCGAGTGGTTACCGTAACCACCACAACCGTGGTTATTCCCGTGGTTTCCGTGGATTTCGAGGACAACAAGGTCGTGGCACAAGGCAACAAGCATATTATGTAGGTGAGTGTCTTAGCGCAGAACAGAAAAATTTGAATAATTTAAATGAAAGTCAGTTTTTTCGAGCATAAGATTTTATCTTCATGCGATGGGGTCGATATTTTAAAGTTCAGGATAGGTAGTGTAGAATATTCATTTTTATTAGATACGGGTGCAACCCTATCAGTTATACGTAACAATAAATTACCAAATAATATAAAATTTTACAATGACGAAACCATAATTTGTGGCTTAGGAGGCAAAATAAGTTCTCAAAAAGTAACATGGCTAGATTTACAAACACATTCAAATGTATTTCGTCATAAGTTCCACATATTGGACAATATGCCTTGTCACACAGACGGAATTATAGGTTTAGATTTCTTACGTACTTACAATGCGAATATAAACTTGCGAACGAATGAGTTAACTTTGTACAGTCGAGGGCAAATGTGTTCAATACCAATTAATAAAAGTAATGAAAATAAAATTTATTTGACATTGCCAGCTAGAAGTGAATCAATACATTTTATTTCGATAGATAAATCATTTGTTACAGGAAATGAGTATGTTTTGAGTGGAAAACAGTTTTCAGAAAATATATTTTTGGCGAATAGTTTAGTAAAAGTTCACAATGGTAGGATACCAGTGCGATTACTTAATATGTCTGAAAAAGATGAAAAGTTAAATATATTTAAACCAGAATTAAATTCATTAGAGGATTATGAAATACGTAACTTTGAGAAGTCGTACAGTTCAGTAGAAAGAGTTAAAAAATTATTACAAACATTGAAGTTGGATCATTTAAATTCATACGAGCGAAGCCAGGTAGAGTCCATATGTGCCAAGTATGTCGATGTATTTTACTTGGAAGGCGATAAGTTAGGCACAACGAATATAAAGGAGCAGTGTATTAACGTAAAACCAAACACCAAACCTGTTTATGTTAAGCCATATAGAATTCCCGAGTCATTGAAATCTGAAGTGGATAGGCAAATTGAAAACATGTTGAAAGAGAGCATTATAGAACCGACAAACAGCGATTGGAATAGCCCAGTACTTTTAGTTCCAAAGAAATCGATTAACAATAACAAAAAATGGAGGTTAGTTATTGATTACAGAAAGGTAAATAATGTTATTCAGGACGATAAATTTCCATTGCCTAACATAACGGAGATATTAGATTCATTGTCTGGAGCTATGTACTTTAGTCATTTAGATCTTCAGTCTTCATACTACCAAGCTAGTTTAGAACCTAATAGTAGAAAAGTTACAGCTTTTACAACAAATTCGGGACAATATCAAATGATGCGTTTACCAATGGGACTTAAAATAAGCCCTAGTGCTTTTTCTCGTGTTATGTCTATAGCATTATCAGGTCTTACGTGCGATAAAGCATTTGTTTACATGGACGATTTAATAGTCTATGGACGAAACTTAGAATGTCATAATAAAAATTTAATAGATATATTTGAGCGTCTTCGAAAGGTAAATTTAAAGGTTAATCCACAAAAATGTGAATTTCTAAAGACCGAACTCTTGTACTTAGGTCATGTTGTTACGTCAGACGGTGTTCTCCCAGATCCAGAAAAAGTAAGGGTGTTACAAAATTATCCCATTCCGAAAAGTACCGATGAAGTAAGACGTTTTGTCGCATTTTGTAATTATTACCGAAAAATACCGAAATTTTCCGAGATAACTGTACCATTAAATAAACTTTGTAGAAAAAATTCAATATTTGAATGGACGGAGGAATGTCAAAAAGCTTTCGATAACTTAAAACAAAGCTTAGTTTGTCCACCTATTTTACAGTACCCTGATTTCTCTGAGAACAATGAGTTCATTTTACAAACGGACGCTTCCGGTATCGCTATCGGATCGGTTTTGTGTAATAAAAACATGAAACCCATAGCTTATGCGAGTAGACCGCTAAACAAAGCCGAGTTAAACTATCCGACAATAGAGAAAGAGTTGTTAGCAATTGTTTGGAGTGTTAAATATTTTAGACCATATTTATTTGGTAGGAAATTTACGATTATGACGGATCATATGCCACTTATATATTTATTTAGTATGAAAGATCCCTCTAGCCGATTGTTAAAGTTTAGGTTGAAACTCGAAGAGTATGATTATAGTGTTATTTACATTAGAGGAAAAGATAACGTAGTAGCAGATGCATTGAGTAGGGTGACCATTACTTCAAACGAATTAAAGGATATAAATCAAAAAATAATGGTAATGACTCGAGCACAGAGTAGGAAGTTAAAAAATAATTTGGATAGTAGTTTCGGGAACCGAAGTAGGCATACTTCTAATGTTTCTGACGACGATAGGTCAGGCCAACCTAGAGTAGCAGAAATATTACGTATTCCCAGTGGTTCCGTAGAAATGAAGTTGATTGAAGGAAAATATTTAGATAGGTTACGAACGAAAGGAAAAATAAGTGAGGAATATAAATGCTTTGCATTTGTAGAAAGTCAATTAATTATATACATAAACCTCAATTTTATGTTGCAATTCACGCGAGACGTATTTGCGAATATGTTGAGAGATTTTTGTAAAAAGATAAATGTGTCAGAAATATGTATAATAAAAGAAAAAAATATCGCGAAATTTTTAAAAGAGTTATGTGAAGAGATAAAAAGTAGAAATATTTGGACCGGTCCCCAAATTCATATTTTGAAAAATATTAAGAGAATTACAAATAAAGACGAGAAAACAGTAATACTAAACGATTATCATTTATTACCTTCGAGCGGACATGCCGGTATTCGTCGAATGGTAAATAACATTAAGAGTAAGTATTACTGGCCAGGACTAGAAGCTGATGTAAGGAGCTATGTGAGTAAGTGTACTAAGTGTCAAGTGATGAAACACTCTCGTAGTTATAAGGAGCCTATGGTAATAACAACGACTGCCAGTTCAGCGTTTGAGAAAATTTTCTTGGATCTAGTTGGTCCATTAGACAAGGATGACGCAGGTAATCAATATATACTTACCATCCAGTGTGAGCTTACGAAGTATGTGGAGGCATACCCGATACCGACAAAGGAAACTGAGGTAGTAACTAGAGCATTAGTTAATAATTTTATATTACGTTACGGCGTTCCTGACGTCATGGGATGTGACAGAGGAAAGGAGTTCATATCATCAACAATGGAGGAAACATGTAAGTTATTAGGAATAGAGAAAATCCATTCCACAGTATATCATCATGAGAGCATAGGTGCATTAGAAAATACCCATAAACATCTACGAAACTTTTTACGTATTCAATGTGAGGAAAATACGTACACGTGGAGCCATTGGCTACCATTTTGGTGTTTTGCTTTTAATACAACCATACATACATCAACAAAATATACACCATATGAATTAGTTTTTGGTAAACCGTGTAGTATTCCGAGTCGATTGAAAAGTGATATTATAGAACCAATGTATAATGCGGATAATTATGCATTAGAATTAAAATATAGATTACAAGTAGCACACAGAGATGCGAGAAAAAGGTTGATTGATAGTAAGATAAATAGAAAATTAAGTTATGATAAAAATAAAAAACCAGTTAATTACCAAAAAGATGATTTAATTTTAGTTAGAAACGATAGTACCAACAAAATGGATCCATTGTTTAAAGGACCATATTTAGTAATTAAGGATATTGGACCAAATGTTGAAATAGTTAAAAATAACAAAACTGAAATTATTCATAAAAATCGTACAAAACCATATAAAAATTAATTATAATAATTGTCTTATGTAATTAGAAATTTTTGAATTATTGTTAGATATAAGTATAAAACTTTAGTAAATAAGTACGTTATGTATTAGATAATAAGTATACCTCATTAAGTATATAAGTAGTAATTTTAAAAATGTTTATTTTCTATAATTGTATATTCAAAAAAAAAAAAAAAAATCAAGTCCATATATTTTTTTTTTTACTTTTAGGGGGATGATGTAGTGTGTAGTGTAAGCGTTAGTATATAAGGTGTTCCAAATAGATTTAAGATTACTAATAAACGAGCCTTAGTCGTGTACAGTTGTTTCAATTAAGAACAATAAACACACCTCAGGTTACTGTGATTACACCTTAAGAGATAGACATAATATCGCATACATACTGTCGCTGGCTATTCCCTAGGCTTTTTGTAGAAACAAAAGTACCCGTTTTAAAGTAAACTTAGCGCACTAGTATCATAAAGAACATTTAGTTCACCTTGATCTGGCAGGCGGCCGCGTGCAGCCTGTTGTCCTCGTTGGCGAGATACGTCTCCACTTGGATGCGGAAAGGGACCCCTTTCTCCCCGCCGTGTTTCTTCGCTGTGAACTCCGTTGATATGCAGTTCACCTGTACACAAAAACAATAAAGCACTACATATTATCACTACATAGTATAAAACAAAGTCGCTTTCTCTGTCCCTATGTATGCTTCATCATGATCAACCCATTACCGGCTCACTACAGAGCACGGGTCTCCTCTCAGAGTGAGAAGGGTTTTGGCCATAGTCTACCACGCTGGCCAAGCGGATTGGCAGACTTCACACACCGCGTGAGAACGTTATGGAGAACTCTCAGGCATGCAGGTTTCCTCACGATGTTTTCCTTCACCGTTAAAGCAAGTGATATTTAAATACTTAAAACGCACATAACTCCGAAAAGTTAAGAGGTGCGTGCCCCGGGATCGAACCCACGACCTCCGATTAGAAGTCGGTCGTCCTAACCACTAGGCTATCACAGCTTTTTTATGTATGCTTAAATCTTTAAAACTACGCAACGGATTTTGATGCGGTTTTTTTAATAGATAGAGTTATTCAAGAGGAAGGTTTGTAAATAGAAAAATTGGACCCGGTAGGTGGCGCTAATAGCGGGCAGGACGACGTCTGCCGGGTCCGCTAGTACAAGTATAAATTAAACATTTAAAAAACCCCCGACATTCGCCATTTTGTGGTGGCGGCCATCTTGGATTTGAAATTTATCATAGTGTGTATGTGTCAAGCCCTTTCATTTGATACCCATATTGAGCGAGTTGTGAAAAAATATGTACTTAATCCGCCATTTTGTCAAACATAACTAAGAACACTCCCAACTAATTCACCTTTCAAACAAAAAAAATATCAAAATCGGTTCATCCGTTCGGAAGCTATGATGCCAAAGACAGACACACACAGACGAGTCAAACATATAGCACCCCGTCGGTTTTGCGTCGGGGGTTAAAAACAAAGTCCCCCGCCGCGTGTGTGTCTGTCTGTTTACGATAAACTCAAAAACTACTGAATGGATTTCCATGCGGTTTTCACCAATAGACGGAGTGATTCATGAGGAACGTTTAGGTGTATAATTATTAAGGTTTTGTGTAAATTTGTTGAAATATGACGATAATTGTTGAAAATGTCAGAAAAATTCAAACCGCCTGGGAGCTTTCACCGAAAAAACTGCCTAGTCCCTGTGACATAGAACTTCCCTAGGACTCGCAGAACCTATGACAGAAAAAACAAGTAGGCATAATATTATGCTCTACTACCAGTGCGAAGCCAGGGCAGATGGCTAGTTAGCCCATTTCCATTTTAGACTGCATCATCAGTTACCAGCAGGTGAGATCGCAGGCAAGGGCTAGCTTTAAGATGAATAAAAAACCTACCTTTATATAAACGCCAACGTCTTTGGTGGGGTCCCAGTAAATGTGTAACGCGTTCAAACAAGTGGGCTGTTCCACGCGAGTCACCCCGTACGACAGTGGTACGTCCACCTGTGGGCAAAATGGTTTCAATTTTTTTTTAAACTGAAAAATTATTCCACGAAGGCCAAATTGTGGCTTGGCGGCACGGCTTTGCCTGTAGGATGGTAACTATCCGCGGCTGGAGACCACCGCACCAGACCAGAGACAATTCAGATATTGACAAAAGGAAGCCCCTGTCGGGTATCGAAGTCGGGACCCTCCCACCACCACTGCGCCAGGGAGGTTCTCAAATACCACACCATATTTTCAGTCAGTCACCACGGTTGATGGATCTTCAATGAGGCACAGGACTGACGGCTTCATGACGATTTCCCAAATTCGGTTTGCTATTGAGAATTTCCTGACAGATAAACCAGAAACCTAATATATTTGTGGCCCCACCGGGGCCGCAGTCCAAGACCTTTATGATCTGCAGCCTAACAAGCCAGCCACCACACCGAAAGCCAGTCGTCACACCATAAGCCAGTCGCCACACAGTAAGCCAGCCGCCACACCATAAGCTAGAGGACACACCACAAGCTAGCCACCATATCGCAAGCCAGCCGTCACACCACAATCCAGCCGCCACACCGCAAGCCAGCCGTCACACCATATGCCAGACGATACACCACAAGCCAGCCACCACACCATATGCCAGACGACACACCACAAGCCACCCACCACACCACCAGCCAACCATCACACCATATGCCAGACGACACACCAGAAGCCAGCCACCACACCACAGGCCAGCCGTCACACCATATGCCAGACGACACACCACAAGCCACCCACCACACCACCAGCCAGCCATCACACCATATGTCAGACGACACACCACAATCCAGCAGCCACACCGCAAGCTAGCCGCCACACCAACGAGGCAGACGGAGTACTGACCTCTATGATCCTCTCGCCGGGCCTCTCGGCGTGCCACTGCGCGATCTGCTCGCGCTCCATGTACTGCAGGCGGCGCTCGTGGAAGCAGATTTTGATGATGCTCTGCGGACAACAAAGTAATGTAGATAGATAGATTTCTTAATCTAAGAGGTTTCTTAATCTTGGCTGAGATCACGTAGATGAAGCGGTGAAGTTCTCGGTGGAGGTAGCTACTCGAGTGCGCAGGTGTTAAACATTTCGATTCGCTTGAGTGGAAAAATGTTCCACTATGTGGCGATTTCAATAGACAAGTATTTAATAAGTTGCATACAAAAATCAGCTGGTTGCTGGCATGTAGCTTAGAAAATACCTGTATAATGAAATGGCTACATAGTCCTACTTTAGTAGTAAACCACTCGAGCGAATCGAAATGTTTAACACCTGCGCACTCGAGTAGCTACCTCCATCGAGAATTTTCATAGAGGAAAAACTTGGTCGTCTCGTCGAAACGAACCTACTCACGAAGATTCAGCCTGTTATTAATCACTAAAAAATTTGTTCGTCGGCTAGTCAGTGAACATTGGTATTGGATTGTATTTAGGTAGTATAACCCCCGGCATGTAAGTCGAGCGGTGACCTTCAAATGCGCGCAGCGTCGTACGAGTGAGCGAGACACAATACGATTGGAAAGCCAGCGCTTACGGGGGATTCGCGAGAGCTAATCAGTGCTTACGAACGATCCCCACGCGCTCCCCGCGACCCCCTCACACCCCGAGATCCCTCATTTTCGATTTCTGCGCATTGAAGGTCACCGGTCGACTTATTTGCCGTGACTTGTACAATGACAATAGCGCTAAGTTTTCGATAGCGGTCCCATTACACCCGTTATATAGGATGTTTGTTTTTTGACAAAATTAAAATGTTTTACTTTTACCTTAAATATCTTCTCCTTGTAGTGCGCCAGGTCGCCCAGCTTCTTGAGCTTGACCTCGTAGGGCTGGCCCTGGTTGAGGTAGGTCAGTGTCTCCTCGCTCTGCTTGGTCGCGATGGACGTGGCCGCCGCCAGCACGTACTGGAATCTGGAATACAAACGAGCGTCTTGGAATCTGGAAATAATATTTCTCGTTGAGATAAAATAACGGTGAGAACTGAGAGAAAGAATAGAAAGAAAGCTATCGGAAACTAAGACAGGTAATAGTAGTGATGACTAGCTTTTGCCCGCGGCTTCGCCCGTGTGAATTTCGGTTTTTCACAAATCCCGAGGGAATCGTAGATTTCCGGTTCCCGTTCCCGGTCCCTTTTTCAACCTTTAGGCTACTTTCAAGGAAATTTGCTATCGTAATCTACTTATAGCTGTAGGTGTAGATTGCTATAGCAAATTTCGGTTTTTCCAAAATCCCGCGGGAACTACGGATTTTTCCGGGATAAAAAGTAGCCTATGTGTTATTCCAGGTTATAAGCTATGTATGTTTTCAACGGCCAAATCGGTTCAGTAGTTTTAGCATATGTCCATGTTTACAAACTTTCGCGTTCATAATATTAGTAAGGATCTTTCTTTTATTTATGAATGTAGTTCTTGGTGTACAATAAAGTGTATTTCATTCATTCATTAAATAATTAAAAAATTTACCTGTTATCGTCCTTGTACATGTTTTCCGAGCGCGCGGTCGGCGAGTGCAGGAAACTGTCCAGAGAATTCGGCGAGCACATTAGCAAACCTATAAAGAAAAATGTATTTACTTTATAAATTATTTAAAATTATTTATATGTATATATCTTGTCATATTAGGGCCTGTTTCACCACCTTCTGATAAGTGTCGGATAGGTATCTACACCTTTTGTCTTTGTCACTTGACATAAAGTAAGAAAGTGACACGACTTACGTTTAGACTATCCAACACTTATGAGGTGGTGAAACAAGCCCTTAATGTTTTCTGTATCTTCTGTGTTGTGGTGTACAATAATATAACACCGCCAACTTTCAACTCCGGGCTGGCACTGAGAATTTCTTGACAGAAAAACCCATAATTTTTAGCCTGATAAGGGAATCGAACCCAGAACCTCGTGATCTGTACTCGACCACGCCAATACTAGCTAGACCACCAAGGCAGTAGATACAATAAGACACAAGTATATAAATTTAAATTTCAAAAAATCCCCAATATTCGTCATTTTGTGGTGGCGTACACACACACTCACACACACACAGACACAGACACACAGACGCACGCACGCATGCAGGCACGCACGCACGCACGCACGCACACACACACACACACACGTGAAACTTATTATAACACCTATGTTCCAACTTTACCTTTGTTCTCCTGATTATTGGGAGAGTGGTAGCCATTCAATGGCATCACGATTGGCATCGGCTGGCATTGCATGCTTTCTGGACTGGCTGTGAAGTAAATAAATTACGATGTTAAAAATTAATTCAAAAAACACTATAGTTCACATTACAACTAGCGACCCGCCCCGGCTTCGGACGGGTAGTAATTATACCCGCTCAGCGTTGTACCTGCTACTATCCCATCATACATTGTTTTATTATATCTCAAAGAGATCAGGCAGCGTTTTCGATGAAAGCTCCCAGGTGGCTTGACTTTTTCCCACATTTTCAACAATTACCGTCATATTTCAACCAATTTACACAAAACCTTAACAAATTATACACCTGAACCTTCCATGTATCACTCTGTCTATTTATGAAAACCGCATGAAAATCCGTCAAGAAGTTTTTGAGACGAGGCGGGGGATTTTTTTATAATATGTAGTATACATATATAGCTTCCGGAACAGCTGTCAAAGTAACACGCCTAGGGCTGGGGTGATTTTGGAGTTTTGAATTTTTAATTAACTGCCACACTCTTTCAATTTAGCCCACTTCCATCTTAGACGGCGACTTCACCAGGTGAGATCGCATTTAATAGCCGACTTGACATCGAATTTTTAAAGGGAAAACTTCTTTAGCCGCGTTGAGCGATTTTTGGTAGAATAGAATAGAATAGAATAGAAAAGTTTTTTTATTCAAATAAACTTTTACAAGAACTTTTGAATCGTCAAATTGAATCTACCACTGGTTCGGAATACCATTCCAACCGAGAAGAAAAGGTAGGGCAAACATGTATGGGTTCGCGTCACTCATGACCTCGACATGCTCGTGACGTATTGCTCCACACAAGCGACGCGTAGCGGCCTGTGCAGCGTGTTCGGCATTTTGGATATGTAAATCTTGTGATTTCACGTCACCGACATGCTCAAAAGGATCTCCATAGTAACCTTTTTTTTTTTTTTTTTTTTAATTTATTGATCACGTTAATTTACAATATACATTTAAAGAAAAACACAGTTTGCCATCCTCTAGAAACTGTTGAAGTTTATGTGAGGATGGCCAGTTCGCGTTATACATATTTAATAAAATAAAGGTAAAATATTTATATATATATATAAAATAGTTTTAGCTGTTAATGCATATTTATATGTATAAATATCGTGACATGAAACACTTCCTGGATCCAGACTAGGCATCCAAAGAGGCACCTAGATCCAGGAAGTGCCTTTTACAATTTCTTATAAAAATCGCTCTTTTACTGTAGGTATTTTGCAGAGTTAATGGTAAGTTATTCATTATATTTGCTAAGATATATGAACATGTTCTAGTTCCGTACTTATTATTAGTCTTAGGTAACTTAAACTTCTTGTAGTTTGGTAAGATGCGCAGATTTCTGTTTCTCTCTTTACATGTTAGGTGTTTTATGTTATGATATTCTTCCTTCAGGATCGCCAGGCTAACCTTACTCAGCACTGGCAGTAACTTGCAGTATTTAAATAATTTAGAATAATCATTAGAGAATTTTAATTTAATTTTTTTAGGTACTATGGTTTTAATTATTTTTATTTGTAAGTTATATATGCGCAACAGATAAGTTTTGAAGGTTCTTCCATAACTACTTAAGCCATAATCAATTATAGAGTCTGCCAATGCTAAGTAAAGCAGTCTCAGCGTCCTATATGGAAGTTTAAATTTAAGTATATACATTTTACTTAGGATAGCTCTTAATTTATTGCAAATATAGTTAATGTGAGGGAGCCAATTAAAGCGATTGTCGATTTTGAGTCCTATATACATGTGTTCACTAACCATTTCATTGGGCGGACAGTTACAGGGGTTTATGCATCCGTGCAGGCAGTCGTGCGAATGAGCAAAAATAGAAGCCTTATGCTCTGATTTATTATGCGCAGTATGTATATGCATTGCTTTAGTTTTTTTAGTATTTATAACTAGTCCAACGTCATGCGCCCACTTACACAAGGTATCAAAGTTAGCTTGCATCATTCGCTCCGCCGCCTGCAGGTCTCTATTGGCTACTATGAGGCATGTGTCATCTGCGAATTGATACACGGATCCCTCATTGAACAGATTACACATCTCATTTACATACATTAGATATTCGGTAGGACCAAGAATCGAACCTTGAGCTGTTCCTTTGGTCGTACGTGTGCTGTCACTAATCATATTATCTATTTTGACATGGGTTGATCTATTTTGATGGTAATTTCTGAACCATTCCAGGAGGGATCCCTGTATTCCACATTTCTCTAGTTTAGAATATAGCGTTTCAAATACCAGCATATCAAACGCTTTACTAAAATCAATGAAAACGACGAGCACATGCTTCTTATCATTCATGTACTCGTTGATTTCATTGGTAAACTGACATAGAAGTTGAGAAGTGTTTCGATTTTTTTGAAAGCCAAATTGTTTTTTGTTGATAATATTGTTCTCCTCTAAGAAGTTTTTAATCTTGTCGCCGATATATTTTTCTATTACCTTATCAATACAGGATAAAATAGTTATAGGTCGATAGTTATTAAAATTCTTATGACATCCCCCTTTATATATAGGCCGAATAATACCAATTTTTAGGGCATCTGGGTAGGTAGAGGTATCAATGCAGGTGTTAATGAGATGGGTCAATACCGGCGTTATTTCTTTGCTGACACCTTTTATGTCAGCCGCCCTGATTTTATCGAAACCTGGACTTTTTTTACCATTTATATTTTTAATTATTTTGTGTACTTGGTCGATTGTTGCCCTCTCAAGCCTCATTGCCACCTCTGCCTCCTGCGAGCCTGTCATCACAGGATAGAACGGTTTATTACATAGGACAGATGTAGATTTTACATTTTTCTCAAACTCCTTAGCAAAACTATTTGCTAAATCCAATTTATTTAAATTAAAAGATTTCAGTAACACCTCATCAATTGATATTCTAAATTTACCACAGATTTCATTAATAATATTCCACAATTTCTTCGAATTCTTAAAATTATCCCGTATTTGATTTTTTACATATTGATTTTTTAAATAATTGATATACTTATTTGTCTTGTTTCTATATTTATTGTACAAAAATTTTGTTATCTATATTTCCTGTATCTTTTCGCCAAATCCTATATAAGTTTTTTTTCTGAGAACACATTTTTCCCATTTTTTTGTCAGCCCATTTACAGGTATTTCTTTTAGTAGGCCTGGATTTTATAACTCGCGAGCATTTGTTATAAATAGCATTAAACTGACTTTTAATAAACTCGTACACCTTATTTGGGCAGTTACACGCGAGCGCTGCGCTCCAGTCCACCTTACGCAGTTCTTGTAGTATATCACTATTATTAAATATCGTAATGAGTCTCGATGCATTTAATATCGACGCATTGGCGCTGTGTCCGTGACCTTGCGCGCGCGCATTGGTTGCCCGCGCGGTTAACCTAAATTTTCTAACAAATAACAAAATGACAGCGCACGTCAAATAATAACTTTCATGGGCCAATTTTCACCGCTGTCCTGCCGACATTACTGACGCCTGCCTGTCTTTATGATTGCCTCTGTTTTTTAATCTTATAATTTCTACAGGATATCGAATCCTAATTATAATATTATAAATGTGAAAGTGTGGATGTTTGGATGTTTGTTACTCTATAACGTCGCAACTACTGAACAGATTTGACTGAAATTTTGAATGGAGATAGATAATTCCCTGACTTAACACATAGGCTACTTTTTATCCTGGAAAAATCCAAAGTTCCGCGGGAGATTTTCAAAAAAACCCAAATCTACAGCTACAGCTATAGGTAGATCACTGAAGCAAACTATCTTGAAAGTAAGTATAAAGGTTGGAAAAGGGAGCGGGAAGGGGAACCAGAAATCCACGATTCCCTCAGGATTTGTGAAAAACCGAGATTCACGCGGGCGAAGCCGCGGGCAAAAGTTAGTTTAAAATAAAATCTTACAATGTGTATTCATCATGACGCCGTTGTGCGGCGTGGTCTGCTGGCAGCCGTCGTCCAGGTCCCGGGTGTCCACCACCATACCGGTTATCTGCGAACAAACAAACACTCATCTCTCACTCTCTCTCTCTACGTCCGGTTCCTCATTGCTGAAGGTCGCGACCCCATTCCCCCAACTTACGAGAGCGAGATTGTGACACGTTAAGTGTAAAAAGGTATGTATCACACGACAGGCAACTAAGAAATCGAAATAAGCTCGCGATTCTTCAACTACGCCTCAAGAAGGTCTGAAAGTCGTTTGTGGGAATGGGCGTAAGGGGACCTTACATTCGTTTCAGCCAAAGTGGAATAGGTTTACCTGTCTGTTATCCTCGGCTCTGCGCGGGAGCCAGGCGCGTCGCGAGTTGGCCAGCACGTTCCCCGGGGGGGATAACGCCTCCTGCTTGAACCCCGGTAGACCGGGTAGAGTGCAGGTGAGTGCACCCAGCGCATCGCTGTATCACGAGAATAAGAAAATTATCACACTAATAATGTTAATATTATAAAGGCGAAAGTTTGTGTGTGTGTGTGTGTGTGTGTGTTTGGGTGTATGTTTGTTACTCTTTAACGCCACAACTACTGAACTGTTTGGCTGAAATTTTGAATGGAGATAGATTATGCCCTGAGTGAACACATAGGCTACAGTTCCCACGGGATTTTGAATAAACCGAAATCTATAGCTACAGCTATAGGTAGATTACTATAGCAAACTTCCTTTAAAGTATGTATAAAGGTTGGAAAAGGGAGCGAGAATGGGAACCGAAAATCCATGATTCCCTCGGGATTTGTAAAAAACCGAAATTCACGCCAGCGAAGTCGCGGGCATAAATAATTTAGATATACAGCTGATGCTGGAAACTTTCATCCCCTATTTAACCCCCTTAAGGGTGGACTTTGCAATAATCCTTTCTTAGTGTATGCCTATGTCCTACAAGGAAGCTACTGTAAAAATTTCAAGTTTCTAGTTTCAGTGGTTTAGGCTGTGCGTTGATGATCAGTAAGTCAGGACAAGCCTTTTTATTATTAGACAGTAATTAGTATTATCGGGTGTAAGACAGTAATAACCGCTATCGAAAACGTAGCGCTATTATTACACTACCTAAACACAACTCAATACCAATAACCATTTGTCTCATACTTGTAGTAATTAGTGGTTATTATTTAGTATTTTTCAAACAAGCGATGCCGTGCAAAACGCGGCGACTTTAGGTATTTATCCAACGTTCGTTGAACTCTAGTGTCAACTGATTGCTTTACATTGCGAACTTTTAAGACACACAGGAAATACTATCATCTGTCTTCGTTTCCAAAAGCCCTCACACCCGTTATACCATGGATTTCCGCGAAGCAACGCTTGCTTCTATTTAATATAATTGCTGTGCCTCAACGGGGCTCCAATATACTTAAGAACATTATACTATGATTTGTTAACATTTGTTAAGAAGAATCATTGTAAATAATATCTAATTATATTGGAATGCAATAAATAAAAAAATAAAAAAATAATAATAATAATAAAAAAATAGACAAAAAGCCAACTGACAGCTCTCCGGGTAAGTCCAGGTCCAGGTCGTTGGTGGTCCAGCCCGGGGACATGTGCGAGGACGACGAGCTGGTGCCGCTGCCGCCCATGTCGCCCAGGGTTGCTGCAACCAAAACAATACACATACAATATTAAGTTTTTTTGGGAAGACTTTGTAATGTAGTTTGAGAATCTCAAATTTTTACATATTTCTTTTTAACCCTCGACGCAAAAACGACGGGGTGTCGTTTGACGTGTGTGTGTGTGTGTGTGTGTGTGTTTGTGTGCGTGTGTGTGTTTGGGTGCGTGTGTGTGTGTGCGTGCGTGCGTGTGTTCCACCGTAGCGCTCAAACGGGTGAACCGATTTCAATGCGGTTTTTTTGTTTGAAAGGTGAATTAGTCGGGAGTGTTCTTAGCTATGTTTCATGAACATCGGTCCAAGATGGCCGCCGCCACAAAATGGCGGTTTACATATTTTTCACAACTCTCAATATGGGTATCAAATGAAAGGACTTGACTAGTACAATAGCATTATGCAAATCCAAGATGGCCCCCACCACAAAATGGCGAATGTCGCGGGATTTTGTATATTTTTAAATGATAGTTGTACATTTTACAGAGCAGACCACATTGGGAGAGAAGCGGAACGACCGACCCTCGTTTCGCTTTGCTCATGTCGCTAGACTTAGAGAGCTCGCAAGTTCGCATCACTGGCTTCGCTTCACATTCACGGTAATGGCATAAGCGAAGCGAACGTTAACGTAACGAACCTCGCTTCGTTTCGCTTCGCTCCCAATGTGGCCTGCGCTTAAGGCTCGAGTCGAGACGAATAATTATTGCACTAGGTAATGTACCTAATCATCGCGTTGACCCGCAGATAAACCCGAGCACACGACACGGCTGTGTGCTAAGCGATATGTGACCTATAATGTGGTATTTTTAACATGTAAATACGTGTCTTCGTCCCAATTTTTATGATCAAGTACCGACATCATACAATATTTAGTGACATATTGTGGCTAATTCAGTTGTATACAATAGAATAGAATAGAATAGAATAGTTTTTTATTCAAATAAACTTTTACAAGTACTTTTGAATCGTCAATTGAATCTACCACTGGTTCGGAATGCCGTTCCAACCGAGAAGAACCAGTAAGAAACTCGGCGGTTGCTCTTTTTAAAAATAACAATACAACAATTTATGTACATGATTGAAATGCTGTCTCGTGAATTGCTGGAATAAGTTAAATCCATGCTTTTTTATCATTTATATAATCTTGAATTGTATAATATGCTTTTTTTATGAGCATACTTTTAATAGAGTTCTTAAACTTGTGTAAAGGCAAGTCTAAGATTTGTTGTGGAATTTTGTTATAGAACATTACGCCCATTCCCACAAACGACTTTCGGACCTTTTTGAGGCGTAATTGAGGAATCACGAGTCGATTTCTATTTCTTAATTGCCTATCGTGTAATTCACACTTTTTATTGTAACTGTAAATGTTTTGCCTAACAAAAATTATATTGTTATAGATATATTGAGAAGCTACTGTCAATCTCTAAACTAAACTAAATTGACAGGTTTAATAATAGTGCTATCCTTTTCCGCAGGTATTGTTGTGAAAGACAAGAATATATTTAGCCCTGTCATTTTAGTTTAGGTTTAGATATTGTGTACAACAGAATTAGCCACACTGTCACACTCAGATACATTAATTAAAAAAAATGGTTAGTTAACTAATTATCATCATTAACTGCCGAACCTAACGTGTGGCAGTTGATGGTAATTCTTAACCTTATTTGTACATAATCACGTCGATTATAGCCAGTCCAATTGTATTTACAATAATTATTATTATTAAGGTACTGGCACATAGGAAGGCCCACCTTATTTAAAATCTCAATAAAAAATAATGTTTTAAAGATTTGACTAAAACAACTATGTGTAATATTGCAATGTTTTATTGCCCTTCTAAAAATAATCAAAAAACTATAATTTAATTACTCAAAGTTATATTAAAGAGTGTTTTTAAAAAACACTATAGTGGGCCTTGTTAAAGGCACTGTCCCTTACTAAGGCCCGTTTATAACTAACTGTTACTTAACATCAACTTAATATTTCTACAAAATAATTCACAAATCACGTTTAACAGTTTAAGATATAAGTTATTTAACCAATACTTTAGAGATATAATGAAAAAATTGCACACTGGGCCTTGACCCATGTATGAAAAACAAAAATAGTCATGAAAGTAAAATTCTACTTTAAATCAATAAAAAAACAATTATTTCTAATGACAAATTCGTAACTCTAGACAGTATTCATTTAAGAATCAAAATATTCAGTTCTCATTTTCCACTTAAATTTTAAGTGGGCCTTACTAGGGCTATTGAATATTTTTTATTTTATTTTCACAAGCTATACAGCTTTATCAACAACTTTTTAATAAAAAAAAACTAATAAATTGAAAATGTATGCAAACATACAAAAATCAGTACAAATATTACAAAAATAAAGTACCTATCCATATTGAGAACTATCAATAATTTAACAAATTATCAATGAAAATTATGATTAACTGCTAAAAAAATCGTAAAAAATTTGTAAACTAAACAAACTAAATTCGTTTTATTTATACTTTAGTACTTAAGTATTTACAATCCAAGTGCATTTGACATTTTCATAGATGTAGTAAAGCCCATAGGCCTCTACGTAGGCCCGGGCCATACTACGGATTTTTCATAGTGGCGGAAAAATTAACTTATAATCACAAATATCTAAATAATCGGTAAAATTAGCATCGCATTCTAGTCTCCAATGATTATTTTACAATATGATGATAGAATCACTCGAAAACTGACGCTATTTGTGGAAAAATTGGCAAAAACAATCACAGCGAGATTATAATCACGCGATATCGACAGCGTTCAGAGAGAAATGAACGAAATGTAACAAAATGGCGGCGCGGAAATGATTTGGCGTCATTCAACATTCAATGTGGGGTCAAGGTGAATATGGGCCCGAAATTTCGAATGCTTTAGGCAGTGGCAAGTGCGTTTTTTCATTGTGGGCTTTCGTAGAGGCCGGGCCTTCATATGTGCCAGTACCTTATTATTCATTTAGGTCAATGAGTTCTACATAGGTAATAAATACACGGGAGCAATAAAATTTTAAATTTTGAACAACTTCGTTGACCAGGCGATGTAGCATAATACATGTTTGAATGCCTCTTTCTTATATTTAGAAAACAATCGCCTGTGCACACTTATCTCTTCCATTTTGTACGTAAATAAGTATATTTTTGACAGACGAATAAAGTCGGCACCATAAGGATTCCTTTTCACCCTTTTTGGCATGGAAACCACAAAACTGGAATTCAACAAATAGGCTAGCCAGTTCATAGAGTCATCCCGATAACTTTAATAACCCGATAAACGGTTTCTTCTTCGCCATTACGCAAGTATCGAACCAGCTTCGCGATATATACTCCTAGTTATCAGTTAAACTTTGCCCGGGGCCGGGATGGGTATACATAACTAGTAATTACTGATAATTACTGACAACCGTCGTCGTCTCAATCAATCGTAACAAGAGTTCAATTTGCATTAATAGCTAGTTTTCAATGTCTGCGGTATGGACTGAAACAAGTAGCAACAAGACATTTAACATGCAATTTAAAAAAAAAACCTCGACCCCATGAAAAGCGAACATTATAAAAAGGCCTTTAAATATCGCATAGTTTAGACGAATCGATGGATACCTCATTGATTAAAATCCATCTAGCCGTTGGGATCTTTCGAGGGTATAAAGAATCCCACATACATATACCCCCGGATACGCGTGAGAAAAATTTTAAAAACCCACGACCAACTGCAGCTTCCCTTGGTCTATAACATATATATCGGCGCAACACCATATTTATTTATTTGTTTATTTTAATTCTTTAAAATATTGTAACTCTTTAATAGTAAAAGTTAACTAATTATTGTTTACTTAGGTTAAAATGATAAACAGATTATCATAAATAGATACAGCACCGTCTTGTAGTGTAAACAATGGAGCATGACGTTATTACGTCATTCCCCCACCATCCTTTTATTATAAAAGGAAGGGCACAAGCGTGCAGCGAGACACTCCGATTCGGGCTCTCGCCGAACACACAGCTCCGTCCATACGATGTGCCATTAGTTAATTACGACGTAGGTCGTGTAGACTAGATTGGTTGGCGATGGCTCGGTTATAAGGGGTGGTGGAGACCGATAGGTAGGGTAGGTTAGGGTTAGTTCATTACTGCCTCAGTTAACAAAAGGCTTCTCAAATACGCCCGTACCCTTGTTATGCTCACAGCAAAGTATTTCGATCTACCCTCACAATAGCAATAACTTCTAGTGTCGTCTCTGGCTTCTCCTGCCGTCACTAGTTCAATTACTGTCACCATGCAGTCATGATAATAATCAACAGAATGACGTCAGCGATGCTGACGTCATCGTTCTTAAAAACTACTTGGTGCCCCACGCGCGCCGTCATCAGAAGTGGGATATACAGCTGTTTCATCAGCTCGATCTCCAGATATGCCCCAGTAAAACAACGTTGGCACATAATCTCAAAATGAAGTGCCAGATTTTCATCTTTAAAACTTTGTGCATAGCACTACTCCTTCGTCCAAATTCACGAGTTTTTGCACGAGTTTATCCTCGAGTTTATCCACAAGTTTATTCACGAGTTTAACCACGAGTTTAACCACGAGTTTAATCACGAGTTTAACCACGAGTTACCAACGAGTTACCAACGAGTTACCAATGAGTTACTGGTACAAGTTACAACCCACTTAAGAAGAAAAAGAAAAGAGAAAAAAAAAACAACAGAATAAAAACGGCTGGTGCAAAGCACGCGTCACCCGTCAGAATAACCGAAGCGGTGGAAGAAGATTAACTTCCAGTATCAGCCAGTGAGCCTACAATATCCAGTTTGCGAGCCAGCATGGTTAACAAAAAAAAAACTACCCCAGAAATCAGACCTCGCTATATCTCAGATTTAGTGATCCTCATGAAGTTTACAGAGTTCTCGACAATAATCAGTAGCTGGTAAAGAAAGTCATCAAGCATCATGGGCGGTCTCGGAAAGACGCTTATGATAAACTACAACGCGACCCACAGACAGGCGCAACCCTTCAAGCGGCCATGTCGCCTCAAGATCTACAGCCCGGGCCTTCTGGTATCACTGCAGTCTCAACTGTCGCTGCTGCTGGGCAGACGACCTAGACTGATGATCTACACCAGATTCGCAATTACATCCGGTGAGAGTATTTTTTACTGTTTAAAAAAAAAAACTAATAATAATTGCAATACACGCATACCACATGACAAAAAAAAATTACTTTCAATTTGCAGCTTTTGACTTCGACTGTACTCATATGAAAATTATGAGCAGTCTTGTGATATTTAAAAATATTAACTGTTGTCATGTGGACTGAGCAGTTACTCAAATGAAAATAATTTACCGACTTAACTGTTGTCATGTAGAATGAGCAGTTACTGTTATGTGATATGTGCAAATAATTATTTATTTATTCAAACACTACTACCACAAATCACACATACATCAACACAACAAAAGTACCACAGTGTATGGCAACAAAAATGACAGAGTGCCACAGTGCACGGCAACAAAAATAACAGAGTGCCACAGTGCACGGCAATAACAATGACAGAGTGCCACAGTGCGCAGCAAAAACAAAGTACCACAGAGTACGCACACACAAGGTACCACAGAGTACGCACACACAAAGTACCACAGAGTACGCACACACAAAGTACCACAGAGTACGCACACACAAAGTACCACAGAGTACGCACACAAGTACCACAGAGTACGCAAACACAAAGTACCACAGAGTACGCAAACACAAAGTACCACAGAGTACGCAACTACAAAGTACCACAGAGTACACAATAACAACACAAAAAAAAAACCACGGTTTACGTCACAATATTTTGTTTTGTGTAACAAGGTACACAGATACCAATCTCAAAAAGAAAAACATTTCTTTGTTCCAGACAAACTTCAAGAACTTTCCTGTGAGACATCATAATTACGGCTGGTGCAGAGCGCGCACCGCCGATCAGAACGGCCGTATCGGCGCAACACCATATTTATTTATTTGTTTATTTTAATTCTTTAAAATATTGTAACTCTTTAATAGTAAAAGTTAACTAATTATTGTTTACTTAGGTTAAAATGATAAACAGATTATCATAAATAGATACAGCACCGTCTTGTAGTGTAAACAATGGAGCATGACGTTATTACGTCATTCCCCCACCATCCTTTTATTATAAAAGGAAGGGCACAAGCGTGCAGCGAGACACTCCGATTCGGGCTCTCGCCGAACACACAGCTCCGTCCATACGATGTGCCATTAGTTAATTACGACGTAGGTCGTGTAGACTAGATTGGTTGGCGATGGCTCGGTTATAAGGGGTGGTGGAGACCGATAGGTAGGGTAGGTTAGGGTTAGTTCATTACTGCCTCAGTTAACAAAAGGCTTCTCAAATACGCCCGTACCCTTGTTATGCTCACAGCAAAGTATTTCGATCTACCCTCACAATAGCAATAACTTCTAGTGTCGTCTCTGGCTTCTCCTGCCGTCACTAGTTCAATTACTGTCACCATGCAGTCATGATAATAATCAACAGAATGACGTCAGCGATGCTGACGTCATCGTTCTTAAAAACTACTTGGTGCCCCACGCGCGCCGTCATATATAAAAACCTGCCACCACCACCCCCACCACTACAGTTTTTTAACGTCCCACTGCTGGGCACAGGCCTCCTCTCTCATAGAAGAGAGGGATTTAGAGCTTAGACCCGCCACGCTGTACGCTGTTCCAATGCGGGTAGGCGGGCTAAAGCGGGCTTGCTCTGAGGTGAAATTAATGGACAGACTGGATCCAAACAGCAGATTTGAACCCTGGGAAGAATGGACTGCAGCATCAAGTTGAGTAGTGGAGACCTGGATTATAGTGGCAAAGTACATACCTGGCGACCACAATTATCTATTTACAATCGACAGATTCTTAGTTTTCACGTTTTATGTGGGCAATACCACTGTGGTTAACGAGTTCAAACACTGAGTTTTCATTTTATTGTAGTTTTTGTAGTTCGTAGTTAGTTTAGGCACAAGTAAACGGACAAATGGGTGCTACAATAGACTACAGTCTAATCGAATCGAGAATGAGTAGGTATCTATTTAATTCATAATAAACGTTATAATAAAATTCATAACGAAATAAATTAAAATTAAAATGAAAAGGTAAAATTTTGGCGCCCAATATGGGACCAAATGATTTAGAATCTATAAAAGAATACTCCAATCTATATCGTAATCGAATACATATTAATAAATTGTATTACCATAAGGATTATAAGTGATGCCGGCGAAGGCATGCGCGCCAAACTCAGCCAACCTTCGCCCCTCCATCGCTTCCCTGGCTGCGATTTGGAGAACAGCGGCCGCGGACACGTGGCCAGATTGTAGAGTGTCTTCTACCATGATGGACGTAACAGTTTGTTGGTGAACCGCTAGATGGCGATAGTGGTCAAATTGTCTCACGCTTTTATAACACTTGTAAAATTATTGTTACTTATACAAATTAACACTATAGTTTCTAGTGAATTTGCGGCCAAATTAATAATTCTTTTTAAATCTTGTGTCGTTGTCACTTTTTCGAGTCATCAACAAATATGAATTATAATTTGAAATTGTCCAATTATTATTTGTAATAACTTATCTCTTTTAATGTTCTTTTCATTTTATTCAATGGGTAACTTTTACTTGTGCAAAAAGCACAAATATTACTCCAATGCAGCCAACTCGGATTAGCTTTTCTTTCTTTTGGATTTGTCAGTTTCTTCCACTTTCACACAATGTATTCGTTTCTTCTTTACAACACCAGTTACTTTCTGCTAATCCAATTTATATCACTATTTCAAAATAGTTTTATTTTCTTCACCTTATAGTTCCTTGGTTAACCGCAAGATGACAGCAGCGGTTAATTTACTGTACTTTAAAATCTTTATATTTAGTGTCACTTTTTTCAATTAATCTAATATCATTTTAACGATGGATCTATCAACAGCTTTTCAACTTTCCTAATGTGAACGTTGACAATATTCCAATCTGGTGCACCGAAGTTAAAGACCTTCAAGTCCTTTGTCAGAAAACACTCACACATTTCAAGGTCCATATGTATTTTTTCGACAGAACCCTTTTGCAAGTCAATATTTTCAGGTTGTCACGCCAAACGGTCATTTTAGTCTGTATAAATACTATGAAACAAGTCACAATTCGTGTTTCTGTGCGAGCACTTATAACTTTTAACGTTCTGGATTAATTTTAACGTTATATAACGTTATAACGTTTAAATAGTTTGTGCTATGATTTAGATCATTTCACAAAAAAGTTTGTATGTGTATGACATTCATATTTAAATGTAGAATAAGTACGAAGTTGGTCTACAAACTATTTTTTTTATTTTTGAATGTTTTTCGCTTAAAACTGTTTGTTAAGCTAGATTGCATTATGTCGAGTATTCGAAGTACCTAGTTAATTAACTACAAATTATTTGGTAACCCCAGACGATAAAATTTAGATATTTTTACTTCTTAATCAGATCCGAGAGGGAGTCCGAAGCAAAGGCAAAATAAATAAAACTGCGCAAGTGTGATTAGAAGTACATATGTGAGAGATAGAACAACGCAAGGAGATTTCGGATTTGTTAGTGACGTATTAGAAGAAATTCTATTTAATTTGCACAACGCGCAACGCGCTGCCATAAACCACGAACGTATAGGCATTTACTCCACACACATTTAGTATAGCAAGCATATTGTGACAAATCGCGAACGCTACCGCGAGGTAACTCGGTACAGCGCCATCTATCGTAGTCAGTAACAAACAAATATTATAGCGAGCCTGTATACGAGTACATTGAGTAAAAAATTGAACATATCTTTTTTTTTTTTTTTTTTTTATTTATCAGACAATTTTCTATAATTAACTATTATGCTAAGAATCCGTCAAACTGTATGACAGTTTGTTGACGGAGGACTGCTCTCATCTATTATAAAACTAATACAGATAATACTAATATACTTATACTAATATTAATAATAGATTAGTACTAATATTAAGAAAAACACAATATTATAATACTTATTATGTTTACATGTGGAATCCGCCGGCGTTTGCTGTAATGAACCTACAGATTCCTCATATAAACCTCTTTAAGCTTCCTTTTGATTCCTTTTTTAGATGTACTACCTGCAGAGGACCGGGACACATATGTGGAAACATTTGCGTCCCTAAACTCTGCAGGTAATGCATTTATAAAACTGGGCACAAGATATCTTGTTGTCCAGCCTCCAAAATAGTTATTCCTACGAGGCACCACTAATTTTCTTTCAAATTTTCTTCTTGTCGTAACTCTGCTTTGTGTACATTCTTTGTATGTTTTAACCATTGATCTATTAACTAAGAGATCTGAAGCTAAAAATTAACTTGAGGTACAGTTATTGTATTCACCTAACCTAAATGACTCCTGTCTAGGTGTAAATGAAACACCGAATCGCACTTGCTTTTTATTATTTCTAAGCATGTCACTAAATTGATTGTCAAATGGACTTATTTGTTAAATTTCAATAAATTTAATCCTACCAAATTAAATAGGTAGGTATGTCTCATAAACCGTCATTACTTTATGGATTGTTTAGATATTGTTTTTGCATGTTTTATGTCAATTGACAATATTGAATTTAGTCGCATCATAATTTTCCAAAAACATACATTACGAGGCTGATAAATTTTTATTATTTTGGTGTTCTTCTTCCAAGAATTTATAAATTTTTGATCTTAAGTTATTTTTGATAAATTTTCCGTAGTTTTATTATAATGTCCTGTGCTGTGAAAGAATGTAATTCCTATAGGGGCCGAAAAGAAAATTTTAAAGGAACATTATCATTTCATCGGTGAGTTTTGATAGTTTTGTAGGTAAATATAATCTAAAATTATGTAACGTTATTTGTAGTTTTTGGAAATCATCCTCGTGTTCAATTCTACACCGATTTTTGCCTATTTTTTAAATATTTTCTGTTGACTAATAAAGGTTATGTTTTTTAGCATAGCGATGTACTAAAATTGCATATCGATTACGTGCGATAAAATTTTTAACCCCCGACGCAAAAACGACGGGGTGTTATAAGTTTGATGTGTCTGTGTGTGTGTGGTGTGTGTGTGTATGTGTGTGTGTCTGTCTGTCTGTCTGTCTGTTCCTCTGTAGCGCTAAAACGGGTGAACCGATTTGAACGCGGTTTTTTTTGTTTGAAAGGTGAATTAGTCGAAAGTGTTGTCAGCTATTTTGATGAAAATCGATGCAAGATGGCCGGCCGCCGCTACAAAATGGTAGATTATTTATTTTTCACAAATCCGTTAATATGGGTATCAAATGAAAGGGCTTGACTAGTAGAATAACACCATGCAAATCCAAGATGGCCGCGATCAAAAAATGGTGTCGGGGTTTTTTTTTTTAATTTTTTGGACATTAGATTCCGTAGCCACTACACACAATGAATACCTACTTACGTGTATTTCCGCGTGCTAGATTGTTGTATCAAGATCGCTTAATTTTTATTTGTTACAGATTTTCAAAGAACCCAAAAATAAGAAATGAATGGGCACAAAGAATAAGACCGCAATATTGGACATCGCAGAAACACAGTCATATTTGTTCAAAACACTTCACACTTAATTGATTTGTGCCCAAAAACAATTTAAAATGGAGGCGCTTAAAAGCAAACGCTATTATTTTTGCCGCATTACACATATAGACACATTGGTAATTATAATAATATCAGATATTTGTAATAATACCATAATTTCATGCTAGTGTTGTGTGAAGGTGCAAAATACATGCAAATACTAGGGTTGGACTTAATAGTCTTTGGCACGAATTCAGAGATAAAATAGTCATTAGTGATAGATGTTTGGTCCACGAGTATAATGCTAACACTCTTATAATAAGGTAATTCATCGTTTTCAAGAAAACAACGAAAATCAATTCTAACCTCAACACTGGATGATTTACCCTCTCCCTCCCCCCATCCCATAACCCATATCAAGGCGGCACGTTTTAAAAGTTTTACCCTAAAAGCTGTTATTAGTGTATGAAAAACGCTGAAGCGAAACGTGAAAAATTTTCTACCAGGTCTGATTTTTTTAATTTAAGGCAAGAGAACCGTTACCAATGGATGTCTGTAATGCAGAAGAAAATTCCGCCAATGAAGTTTCCATTCGCACATTAACGGAGTGACGTATAAACATTAATGTTCAAAGAAATTTAGTAAGTGTATAATATTCGTTCGTTCGTTCGTTCGTTTCAACCAATGGACGTCCACTGCTGGACATAGGTCTCTAGCAAGGATCGCCACAGCACACGATCTTGTGCCGCCTGATTCCAGCGGCTACCAGCGACTCGCTTGAGATCGTCTGTCCATCGAGTGGGGGGTCTACCTACGCTTCGTTTGCTGGTGCGAGGTCGCCATTCAAGCACCTTGGGACCCCAACGTCCATCGGTTCTTCGTGAAATGTGCAACGTGTGCAATGTGCAAATTGCACGAAGTATAATATTACTACCTATTAATATAAATAGGTTTAATATTTTGTATTTCGAGACAAAACAATTCACTATTGTAATCTACATAGTATTTTACATAGTATTTTAGAAAACCTTCCTGAAAGCAGGAAGGTTTTAGTATATGTATAACACACCTAGTTACCATTCTTATGTGCGAAGTTACACGCATAAATGTACCCACATGTCACTAATATTTTTGACTGGTGCACCGCGGTTCCTCTGATTGCTGGACCGAAGTCGGTTTAATTTTTCTTAAAAATAGCTTGTATGATCGTATTTTCGAAACACCGTTTATAAAGTTTAATCGACTCCAAAAAGACTCGATTTTATTTCAGTTCTAGAAGGCACAACAAAGGTTCTAGAAGGATATGTATATTTTGTGTTTTATATATATATATATATATATATATATGTATATATATATATATGTATATATATATATATATGTATATATATATATATATATATATATATGTATATATATATATATATGTATATATATATATGTAGATTATGATAGTGAAAAAATCATCAAAATCGGTTCATTAGTTGCGGAGATAATCGCGAACATACTTATATACATACATATATACATACATACAACCTCCTTTTTTGAAGTCGGTTAAAAATATACTATAATATGAAACATATTATTCTTGTATTTCCTAACAAGATGATGCCCGAGACTTCATTCACGTGAGCTTAGGTTTTTATTTTATTGATCTTGTGGGAACGCTTTGATACTGCAAGACAAAAGTAGCCTTAGATATCGGTTCCCGGGATGCAAGCTGTCTGTGTACAAAATTTCGTCCAAATCGGATGGGCCCTGAAAAGGTAAAAGACAGAAAGACACACTTTCGCATAATGTAATATTAGAGTATGGTGCACATATTTAAACACGCATATTGTGTCCCTATAGATCCTCACAGTCAAAATATCGATAGTTACATCACTAGCACGTCACGTGTCATCGTCACGTGTCATTAAAAAACTTGTGACCACTGACAGATGTAAACTTGACATCTATTTAGAGTATATATTACAATATCTTAGGTTTTAACGTACGCTTGTTCTGTCAATAAAATTGATTTAAATCTATTATGGACAGGTAATATTTTACATATTTTAAATAATTTATCATAATCTTCTTTGCAATTATTTTTTACATCTGAGTTTACTAAAAATTTTAAAAACCGAACCTGAATTGTTTTAATTTTATTTAAATTTGTCTGAAAAGTTCGCCCATATGTGCTAAGACCGTAAGTTATAATGGATTCAACTAGTGCGTAATATAAAGTATATAATGTGCCTATATTAACAATGCCCTGTAGATGGTAGAATTGGCTCAGTACTGATCTCAGTTTGGCACATACATCATTTATATGATGCTTCCATGTCATGTTTGTATCTACAGTTAAGCCCAAGTACCTATATCTATCTACAATTTGTATATTTGAACAGCGACAATTAGCAAGGTTACTGTGCAAGCACAAATAATCATGGCCAACAATACTTAAATTCTGATTAATATTACGATTATATGGTGAATGTACGTTTATTATTATTTAATTAACGTTTACGTTTATTATTATGCCATTGTCATGAGACCACTTTATTATATTTATAAGATCTTGCTGTATTTGTGTCTCTATCCACTTAATATCCTTATCCGCGTAAAGTAAACAGGTGTCATCCGCATACATATATATATGGCATGTTTTAACTACGTTAGATATCGAATTCACATGCATCACATAGCCCAAGGGACCAAAGACCGATCCAGTCGGTACACCGGACAGCACATCAGCAGCCTCACCCGCTATGCCGTCAACAACTGTCTTAATTTTCCTATTTGTAAGATATGCCTGCAACCATTTATTCAAGGGTCCTCTGATACCACATTCATCCATCGCCTGTATTAATTGATCGAAATCCAGAGTATCAAATGCTTTTATCTACTCTCATATCTTAAAATCCCAAATATGAAATCAAAATGTGTCATATATTGGACTACTTTATTCACATACATCTATAATATTTAAAAAAAAAATTAAAAAAATTCATTATAACACTACTTTGTTAGGAAATTATTGCAAAGTAATGTTATAAAATAATTTTTTCTACATTATAGTACAGGCGAACTGGGTTCTGGTATTTTTGAGCCATGGCGGGAAATTCGTGCGACCTCCTTACAGTAGATGTGTGTAACTGTACAAACGCGTTAAACATTGTGAATTGTATTAAATTGCAGAAGAGTAACTACTAAAAATTAAGTTTACTTAAAATTAAGTAACTACTAAAAATAACTACTAAAAATTAATAACTATTAAAAATTAAATTTTTGATAAGCTTGAGCTATTTTCCGATCCACTAATTTCTATAGGACATTAGGACTCCTCTACTACTATTAATTTCTCTATGGTAACCCAGGCTGTATGGTCAACGATCTTGGCCTGTCCCGAAAGGGACAAACCGAAAAAGAAGAAGAATCTCTATGGTAACAACTGAATTTTGGCGCCATACGCTAGTTATAATATTTAAATTTTTTATTTGTTACTCAAAACTTTACAAGACATGGTTTTTATTGTGCGGAAAAATGTCTAGCAGTGATACTGAAGAGAATTTAACTCCACCTGACCACCGACCAACAATCTTTTGCCAGCAAAATCAAAGAAAACTCACGACAAATATTACCAAGATTTTATGGTTTGGATTTTAAGATATGAGTTTAGATAAAGTAGTGTATGAAACTCTACATAATTAGTTATTAAAACACTCGTGTAATACTATTAAAAAACTCGCCTGCGGCTCGTTTTTTAAACTAACACTCGTGTTTTAATAACCTCTATTATGCAACCGTTTCATAAACTACTATTTTAAAATCAATGAAGACCACTACAACTTGCTTTTTCTCATTAAGACTGCTGTTGACGTCATCCGTGAACTGTGTTAAGGCAGTAGTTGTATTACGTCCCCGCCGGAACCCGTGCTGTGCCGGTGATAAGATATTATATTTTTCCAAGAAATTAGATACCTGCGTGACAACTGTTTTTTCCATTATTTTATTAATAACTGATAGTATTGCAATAGGTCGATAATTTGTGTAGTCATAGTGACTACCTTGTTTATATATTGGCCGAATTATAGATAGTTTTAAAAAATTTGGGTAAACTCCCTTGTGTACACACATATTAATGAACCTAGCTAATAAAGGCGATAATTTGTTTTTTACATACTTAATATCTAAAAGTCTTATTCTATCTGCCCCAGGGGCTTTCGTGTCACTCAATGCATTAGTAATCTTTTCTACCTCATATGAGGTTGTATTTTTATACCTTATCGATACATTACTAGGTGTTACATATGTTGATCTGTCCAAAAATTTTATAGTACATTGGTGTTTGATATTTTGGATTTCTTCCGTAAAAGTTTTAGAAAAAAGGTTACAAACATTTTTTATACTGTCATTTTGACCCAAATATCTTAAGATAATTGAGTCCAGACTGCTCTTTTTCCTACCTAACCAGTTGTTAATACATTCTCACATTTTTCGAATATTATTAGTGCATTTAGTGATTTCACTTTTCCTATAGGCATTTTTTGCAGTATTTATAGATTTGTTTAGTTTATTTCGGTACCTCGTATAATCTAACCGGTAATTCATATTATTAGGACTTGATTTCCATTTTTTAAAAAGATCATCCCTGCATTTTATCATTTTAATGAGTTTTTTTGTAATCCATGGTTTTGAGGTCCTTTTTTTGTCATATAAATTTCGCTTTCGCTGCGATTTATCATAAATACTGTTAAAAATGTCCCTTAGCTTATCGTATATCTGTATCGGACAGTTAATATGTTCCAGTTCATCCCAGTTCACTACATCTAGCCCTTCTTTCACTAATCTGTTACACAATACATACAACTCACTCGTGGTCGGTGTTCTATTCGCACTTACGCATGATATTGTAGCTCCTATTATATAATGGTCAGATATCTTACATTTTAGAATAAACGCGCTCGCCGACTGCCGCTTAGTTCGAATCCAAACGTGGTCGATGCAAGACGACACGATCTTATCGCTCAGCACCTCCTCGCGCGTGACATCTCGTATAGCACATAACAACCCGCACTCATGCAGCATGTTTTCATACTGCATTACCGCACCGCTCCTACGTCCATCCAATAGGTTAATGTTTATGTCACCTATTACCACGATATCGCAGCACTTAGGAATCTTTTTAATAATATCTTTTAACTCTTGCATAAATAAAAATCTGTTCGTTTTAGGGGGCCTATATACAGCTATTAAATGAATCTCGGATGACACAGCATGATCTTTCGTACTTATTATTCCGTGGATAACTTCCATTGAATTTCTCTGTAGGTATTTAGCACTAAACGTAATACTTGTTTTTGCATATATTATTAATCCACCGCCTCGGCGATTTTCTCTGGTCATACTGAACATTTCATATCCATTTATTTTATATAGTAGTAATTCTTCCTGTTTTATGTTGATCTCTGATAATATTATGATGTCCAAATGATTATAACAGCTGTTAATCAGAACTAAGAATTCATCAAAGTTTTTACGCATAGATCGAATATTTAAATGAATGATCTGTAAACCTCGGTTTGTATTAGCCATGTTTTGAGTCCACTCCAGTGCATCCTCATATATGTAGCACTGTATGTTGTTTTGTAGGGCTTCTTGATCCATTGAACTATATTATAACTGGGTAATCATGTATTTGTATTGTTTACCTAAGGGGTGCAATTACTTGTCAGATTTTAATTTTGTTAAAAATTCCTCAGACCGAACTGTGAGTATTTTTCTTTCGGTGTCTCCTTTCCTTATTAATATTTTGCCATCCTGTACCCATATATATTTATATATACCGTGTAACGGTGGCAAATGCGGGTACGGCGGTGTGCGGCGCCCCCCCCGCACACCGCTACGACCGTCCGCCGGCACGCACGATAGTACACTCAATGAAGACCAAAAACTGCCCATTAGGGGAAATCTCCAAAACACAGAGGAGGGTGTAACGGTGGCACCGTGCGCGGCGCCCCCCCCGCACACCGCTACGACCGTCCGCCGGCACGCACGATAGTACACTCAATGAAGACCAAAAACTGCCCATTAGGGGAAATCTCCAAAACACAGAGGAGGGTGTAACGGTGGCAAATGCGGGTACCGCGCACCGCCGTGCGCGGCGCCCCCCCCGCACACCGCTACGACCGTCCGCCGGCACGCACGATAGTACACTCAATGAAGACCAAAAACTGCCCATTAGGGGAAATCTCCAAAACACAGAGGAGGGTGTAACGGTGGCACCGTGCGCGGCGCCCCCCCCGCACACCGCTACGACCGTCCGCCGGCACGCACGATAGTACACTCAATGAAGACCAAAAACTGCCCATTAGGGGAAATCTCCAAAACACAGAGGAGGGTGTAACGGTGGCACCGTGCGCGGCGCCCCCCCCGCACACCGCTACGACCGTCCGCCGGCACGCACGATAGTACACTCAATGAAGACCAAAAACTGCCCATTAGGGGAAATCTCCAAAACACAGAGGAGGGTGTAACGGTGGCACCGTGCGCGGCGCCCCCCCCGCACACCGCTACGACCGTCCGCCGGCACGCACGATAGTACACTCAATGAAGACCAAAAACTGCCCATTAGGGGAAATCTCCAAAACACAGAGGAGGGTGTAACGGTGGCAAATGCGGGTACCGCGCACCGCCGTGCGCGGCGCCCCCCCCGCACACCGCTACGACCGTCCGCCGGCACGCACGATAGTACACTCAATGAAGACCAAAAACTGCCCATTAGGGGAAATCTCCAAAACACAGAGGAGGGTGTAACGGTGGCACCGTGCGCGGCGCCCCCCCCGCACACCGCTACGACCGTCCGCCGGCACGCACGATAGTACACTCAATGAAGACCAAAAACTGCCCATTAGGGGAAATCTCCAAAACACAGAGGAGGGTGTAACGGTGGCAAATGCGGGTACCGCGCACCGCCGTGCGCGGCGCCCCCCCCGCACACCGCTACGACCGTCCGCCGGCACGCACGATAGTACACTCAATGAAGACCAAAAACTGCCCATTAGGGGAAATCTCCAAAACACAGAGGAGGGTGTAACGGTGGCACCGTGCGCGGCGCCCCCCCCGCACACCGCTACGACCGTCCGCCGGCACGCACGATAGTACACTCAATGAAGACCAAAAACTGCCCATTAGGGGAAATCTCCAAAACACAGAGGAGGGTGTAACGGTGGCACCGTGCGCGGCGCCCCCCCCGCACACCGCTACGACCGTCCGCCGGCACGCACGATAGTACACTCAATGAAGACCAAAAACTGCCCATTAGGGGAAATCTCCAAAACACAGAGGAGGGTGTAACGGTGGCACCGTGCGCGGCGCCCCCCCCGCACACCGCTACGACCGTCCGCCGGCACGCACGATAGTACACTCAATGAAGACCAAAAACTGCCCATTAGGGGAAATCTCCAAAACACAGAGGAGGGTGTAACGGTGGCACCGTGCGCGGCGCCCCCCCCGCACACCGCTACGACCGTCCGCCGGCACGCACGATAGTACACTCAATGAAGACCAAAAACTGCCCATTAGGGGAAATCTCCAAAACACAGAGGAGGGTGTAACGGTGGCACCGTGCGCGGCGCCCCCCCCGCACACCGCTACGACCGAGGCGCGTGATCGCCGCAGGCGCCACCCCTCCGCGCGCCGCACCGCTCCGGCGCCCAGCAACGGCCGCGCGCAGCGCCCCTCCGCGCACCGCACCGGCCCGGCGTCGCCCCGCACGAGTCACGCACGCAACGCGTGCGCCGCCCCCCTCCGCACACCGCACCGCTCCGACGCCTGAGAAGGCCCGACAGCCGCGCGCCGCGCGGCCCGCGCTCCCCGCGCGCCACACACCGCCCAGCCACGCCCAGCTTCGAGAGCCTTCAGCCGCCCGGCCTATATAAGACCGCCGCCAGCGCCCTTCGACAGTTCTCTGGTTGCACCCATCGCGCTGGCGGTCGGCTTGGGATTCTCCGGGAAGACGGTCACCGTGTTGCGTGGAACCTTAGGACTCCAGGAGGTCTTGTCCGCGCCCCTGCCCGGCAAGACGCTCCGGTCGCCGCAACTCCGCGTCCCGCGTCCGTCGTCGAAGACATAACTCGTACGTGAGCCGCCGTACTGGCTCAAGTCGCGTGATCCTCCGCGATCCGTGTCGGTGATAAAATCGTGTGTCGACTCCGTCTGGTTCCCCTGGGAACCCCCCCCGAACGTAATATAAGAAACTAGGATAAGCGAAACCTTGTGGAACTCGGAATAAATAGTTCTTTTGTGTTGATTCCTGTTTCAATGAAAAGTGCTCCCTACCCTCCTGCGGGGTGAGGTTCGACCCCTCATCCCTAGTGTGCGCGGCGGGACCTCTAGCCAGTCCTGCCACGTTACAACCGTTCAACTCTTTTTTTGTCGTCCATAGTAGTTGCCTCGTAGACTTCGGGAGTACTTCATTGATATATATTGGTTTTCGGTTTCCGTTGTTATATACGTCGTTATTAGTGATCCGGTTTTTTCTTTTTGCAATCCACTGATTGCGTGCAGCCTTTGTTTTCAAAGTTATAATAACGGGAATCGGCTGCGTACTGTTTTGTTTACTATGTACCCTCTGTACTGCTTCAACACTATCGGGGTCTAAATCAAGTTTTTTAGCAATACTTAGCACCGTGTTTTCAATTTTTTCACCTTCTTGAGTCTCTAAGCCCGCCATCTCCACTTTATTTTCATATTCCTTACTTTCGAGCATCACGATTCGCTCCTCCAATGCTTTCACATATTTTTCTAAGTAAATATTTTTTTGTTCTATTGCTGTTAATTTCTTTTCTGTTTTTTCCTGTTTTTGAGTGAGCTCCTGGTATTTTTCCGCATAAAAATCCACAGATTCCACCAAGTCATCCAGCGTTTTTTGCATGCCATAGATGATTTCAATTTTTTTGTTTATTTCTATCAGCGCTGTTTCTGCTCGCAGGCTATTAGCATCAGCATTCACTATTGAGGATTCACGGCTGCTTGCTACCGGCGTTTGCGCGCAATCCTCACAGCGACCGTTATCGAGGAACAATTTTTTAGCACATTTTTTATGGCAGTATGCTCCACAAGTCCCTTTACACCTCACTACATCGTCTTTATTTTTAGATACAAACAGTTTGCACTTTTTGCAATTCACCATTTTGACCACGATCACCTACTCAACTATCTAATAATTTAACTATTAAGAAGTATAACGCGTCCGTGCACTGAGAGCGCGATGCACTGACTAACTGATCTAAATTGGGCTAGCGCTCTCCCTCCCTAACAATGAACATATTGAAGTAATAAACCCTTTATCCCTCTATACTGTATTTTTAAAGGTATTGAATGAGCAATTCATGGTGAATTGACGTCGATCTTTAAAAAAATATATAAGTACATTCACAAACAGAATAATAGATTGGATTTGCTATGACACTAACGTTTGTGGATCGACAGTGCTGCCCACCACGGCGACATGCAAATGTGATCGAACGGTGACACCCTGTGTACATAAAACAAAAGACCTGTTATTCATAAAATACATCCTGTGTACAATAAATAATATAGAGACCTGTCATTTATATTCATCGATAAAAGAGTTTTTATATGTGTGATATCTAGTAATAGTAGCAGTGATAGTTCGATAGTATTTGACATTCATAAATTAATTATTTATTGGTAGTTAACTACCGCACTCAGAGTCGTCAATGATTACTTAAAGAACTCCTTAGTATAGATTTAAAAAATACACTCTCTGAGATTTTTCTAAATCTATAGTACTACCTATTGAAAATATATTGTCAAATTGGCTCATTAAATTTTATTGAAGATTTGAAAATTTTTAAAACAAAAAAAAAAAAGTAACAATAAAGCGTTAACTGACACAGTTGACCCTTCATTACTATGCTAAATGACTGACAGACAAAATATGACGTCTGATTTAGAGATTAAATGATAATTATTTAATGACTCATTAAGACTAATGAATATCTGAGTACCGCAGTTAGCCTCTTAACAAACATTTGCTCAATTTTTCACATACAGTGAGATATTATATCAGTTAGATCAAAGTTTTCATAGAACTTAAACTCATTGAAACATCATATATGTATAACAATGTAAATAAAATACTTCCTTGATGATAAGAAACTTTGGTAATGATTTGCTCTTATAGATAACTAGCTGACCCCCACGACTTCGTTCGCGTGTTTATAGGTTTTATATAGGATCGGAACGGATCCCATAATTCTTTTATAAACTTAAACTAAATGTAGCCTAAGTTACTCCTTATAACAACACCTATCTGCCATTGAAAGTTCCGTTAAAATCGATCCAGCCGTTTCTGAGATTAGTTGAAACAAATAGACAGACCGACAAACATAAATTTAAACGCACGCCAGTTTAAAATAAGCCGTACGTACAAGATCCGGGTCCCATGTTATTTGAACCCAATAAATGTCTGTCATTTCTGAACTAACAAACCTATGACCTTGAAATATTTACGGGACAATATATAAAGCACTACCTTTCTAACAAAAAAAGAATGAGTGAAATCGAACAACGCGTTAATGAATTACAGCTAAATACACGTTTTAACTTTCATCCCCTCTCCCAAGGGAACCGTGCTGAATTTCGGGATAAAAAGTATCCTATAACCTACCTCGGAGTATAAACTCAAATCGTACCAAGTTTCATTCGAATCCATTTAGTAGTTTCGGCGTGATGCGCGGCCAAGATACAGACAGACAGACAGACAGACAGACAGACAGACAGACAGACAGACAGACAGACAGACAGACAGACAAAAATGAAAAAAATTGCAGTTTTGGCTTCAGTATCGATTATAGAGTGCCCTCCGATAAAAATTTTCAAAATATCTTCAATGTACAGAATTGGATCTGTTACAGTTTTATTATATTATAGATAGTTCTATAATACTTAGTCGAAATGATACTGCGAGATGGTGATAATAGAAAACTCTTCTCAGACCAGGGCGTGTTTGGAACCCTCGTAGTTTTAGTTCTAAGTCGTCGTAAAGTTATCACCATCAACTCAATCGTATAATGCTATAATATGTAGTAGGTACTTGTAAATTTTTTGACGTTTAAAAAGCGTAGTTTGCCAATTTCGAATATACAATTTTGACTTTGAATTTACATTTTTGAAGGCAAATTAAATGTTTTCTGCACAAAGAATCAACCTGGCTTTATTACGGCTGAAGTAGTAGATCCCTGTGAAAGATTGACGGACAGACAATAGAGGCTTAGGAACAGGATCCCAAACTTGGCACATTTTAGATAGTTATAGAACTCTAACTAAACGAACTCTATTTTAGGAAAAATTAAACCGACCGAAATCGAGGTAACTTAACATATAGTTAAGTATATTGATATACCTACCATAAAATTTGAAGAGTTACCTCGATTTCTTCAGGATCCCAACATCAGATCCTGACCTGATGACCATGGGATCACCTGGAAAGTACTTATACCACTTATAATCAAAGAACATACATTAAAAAAATCCAATGAATTAAGAACCCACTCCTTTTTTGGAATCGGTTAAAAATCGGCAAAATCGATATCGACATCCGTTCCATCGATAACGTTTTTTTTGCAAGCTTAATAAATATCGCTCGTGATAAACGTTGCATCCAGATTTCTTATCTTATTTGGCATTTGATAACAGTAGGCATTACTTTTTTACTGATTATTCAAATTAACGAGTCCTATGTACAGTAAAGAATAAATAGTTTCAAGTCGTTTCGTACGTTACAGATCTGTCAAGGACATAATACAGGATGTAAGGGGACCGCTATCGAAAACTTAGCGCTATTATCATATTACCTAAACAAAATCCAATATCAATAACCATTTGTCTTATAGGTACTTGTAGTATTAGTGATTCAGTATTTAATAATTCAAACCGTCAATGTACATCGTGCAAACCACAGCGACAACTTTAGGTAGGTATTTACCCAACGTTCGTGGAACCCGTCAGCTGATTGCTTTACATTGCAAACTTTACAAAATACAGGAAATGTTTTAATTTTTTTTTCGCGTTTTTTTTTGTGGTATGTAGCCTTGTCAGTAATCATTATTACTATTACCTGTCTTCGGTTGCGATAGCGGCCCCTTACACCTTTTATTTTCATAAGGTAAAATTTTGTTTAATGTTAAGTTTAATGGACTTTACTTTTTTTTAGGCTACCTAATTTCTGGTCTTTTAAACTCATATTGAACTATAAAAATTAATAATGCACAATCATAGGTACAAAGTTTTTTGTATTTCAGAGTCAGAGCTTAGGTCCATTCGTTGAAAAATTCAGCAAATGTGTCATAATATTATACAAACATACAGAACTACCGACTACATTGTTCGTATAGTACACAATATAGGTAAGTACTATTCAATTTAATTTATATTTTCTATACTGTATAATGTATGACATAGATATATTTTTTATCAGGGCTTACATTTTCCGTAGTAGTTTTAGTTTTTTTTTTAATATAAATAAACACTACAGTAGAGTACAAATTGGTGTTTTGCCACTAAAATTCAAGACGTTTCTAAACGTGTCACCGCCTCGGATCAAGTATAAACGCGTTCTGTTTGCATAACTTTATCTGCCGTGCATGCGATATAAAACTGAGTGTTTGCATATTTTGAGCCATTATTTTATTATTTTCCCATGTTATCTAATTATTATTGATGCCTCGTAAGCCTTTAAAGCTTGAGAGATACGAGATTTTCTTTTTAAGGTTCCTTTTGAAGTTAAACTTTTTTAGGTGCGTTATGAAAAAATGATGAGAGCATGATGAGAGTGAATTTTCAGTGACAGGGTGATGTTGAAGTTGCTCGCTAACCTCTCCGCTGTCAGACGCTGCGCAAACAAACATGGCCTAGCACTTGACTACAATCGCTATTAATGGTAAGTGAAAATACAGCCTTAAATGGAGCGCGCTTGCCTAGAAGATGCTTATTGACTCTGGATTTATAGGTAGCTACAGTTAAATGAAAAAACGGAAGCCGGAAGGGAAGTGATATCTCGTTGAATAGGTATTATAAATTCATTGTGAGGCTGCTTGGTATGAATTTTTTTGATAAAAAAACTACCGTCAATGAAATGATTAAGCCCGATTCGCACATATCAGTGACGCATCAGTTCCGGCACAGTGAAAAATATTTTTTCATACATTCTCTATGAACGCTTTCATACCTGTCCGTATCAGTGATGACGCAGTGTTTCAGTGTCATGACATATTTTTCACTGTGTCGGAACTGCGCCGGCCTCGGCACTGATGCTTCACTGATATGTGCGAATGGGCCTTTAACCGTCAGTTTTAGCAAAAACGATTACGGAACCCTACCTTTCGGAGCACGCGCTTGGCCGCGTTTTGTTTATTAAAAAAAAAACTCAACAACGATTACGTCAATAGAGTACAAAAAACAGAGCAATACAATACATTATTTACAATGTACATAATATACGCCAGTTGGCGGCTAATCGTTTCATGGCATGTGCCTCAGTAAATAGCAACTGTTTGAACTCATCATGACTTACTCGTCATTGTCGTCATCAACCGATAGACGTTCCTTGTAGAGACTTCCACATGCCGCGGTCTTGTGCCGCTTGTGTCCAGCTACTCCCTGCGACTCGTCTGATGTCGTCGGTTCACATAGCGGGGAGTCTGCCAACACTGCGATTGAATGCGAGACGAATAAGGTTCCAACGTTGGCGTCGTCTTCCAAGACGTGTCTGTCGCAATATGACGTCATAACAAATCCATCATGGCGGACATGAAATACACGTATTTGTACGTCATGAAATAATTAAGATATTTAGTGGCGTTTTTAAGAGTAGCTTCAATTTTAGCTACTAGATCAGATAAGAAAGCAGTTATTTGTCAATTGTCGTAAAATTAAAAACCTTTACTGCCTGTTTCACCACCTTCTGATATGTATTAGATAGCTATCTACAACTTTTGTCTTTGTCACTTGACATAAAGTAAGAAAGTGACAAAACTTACGTTTAGGCTATCCAACACTTATCAGAAGGTGGTGAAACAGGCCGCTACTTTACTATAATATCAGTGTTATAAAAGCGAAAGCGCCTCTGACCTTTTCACTGCCTGACCTCTGAACTTACAGCTACTACTCTGAGATAGCTTACATTCCGGAGAAAGAATAGGCTACCGTCTTTTGATCACGGAAATATAGAATCGTATTAAATAACCAATTCCACGAGGAATTGCACGATTCGTCATCTAAAATATATTTATTTTCAAATTCCGACCAATCGTACTTCAAAATAAATGCTAAATATTACACAATAAATAGCCCAAACGTCACAGAGTGCTAATTGATCCTGTTTTGTGATCTCGATGCGAGTCACGAGTGGTCAAAGCAAATAACGCGTAGATGCGCTGCGCTCTAATTGAATTGAACACCAATCTATTTTTAAACCAAAACCGACAAAACGATTTTATTTTTATCGTAGAATTGAAAAGACTAAGCCAAGCCAAGCTAGGAACCTCATTCAAAATCTACTGAATAGTTTGGCCAATTACATGCGTATGGCAAAACGTGTAACCGCAAACTTTGGAACCAATTTTCATCCATTGTGTGCTCTCAGTTCGAAGAATTGATAGACGGCGGGGCCCTAAGGTGTTGGAATGGCGATTGGCGACCTCGTACCGGAAAGCACAGCATTGGCAAACCCCTTACTTTAAGGACATCGTCACAGGCTGCCGCAGGCCGCTGGATACAAGCGGCACAAGATCGAGATGTGTGAAAGTCTCTACAAGAGACCCACTATGTCCAGCAGGGGATGTCTATCGGTTGATGACGACGATGTGTTCTCTGAAAGCTATTTAAGGAGTTACAGCAGGCGGGCAGTCCCGAAGTGGATGCAAGTGATGAAGTCCTTTTCTTTGTAGTTTGTAAGAACAGCAGGAATGGTGACATAGTATAATAGTATTATTAGTACCCTCCGAAGTTAGAAGGTCGAAGGCGGTGGGTTTACGCTGAGAACTCACGGAGCGGTTCGCACCCGCGCCCCGCGCACCCGCGCCCCGCGCACCCGCGCCCCGCGCACCCGCGCCCCGCGCACCCGCGCCCCGCGCACCCGCGCCCCGCGCACCCGCGCCCCGCGCACCCGCGCCCCGCGCACCCGCGCACGCCGCGCCCGCCGCGGTTGCGGGCAACCGCGGCGGGCGCCGCAACACTCGAAATTCATACAAATGTCGAGTGCAAAACTCACGACGCGATTTACTCCCGCAGAGTTGGCGGTTGCTCGCGGCTCCCGCAGAACCGGCGGGCAGCGGGCGCCCGCGAGCTTTGCGGGCGTCGCCCGCAAGCTCTGCGGTTTTTCGGCGGGCGCTTTGTTTTTGAACACAGACCAGTAAACTTCTATAGACGCCGCACTATAGGGCACCCGCACTCACCACTTTGTGGTGAGTGCGGAGCGAACCGCTCCGTGAGTTCTCAGCGTTAGAGTTCACGGCGTAACTTGAGATGTGCTGATGAGGGGCAGAGTCGGCGGCGCACGTAACACGCGGATAAACATATTTATGGATCTGGCACTGGCAGTTCTGATGGTCACGCGTCGGTTTCCTCGTTTTTTTTACGCCCACCCGACTTCAAAATTCGTGCACACAAAAATTATTTTTATGCTTTGCAGTAGCGTTTGAAACTACAGTCAGTTTTTGATTATTTCATTTTAAATAGTTCGATGCATTTTAAGCTTTTTAGTGCAAGTCATTTCACAAACGATAGTCGTTCGTCTGCGCAGGTTTTAAAGATTAAACAAAAGTCACAGGAATCAGGCCAGAAATCTCAGATAAATCTCAGATTTTAAAAAATTTGCACCGAATCGAGAACCTTCTCAATTTTATCCCCTCCGCCTAGATCGCGTAGTGTACACGTCAAATCTGCCAACGTACGCTCAATTGACGTGACACATTCTCAGCGCAAATAAAACCAACGGTTTTATTACACCCGCGTACCGAATTCCAATCCCGTCTCATAAAGATAACGCTGTGCCGTTTCCTCGAATTGTTTTCCATACGATTACAGAACCTACTGTCTCACTTGTAGGGCAGGCGGAGACACGGTGGCTGCGGGACGCGGCTGCAACTGAGCGAGAAGATGTCGCATAAATGCCTCTTCGTCTAGTGGCTAGCTTATTTTGCCCAGGAGATCCCAGGTCCATCGGAGCATAGAGTGGATGGACTGTTATTTTCTTGTTCAAAGTCATGCCTGATTCATGCCGATACCTAAATAGTAGCCCGAAGTTGGGAACTTGACGGTGCTACCACTATGCCACTATACCACTATGCCTCGGAGATTACGTAAAGCCGTCGGTCCTGCGCCTGATCTCTCGCGGATCGTATAGAATTGCCGTTCCATTGAACTATGAGAAGGGATCTATGATTGTGAACACATTTGTTCACTTCCTGCGTAGTCTGATAGTCTCTGTTGAGACTAACCGCCTTAGCCGATATTTGGTCACCGAGATTCGTTTTACAAGTAAATAGCTGCCTTAGCCGAGATTTGGTCACGAGATTCTTTTTACAAGTAAATAGCCGCATTAGCCGAGATTTGGTTACGAGATTCTTTTTACAAGTAGTCGCCTTAGTCGAGATTTGGTTACGAGATTATTTTTACAAGTAAATAGCAGCCTTAGCCGAGATTTGGTTACGACATTCTTTTTACAAGTAAATAGCTGCATTAGCCGAGATTTGGTTACGACATTCTTTTTACAAGTAAATAGCAGCCTTAGCCGAGATTTAGTCACGAGATTATTTTTACAAGTAAATAGGACTATACACTGCTGCGCCATGTTGAGTGTACCAATGCCCTTACAATATGGTTTATAAATTATAGTCATAAAAAGCGCAAACAGTACTATCGTTTACAGATTTTCATTAAAGATAAACTAGAGACGTAGCGTCTGCGATAAGTAAAAACGTTTCCCATTTGAAGAGGAAAAATATTTTACAGACAATCATGATGAATCTTAATAACACGTTTTGTTGTTAATTTTCAATCTTAATTAAACTTTTTTATTGCAAGTAAGTTTGCCTGGGGAATGATGTATCTGTCAGACATTTGTCATATCTACATGAGGCAATTATTGATTTTTATTTTTGATTTTATTATCCTTTTTGTGGAAACTATTTTACCTATGGTAACATTAAGAAACGTCAGAATTTCACGGAATTAAAAATCAGAGTATATAATGTATTTAAAATTTGAATTCAACTACCTACGGGTAAATCAAAGCAACTCCTTATTTCAAAACCGGTTAAAAATAATCGAACACGGCAACAGTGAAATATTCCGCCTCGCCAGCATGTCTGTCGTATTGTTTAATCTATGATAAGGGGCTGAATGTGATAGCGTTTCTGGGTGGTTATGAAAAATAACCACGGATTTTACCTACTGTGCATTCTAAACTAACCTATCAGTATATATTGTTACCTCCGATAATCCATACTAATCATACTAATATTATAAAGGCGAAAGTTTGTGTTTGTGTGTGTGTGTGTGTGTGTGTGTGTGTGTGTGCGTGTGCGTGTGCGTGTGCGTGTGCGTGTGCGTGTGCGTGTGCGTGTGTGTGTGTGTGTGTGTGTGTGTGTTTGTTACTCTTTAACGCCGCAACTACTGAACCGATTTGGCTGAAATTTCGAATGGAGATAGATTATGGCTTGATTTACCACATAGGCTAGGCTATTTATATCCTTGAAAAATCTAGTTCCCACGGGATTTTGAAAAAAAAAACCGAAATCTATAGTGTTCACAGTTCGAAAGAGCGCAAAATGGCACTTTCACGGTTATTTTTGCGCACTAAAACAAATAACTTACGTCGAAATCTCGGTGCGAGTATGATTTCGGACATTTGTGCACCACTATGCATCAATTTGGCACGCGCTTTCCTCGCACTTCGCCGTTCTATCCTTGATAATATTAGTAGATACGGGAGGTAGCGCTGCAGTTGAGCAAGTCATTTTATACCGACTGAAAATCATAACAATAATAGTTTTCCCCTAACACATAACTGATCCGAACATCAGCTGCTCCGATAGTGGTGGAATTAAAAGATGCAGGATGAAAAGTCATTGTATTGTTACAAAGAACCTTAGTACAAGGGAATAAGGTTCATAATCGCTTCCCATCGCTTGATCGTGATCTTTCGTTCTTGTTCTGATCGAATGTCGTAGAAAAGATGATGAATGAATGACTTTTTCATGCTGTCTTTTAGCTCCACCGCGGGTACGACGACTGACGCTCACTTTACTGATTTCTGAACATTAAACAAATGTTTGAAATAAAATTCATTCTATACCTATAAAATCACTAGAAAATAGCAGCGCTTCCTCCCGAGCTATATACTTCTATGAATGAATGCAACCTTCATTGCACTATAGACGGGGGTGGTCACTGATTGCATACCCTGGGTTCAAACCCTGTGCACGCCGCACAGGGTTTGAACCCAGGGTATGCAATCAGTAGTATTAAAATTTCTACCCTCCTTTTCTTATTGTTTTACCTAAGCATTGCTTTCCTTAAGGTATGCAGTGCTTTTCTGCTTTTATGAAGTGCACGCCACTGGGGGTGGTGTTATCGCATTCGCGTAGTTTCAAACTAAACGGAAAATTTTGATAATCTCAGTTTTCGTGGAAGAAATTATCCCCTATCAAAATCCTGATAAAAGACAAGAACAAGAACCGGTTGTAACTGGTTCGTGCTATCTGATTTTTATCTTATAGATAGGTTTATTACAAGTTATAGGGGCATGGCTGAATACCTACACAGTTGATTTATCTTTAAAGAAAGTGGCAGAAAAATGATAAAAACAACTTATCACACAAAATTTGCTTACTCCGATAAATAAATACCTATGTTAGATAAGTGCCGAAAAACAAAATTTATCATAAGTCAATATTTTAGTGAAAATTATTTATTAAGTAGATATAGTACATTCAATATTATCTGGCGTGTTTCCACTTGAGACCGTCATTAGTAGTAACAATAGGATTAAGTCGTGCCGGGTGAATTCTTTGTACCTAAACACTTGCAAAACGGTTCAAACGTTTTTGATACTTTCCCTATGTTATCTTCCTTTTAATAATATAATAAATAGAAATACCACTCAGTTGTTTTTAAAACTTCGAAGAGAATCTTCAATGGAAATATACGTTTTCGATATGTTTCGTCCTTGGGTGAAATCACCTTCCACTGTGCCATGTGAAAATAATAACGACGATAATCCGAATGTGTTCAACAAGCTTATAAGTCGTGATGCACAAATAATTCTCTTGAACGTTTGATTTATTACTTTACAATAAATGAACAATTTAATTTGTTATTGTATTTGTATATTAACATTTATTGTAATTTTTTAAAATTATTCTATGAATATTCAAAAGTATCAACACTGGTTGGTTTGCAACAAAATAGATAAAGCCGAAACGGCTCCTTTAAAAATGAATGGGTTCTATGAGTATTTGGTTTATTACCCCTATTGTTTATGTTCAGGTGGAAACGCGTCAGTTAATACTGAATGCACTATACAATATATCTAGGCGCACGAAGTGCGCCAGGCCAAGTTCCTTCGGCCTTGTCGCATGAGTGTGTTATTTACACGATCCATTTCGAGCTGTTTTGACCCCCCTCATAACTCTGGTTCGCGGGATAGTAATCCTACGAAATTTGAAATATAAGTTAAACTCGTGGATGTGATGATAAATTGAAAGTTTCAAATTTTCAAGTTGAACCGTTTCTGAGATACAGAGGTTTGAAAATCACATAAAACAAGACCTACTCACTGACTGATCAAAATTATGACGCACTTCCCGTGTATGTGGAATGTTGAAATTTGGTAAGAAGATGAGTCTTAGTGTGTATATGAAGGAAAAAATCGAAAAATGTCCAAAAGTTGCATCAGACACTGACCAATTCAAAGATATATAAAAATCTGTCTGTTCCCACATCACACAAAAAATACTGAACAAATTTTCATTTTGTTTTAATAAATGTATTTTACTTTATTCGAAGCTATATATGGTTCTTGTTTCATCGAAATCGGTGCACTATTTAAGGAGATGTGACTTTTTAAGTTTTCTAGCAAGGGGTCAATCTTACTGGTCTTGAGTTCTAATAAAAAGTAAAGTGTAGGTAAATAATAAAACGCCAAGAGGTATATTTTTTTATCGAAGTCGCGGGCGCGACTTCGTCGGCGTGGACTACACAAATTTTAAACCCCTATATTACCCCCTAAGGGGTTGAATTTTCAAAAATCCTTTATTTGCGGATGTCGTACGCCACATTAATAGCTATCTGTGTGCCTAAGCCCGTTCCTTCCAGTAGTTTGAGATTCGTCTTTGCCAATAAAACCAGAAGCGCGATTTTCTTAATAATTTTGATAAGCAACCTTGACCCAAGTCAGGAAATGGATGGGTGGCCGACTTTGGATGTTTGGCGGAGACTTTGGTGTCCTGTTGATTCCGGCTACTAGGTATCACTAATATCTAATACTATTCATTAAACTTAATGTGAGTCAAATACTCAAAATCTTCTCTTAGTTAAGCCGTATGGTTCTAAGTTCTGAAACTGACCACTGAGTGGAAATACTCTGGAGTGGAGTTTCTGTTATCTGTGATTTTGACAGACAGACGAACAAAATAAAAATTCACCCAATTAGAACAGAGAAAGCGACTTTGTTTTATACTATGTATTGAAGATTAAACCACATCTAATCAGACCGTAAAATGTGATAGGGTTCTATTCCTAATTATACTGAAGCGTAAGAGAAAAAAAAGACTTCATTATACTTATTGCATTAACTTTGAAATACTTAGAAAAAAGGAGTGCGATCCAAACAAAAACATTTCATGTGAATAATAAGGCCAACTTCCTATCAAAAAGTTTCGGCCATTAAAAGTACTGATATAAAAAATTATGACCAAGTCCTTTGCTAGGCTCGATAAATGAAACCATACAGTTTTAGAAGGTATATCTTCTTCGATCACCCTCAAGCTGTCATACCATTCCTAATGATCCTGTTAAAATATTTTTAAATAATTTATGTCTTACTAATAACACTATAATATGAAGCTCATTTGGGACTGAGAATAGTTTTATTGTTTTCAACTTGGCAACATTTTTTACCCGACTGGGTTATTTAAATTAAACAAATTCAAAGGAGTGCAAAAATGTTGTCAAGTTGAAAACAATAAAACTATTCTCAGTCCCAAATGAGCTTCATATTATAGTGTTATTAGTAAGACATAAATTATTTAAAAATATTTTAACAGGATCATTAGGAATGGTATGACAGCTTGAGGGTGATCGAAGAAGATATACCTTCTAAAACTGTATGGTTTCATTTATCGAGCCTAGCAAAGGACTTGGTCATAATTTTTGATATCAGTACTTTTAATGGCCGAAACTTTTTGATAGGAAGTTGGCCTTATTATTCACATGAAATGTTTTTGTTTGGATAGTACCTACACGACAATACAGGAGTACCGGCAACCGACGCGCGGGGAGGGTGAAAGGTGGTCGCACATCTTAAAATGACAGCTACAGTATGACGATCGCATCCACCTCTGATTTCCTGACACTCTCTCGCTATTGGCTGAAATCATCTATGGCTGAAATGCATTTCTGCAGCGAGAATAGCCTCCACCACTAGAGCCTTTTAACGTCCCACTGCTGGGCACTGGCGCTACTCCAATGCGGGTTGGCGTGCTTTAACGACTATATTGGCACATGATAGTGATAATAACCGGGACCGAGATTACTTAACCTGGTCTCCAACTCCGGGCTAGCATTGAGAATTTCTTTACAGAAAACCCCAATACCTAACAATTATTTGCTCGACCTGGGAATCGAACCTGGGACCTCGTGATCTGCAGTCGAATATGATAACCACTAGACCAACGAAGCAGTTTTGCAATAGTATTTTCTAACACTGATGCAACATAATATTATGTGCCGAACGGCGTTGAAACCTAATATTTTTTTAGTCGCCCCGTGTGAAAATGGCCTAATACGTCACCGAAAAGCAATAAATAAATCAATTATTAATCACTAAGGGATTGACGAAAACTATAAGAACCAGTTTAGACTAGGTAATAGATAACATATTACTACAATATTAATTTTATCATAGGTGATTGTTTGAACAAAGCACCAGTTATTGTTTATCCGGCTTCGATGAAAACAATAACCGGTATTAACTAGTGTTTCGATAAAATCGTTGCAAGACGATATTATTTGAGATGGACAAGTTTTATCAAATCCTATTAATATCATATTTTATCAAATAAGTACTAAAAATCCTAATCCTAATATTATAAATGTGAAAGTGTGGATGTTTGGATGTTTGTTACTTAATCACGCCGCAACTACTGAACCGAATTGGCAGAAATTTTGAACGGAGATAGATTATGCCCTGACTTAAAACATAGACCTTTTTATCCGAAAAATCAAAGAGTTCCCACGGAATTTTGAAAAAAACCGAAATCTATAGCTGCAGCTATAGGTAGATTACTATAGCAAACTTCCTTGAAAGTAGGTATAAAGGTTAGAAAAGGGAGCGGGAACGGGAACCGCAAATCCACGATTCCCTCGGGATTTGTACAAAACCGAAATTCACGCGGGCGAAGCCGCGGGCATTCTCTAGTACATAATAATCCTTATCTGCATTTATCGACAGATGAGATTTTCATCTTTTTAACCGACTTCCAAAAAGGAAGAGGTTTTCAATTCGGCGCATACTTTTTCTTCTATGTATGTACACCGATTTCTCCGAGATTTTTTTTGAAGAATTTTCAAAAAAAAAAATTCCTTCTGTGTTGAAAGCTTCCTGTGAACAAACTTTCAAGTTATTACTTTTTGTGCACACATACTCAAAAACGCACACAAAATTTAAATGGCTTTCCCTGGGAGGGGGAGAGGGGTGCGCCCTGCTATCTGAGAAAAAGAGAGAGTTGCAGTTCAACAGCTCTCATATATTTCTGAAAAAGAGAAAGAAAACATGAAAAGCCTGATATTTTATGTGTCACTCGTTCTTCAAATTGACCACTTTACTAGAGAAAGAGAGTAACTAAACAGTAATTAAGTAACATTTTGTTTAGTTTTGCCTCTCACAAAACATTGTGCGAAAAAAAGGGAGACAACAAGAAAAGAGGAGAGAGGAGTGAAAGAGATAGTTCTGGCTCAGATAAAGATAACACATTTGTATTGCATCTCACGTTTAAAATAATATATAGTAGGTATCATGTGGCAAATGTGAGAGATAGAGAGCGTAAGAGTTATTTTATATTATGTCAAAGATAAAATAACGAAACCGTTTGCTATATTTGCATCTCACTTTAGATGAGATTTAGATAAAAATAATAAGTGCAAAGAAAGTTTATTCTGTCTCTTCTTCCAAATGTAGATTGGAAAGAGAGAGTCAGGTAGTATCTGAACAGTTTTTATGTATTTTGTCATCCGTCTCAGGAAACAATGTGCGAGATAAAAGATGATACGCGGAGATGGCGAGAAAGAGTCGCCTACGGTCTCACTTGTCACAGATGGAAACGTCATTACCATAAACTCGACTCTACTTTTCAACCGGCAAAGGATACATCTCAAACCCCCTTTTTTCAAATACCACAGACATAATGCAACCTGTCGCCGCTGATGAGATAACCTCTGAGATCATTTATTTACACTGCGAGATACAAATAAAGTGTATTCTGGTCACTTAATCACAATATTTACACCAAAGTTCACTCGGGTCACAGGCGCACTCGCGATATTGAGAGGAAAGCGTGTGGTTTGTATAGCTCGCCGCATTGCACTGGTTTAGAGTACGAAAACTTGATAATTTGTCGTGTACACTATCATTGACTCTGTATCAATAAAGAAGAGATTATGCGCGGGAATGATGGCTCAGTAATATGCCTAATATGCTTTTGTCTCTCGGAGAAAACGAAATAAAATTAAAGAATTTTATTAAACAGAGCAACCGCCGAGTTTTTTACTGGTACTTCTCGGTAGGAACGTCATTCCGAACCAGTGGTAGATTCAAGTAATCATTCGAAAGCACTTGTGCCATTCAGCCAATGACTACAATCTCAATTGTGGTTATATACTTGTATACTTCCTGCAACAGCGCATTTTAGCCAGTGACTAGCTCAGTTGTGGCGTGGTGAAGGACAACCCAATAAACAAACATCCTTTCACATTTATAATATTAGTAGGGACTGTAGTATTTAACTTCGACTGAGCATTGTGCAAAATCATTTCTTCCGCGCACTCAAAAATTGCGCAATCAACTCCCTTCGGTTGTGTTTCCACGTAACTTTGATATGGGGTATCAAGGGGCGGATCAACAAATTCCTCAAAGGCTGGCAACGCATCAGCGGTTCCTCTGCTGCAAATGTTCATGGGCGGCGATAATCACTTAACATCAGGTGAACGGCTTGCTCGTTTGCCCGTAATTCTTTAAAAAACAAATTATTAAAACTTTACGTTTAGCGTCCAAAAAGTATAGAAAAGTTATAACATTTCATTTTTACTCTTTGGAAGTATATAGGTGTATGTTGTTGAGTAAGCCCTATCTTTATAAATATGAGTATAATTCTTAGATCCATAGTATTTTATTGGCCGGAAATTCAGCGATAATGAAAGGTAATTAAAGAAATGGTCCGATATATATCACCTGAGTTGGATACACTAATCTAATTCGACACTAATTATTTAGATAATTTTAATGCATTACTAATTATTTATTATTATCATAAATAACACTTAAAATGATTGATTATATCCGTCGAGAAGAGATAATTTTTAACCGACTTCAAAAAAAGGAGGTTCTGTATTCGACCCGTATGTATGTATGTAAGTATGTATGTAAGTATGTATGTATGTATGTATGTAAGTATGTTCGCGATTATCTCCGCAACTAATGAACCGATTTTGATGATTGTTTCACTATCGTTATCTACATACTTTCAAGAAGGTTTTAGTATATAACACATCGAGTTATCATTCTTACGTACGAAGTTATAAGCATAAATGTACACATATGTCACTAATATGTGCTCTGAGATTGCCAGACCTATTGCTGAAGTCTGATATAGCTATTCTGTCCAAAGACTTCACTCTGCTACGCCTACGTAACATTGACCTTTTGCAAAAAGTTTTGGGCCGAAGTCAGTACAGTTGCATATAGAGTGATTCCTTGGAGTTTGTGCATGGTTACGTGTATTTCCATTCTATACAAAGCCAAACCGCAAGGGTGTGAAACTAGTCGCGTATAGATTGTAAATTACGGTCTATCCAAATTATACAAGAGTTGTACGCATACAAACTAATATTGTATAGATCAGAAGTTAGGTTAGGTTGGGTTAGAACATAATAAAACCACTCACCTATAGTATGACACATAAAATGTATATGTCACAGGATATTTAATAATAATTAATAATATATAGGTCATAATCTATTTTACATAGTTCTCATTTATATTATTATTATTATTATTACCTAATATAAAGAAAACAAATCACTAAAAAGCATAAAATAATTTTTTTCAAAGAAAAATGAACCGACTTCAAACGAATCGAACTAAAAAGTTTAAAATAATTTTTTATTCATTTAGATTGACGATTAAACTACCTAACTCAAATGATATATATTTTTTTGAAGTCGGCGCCAAACCACATTCAATTCGTGTAAGTAAAATCAGAATATCCACTTTTGAATGCGAGCGCGGTGAACCTAGTCGCGGAGGGTGAGTCTGGGACCCGGGGGGCACATTTTCGACTTGAAGTGAACTTGAAGTCATTTGGCGCCGACTTCAAAAAATTATATATCATTTGAGTTAGGTAGTTTAATCGTCAATCTAAATGAATAAAAAATTATTTTAAACTTTTTAGTTCGATTCGTTTGAAGTCGGTTCATTTTTCTTTGAAAAAAATTATTTTCCAGTCTTTATGTTTCCACGCGTATTTCCCTGACATGAATGAAGCGCTGTAAATGGAATCCATCCGAAGATATTGTGTGAATAACTACTAGGCATCAATTGGGTAATTTCCTAAATATACCAAATGAGTTATTTTAATATTTGCTTTAAACAAGCTATATTTTAGGAAAAATTAAACCGACTTCAATATATCATAAAATTTGAAGAGTTCCCTCGATTTCTGCAGGATCCCATCACCAGATCCTGATTTAATAACCATGGGACCACCTGGGACGTATACTCTTTCAAACAAAAGAAAAATTTTCTAAAACAGTCCAGGCATCTCTGAGTAATCGGGAAACATACATAAAAAAAGATTCCAACGAATTGTAAACCCCACTCCATTTTTTTAAGTCAGTTAAAAAATGAAAATAACATTAAACCAAACGTATTATCGTTTCGTGTATTTTGAGTAACCCAAACTTATTTTGATAGAGCGCCTATAACTATAGTTAACTATGGTCGGGTACGCCCACAGGTACGCCAACAGGGTTTATTTTTATGTAGGTATGTAGATGTGTACATCTACGGAATTCTACAATCTTTGACAAATCGGTGTTCACGTTGAATTTAATAATTAAACATTTGTATCAACAGTTCGGTTTACTGAAGCATTTAGCACGTTTATAGTTTAACTAAGTTGTTTCAAATGAGTTTTGAATTAGGATACCTTACGCATTTAAAAACGATTTATAAATAACTAGCGGAATCGGCAGATATAGTCCTGCCCAGTTACATACCAACATCAGCGCCACCTACCGGGTCCAATTGTGTTTTCAAACTATCCAGGAATCCATTGTAATATACATACACAATTTCATCTAAATCGGTCCAGCCGTTTAGGAGTTACGTGAAGAACATACGTACAGAAGAATAATATAAATTAAGATATTTAGACAGAACACCCACCATCATTACAGCCATCTATTTTTTTTTATTTGACTGGCCCGTTGGCGCGGTTGGCAGTAACCCTGCCTACCTCTCCGAGGTCGCGGGTTCGATTCCCGCCCCGAGTCTGGGTTTATTTATGTAAGTATATAAGTATGTATTATGTAGGTAAGTATTTATACATTTATTAATATGTATTATATATGTATATGTATTATATATGTATATGTAATATATGTAAATATGTATATCAGTCGGTTGCTACCTATAACACAGGCATTAAGTTGCCTACTTTAGGAACAGACGACCGTGTGTGTATGTGTGAGTATTTATTATTATTATTATTATTATCTATTGGCCCATAGCTAAGCACAAGTTTCCTCTCATTGGATAGAGGGATATAGAGCTTAGATCCGCCATGCTGCATCTGTGCCGGATGGCGGTATTTAACGACAACTTCAGAAGTTTGTCGATTTCAGGAAAACATTTCAACTCTTTTGCTGTAAAACTACATGCACCAAAAATACAAGCACACCTAAGGCATCGACAAATTGTAATTGTAATTTGTCAAAGCTATATAAGAAGCTTATTGAATGATATTTTGCAAGGCGATTTAAAAATTGTGTCTCTCTCAATAAAGTTGCAGATTACCGTAATGTTTAGTTTGATTTTTGGCGCAGGAGACCAAACATATGATACGACAATAAAGCATACGATATAATATTTTAGATAATAATATATCGTATATGCTTTAAATCCGCGACATGCAGAAGTTTCATGCGCCGTGGACTAGAAGAATTTAGATCACCCAAAAAGTGCGCGGTCTGCGCAGGCCCTTAAATAATGGGTGTAAGGGAACCGCTTTCGGAAACGAAGACAGGTAATAATAGTAGTGATTACTGATAAGATATCACAAAAAAAAAACGCGAAAAAGAATTTATAGAAAATAAATTATTCATCATGATCAACCCATTACCGTCTCACTACAGAGCACGGGTCTCCTCTCAGAGTGAGAAGGGTTTTGGCCATAGTCTACCACGCTGGCCAAGCGGATTGGCAGACTTCACACACCTTTGAGAACGTTATGGAGAACTCTCAGGCAGGTTTCCTCACGATGTTTTCCTTCACCGTTAAAGCAAGTGATATTTAAATACTTTTAAAACGCACATAACTCCGAAAAGTTAGAGGTGCGTGCCCCGGGATCGAACCCACGACCTCCGATTAGAAGTCGGTTACCCTAACCACTAGGCTATCACAGGTTTTTATAAATTATTACTTGTTAAAAAAAATATTTTTTGTGTTTTTTTATAAAGTTCGCAATGTAATGCAATCAGCTGATGCTCGAGGTCAACGAACGTTGGGTAAATACGTAAAACTGTCGCCACAGTGACCCCGAGTTGTGCATGATATACATTGCCGGTTTGAAAAATACATAAGATAAACGGTTATTGGTATTGGATTGTTTTAGGTGGTGTATTAATAGCGCTAAGTTTTCGATAGCGATCCCCTTACCACCACCACCACCACTAGCCTTTTTTAACGTCCCACTGCTGGGCACAGGCCTCCTCTCTCATAGGAGAGAGGGATTTAGAGCTTAGACCCGCCACGCTGCTCCAATGCGGGTTGGCGGGCTGATCCCCTTACACCCTGTATGAAATATCTCAAAAAACAACTCACCCATAACTTTCTTCGGCGGCATCTTCCTCTGCTCCCTCTCGTCCCCCCCCTCCCGCCGCATCGCCTTCCCCTCCCCCTGCCACTTCCGTTTCCTCCCCTCCCGCTCCTCCAGATACATCCCGATGTCCTCCGTACTCTCTACCGAGGTCAACCTCACCGACGACTCCCAAGCGAAATCCTCCTTGTGCCTCAGAGGCGACTCATGCATAATATTGTCTTTGGCCTCCTCGAAAAATTCCATTACAATCGAGCCATGGCTCAGAGCACAACACTAAAAAAGTCACTGAATGATAAAATGAATGAATGATTACTGAACGATAGCTCCAATTTCAAACGTTCAAGTTAGAATAGAACGAAAAATGAGTTGTACAAGTTCTTTATGCCGGTGGCTTCTCGTTGTCTATGGCTCTGAAGTGAAATCCTCCTTGCGCCGCTACTCATGCATAATATTGTCTTTAGCCTCCTCGAAAAATTCCATTACAACCGAGCCATGGCTCGGAGCACAACACACAAAAAAGTCACTGAATGATAAAATGAATGAATGATACGATAGCTCCAATTTTAAACTGTGAAGTTAGAATAGAACGAAGAACGAGTTGTACAACTTCTTTATGCCGGTGGTCTCTCGTTGTCTATGGCTCTGGAGTAGTTCGTTCTCGATTCTCAGGAGCATATTGGTGTTCGAGCGACAGATGTGGTACTGCGTGCGGGGGTACGGCCCGGGGTGCTTCTTGGTGAAACGGTTGCCGATCAGATACGTTGGCTTGCTGAGCAGGGTCTCCATGTGGTCAACTGAGGGTCCGGTGCGGGAGGTGCGTCGTGCTGTGCCCTTTCGTGTGGTTGAAGCGGTGGCGCTACGGATCCTGGAAGGGAAGGAAAGATTCTGTTAACGGAAGCAATTAAATATCACTTGCTTATATTTTAGGAGAAATTAAACCGACTTCAATATACCAAAAAAAATTGAGAGTTCCTGGGATTTCTTCAGGATCCCATCATCACATCCTGACCTGATGACCTGGGAAGTGTACCCTTTCAAAACAAAAAGTAGAATTTTCTAAATCCATCCAGGGGTCTTTGAGTAAGTAATCAGGGAACATAATATAATTATATACATAAAAATATTACGACGTATTGAGAACCTCCTTCTTTATTGAATTCAGCTAAAAAATATACATAAATATTTCTATTTATTTGGAAAGTACGTTAAACGAAAAGCATAATATTTGTTTTTTTAAAAGAAATCTCAATAACAACGCAGGATTCGAAATCTTGATAGGATTTCCAAAGGTTTCTTCATAGAAAATTTAGATAATATGTGCAGGATTGTAATTCGCAACTCTTTGATAGAATCCACTGTAATCCAACGATCATCGTCCAAGTAGCCTCGTGCATTAACACCCTTGTCCACGATTTTGACAAATTAGCCAAATCGGCTAACAATCTATTTCCTTTTCTAATTTTGAAATCTATTTCAAAATCGGAAAAGGAAATAAAATGGTAACCGTTTATCAAACTTGAGTGGATTGAAGAGATTCAATCCACAAACCACACTAAAATAACTAAATAAAAATTAATTTACATTAAAAACAACACCACCTCACCGCTTTTCGAAACAGTCTAAGTCCAAAAAAAAAGTATTCAAAAAAATCACACTTCACAAAGTCCTATAACCATGGAAATCAGCGAGACGTTAAGCCATCTTGGCGAAAATCCACTTCAAAATCGCCATGATCCATGCGTCGCCGTCACGTAAATACATCTTCAGTCCACCATTTTGGCGAATCGGCTGAAATGGCTCTTCCGGACGTAGACTTAGCGATCGCGACGCGCGGTACCTCGGCCTTCTCTTGCTAAATTGGTGGGCAAGACGGTCAAATGAATAAATAGGGAATATTGTTGCTGTTAATTCCCCGACCAATGGCGTGTACGGACGGCTGGAATTGGATCGACAGGGTCACGCAATTGCTGGGTCAAGACGCTGCTCGTGTACACGAGCATGCAAGGTTCTGTACGTTTATTTCTTGTGGGAACTTTTTCGCGAACTGTCAGCAAGCAGCAAGTCCTGGCTATACTGAGAAGTAGGTATTTCATTAAGAGCGTTTCTAAATGCTGAATGATTTTTAACCGGCTTCAAAAAAGGAGGTTCTGTATATATTCGACCCGTACATATGTATGTTCGTGATTATTTCACTATCGTAATCTACATACTTTCAGGAAGGTTTCAGCACAGTAAACAGATTACAACCAGTACTGAAACTACCCACAAACGTTCGAAACGGCTCACTCACACAAACATGCGCATCGACGAGCCCCTACCGGGTTTTCGCGTGAATGTCAGTAGCGACTGCCGCTAAATGGTCTCGTCGATGCGCATGTTTGTGTGAGTGAGCCGTTTCGAACGTTTGTAGGTAGTTTCACTACTGGTTGTATCTGTGTACTGTGGTTTCAGTATATAACAATGTAGATATGACACTAAAATTGGTACACCGATTTTTCTGAGATTGCTAAACCGAAGTCGGTTTAATTTTTCCTAATATAGCTTGTTTCTTGTGGGAAAGTTTTCGCGAACTGTCAGCAACCAGCAAGTCCTAGCTGTCTTATGGACGAATGTTGAAAGTTTTTTCATAAAGAGCGCTCCCAACGCTTGACTGATTTTTGTAAGGACAAAATGACAAAAGTCATAACTTAATATTAATGACGTTCTCAAGCGTTAAGAGACGCTTCTATACTATTCGGTCGACTGTGTCTCAAATAGACCAAGAGACTGCATCATTTGTACTACCAGCAGACCGTAGTTTGGATGCAGTTCTATCGTATAGTTGATAATATAACCGCGTACTGTTCTAGTACTCGTACAACAAACTGCGCATCCGTCGGCTTGTTGTCCAAACTCAGTCGATCTAGACACTTTAATCTTTTGAATTTTGATTTTGGGAGACCCGACACGGATCTACGCATTATTATAATTTAGTTAAAATATAGAATTTGGAATTTCTTAAAATCCTTACGTTTTAACAAACACAGGAACCGACGGGAAGCGGGGGACGCGCGGCGCGCGGCACGTGGCCAAATTCTTCACCCCCGCGCGCGCAACTTTTCGTATTTTTTCGGTACCGAAATCGCAAAGCGTTTAAATAAAGGTATCTTTTATAAAGTATGATAACGGTGGTATGTACCGGTATGCTCTACCGCTTTCAGTCCCTGGTGGCGGGTCTGAGCTCTAAATCCCTCACCCGTATGAGAGTGGAGGCCTGTGTAGGAACGTAAAAAAGGCTGTAGTGGTGTAATGAGCCATTACATTACGCTCTCAGCTCATAACATAGCACCAAACCAATGCATTCAACTCCCATTCAAACGATTACAACACTCGATAAACGGCATACAAAATGGAGTCTACCAATTCCAAGATGCACACCATCACAATTAAAGACAATCGCCCGTAATGACGCGCGTGTAGCACTTTTAATTGATATTTATTGAGTCGATTAAACTTTTCGTTTCGCGAACTACATTGTTGGGCGAATTTGATTGGCGCGGGGGACCGGAGACAAGCGTAGTCATAAAACTCCATTAAAGAGCGAGCAAAAAAAAACATGAACTCGAAACTCAAAAGGCTAATTGAACTGTGACCTGGAATATTCCTGGTATTAAAACGAGACACAGCTGTTGGGTTATGCCGAGTTTGCAAATTGCGGCAACGTTGGTCGATTTCGAGTATCGGAACACAATAACTTCAAACTGAAATAGACGTAAAGTAAGCTTGTTTTAAGGTTTGAATTCGTCCATACATCTACAGCCAGCGCCCCAAGCGGAAATATTGCAAAATAAAAATCGGAAGTAATCATACGACTTTAAAATCAGAGGGTTTAGGTCCATTTTACTCTGATATTATAGTTTTTCGATACTCGAAATCTAGTAACGTTGTCGAAATGTGCTAACTCGGCGTAACCCTTCTCTGGTAGGTACTTGAGTGGTTGAAGTTCTGAGGTTGAGATCTATTAAGAGCGTACTATGATGACTTTACTTCGGAGTTGAAATGATCCCAATTTATTGATTGGTAAACGTTGTCTATTATGATGACAATATGTCAATTTGACGACCTCCCTGGCGCAGTGGTGAGCGCTGTGGTCTTATAAATGGGAGGTCCTGGGTTCGATTCCCGGCAGGGGCAATTTGAGATTTTATAATTTCTAAATTGTCTCTGGTCTGGTCTGGTGGGAGGCTTAAGCCGTGGCTGGTTACCACCCTACCGGCAAAGCCGTGCCGCCAAGCGATTTAGCGTTCCGGTACGATGCCGTGTAGAAACCGATCAGGGGTATGCATACCTCTTCCAAGTTAGCCCGCTTCCATCTTAGACTGCATCATCACTTACCATCAGGTGAGATTGCAGTCAAGGGCTAACTTGTAGTTGAATTAAAAAAAAAAATTGTTAATAATTGATGTAATGTTTAGTTACCATCCTACCGGCAAAGCCGTGCCGGCAAGCGATTCAATGTTTCGGTACGGCGCGGTGCCGCGTAGAAACCGATCAGGGGTATGGATTCAATAAAAATTACTGTCATAACTCATACCTCTTCCAGGTTAACCCGCTTCCACCTTAGACTGCATCGTCACTCACCATCTGTATGCTTAATCCCACTTAGCAGCGCACCAAAACTTTATAGTATAGACTAGCGGACCCGGCAGACGTCGTCCTGCCCGCTATTAGCGCCACCTACCGGGTCCAATTTTTCTACTTACAAACCTTCCTCTTGTATCACTCTATCTATTAAAAAAACCGCATCAAAATCCGTTGCGTAGTTTTAAAGATTTAAGCATACATAGGGACATAGGGACAGAGAAAGCGACTTTGTTTTATACTATGTAGTGATACTATCAATCGAATCACAATGACTTCAGAGTAAAATGGACCTAAAATGGCTTATATTAAGGTTTGAGTTCGCCAATACATTCAGCATTCGAAAACAGCCAGCGCCCCAAGCAGAAATGTTGTAAAATAAATATTCGAACTATTGAATTACGACTTTAAAATAAAATTCTTTGGGTTCATTTTGCTCTGAAGTCATTGTGGGTCGATACTTGAATTTCGATCACCGTTGCCACTATGTAAAAAGTGGGACTAAGCATACTGGTGCGTAAATAATTTTGAATTTGAACATAGATAATATAAGTAGGTACGTACCATTAATCGTATAACAACCACCGAACCGAATTTCCGATAGTCAATCAATAACCATCAGATTTTCGATAATCTTCATTTGCAACTTGAAAACGACGGAGCAGATTATTTCCATCAATTCTGTGGGCGAGTCGAGAGAATATCGTTGTCTCTGTCTGTCGCACCAGTTCTCGGTAGCGACGTCTCGCTCTGGCTAGATGTGGATTCGGTGGCACGAGTTTTCAGACGCGTTCTGAAAAAGAGAAATGGGTTGATTTTCAGTAATATTATTATTTTACATTTTTAAATAAGACAAATTGGAGTATCCCTGCGGGATCGAATAACAGATTAGGAGATCCGTAGTAGAACCAGAGTTACCGACATTCAGCTAGTGGCATTGGGCGGGGCACATAGTTCGACAAGTTATATTTTAGAAAAACTAAACCGACTTCGGTCCAGCAATCTCAGAGAAATCGGTAGAGAAATCTCTACGGTACCAATCAAAATAATAAGTGACGTGACACATGGGTACATTAATTAGGTATGCCTGTAACTTCGTAGGTACACAATAGGTACATAAGAATGATAACTAGATGTGTTATTAAAACCTTCCTGAAAGTACTTATGTATATAACAATAGTGGGAAAAATCATCAAAATCGGTTCTTTGGTTTTTGAAATAATCGTGAACATACATACATACACACGGGTCGAATACAAAACCTCCTACTTTGAAGTTGGTTAAAAATTTAAGACTACTTAGGTATGTATATGATATTTCACATTTTACAAGGCTCAGGTTTCAAGTAAGTCATTTATGCTATCTCATGTGAAAATCTAATGGCACATGGCACGAGAAGACAAGGAAGACGCTTATTTCACAATTTATTGCCAACATAACAAACCAATTATATACTTGCTAAGCAAAAATCATCCCTAACTCCATGTAATAGAGTGCATAAAAAATGTTTAGGGAATTCAAGTTTAAAGTAGCACTATGTATTCCTATCACGCAAATAAGAACTTTGAAATGCAAGAAATACAGTTTAAAATTATTGCAAGCAAGTCATCGTCGTCAACTTAAAGTAGTTTTAAAGTGGGATTTATTAGTATGAGTTCGAACCGGTGTATGCGGGACCAGTGCAGTTTTAGTTTCCAGAATGATTGGACTAAAGTGAGAGAAAAGTAAAGATATATTATGTTTTTTACAATTTTTTTCTACTGTTATTCTGCTTTTTGCATTGACTTATCTGTGTATAGGTACAAGTTAATGGCTGTCTATTATAGTGTGATTAAATTTTCGTAAACGAGAAAACTGTACGAAAATTAATGATGTACAATGACAACGACCTTAACTTAATTTATTTCTTTAAAATCTATTTTTTTTTACCTTTCCCCTAATTTTGGGAAATGGCAACTAAAGTCCTTGGAAATTAAGCACAATTTTTTTTTTCAAAAACAACACTTTTTCAATCGCAATCAAATTTTTCCATTCTTCGTTAATGTTACTAGTTTTTTTTTTTTTTTTTGAGAAGACGGACGAAACGCCAACAACACTTTTTGTATTTTTTTAAAGACGTATTCTTATTCAAGAACAATATTTTTGATTTTCCAAGTTTTTTTTAAAATTCTTTTACGGACGGAAAATCACAATTTCTTGTATGTTTCAAATTATCATCAGCCTACTTTCCTCCGCATAAATCAGTGTCAAAAAATTAAAATAAAAAAACTCACCAAAAAGTGTCGTACGCGCGAAAATACGAATCGACAACCATTTTGAAATGTTCCTTTTTACACCTTTTTTTAAACATTAAATTTTTTAATTTGCACTTGTTATGCAATAAACAAAATAATCATTTCGAAACGCTGATTTTTCAAAGTTTTAACTTCTTTTTAATTTGAATTATGAGGCAAAGGCATCTATGCTCGGTCAAATCTGGACAGTATCTGGGATGCTGGGTAGACACAATGAGAGGAGGGGTCAATTGGTGAATTGCATACAATGACAGTTAAGTAGTTGCTACGAGTTTTGGGCCAATTTCATTTATTGGTGATTATGCGCCTACTCGAATAGTAAGGTTATTGGCTTTACAATTGCCTTTTAGTGTTGCAGGTTTTTAATGTACATACAAATCTATCTTCTATCTATAATCTTCTTCTTCTATAATATAATAAAACTGTAACAGATCCAATTCTGTACATTGAAGATATTTTGAAAATTTTTATTGGAGGGCACTCTATAATCGATACTGAAGCCAAAACTGCAATTTTTTTCATTTTTGTCTGTCTGTCTGTCTGTCTGTCTGTATCTTGGCCGCGCATCACGCTGAAACTACTGAATGGATTTCAATGAAACTTGGTACGATTTGAGTTTATACTCCGAGGTAGGACATAGGATACTTTTTATCCCGTAATTCAACATGGTTCCCATGGGAGAGGGGAAGAAAGTTAAAACATGTATTTAGCTGTAATTCATTAACGCGTATTTCGATTTAACTCATTCTTTTTTCGTTAGAAAGGTAGTACTTTAATTATTGTCCCGTAAATATTTCAAGGTCGTAGGTTTTTTAGTTAAAAAATGACAGACATTTATTGGGTTCAAATAACTTGGTACCCGGATTTTTGTACGTATGGCTTATTTTAAACTGGCGTGCATTTAAATTTATGTTTGTCGGCCTGTCAATTTGCTCCAGCTGATCTCCGAAACGGCTGGATCGATTTTGAAGAAACTTTCAATGGCAGATAGGTGATGTTACAAGGAGTAACTTAGGCTACATTTAGTTTAGGTACAAAAAAGGATTATGGGATCCAATCCGATCCTATACATAAACCTATAGGTATAACCACGCGGACGAAGTCGCGGGGGTCAGCTAGTAAATAATATTGTAATATCTGTATGGTTTAGGCGCGATTGGTCCAATTCTCATGTGGTCAAAAATTGCCATATGGTCAAAACTTAATTGATGAAGTGCCTCCTCGAATATATTGGTCCAATTCTCATGTGGTCAAAAATTGGCATATGGTCAAAACTTAATTGATGAAGTGCCTCCTCGAATATATTGGTCCAATTCTCATGTGGTCAAAAATTGGCATATGGTCAAAACTTAATTGATGAAGTGCCTCCTCGAATATATTGGTCCAATTCTCATGTGGTCAAAAATTGGCATATGGTCAAAACTTAATTGATGAAGTGCCTCCACGAATATATTGGTCCAATTCTCATGTGATCAAAAATTGGCATATGGTCAAAACTTAATTGATGAAATGCCTTCTCGAATATATCGAGTGCTACTTAAAACAAATTCTGAACACTCAGATTCCACGCACCCTTGTCAATCGTACCCCTAAAATGTTTTCGTAAAGCGTTCGCTAAAGAGGTCTTGATCGAAGCGAGCCTATGAAGAACACGCACTGTTCGAAGACTTTCGTCTTCAGACGCTGAACGATTTGGAGAACAACACTTGGATTCGGCAGTTGACAGCTCTTTCTTCAAACTGGACCTACTGAGCTCTCCCTGTGCTGGCCAGAAGACGACATACCGAAGCTTCCCAAACGCCTAGTCTTAAGATTCGATAGTTGATCTATTTCTCCAAACCTACTTAGCTGGAATTATACCAGCTTCCTGGTATTCATACAATATAATTATTCGTCTACAATAATTAATACATAAGACAAGCGTAGCCTAGTGGTTAAACCACCGCGCCGGCCTCTGTTTCGGGGGGACAGAGTTCGATCCCCGGCACGCACCACTAACTTTTCGGAATTATGTGCGTTTCTTGAGGAAACCTGCACGCCTGAAAGTTCTCCATAATGTTCTCGAAAGGCATGTGAAGTCTACCAATCCGACTACTACTACTACTATCTACCAAACTCGATCAGCGTGGTGGACTACGGAGTACGGCCCAAACCCTTCTCATTCTAAGAGGAGACCTGTGCCCAGTAGTGGGCCGGTAATGGTTTGATAATGATGACAATACATCTAGTTTTTATATAAATACAAGTATCTTGAGTTACAACAGAACTTGTTATCTTAATACATAGTTACACTTCTTCTTTCTCTGCGCCATGTAATAAATACTCACTTCATAGCTAATTGCATTAATTGGGTGAATTTCATTATTTTAAACAAAGCTAATGATCCAAAGCTAATGATCCAATGTTAGATCCAATGTTATGAGCTGAATAACCTATGGTGGATTAAGTTCATTAGGTACGTGAAATTGCAGCTGCTTCGACTGCCTGCCTCGTTGGTCTAACTATAGTGGTTAACATGATCGCCTGGCGCCTGCGCATCACGAGGTCTCGGGGTTCAATTACTCAGTTGGTAGGCAAGCTATCTCTTTGCGAAATTTTATCTAAATCGGGTCAGATTTACTGTCGCATACCTCGCATGTATCCATATATACTATCGCATAGTTATAATTTATTTTAGTATGAATTAAAATTAGAAATTCTGCTATGCCTTCACAATAAGTGGGATTTTTGTAAATAAACTAAATTAAAGGCCTATTTCACCACCTTCTGATAAGTGTCGGATAGCCTAAACGTATGCTTTGTCACTGGTGCAACAGACCCTAAAAATATTAAAGGAACGAACATGGGTATTGGGTGTCGAGGAAATATCCTTGACATAGTCGCACTTATCGAGGCATCTTATTGCATTAGAGCGGGGCCGCACTGCGAAAATTATTCGCGCGAATTTTATTTGCGCGGTTTATATTCCGCATTTTAATATATTTTTCTCGCGAATTTTAAATCGCATGTGCGTGCAGTTTCATACAATCCTATATGTCACAGAATTTTGCGAAAAAATTCTCGCGAATAAATTTCGCAGTGCGGCCTAGGCCTTACTGAATGCATTTTGCATCAGTCCACTACTATAACGTATTATGCATTCAAGGTTAGGTAAATCCATTGAGTTGTAGACCATAGAGAACTTCGTACACACCCCCCCACACTTCCATTCAAGCTAAGCCGTCAGCCGCGTACGCGGTAGACCGCTAATGCGTATGAGGGCTAACTGTGGGGCGTTATGCCGAGTTTGCATATTGCGACAACATTGATCGAATTCGAGCATCGAAACACAATGACTTCAGAATGAAATGGACCTAAACTGGCTTGTTTTAAGGTTTGAGTTCGTCCATACATCTACAGCCAGAGCCCCAAGCTATGACTTTCACTTAAAGACATTGGGTGCATTTTCTTCGATATTGTAGTTTTTCGATATTCGAAATCTAGTAGCGTTGTCGATGTGTGGAAACTCGGCATAATCCTACAGATGCAATTACCCACAACTGACAAGGACAACGCTATAGGTAAATAGGGAGGGAAAAGGACAACGCTATACGTGCTAAGCGTACTTCTTAATTAGTACTAACTACAAGCGAACCGCCCCGGCATCGCACAGGTAGTAGAGCATTTACGCTTGCATGTTTTTGGTTCGTATCTGTGTAGACCTTGCCCACCATACATTGTTTTGTTATCTCAATGGGATTAAGCTTGATTTACACACAATAAGTTGTCAAGTAGTTAACTAAATTTTAACTTAATTTTAAGTGAAATAATGCATGTAAACAGTGAATTTAGTAATAAGTTGCAAGTTAAAATTTAGTATGCAAGTAAACAATTAGAATAGAATTTTATCTATTTTTCGGTTTATAAGTAGCCGCGCCCTCCGCACCACGCGCAACCCCCGCCGGTGGCTAGAATAAAAGTTAGAACTTTACTAAATTACTTGTCTGGATTCGTGAAAACGCTTACTTAACGCTTACTTAAAAGTCGCTTAAAATTAAGTTAAAATTTAGTTAACTACTTGACAACTTATTGCGTGTAAATCAAGCTTTAGACAGCGTTTTAGATGAAAGTTCCCAGGCCGCTTGAGTTTTTCCGACATTTCCCACATTTCAACCAATTTACACAAAACCTAAACAAATTATGCACCAAAACCTTCCTCACGAATCACTTTGTCTATTGGTGAAAACCACATGCCAATCCTTTCTAGTTTTTGAGTTTTGTTTTCGCGAATAGACAGACAAACATGGCGGGGGACTTTGTTTTATAACATGTAGTGATAGTAGATAATTCTTTGCCTCATACACGGCGCTTTGCGGTATCGCTGCGTTGCTTCTGCGGAGCCATTGCGGAGTCTTATATAGAAAAATCCCTGGTATGCCACACGTTGCGCTGCGGAACCGTGGCGCGTTACGGTGTCTTACATAGTAAAGTTCTTGCAAGGCCACACTGTAATGTGGCATACAAACCCAATACGTTGCAGCGCCGCAACGCGCCGTGTGTCATCGCTGTTACTCCTTGGAAGACTTTAATTGGGATATGTCAGAGTCAGACCTTTGAGTGTAACCTTTCAAGTTATTCTTCAAGTTATCCGTCACAAATTATGGAAATTAACTTGTGGGAAAATGATTGATTTTACTACTGATATAATATAATTATACTTACTCATGATTTTACATTTCCAAACTCGTTTATTTGAAATTACCCTTGGAAAGTTGCACCAAAGCCTCAGGTACGAGCCGAACCGAAGAAAAGCGAATTAAAATGCGATTTAATTAATTTTTTATTTAATTGTATTCTAACTTGAAATTTAATGTGTATATGTGATGAAAAAGCGAAAGGAATTTTTTTTTTGAGTATAAAATTACTCATCGGCATGTTATTTATGACCATATTATATAACATGCCAATATTAACAACAAACTATAAATTTTATAAAAGAAATATATATTTTATTGTTTTATGTAAATAAATTGAATTGAATTGGTGCTACATTTTCTTCAATTCGTCCAAAGCGTACCTACTGATTTTTATCAAAAAGGAAACCACTATTCACGAGTGTTATTTATTACATTTTAATACTTATAGAAAATATTGTAATTTAAAAAAAATTAGTACCCAGAAAAGGGAGCTATTTAGTACATTTAAATAATACATAAAATAATTGTAGATAAAAATTAAGTTAAGTCTTTAAAAAAAAACGGCTATAAAAACCCAGTGAACACTTCGAAATGATGATTTAGAGAGGGCACAGTTTGCAGTTTAGCGACAGAACACAAAGCGCCGCACACACTGTTGTTGAGGCAGAAGAACACGCGCTTTGCTCTCGCATGGACTAAAGCCATCGAGCACATCACGCAGGGCTCCTTCAACATGTAGATATAATAGCCTGTACATAAATATGGCTCGACTTTTCCCCCGCTTTCCTTTTGTGAATTAGTGTTGGGGCCATCTTTTTCTATTTTCAAATCTGTTGTGGGGCCACCTTTTTCTTCATGCATGTCTGTTTTGTGGCCACCTTCTTCTCCATGAATGTCCGTTGTGTGGCCATCTTCTTCTCCATGCATGTCCGTTTTATGGCCATCGTTTTCTCCGTGTGTATCTATTTTGTGGCCATCGTTTTCTCTGTGTGAATCTATTTTGTGACCACCGTTTTCTCCGTGCGTATCTATTTTTAGGTCACCTTTTTCTCTGCGTAAATCTATTTTGGGACCAACTTTTTCTCCACCTAACTCTGTTTTAGAACTTTTTATCCCTTGCAAATCATTTTTATTTCTAGAATTTTCCAGTTCAATAAGTAACGGCGAGAACTTATTCTTCAAATGATATATTAACTCGTTTTCTACACCAGGTAATAAACTATTGTTATGTTTCGTAGACCACACACCTCCATTTTGTGTTTTAGCCACATTGTCTATGGCTAACATAGTAGAATGCTGCATAGGATGATCTTCTCTGGAATCATAGGCAATCGTCACAATTCTATTGTATTTAGAAGGATTAACAACTACAGTTACGTTAACATTCCTAAATACATCGTTAATATCAAAATTCACTTTTTTATGTATTGCATACCATTTGGCTATTTCAAAAACTATTTCCATAAACTTTCTATGTATTTTCAGTTCACATAAACTAAAAAAATTATCGCTTACAAGTTTTTCGTGATACTGATTAGGGTGGAAATTACACGACCAAATTTTTCTAGCTTCATTATATTGTTTCGTGACTCTCGGAGGCAGCGCCGGTACGTTTAATTCTTTGAAATATTCAAATACGTCTTTCAATTCTGTTACGTGACTTTCTATGTACTCTTGTATGGAAGACGTGTTTTGTAAAAATGTTTCAGGACATAGTATCACATGTTTCCGACATACTCTTTTCAGATGAGACAGTTCTTTCAAAGGTATCTTTTCGTTAAGTATCTGAATCGTTCGTGATATATCCTTGACATTTTTTATATGTCCAGCGAACACTTTGGTTAATGGCAATGGTTCGTGAAAATCATCACTTATGATTGCTTGTAGATTTTTCTGTGAGCCTATTATTTGTTTTATGCAATTGTCAATAGTTTCAATATAAATATTATTGATGTCAATTATTTTTGACTTTTTCTCTGGAGGCTCTAGTTCTGAAGACATTTCTATAATACAGCCAATTACAAGAAAACACTGTTATGTTAGAGCAAACTTAACACCGATACAATTTTGTTACTAAAAAATCTCATGAAGACACTTGTTATCTTACAGGGAATCCCAAAAAAGGCTGTTATCTCAGAGTGAATCTCACACACTATTTATTCTATTACAGTGAAACTCACAAAGACTGCTAAACTGTGGACAGTTATTGCTCAAATTAGGATGACAGCAGTTTGCCAATTCTATTGTTCTTGGCTCCCACAATTCTTCACCATACATGTTACCTCAAAATCGATCACTCTGCAGTTCCAAATTGAAGAAATCTGTATCTTTTACTGTTCTTCATGAGACTGATTCACATTTGATTTTCACGAGACTGATTCAGGTTTGTTCTTCATGAGACTGATTCATGTTTGTTTTCCATGAAACAATTCTTTCTTGAGAGCCTCGTTTCCCACTGAAATGAAAGAACAATAGCACATTTTCATAACACACTGTGAACTTCACCGGTTTGTTGATAAAGTATTTAACATCTATTTTCACACAAAATGCTCTAACTACACTATTTTTATTTTTTTATTTGTAGCAACACTGTGAAAACGGTGATAGATTTTTACTTATAGTCTATTATCATAATGGAGAATCAGTTTTCATTCAGCCTGCTATTGTAATGTATTTTTTTAATAAATATGTTTTCATTCTTTTCTTTGATGAAAACTAGATGGATTTATTTTGGTGTGCACAGTTGCAAAGTAGTTGCATTGTACAGTCTACATCTCCTGAGGATGCTCCATTGTTGGAGTGAAACGATCGTCAAGTTTATTTTGGTGGTGGATTTGTGTGGTAACACCACACAAATCCATGGTGGTGGTGCTTGGGATCCGCTTGGTTGCTTGTTTATTCCTGCATATTTAATAGCAGGAGGGCTGACAGGGCATAGCACATGCTGCTTGTTGTACCATACAAATTTGACTGTTTTGCGGATTATAGCAAAATAATTTTGACTTTTCATCAGTTTATAAAAGACCTGCTATTATAGTAAAAGAATACATTAGTGATGTATACATGCTGTATTGGAAGATATACTTATTAATTTAGGTATAAAACAAGTTAAATAATTATATAAAAAGACTAATTAAGACATAAACTCCTATATCCTAGCCTCATACAAGTATATTAATGGAAAATTATTGATATTCATTATGTTTTATGAGTAAATTATAAAAGAACTAGGTATCAAAATGAAAAATATGTTGTAATTCTTATAGATAATCGCTTGTGAACTCAAGCTCTAGACAGTAAATGATAACAAGCGTTCAATTTATACAGTTTGATTAAATTACGTTGTTGATTCAATAATTATTGTGCATTATTTTGTTCAATCAAGATTAAAGTTTCCAATAAGAATAACGGAGTACTTACAGTCAAAACCCAGATCGGAGACTGCGTAATCACATGACTGATTCGTCTCAACGATAAATTGGATGTAAACAACCATAAAAATGATTAAAATTCCATAAAATAACAAAAAAATTACCATAGTATTCCGACTAGCAAATTCAGCTCTCAGAAGGTATCCTGGCGTATTTTCTTCACAAATTAGACTGCGAGTTGTACAAATAAAGACTATAAGCACCAAACAAAGCTAGAGCAAAGCTAGAGTTTTCACAAATTGCAATTTTTAATTTATTTGCCACACATGTGAAAATGGTAAAATCAAGGAACCAAAAGGAACCATTGAAATTGTGTTTTCAATTGCAAAAAATGTAGTTTTATCACTGACGTTTTGAGTGCTATCTAAATACGGATTTTTGATTGGCATAACTTCGCATAACTTTGACACTTATCATGAATTGACCAATCACATGAAAACAAAGTCTTCAATGATTGAAATAGGAAACAGACTAATTATTTTATTGCATTCCGTTTCAAGCAAGTTTCAAGCAGAAAAATCAAACTATTATATTTAATTTTTTGATTCGTTTTTCTAAATGGCAATATTTAATGCGGAAAAAATTAAAATTCCCCAAAATGAAAAAGACGGTACTTTGTGAATGTAATATTTATCGACAAAATTAGTTTCAATCGTTTCAGGTAAGTTTTCTGAGATATAGGTATATAATTATATTTTTAACTTCATTTTATTATCATAGGCCTATGAGGAATCTTAAACCATGAAAAACCCAAAGATTTCCAATATTTCCATAATCCTTCAATTCCTCTAGAGTCTAGACACTTAGATTAGTTCCAAAATAGATATTCATAGTAAAAACCTATTTTGTACGTATTTAGTGGTATTTAAAGTAAATGATATTTTGACAGATGCATAATGAATACTAAACATTGCTGAATATATTTATATATTTTATTTAATACATTTTATATTATTTTATAATATAAATCCTTTAGATCATAATAATAATATTGTCATAGAGCAGTGTTTTGTGTTATAATTACTAATTGTTTTGAAATATGTCGTAATTTGGATTATAATATTTTACGCAAATAAAATTACTTTGAGCCGGATCTAAGAAGTACAGTGCAGCTGTTTAATTTATAGCGGTGTAGTTTTTACTATTACATTTTGTAGATTCCAAGTTGCTAAGATTTACTTATTTTCTAAAGTCTGATACCAAGCCTGGCAAGTCTCAGATGCTATTTCACATAGAGCAGACAACGCTTGGCCAGTAGAATCGTATTCTGAAACAAAATTTACGTACATTTTCAAAAATTATTTAAAAAAATTTGCCTTTAATACTGAAGACGGACTTATGATACTTTTTATTCTGGAATTATAGGTAACATAATCCAATGGGAAGCAATATATAAAAAATAGTAAAATAACAAGTTTATCTGTGTTTGCTTTTAATTTGTAAACTTCTGTGAATTTCTATGCAGAAGGTTTTTGGATACTCCACAGTCCATATAATATCAAGTACTAGATGCTGCCGTCACACGCTCACTGAAATCAAATAGCGCTACAACACGTGATCCTAAATCACGATAGCAAAGATTTAGGCTCATCGCACTTTATAATCCATATTATATTTCCAATATAATATAACGGAGTGGAGCATCCTGATAACTGCTAATAATTATCAACTAACCAACATTAGTCCTTTTTCCGAAAATAGAGCCATTGAAGGGAAGCTTCTTGTAGTTGGCTTCACTGATAGCAATGATGCTGAAGATGACTAGAAGACTGAAGAAGGTAGCGGCGTGCATCTTGACTTCTAGAAGATAATACATAACGTGAATAGTTTTACGTTATTTTTATGTAGTTATCGTACCCTCATTAAATTGTTTTTAGCAACTTTTAGAGTTTAGAGTGACACACTAGATATGTAGTTATATTGCAGTTAATGTATTGCAACTGCATTGGAACTGCCAAACGATTGCAACCGCAACATTTTCCCAGTAATTAACAAATCCCAGAAAACATATCAGGGAAATAGCAACGCGTTAGAGACGTCATTTGCCCTGCGCTTTATAACCCCCGACAATTGCCATGTATAGTTGTAAAATAAAATAAATTATTGTAATTTTCACTTACTTACAGTATGAAAAGTGTATTTTAACTGTTCTAAACCGATAGTTGGGAGGACACTGATGCACATTCCCCGATTTAACCGCATTTTATACAAAAGTCGTCTCAACCGAACTCTATAATATCATTGGCATGGCAAATTATTTTCTGCAGCGCACATTAATTTGATACAAAAATTGTATTATCCGACAAATTGTTGTCTGATAGAATATAAATGATGGAATTATTTTAATAACTTTTGTGAATGCTAGTTATTATGAGCAACTACACAATATTATTTTCCTTTCAGCTAGGTACTTGATTTGTATATTTAAGACCCGTAGATTATATTTTGACTTGATAACGTCTTATAAATCGACAAGCGGACACCCGCGACTTCGTTCGCGTGTATAGTATATATTGGTTTTTAAAAATCCCGTAGGAATCATTTTGTTTTTCCTAAGCTCCTTTGAGCTCATACCTTGCTAAAAACTGTTAAAAGTTTACTGGCAGATATTTAGGTAGATCAAAATGTAAACATCCGTCAGTGAAAGTCCCATCAAAATCGATCCAGCCTTTTAGAGATTAGTTGGTAATCTTTAAAGTATCTACTTTCTTACAAAAAAAGAATGAATGAAATCGGACCATGCGTTATTGAATTACAGCTAAATATACGTTTTGACTTTCATCCCCTCTCCCTAGGGAACCGTGCTGAATTTCGGGATAAAAAGTATTCTATATGTTACTCCGTAGTATGAACTGCAATCGTACCAAATTTCGTTTCAATCCAGTAGTTTTTGCGTGATGCACGCACAAACATACAGACAAACAGATAAACAGACAAACAGATAAACAGACAAACAGGCAAAAATTTCAAAAATAGCTTTTTTACGTTCTATTACTTATCCCTAACATCCCCCAGTTATTATTTTGCAAAAATCTTCAATGTACAGATACGGCAAGTCTACGATTTTATTATATGTATAGATGAACGCCGCGCCGGCCGCATGCACGAAAAAGCATGACTCATTGTTACGTACCATAACAACGCACGTAGGTACCACCTTGCTCGCAAGCCCGGAACCTCGTTCGGCTTGTGAAGTTGTGTTGTGACGTATCTATCTCTCTTTGTTTTCTTAAGACGATATCACGTAAAATTATCGTCCGTAAATTGACTTTACCGACAACCAATTTTTTGAAGATAAGGATATTTGAATCAAATATCGGCAAATTATGCTATTAAATTTATTTCATGATCTAGGTAGTAAAAATACAGGTACCCATATGCAAGTTGGATTAGTTTGTATGATCAGAATCCCCTAGGTAACTTAGTTATCAGAGGCGAAGTTTGAATTATACGCACTAACATGATAAATATGATAATACCAGTATTTCATGAATACTACAACGGCTTTTAAATTGAACTGGATTTAAATTCAACCCTTTGACCACCCAACCACGCATATAAGGTTAAACATCGGTTATCCTTATATTCTAAACCCAAGGTCCCGAAAACTTTTATGCTGACCATTCAACAGCAGCGGTGTAGGTACGTGTGCATAACCAATGCGATTGTTTGAACTATAATCGTATATAATATTGTCAAGGCATACTATTTATATCACGTCATCAAATAGATATCTCACTCTTTCTTGCAGGAAATTAAGTCAATTAAATAAATCTAAGTGCGTAGAAAATAGTTTGATCTATCGTAAAATGTGAGTGTCTAATAGATCGAATATTGAACGTGGCCTGATTTGGAACTCAACTTGAGAGGATTTCGTAAGGTTTGGAAGCCCTCCTAGACTCGAGACCCCTCCCGTCACCCCCATAGTCCACTAGGTCTTTTGATAATAGTATGCATGCCCGCCAACCCGCATTGGAGCAGCGTGGTGGGTCTAAGCTCTAATCCCTCTCTCCTTTGAGAGAGGAGGCCTGTGCCCAGCTGTGGGACGTCAAAGGGCTGTAGTGGTGGTGGGTGGGATGCAAGGGGATTAAACTATAATTGATAGAACATAGTATGCAAATAGCCGTTTTAACCAGTGTACACATATCATCCGTAAGTAGACTGTAGATGTGTATGTTTGTTTGACCACCCTTACTTGAGTGTGTTTGTCTACCAATTATGATGCATAACGAAGTTTAGATCTCGCGGGATTCGGCTCTATCACGGCTAATACGCGGTCAGCATCCAATAATCCTATAATTGAGTGTGTACACCCCGCCATGTCCTCATTCGGAACTATAAAAACCAACCAGACCACCCTTCCCGGCATCAGTTGACTTCGTCATCTTCTCCGGTGATACCAGCTCTAAGCTTTTATCGACAATCGAGGTACTTTTTTCTAATTAGTATCTTTTTATGTTTATTAGTCAGTGTTTCCAGCTCTAAATTTTTACCCTAGGATAAAGGAAATTTTTAAATCAAAATCTCCTTTTAGCAGAGTTCTCTAGCAGAGATCGCTCTGTAGCTATAAGACTGCTGACAACCTATTGTGCTATGTTTTGTTAGAACTTCTTTCTTAGCTGTTGTTGTGTTAGTATAGGGTGCACGTTACATTTAATATATTAATTTCTTTTAATTACTTAAAAATCACGTTCCATTTTCACTCTTCATTTTTTCAAAAGCCCATTTCATTTTTATTTTTAACACGTGAGGAACATTTCTTTCCCCTCCAATTAAGCGTTATGCTAGTGGGTAATACGACAGTCTATTCAGCGAGGTTTTTCTATTTCTTTCCGATATTAGTTGACATGGCGTTTCAATCAGGGATACCTGCTCTAAGCTTTTACCGAAAATATACGAATTTTTGCTTAAATAAAAAATCTTTATTCAAGGATAGCCAGTAGCTCAAAGGTGTACGCGTACTGAAAGCCAAATACTGATAGGTTCAAATACCACCCAGGATTTTTGGCGTTCTTTCTCTTACTAAACTTTACCCTTAGTAGGCAGTAGTTGAGGTCAATGCTAGCTTATCTCGTTAGCACTGGTTGTCAAGTAATTAAGGTAGGAAGCGGGTGTGCGGGAAGTGGATTTGGCAAATTCCTCGCTACGCAGCCACAATTGTTGGAAAGGCAATTAAACTAAAAAACACTTTCCATTGCAGATGTTCCGTGCACTGGTAAAGCTGTCTGCTGCTCTGGCAGTTTTAGCAGTGTTGCTTTGCCTTGCAGGTCAAGCTGAAGCCAACTATAAGAACGCCCCAATGAATGGCATAATGTTTGGAAAGAGAGGGCCTACAGGTATAGTACTGTAATTTTTATAATAAATTTTCATGACTTGTAAAAGCTATTATTTTTTTAAAACTGTTGTTGTATACGGAAGAATATTCAGTGCAAAATTATTTAATTTAATTTTTTTTTCAGAATACGATTCCAGGGGGAAGACTTTTACCGCCCTCTGTGAAATCGCAACCGAAGCCTGTCAAACTTGGTTTCCATCTCAAGAAAACAAATGAAAAACATCCACGCAGGCGAATAATGATTAAAATTACTAAGGATTTATTATAACGTAATCGAAATTGTTAAAATAATAATTGAAAATTGGACTAGATGAAACATGATTTATAATATAGTTAATAAGATAATGACATATGTATTACATGCCTAAAATTTATGGTACAATATTCATATAATGATGATGATTAAAGATGTGAAGTAAAATAAATAACATTTTCTTTTTGTTAAGAATACTACCCCTGGATAATAAATAGCATATAACGGAACACTTGACCTAATTTTGATAAAAAGTATGGCAACATCCATGTGAACTGCACAGTGCACACGTCAAAAACCATAGAGATAATAATCTATAGGTTCATGTCAAAAACACACTATTGTTTGCTATTGTTCACTAATGTTTCAACTAGTGATGTGCCAACTCGGAAAAAACATAACTCGATTTAACCCGAGTTAAAATTCACGTAACTCGGGTTGAACTCGAGTGACGTAACTCGAGTTAACTAGATGGAAGAGTTAATGTTTTTTTTTTAATTTTTTACCAAATTATTCCCTCACCTTTGCATAAATAATAAAATAAATTAGATTAATTATTATCTGTTCTTTCATTTTTTTGTATTATTTTTTTATAATGTATTGGAAGAGTAATTATACTAACTAAAGTAAAAAAGGAAATTATTGTTTGAAATAGAATCATTTATTCAAGTACTTTTGGCTTGAATTTTAAACTTCAAACTTCACTCCATGTCGGTTTCAATCGGTTTTCAAACTCGAGTCAGAGAGAACTCAAATCGAGTTGGTTCGAGTTAAGTCCAACTCGAGTAAACTCGAGTTAAGTCCAACTCGAGTAAACTCGAGTTAGTTACTCGAGTCGACCGTCACTAGTTTCAACTTCTTTAAGCACTATTTATTATAGATGTGCCGATTCGATTATTTTGATAATCGATTAATCGATTATATTAATCGATTATAAAATAATAATCGATTATTAATCGATTAATGATCGATTATGAAATAATTCTTAGAAAGAACTGAAAAAACAATTCTACTTTCTGGAAAAAATTCTGAACCCTTGCATTTAGTAACAACATCTATATTATAACCTTTTAGACTGTTCTGAAAAAAGAAAAACAAACACTATTTTTTAAATTTTTTGAAATTTAAATTAGAAAATTAAAAAGAATAATTAAAAAATAATGTAATTGATCAAAATTAAATATACATACCTATTAGGTACCTAAGGCGAAAGTTTGTGTGTGTGTGTATGTATGTGTGTATGTTTATTACTTTTTAACGCCGCAACTACTGGACCGATTTGGCTGACATTTGGATTGGAGATAGCTGGTTATGTCCTGGAATAACACATAGGCTACTTTTTATCCCGGAAAAGTGTTCCTGAGGGACTTAAATAGATAATATAGACTTCCAAAAACGAGATAGGTACTGTTAAACTCTGATTGTTCTTAGGTACATCACGCTCACACTGTCTACGCGCTCACATAACAAATTATTGCAATAGTTTGCTGTCATTGCATGCATTTGTATGCTTTTGCATGAATTTGCTGTCGTTCTCGTTGCTAAGTTACTCTTAGATGATTTTGTTCAATTGTAGATTGTATCATAAGGGAGCAAAATAATATTTTTACGGCGAGGGCGCTTTTTTGAATCCAGAGCGAAGTGAGGGATTGTATAGTACTGTATTGTACTAAAGAATCCCTCGCTACGCTCGGGATTCTTTAGTACAATCCTGAACGTAGCGAAGGATTCAAAGTACGTCGCCCGAGCCAAAAATATATTGCCCCCGACGGCCCGAGTGATACACTCTACTTTTCATCACCCTCTATGAGGAAATAAAAGGCGCCTCATATTTTTAACCCTCGACGCAAAAAAGACGGGGTGTTATAAGTTTGACGTGTCTGTGTGTGTGTATGTGTATGTCTGTCTGTTCCCCCATAGCTCTCGAACGGATAGACCGATTTGAATGCGGTTTTTTTGTTTGAAAGGTGAATTAGTTCGGGAGTGTTTTAGCTATGTTTGATGAAAATCGGTCCAAGATGGCCGCCGCCACAAAATGGCGGATTAATAATAAAAGTATAAATTAAAAATTTAAGAAACCCCCGAATTTCGCCATTTTGTGATGGCGGCCATCTTGGATTTGCATAGTGTTATTCTACTAGTCAAGACCTTTCATTTGATACCCATATTGAGGGAGTTGTGAAAAAATATGTAATCCGCCATTTTGTGGCGGCGGCCATCTTGGACCGATTTTCATCGTACACAACTAAGAACACTCCCGACTAATTCACCTTTCAAACAAAAAAACCGCATTCAAATCGGTTCAACCGTTTGAGCGCTACGGGGGAACAGACAGACACACACACATACACACACAGACGTCAAAATGAAAGGTCGTGACAACAAGACCTTTCATTTAATACCGATATTGAGGGAGTTGTGAAAAAATATGTAATCCGCCATTATGTGGCGGCGGCCATCTTGAACCAATTTTCATCAAACATAGCTAAAAATACTCCCGACTAATTCACCTTTCAAACAAAAAAAACCGCATTCAAATCAGTTCAACCATTTGAGCGCTACGGGGGAACAGACAGATACAGACACACATACATACACAGACGTCAAACTTGTAACAACAATAACAACAATCGATATCATTCGCACCTGGCCCGGTGGGACCACGTGCCCTTCACCTTCAAAAAGTGCGCGGCAAAGATAATTGCGGCGCACTTATTTATAAGTGCGCCGCAATTATCTTTTACGCGCACTTATAAATAAGTAAGCCGCAAACACCACCTTTGGGTGCACTTAAAGGCGAACCAAGTCGTCCTTTTCGAATAGATGGGATGAAAATATTTTTTATGTGTACAAACTTATTAATCACGGGTAACATCGCGGGGCACAGCTTGTACATATATAGATACTCATAGCGGGGGTAATTTCACTACAGTTGGTAAAGGCGTATCGTCGGTTCGGTGTGTTCGAAAAGTTGAGTATGTATATGAAAAAGCTGTAAGCTGCATAGCGCTCGCTCACAGTCGGCGGCTGACTATCCGTTTGGTGTGAACAAAGCCTAAAACTAACTTTGAGGGAATACCCTTTTTGCAATGATAGGGTTGCCAAACCATATTATATTTTAGCAAGCAAATTAATAACAGAAAGCTGGTAGTAAAGTTTGGTAATTAACGTATATCTTTATAATCGATCATGATCGATTATGCAAAATCATAATCGATTGCAATCGATCATTTTAATAATCGATTAATCGATTATTGATAATCGATTACGCACATCACTACTATTTATCGTTTTTTGTTATCTTTAACTATTACATTTCCACCCGGAATACTTTAACTTTCCCACGGATGGAAAAATCTGCCGACGCTATTTTATTGAATAATGGCGAGAATGGCGAGAATACGAGAAAGATAGGTTTAATTTTGACATAAATGTCAATAACACTGCAGTGACGTTTCGCAATTCGCAATCCGAATTTTAGCAAATTTGAATCTACCTTATTTTAAAAATGTATTTTCTTTTATTTCAAAAAACCTTGCACGTGGTGAAAAAACGAAATATTTATTAGATGTTATAATTTAATTTGCACCCGAACTGAAAATGACGACCAAGGAACTTTACACGAAGGTAACGCTAATTTGTTTCTGTTTGTTGTTAAAAAAAGTTCCAAATCATACGTTTAAATTTGGAATTATAAAATGCACTTGTCGTCTTGTTAATTTATCGGCTTGTATTCATGTATGTATTGATTTCGTGTTTTGTTTTAAATCATTGTAAATCACTGAGATAGTCACTTCCTTATCGTCTAATGTACCTACTGATGAAAATGATGTTCTGATTAAGAGTTATTCATTTAAATGTAATTTTAAGTATTTTTTGCCAACCCTATTTTTACGTTAATTTTATTTTTCTTAGTTTTATTATACTCCCGATTCTTGTTAAAATCATAATGCACCTCATCAGAATATTAATAAAGTTCACCTTACTTTTGATAAATCTAAAAACAAGGTTCTCAAATCTCCATTCAATCTTTTTAGGGTTCCATACCCAAAGGGTAAAAAGGGTTTTTTATTTGTAGTAACTTGTCTAGTGTTATCTAGAAAACATGGTTATCACTAATGCAGTTCTAATTATATAAATTATTGTATACTAACTTATTTCAACATCATCAAGACTCAAGTTTTTTTTTTTCTAAACCTTTTTGAAGGGCTCTAAGATTTAAAACTAGATGATAGCTTGGTTTATTGTTTTATAGATTAATGCACATTCCGATAGTTCTCTCAACAAAATTTTAGAGTAAATCTGTCTTCTTCTTACTAATGTAATCAGATAGGTACTTGTAGATACACTTGATGATTTGATAGCACTTGTAAAGGCTTATGTGAAAAAAAATTAATACATCCAGGATAAAACTTAGCCTAAACTACTCCTTAGAAATAATCCTCCAATTAGCCTGGACAAACAGACAGCTAGAAACTTGAACAAAAAATTTCCAATGGCAATTATTTCAAAGTCACAGACGATACTTGATTTTATTTGTACGCATGGCCAGGGTTTGGCCCTTCCGAGATCTGTTTCCTGACACTCTTTATAGTTATAATACTCAATCTGAATAGGTATCTCCTATGCAAACGCGTACCATCATAGGCCACATCATCACTTTCCATCAGGTGCGATAGAAGTCAAGCGTGTGTCTATACTAAATAAAAAAAATTGCATAGATCCATTACACTCAATAAATGTGTGCATGCAACTGTTTAAATGTATGTAGTTCAAATGGAGTAAAATGAGTGACATTTCAAAGTTAATCTTATTGCAATCCTGTTAGCACTTACGCAGTGGTGATAATAGTGGATTTCATCATTTATTTTATTTGTTTATTTATTATCATGATGACTTAGTAGTATTGTTATGTACAAGTGGATGCCTGCAACTTCATTCTTGTGGATATAAGTTTTTAAAAATCGCACAGGTACTCTTTGTTCTTAACCCCCCATGCAAAAACAATGGGGTGTTATAAGTTTGATGTGTCTGTGTGTGTGTGTCTGTGTGTCTGTCTGTTCCACTGTAGCGCTCAAACAGGTGAACCGATTTGAATGCGGTTTTTAGGGTTCCGTACCTCAAAAGGTAAAAAAGGAACCCTTACAGACGGACAGACAGACAGACAGACGGACAAGAAAGTGAAGATCACTTTCTTGTCCGTCTGTCTGTCTGTCTGTCCGTCTGTCCATGTGTCACCACCAATATTCTCAGGAACGGGTGGACCTAGAAAGTTAAAATGTATACCAAATACTAAGGTCTAAAATCCCTATTAGGTGTATAAAAATTAAGGTCCTGAGTCCACACAATAAAAAGATATGGGCAAATTTAGATTTTCACGAAAACTTGTAAGTACCAAAATTTACCTTAATTTTCAACTTTTTTTATTTTTCGGAATTTTTCCTTTACTTGAGCTGTAAGACCTTGCTTTTGACCAAAATTAACAAATCTAGGTCAACCGGAAGTACCCTATATTTTTTGGGTCGAAAACCTAAATGGTAGTTCCAAAATTTGGCAAAAAGCCAGGTCTTACAGCATAAATAAAGGAAAAATTCCAAAAACTAAAAAAAGTTGGAAATTAAAAGGTGTCCCCATACATACATAGTTGAGCCAATTAAGATAGATCTCTGAGTTGTATGAGTGCTCATACAATTTAGAGGACTAGCTTAATTAGCACCTTACCTTTTAAGACAAATTAATGAAAAACAGATTGTACTTATACTTCTGGAGTACGGAACCCTCGGTGCGCGACTCTGACTCGTACTTGACCGGTTTTTTTTTTGTTTGAAAGTTGAATTAGTCGGGAGTGTTCTTAGCTATGTTTGATGAAAATCCAAGATGGCTGCTGCCACAAAATGGCGGATTAAATATTTTTTCACAATACCCTCAATATGGGTATCAAATGAAAGGGCTTGACTAGTACAATAGCACTATGCAAATCCAAGATGGCCACCACCACAAAATGGCGATTGTCGGGGGTTTTCTAAATTTTAAATTTATGCTTGTTCCTAAGCTCCTTTGAGCTCATACTGTCAAAAGTGGCGCATTAAAATGGAAATCCCATCAAAATCGGTCCAGCATTTGTATAGATTAAAAATATTATTATGTTATACTACTGAACTACCATGGTCTACTAGTAAACATACCAAAAGTCCTGATGGTTTGGGGAGTGGACGGAAATTAGGGCAGGTAACAGCAAGGTATATCTATGGTAAAATCACTATCATCAAAAATTAACGCAATTAAATCCCAGTTATGTCCAGAAACAACTTACTACTAGGCTACTAGTATAAAACGGTCAGTTAGAATGTATTCCAACGTGCGTCCTAATTTTTCCAGACAGTCTGATAATAGCCGTAAGCGTAACTAAACTAAGCTCCAAGGTCAAAGGTTTAGCCGCGTAGAACGCGATTTCCGGAGATCGGGTTCAAATCCACCCAATTCCGCAGAAATGTTTAAAGAAACGTACGCGCTAAATTGAGAATCCCCTCCCATTTAAATAATTATGATTGAATTGCTGTCTTGCAATAGAGAGCACTATAAAGCCCGATTTTCACATATCAGTGAAGCATCAGTGTCGCGGCAGTCGCAGTTCCGGCATGGTGCAAAATATGTACCTATCTCTATGCACTGACACTGAAACACTGTGTCGCGCGTGGTCACTGATACGGACAGGTATGAACGCGTTCATAGAGAATATATGAAAGAATATTTTTCACTTTGCCGGCACTGTTCTTTTTTTTTGACGTGGTGGAAAAGCTTTTATAGCTGCCCCCGTTCTGCGGCAGAATGCGGCAGAACTAAGGTTATGTGGACCTCCCCCCACATGAGGGAATGTGGGTATACCCACTAAAAACCACCACGGCATGATCCTCAAGCTGTCTGTGCTGGACGCCTGGGGAACCCAATGTATGCATCCCAGGTGCGCCGGCACTGATGCTACTATATATGATACTGATGATCACTGATAGGTATATGCGAATCGGCCTTAAGCTGTCGATCCCGGTTACAATCGCTAACTTCTGATAATACTTATTAGTAAAACTTAAGAATCGAAATCCTATTCTCAGTTGAGTCATGTGCATTACTATCACAAGACACGACAACCTCCCTGCTGCAGTGGTGAGTGCTGCGGTCTTATAAGTGGGAGGTTCCAGGTTCGATTCCCGGCAGTGGCAATTTGGGGATTTTCTAAATTGTCACTGGTCCAGCCCCGTGGGAGGCTTCAGCTGTGGCTAGTTACCATCCTACCGGCAAATACGTGCTGCCAAGCGACTTAGCGTTCCGGTACGATGTCGCGTCCAGATCAGGGGTATGGTTTGATAAAAACTTCCATAGCTCTTCCAAGTTTGCCTGTTTCCACAAGGGCTAACTTGTAGATGAATAAAAAACCCCCTACCATTTTATGCGATTCATAAGAGGTAACGACCCGCAGAAATCACTAACGACACGGACATTTTGAAGTCTGATATCACTCAGATATATAAACATTGTCAGTAAACTAGTAATTAGATAACAAATTAGTGTCTGGCCCATTTATGATCGCAGACATCTAAGTAAGCGTGAAAGGACCGCACAAATAATTCAATTAACTGGAATTAGCTCGAAGCACATATTATGTATCATTTTACTAGGTACTACTTTGTTTGTATTGACAATTATCATTTTATTGCTTTATTCACTTGAGGTTTTTTTTCCAACTTCAAGCCGCTGAACCGATTTCGATAAAATAGCTCGTATCCTGAGGAAGGATCTTATGCGTGTCAATAAAAGACGGATGTTAAGCATGTATGAACACATAAAAGACTTTGAATATTTTGGTCTACCTACGAGTCCGCCATTTACATTTTTTTATACAAGTATAAATTAGAAATTTAAAAAACCCCCAACATTCGCCATTTTGTGGCAGCGGCCATCTTGGATTTGCAATAATGCTATTCTACTAGTCAAGCCCTTTCATTTGATACCCATATTAAGGGAGTTGTGAAAAAATATGCAATCCGCCATTTTGTAGCGGCGGCCATCTTGGACCGATTTTCATCAAACATAGCTAACAACACTCTCGACTAATTCACCTTTCAAACAAAAAAAACCGCATTCAAATCGGTCCACCCGTATGAGCGCCACAGGGGAACAGACAGACACACACACACACACACACACACACACACACACACACACACACACACACACACACACACACACACACACACAGACACGTCAAACTTATAACACCCCGTCGTTTTTGCGTCGTGGGTTAAAAATTACGGCCAAAATCTTCCAAAGTGTCACGTTTTCGAGATAATATAAGCTATCAAGCTTGTAGTGATTGCGTCATTGCATCGCGTCGGTTAACTAAAATTATTAAACGATACAACGAAAGTATAACTTTGATAGCTTATATTATCTCGAAACTCCGCACTTTGGAAGATTTTGTCTCATAACAATAGTTGGTTTGTACACAGTACACAGATACAACTTGTTGTATCTGTGTAATGTGGTTTGTATTCATGCCAGCTATTGATTTATGCACGTTTTATGCGTGGCCGTTATATTGAAAAAAAAAAAATGAAAATGGCGGACTCGTAGGTTGGCACTCTTCGGCGGTGACAGGCTCCATACAAAAATATTCAAAGCCCATTAGTGTCACATAACTTTTTTTACGCAGTAGGTATTTTGTTTTTAACTCTCGACGCAAAAACGACGGGGTGTTTTAAGTTGTGTGTGTGTGTGTGTGTGTGTGTGCGTGCGTGCGTATGTATCTCTGTCTCTGTCTATCTGTCCGTCCGTCCGTCCGTCCGTCCGTCCGTCCGTCTGTCTGTCTGTCTGTTCCACCCTAGCAGTCAAACGGGTGAACCGATTTGAATGCGGTTTTTTCTTGTTTAGAATAGAATAGAAAAGTTTTTTATTCAAATAAACTTTTACAAGTACTTTTGAATCGTCAATTGAATCTACCACTTTGAAAGGTGAATTATTAGTCGGGAGTGTTGAAGCTATGTTTGATGAAAATAGCCGCCCCAAAATAGCGGATTACAAATTTTTTCACAACTCCTTCAATATGAGTATCAAATGAAAGGGCTTGACTAGTGGAATAGCACTATGGTATACCAAGATGACCACAAAATGGCGAATGTCGGGGGTTTTTTTTTAATTTTCAATTTATGAGTTTACGCAGTATTTTGTTTTTCAATTTTATGCTTGTTCTTAAATATTTAACAATGATCGTTTGCAGGACGCCCGAGTATGGGTGGAGCACCCGGTACACGTGTGGGAGGGCGCCACCGTCACAAGCGACTATCGCTCCGGAGTCCTCATCGTCAGAATCGACCAGACCGGCGAAATACGACAGATCAAGGTAAGTGCATTGTGTAAACGTGTTACCACATCTATAATTAATTAACCAATAAGTAATTTTAAAGCTAAAAATTTTGATTAACATTTAGATATTATGATTTAAATAACAAAATAACTATCTACGTCAAAAAGTTTTATTACGTACCTACTAGATGATGCCCGCGACTTTTCCCTCGTGGATTTAGGTTTTTTTAAAATCCTGTGGGAACTACTTACTTTTGTGGGATAAAAGTTACCTATATCAATTTCCGGGACGCAGGCTACCTCTGAACCAAATTTCGTATAAATTGGCCAAACTGTTGGGCTGTGAAAAGTTAGCAGACAGACAGACACACTTTCGCATTTATAATATTAGTATGGATAATATGGATGACGCGATATAAATTAGAAAGCTAATCCTTGCCCGCAGATAACAGATGAAAAGAAACTGCCCCACTTAAGGAACCCGTCGCTGCTCATCGGCCAGAATGATCTCACCTCGCTGTCGTACCTGCACGAGCCGGCGGTGCTGCACAATCTCAAAGTCAGGTATGTCGATCACCGTGTGTGTCACAGTGACCAGGTGTGTCGCAGTGACCAGAATCATCTGTGTCACAGTGACCAGGTGTGTCGCAGTGACCAGAATCATCTGTGTCACAGTGACCAGGTGTGTCACAGTGCACGGCTCGTCACTACTGTAAAAACTAAAAAATGTGAATTCAGGTATGACCAACTGTGTCATAGTAACGAGGTGTTCTACACTCATCAGTGTCACAATGAACAGTTGTGTCAGTGTACATTTTTTTTATTCATCTACAAATTGTAGTTTATTATTTTTCAAATAATTTAATGTAGATGACATGATGCTTTTTTTCGAAAAGTCTACCAGTATTTTTTAAAGTTTCCTCATTGATTACAGATTCTGCGACCGGAACGCCATCTATACGTATTGTGGCATCGTGCTTGTTGCCATCAATCCATACTATGAGCTTCCTATATACGGTACGATGTGATATTTTTTGTTACGGTATCACTTTGAAAGCCTCAGTATTTGATTTGTAATAGTTTTTCCGCACACCATAGTCTTGCACCTGTTGTACCCCGCAGTTCTTTGATATTGAGGGTAAAATCACTTACTCGTAGATATTATATGATTATATTTCTCACTGAAAAATAAAACTGTTTGACTGATTTATTTTATCTTAACGTGCCTTTAATTTTTTTGTAGGCGATGAAACTATAATGGCGTACCGTGGCCAGTCCATGGGAGACCTGGATCCTCATATATTCGCGGTGTCCGAAGAGGCCTATACTAAGCTAGAGAGGGAACGGAGGGATCAGAGTATTATAGGTAAACTGTCTGAAGTCCAAGCTTCTTTCGCGTGAATTTAGATTAAAAAATGTTTCTATTATCTCCACTCTCTTTTTTCTCTACATCAGTAATCGATTTCCAGTTGAGCAACTTGTTTTCCCCATTCCCTTTTCATTCTCTTCTTTCTTTCCATGTGTAATTGAGTTTCAGTTGAGCAACTTGTTGTTTCCACTCCCTTCTTCCTTCCTTTCTTTTTAGGGTTCCGTACCCAAAGGGTAAAAACGGAGCCCTATTAATGTCACTCGGCTGTCTGTCTGTCTGTCTGTCTGTCTGTCTGTCTGTCTGTCTGTCTGTCCGTCTGTCCGCCGGTCACAGGTCTCTAGCTCGCAGACGAAATGAGTTACAAACCTGAAATTTTGGTATTTAGTGTAAAACGTTAACCCAAAATCAAATATTGAATTAGAAATTGAATTAAATTATTTTTCAGGGGGGCTCCCATACATGAAAAAGGAGCCGGAAAAAAAAATTTTTTCTTTACCCTAGCTTGTGGGGTATCATTGTTTAGAGCTCATTAAGTAGAGTACAAATATATATTTTTTTAATTTTTATCTCAAAAAATAAGGGAATGGGAGGCCATCAAAGTTGTCAGTTTTAGACCATTTTTGTGACGGGGGCTATCTCAAAAACTAAACTAGTTGGGAATATGATATTTCAGTATATTATGTACTATATGCTCTATTTAAACAACAAATACTGAAAACAACGATTTATTAAATAGTTTATAAGCTGTGACCAAAATAAACGAACATTTTTTTGGGTTTTTCTTTCACGGTTTGTTGCGATGTCTAGCTCGGAAATTAAATATTTCTTAGACCCAAAATATTATATTGTTCATAATTATGTACGGAACCCTGAAAGAGCGAGGCCCGACTCGCACTTGGCTGATTTTTTCCATGGGTTTGAGTCAAGTAACGTGCTATCTCCACTCCCTTTTTTCTTTTCATGAATTTTTTGCGAGTTTCGGTTAAGCAATTTACTATCTCTTCTCCCTTCTTTATTTCCATGAGTAACCGGGTTTTAGTTGAGCTACTTATTGTCTGCACTCCCTTCTTATTTTCCTACTTCTTCCTCGTGTAACTGGGTTTCAGTTGAGCAACTTGTTGTCTACACTCCCTTCTTATTTTCCTACTTCTTCCTCGTGTAACTGGGTTTCAGTTGAGCAACTTGTTGTCTACACTCCCTGCTTATTTTCCTACTTCTTCCTCGTGTAACTGGGTTTCAGTTGAGCAACTTGTTGTGTACACTCCCTTCTTATTTTCCTACTTGTTCCTCGTGTAACTGGGTTTCAGTTAAGCAACTTGTTGTCTACACTCCCTTCTTATTTTCCTACTTCTTCCTCGTGTAACTGGGTTTCAGTTGAGCAACTTGTTGTCTACACTCCCTTCTTATTTTCCTACTTCTTCCTCGTGTAACTGGGTTTCAGTTGAGCAACTTGTTGTCTACACTCCCTTCTTATTTTCCTACTTCTTCCTCGTGTAACTGGGTTTCAGTTGAGCAACTTGTTGTCTACACTCCCTTCTTATTTTCCTACTTCTTCCTCGTGTAACTGGGTTTCAGTTGAGCAGCTTGTTGTCTACACTCCCTTCTTATTTTCCTACTTCTTCCTCGTGTAACTGGGTTCCAGTTGAGCAACTTGTTGTCTCCACTCCCTTCTTCCTTCCCTTCTTTATTTCCATGAATAACCGGGCTTCAATTGAGCAAATTGTTATCTCTACTCTCTTCGATCTTCCCTACTTCTTTCCTTGTGTAACCAGGTTCCAGTTAAGCAATTTGTTGTCTCCACTCCCTTCTTCTTTCTCCTTCTTTGTATGAATAACCGGGTGTCACTTGCGCAGTCTTTCTTTCCATGAGTAACCGGGTTTCAGTGGAGCAACTTGTTCGCAGTGAGCGGCGAGTCGGGCGCCGGTAAGACGGTGTCGGCCAAGTACGCTATGCGCTACTTCGCGGCCGTGCGCGGGAACGTCAGTGAAACACAGGTCGAGAGGAAAGTGCTCGCTTCCAGTCCCATCATGGAGGTTAGGGGGTTTACTTTAAAGAAATATTTCAGGCTTCGCACGGGAAGTTTATTACAATTTCCGCAGGGATCTCCAATTTTTTGAAAATAAAACATAGCCTATGTCACTCAGGAATAATGTAGTTTTCTACTGCTGAAAGAATTTTCAAAATCGGTTCAGTAGATCCAGAGATTACCCCTTATAATCTCATAAACTTTACCTCTTATATGAGTGTAGGTGTCGGAAACGAAGACAGGTAATAGTACTGACAATATACCATAAAAAATACAAAAAAAATATTTCCTGTATTTCTTAAAAGTTCGCAATGTAATGCAATCAGCTGACGTTTAAATACCTAAAGTTATCGGTGGGCGCCCGCTGCTCGCGGGCATTGACCCCGAGTTCTGCACGCTGTATATTAATGGTATGAAAAATACTAAATGCTAAACCACTAATACTACAAGTACAATAAAGTGCTCAGCGCGCCTACAGAAGTTATCACTTTTAAAACAGGCGTTATTTGTTATTTTTTTAAACTCTGTCTGTTATCTTTCTGAATTCTGTTTCACTGTACCCAGGCGATAGGAAATGCTAAAACGACTCGCAACGACAACTCGTCCCGATTCGGCAAATTCATCGAGATCCACTTCGATACCGAGTACCGGATATGCGGCGCGAGCATGCGCACTTACCTCCTGGAGAAGTCCCGCGTGACGTACCAGAGCGCTGGGGAAAGGAACTACCACATATTCTACCAGCTGTGCGCCGCTGCGAGACAAATGCCTGACTTGAAACTGGGTAAGTATCTTGTCTCTTTCCCTCTCGTGGTTAGTGTGTATTTGTGTCTCTGACTCATAAGAACAGTACCGGAAGTGCGGCGTGAGCATGCGCACTTACCTCCTGGAGAAGTCCCGCGTGACGTACCAGAGCGCGGGGGAAAGGAACTACCACATATTCTACCAGCTGTGCGCCGCTGCGAGACAAATGCCTGACTTGAAACTGGGTAAGTATCTTGTCTCTTTCCCTCTCGTGGTTAGTGTGTATTTGTGTCTCTGACTCATAAGAACAGTACCGGAAGTGCGGCGTGAGCATGCGCACTTACCTCCTGGAGAAGTCCCGCGTGACGTACCAGAGCGCGGGGGAAAGGAACTACCACATATTCTACCAGCTGTGCGCCGCTGCGAGACAACTGCCTGACTTGAAACTGGGTAAGTGTCTTGTCTTTTTCCCTCTCGTGGTTAGTGTGTATTTGTGTCTCTGACTCATAAGAACAGTACCGGAAGAGCGGTGCGAGCATGCGCACTTATCTCCTGGAGAAGTCCCGCGTGACGTACCAGAGCGCGGGGGAAAGGAACTACCACATATTCTACCAGCTGTGCGCCGCTGCGAGACAAATGCCTGACTTGAAACTGGGTAAGTGTCTTGTCTCTTTCCCTCTCGTGGTTAGTGTGTATTTGTGTCTCTGACTCATAAGAACAGTACCGGATATGCGGCGCGAGCATGCGCACTTATCTCCTGGAGAAGTCCCGCGTGACGTACCAGAGCGCGGGGGAAAGGAACTACCACATATTCTACCAGCTGTGCGCCGCTGCGAGACAAATGCCTGACTTGAAACTGGGTAAGTATCTTGTTTCTTTCCCTCTCGTGGTTAGTGTGTATTTGTGTCTCTGACTCATAAGAACAGTACCGGAAGTGCGGCGTGAGCATGCGCACTTACCTCCTGGAGAAGTCCCGCGTGACGTACCAGAGCGCGGGGGAAAGGAACTACCACATATTCTACCAGCTGTGCGCCGCTGCGAGACAAATGCCTGACTTGAAACTGGGTAAGTGTCTTGTCTTTTTCCCTCTCGTGGTTAGTGTGTATTTGTGTCTCTGACTCATAAGAACAGTACCGGAAGAGCGGTGCGAGCATGCGCACTTATCTCCTGGAGAAGTCCCGCGTGACGTACCAGAGCGCGGGGGAAAGGAACTACCACATATTCTACCAGCTGTGCGCCGCTGCGAGACAAATGCCTGACTTGAAACTGGGTAAGTGTCTTGTCTCTTTCCCTCTCGTGGTTAGTGTGTATTTGTGTCTCTGACTCATAAGAACAGTACCGGATATGCGGCGCGAGCATGCGCACTTATCTCCTGGAGAAGTCCCGCGTGACGTACCAGAGCGCGGGGGAAAGGAACTACCACATATTCTACCAGCTGTGCGCCGCTGCGAGACAAATGCCTGACTTGAAACTGGGTAAGTGTCTTGCCTCTTTCCCTCTCGTGGTTAGTGTGTATTTGTGTCTCTGACTCATAAGAACAGTACCGGATATGCGGCGCGAGCATGCGCACTTATCTCCTGGAGAAGTCCCGCGTGACGTACCAGAGCGCGGGGGAAAGGAACTACCACATATTCTACCAGCTGTGCGCCGCTGCGAGACAAATGCCTGACTTGAAACTGGGTAAGTGTCTTGTCTCTTTCCCTCTCGTGGTTAGTGTGTATTTGTGTCTCTGACTCATAAGAACAGTACCGGAAGTGCGGCGTGAGCATGCGCACTTACCTCCTGGAGAAGTCCCGCGTGACGTACCAGAGCGCGGGGGAAAGGAACTACCACATATTCTACCAGCTGTGCGCCGCTGCGAGACAACTGCCTGACTTGAAACTGGGTAAGTGTCTTGTCTCTTTCCCTCTCGTGGTTAGTGTGTATTTGTGTCTCTGACTCATAAGAACAGTACCGGAAGAGCGGTGCGAGCATGCGCACTTATCTCCTGGAGAAGTCCCGCGTGACGTACCAGAGCGCGGGGGAAAGGAACTACCACATATTCTACCAGCTGTGCGCCGCTGCGAGACAAATGCCTGACTTGAAACTGGGTAAGTGTCTTGTCTCTTTCCCTCTCGTGGTTAGTGTGTATTTGTGTCTCTGACTCATAAGAACAGTACCGGATATGCGGCGCGAGCATGCGCACTTATCTCCTGGAGAAGTCCCGCGTGACGTACCAGAGCGCGGGGGAAAGGAACTACCACATATTCTACCAGCTGTGCGCCGCTGCGAGACAACTGCCTGACTTGAAACTGGGTAAGTGTCTTGTCTCTTTCCCTCTCGTTGTTGGTATGTATCTATGTCTCTTTCTGACTGTCTCACGTGACATATCAAAGTGCCAGGGACAGGAATCTCCGTATAGGGATGGAATTTCAAAAAATTCCTCTTTTGAGCTAGGGTACTTAGGAATTATTAGATCCACTTAAAATATTCGTAGTTTTATATGTTTGTAAGAAAATAATTATGTTTATTTTCACCATGCGACAATCTTCATGAAAGACGTAACTGTATCTTATAGGGTTTTCTTGTTTCAGACCACCAAGACTGCTTTCATTATCTGAACCAAGGAGGCAGCCCCGAGATCGATGGCGTTAACGATCTCAAAGCTTTCAACGAGACCAAAACCGCGCTCGCCACTCTAGGTAACCTTTTTTGAAGATATCATCATGATCAACCCATTACCGGCTCACTACAGAGCACGGGTCTCCTCTCAGAGTGAGAAGGGTTTTGGCCATAGTCTACCACGCTGGCCAAGCGGATTGGCAGACTTCACACACCTTTGAGAACGTTATGGAGAACTCTCAGGCATGCAGGTTTCCTCACGATGTTTTCCTTCACCGTTAAAGCAAGTGATATTTAAATACTTGAAACGCACATAACTCCGAAAAGTTAGAGGTGCGTGCCCCGGGATCGAACCCACGACCTCCGATTAGAAGTCGGTTGTCCTAACCACTAGGCTATCACAGCTTTGAAGATATACTTCTTTGTTATGTAAAAATATTTTAAATCCCCAAATTGCCCCCGCCGGGATTCCAACATGGCATCACCCATTTATAAGGCCAGTGCGCCAGGGAGGTCTAATTTAAAGGTTAATTTGTTCAATTCCCAGGTGTGTCGGAGTCGGAGCAGCAGAACATGTTCACGGTGCTGGCCGCCATCTTGCATCTCGGCAACGTGGAGCTCGCCGCCTCCGAGGAGGATGCCGAGAGCGCTTACATTGAAGTGAGTCTGTTTCCTTCTCTATTTTCTCCACTACCTTTCTGCTGTTATCAACTTTTAGAAAAAAAAAACAATGTTCCTCTGAATTATTTTGAAACACGTCATGCCGTTAAATAAACAGAAATCCAACCTTGGACCTGCGTAGTAATCGATTTGTTCTAATTATAATTAAAGCAAGGTCCAATTTTGTTACAGTCAGACGACCCCCACCTTACAACAGTGTGCTCGTTATTGGGCATTTCAAAATTGGAACTTTCAAGATGGCTGACGCACCGACGAATAGCGTCAGCGCACGAAGTTATTGTTTCCCGGATGGATATACAGAGGGCGGCCTTCGCGAGGGACGCCCTAGCGAAGAGGATGTATGGAGAACTCTTCGCGTGGCTCGTTCAAGCTGTGAACAGGGCTTTGGATACTGGCCACGCGAAAAAGCACTTTATAGGTGAGTTTATAGGGTCTAAATTCAACTTGAAAGAGTTATTTCCTTATGATCTTGAATATTGTTCATATAGAAAAGCATCTTAATGGTAAGTTAATAGAGTTCAAAATCGAAGGAATAGTTTAATAATTTTTGTAAAAATGTTTGGCAGGTGTCCTGGACATTTACGGTTTCGAGACATTCGAGATCAACTCCTTCGAGCAGTTCTGCATCAACTACGCCAACGAGAAACTGCAGCAACAGTTCAACTCGCATGTCTTCAAACTGGAGCAGGATGAATATATTAAGGTATACCATTAATTAACATATGAATAAACTTATGTTGTATATCATAAGTTCATACTTGAATATCGAAATCCGACATTCAATAAGATCCTATCGCCTTCTGAAGATATTATTTGAAGGTCTTAAAATCCATTTCTGTTATCCAGGAGGAGATATCGTGGAAAATGATAGATTTCTACGACAACCAGCCCTGCATAGACCTGATAGAGGACCGGCTCGGAGTGCTGGCGCTGCTGGACGAGGAGTGCCGCGTGCCGCAGGGCTCCGACCACGGCTTCGTGGCCAAGCTGCACGAGAAGTGCGCCAAGTACCCGCACTTCCTCAAGCCGAGGTTCGGCAACGCCGGTGAGTGATCGCCCAAGTCATATTTACCATTTTTTGCCAGGATTTAATGGCTCAACGTGGTAAGCCAGGCCAAATTTTGACAACGCTGGTGAAAGATCATGCAATTCATGTTTATCATGGAATTATTTGCCAGGACTTCATAGTTAAACTGTTGTAATCCAGGCAAAGATTCGATCTATATCCGCAAAACATAACGTCTTGAAACTTTGTTCCAGCGTTCATAATAAAACACTTCGCCGACAACGTGGAATACCAATGCGGCGGGTTCCTCGAGAAGAACCGCGACACGGTGCTGGAGGAGCAGCTCGAGTGCATCAAATCCGCGACCTGCTGTCGACTGGTGCAGGCCATGTTCGCCGACACGCCGGTGGACCATTCCGCCACCTTGCCGCCTCCTTCCAGAAGGAGGACGATGCATCCTTCGTCAATTGGGAGTCGCACTGTAAGTAGTTGTTGTTCCCCCGTCATTCTGTCCACCCCTCCACTCCCTGTCTCTCTCTCACTCCCTGTCTCCCCCTCCGCCGTCTCTCTCCCCCTCCACTCTGTCTCTCCCTGCATTCCCTGTCTCCCCCTCCACCGTCTCTCTCTCCCTCCGCCGTCTCTCTCTCCCTCCGCCGTCTCTCTCCCCCTCCACCGTCACTCTCCCCCTCCACTCTCTGTCTCTCCCTGCATTCCCTGTCTCCCCCTCCACTCCCTGTCGGTCCTCCCATTTTTTACAATCCCTCTCCTCCCCTCCCCCATCTCCCCCCAAACCCCCATCTCCCCCCACACCCCCATCTCCCCCCACAACCCCCACTCCTGCAAAATTATTTTTCTGCAGACCTAAAGGCTACTCAATGGAGGACCAATAGACGTTAGTGGTGGCAAGATGTTACAAGATGTTGATGTCAGAATGACGGGAAAGTGATTGTATACGCGTAAACTGATTGTCTGATGGTCCGGAATGATGGTTATTTAAATATTGTAACCATTTTTGTCAGTCTGGTCAGACTAATGTCTTACGTGTTCCCAATTTAATGACGTTCCAGCAACCGCCGCGCCGCGCCTCCGGTCAGAAACAAACCGTGGGCGCGCAGTTCCGCGCATCGCTCTCGGCGCTGATGGCCACTCTCTCCGACACGACGCCGCACTACGTGCGCTGCATCAAGCCCAACGACACCAAGACCGCGTTCCAGTTCGACGCCGCCAGAGCCGTCAACCAGCTGAGGTGAGTTCACTGTTTTAGGGCTCAGCAATGATCGCGCCAAACTTCTAGTCCCCTCGTCGGACCATTTAACTACACTTCAAAAAAAGCCGTATGTTCGCGATTATTCAAAAAACCAATAAACTGATATTCATGTTTTTTTTTCACTTTCGTAATTAACATTGTTATGTACGAAGTTACTCGCATAAATGTACACATAATAATTATGTCTAATATTTTTGATAGATAACCGGTCTCTGAAATTGGTGGGCTGAAGTCAGTTAAAGTTTTTCCTAAAATATAGCTTGTTAAACCTATCAATTTAGTTAGAGATTGTGTACAGCAGTAAAAGTATAAATATATTCCTATCTCTTTCGCAATGCTCCCTGCGTATAAGGATAGCACTATTTTTAAACTTGTCAATTTAGTTTAGGTTTAGAGATTGTGTACAACAGAATTAGCCACAGTAACGAGTTAATTTTAAACAAAATGTTGAGATAATTTACGAGATAATAATAAATAATTAATGTAGTCATAATAATATAAATACTGTGTTACAGAGCTTGCGGCGTGTTGGAGACAATACGCATCTCTTCGGCCGGGTTTCCATCGAGATGGCTATATCAAGACTTCTTTCAGAGGTACGTAGTTTTTCTTGTTGTGAAACGGAATAGCACTTTCACGGTTATTTTTGTGTAAAACAAATAAATTACGTCGAAATCTTAGTGATTACTCAGTGTGATTTAGAAAATCTGTGCACAACTATGCATCAATTTGGCACGCGTTTTCCCACGTCGCCGTTCTATCCGTTCCCTAATAATATATTTCTACAGCCTAAACCCTTCTGAGAGCAGACCTGTTGGATGGTAATCGGTTGGTATCTATATCACTACATAGTATAAAACAAAGTCGCTTTCTCTGTCCCTATATCCCTATGTATGCTTAAATCTTTAAAACTACGCAACGGATTTTGATGCGGTATTTTTTAATAGATAGAGTGATTCAAGAGGAAGGTTTATAAGTAGAAAAATTGGACCCGGTAGGTGGCGCTAATAGCGGGCAGGACGACGTCTGCCGGGTCCGCTAGTTACTAATATAAAGAAGTTTGTCCTGACATCAAAGCACAGCCTAAACCACTGAAGTTAAAAATTTGAAATTTTACAACACACATTTTTACAAACAGTAGCTTCCTTTTATGACGTAGGTGCACACTAAGAAAGGATTATTGCAAATTCCACCCCTAAGGGGGTTAAATAGAGCATGTAACTTTGTATGAAAGTCTAGTCATTTTTCAAGTTATATGCATTAAAATCGGTATTTGTACTGTCGGTTAAAAATAAAAGAGTTACGTGTTTCAGGAATTTTGGTAATTCCACCCTCAAGTGGGTAAAATAGGGGACGAGATTTGTATGAATCCACGCGGGCGCAGTCGCGAGCATCAGCTAGTAATGTATAATGCAATACCTGCATGCATGTATATGTACAACCGATGCAGGGTGTATACTTATCTCTTACAGGTATCGCCTCCTCTGCTGCTACAAAGACATCGACCGCTCCAACATAAAGGCGACATGTTCCAAGATACTGCTGAAACATGTCAAAGACACTGATAAATACCAGTTCGGCGCCACCAAGATCTTCTTCAGAGCTGGACAGGTCGGTACTGATGGTGACGACCTTCCTGGTGTAGTGGTGAGCGGGAGGTGCCGTGTTCGATTCCCGGCGGGGGCGATTTGGGATTTAATAATTGTCTCTGGTCCGGGTCACTTCAGCCGTGGCTAGTCACCGACCGCCAAGCGTTTATTATAGCGGTAATTTAGCGTTTCGGTACGATTTAGCGATATCCTAGGGGATCGGTGTATAAGCGGCATCATGTGAACATATTTTAAATATTTTTAAAAAGTAAATCTGTTAATCCTTTGGTTTTCAACAATGGACGTCAAGCGGTTTTCCATTTCATATTATTGGAGCTGCCCACGTAAAACAAGACAAATTTATATCAGAAACATATTTTTGTCCCGTTTTCACTCTGTCTCGAGTCTGAGCAAAGTCAGAGTACGCTCCATAGATCCCAGCCTGAGACTGATACGTCGCAAACTATACATGTTCAGTTGTAAGTTGTAATAACTAGATGGCGCTGCACGATATTAGCCTCGCACAGCCTGGGTCACTCGTTCACGTAACGCGTTCGATGCACGCTCACGTCTCGTCGATTGCTTTTTTTTATGAGCATACTTCTAATAGTTCTTAAAATTGCGTAAAGATGAATCTAAGATTTAAGACCGTGGAATTTGGACCGTGAACAACATTACGCCAATTCCCTCAAACTACTCTCGGACCTTGTCGAGGCGTAGTTGAGGAACCATAATGTCAATTGTCCAGGTGGCGTACTTGGAGAAGGTGCGCGCGGATATTCAGCGGCTGTACTGCGTGCGCGTGCAGAGCTGCGTGCGCGGCTTCCTCGCGCGGCGGCGGTACGCGCGCCTCGCGCACGCCATCCGCGGCATACAGGCGCACGCCAAAGGATACTTGGTGCGACGGTGAGTGGAACGATATGGCGCTCGCTGCGCTCATCTTGTTAATTTGAGTCTTAATTTTATACTGCTTTATTACGTAGTGAACAAAAACGCGCCTGTTATACATGCATTAATTGATTTATTAAATCTTTGTTTTGACTAGTCATGTTACCAGTAACCGACTTCAAAAAAAAGAGGTTCTCAATTCGTCGGAATCTTCCTTTTATGTTCCCCGATTACTCAAGGACGCCTGGACCGATTTGGAAGATTCTTCTTTCGTTCTGCCCGTGGTCTCATGGTCATGCGGTCAGAATGTAACGACGAACCCTGGAGAAATCGAGGGAACTCTTCAAATGTTTTAGTATTTTGAATTCGGATTAATTTTTCCTAATATATAGCTTGTTCCTCCAACAGAAAGTGTCAAGAAATACGTCGCAACCGAGCGGCCATCAAGCTCCAGAAGACGGTGCGCGGTTGGCTCGCGCGGCTCAAGTACCAGCGGCTGAGGAGGCTGACCACAGCCATACAGGCGCACGCGCGAGGATACATGGCCAGGAGGCTGTATAAGAACAAGAAGATCCTCAAACTGGTAAGTTTACCGTACTGATGTATGTAAATAATCGTTTTCACACATAGTTTTTATTTTTAACTAGCGGTCCTCCCCGGCTTCGCCCGTGGTACATAATATATAGCCTATAGCACTCAAGGATCGCGTACATATGCAACGGTGAAAGAATTTTTGAAATCGGTCCAGTAGTTCCTAAGATTAGCGCGTTCAAACAAACAAACTCTTCAGCTTTATAATATTAGTATAGATAGCTAGAATAGTGAAATTCAAAAATCAAACTTAGTGAACATTCTTTAATTTTGTCAATTATTTTTATTTGTATAGACCGATTTTTGTACATTTGTCCGCAGACTATCGGCATCCAACGCTACGCGCGCGGCTTCCTCGTCAGGCGGGAGGTCAAGGTCAAACTGCGCAAGATCATCGTAGCGCAGGCCGCGGTAAGTTCTAGGACGCAAAAACGACGGAGTGTTATAAGTAACGTGTGCGTGCGTGCGTGTCTGAGCGCGTGCGTGAGCGTGAGTGTGAGCGTGTGCGCGTGCGTGAGCGCGTGTCTGAGCGCGTGCGTGAGCGTGAGGGTGAGCGTGAGCGTGTGTGCGTGCGTGAGCGCGTGCGCGTGAGCGTGAGCGTGTGTGCGTGCGTGAGCGCGTGCGCGTGAGCGTGTGCGTGTGCGTGAACGTGAGCGTGTGCGAGCGTGTGTGTGTGTGTCTGAGTGTTTGTGTGCGCGTGCGCGTGTGCGTGTGCGTGTGTCTCGTTGTGTCGGTGTGTCTGTGTCTGTGTAAAATATATTTTTCATTATATATTTTTCACAACTGCCTCAATATGGGTATCAATTGAAAGGGCTTGACTAGTACAATAACACTATGCAAATCTAAGATGGCCACCAGCACAAAATGGAGAATGTTGGGGGTCTTTAAATTTTTAATTTGTATATTTTGTTTCTATGAACATAGTTTTTGATAGCGGTCCCCTAACATCATCTATATTAATTAATTCACTTCGCAGATCCGCCGCTTCCTAGCTCGGCGTCAGTACAAGCGTCTGCGCATCGAGGCGAGGAGTCTGGACCACGTCAAATCTCTCAATAAGGGTCTGGAGAACAAGATCATCAGCCTCCAACAGAGATTAGAAGACGCGCTCGGAAAGGCCAAAAAGATTGAGCCGTTGCAGGCTCAGATTGCTGAATTGAGGTGTTTTTTTATGTGAAACTTCTTTAGTATCGTTGTGCATTTGAAAATTCGATGAAAAGAAAAAGCGACACCAAAATCGCCTCTTGTGTACCAGGAGTCCATAAGGTGACAGGAGGTCGTTTGAGTTCTCAGGCGCTGCACAAGGGACAGAGAGGGATAGACATATTCATAAATATGATCCTGTCTATCTTTAACCTCTGAGAAAATGAGATAGAATACAAGTCGGTTTCAATGACGACCGCTCTCCGCCTATGTTCCGTTTGTGAACCCAAATTTTATTTCAAAAATATAAACTAGGTTTTAATATTTAATATAATATTTACATACTAGCGACCTGCCCCGGCTTCGCACGGATAGTAATTACCCGCTAATATCCCACCATACATTTATTTTGTTATATCTCAAAAGGATTAGACAGCGTTTTCGTGACTTGACTTTTTCCCACATTTTCAACAATTTTCTTTTCAACAATTTAAAAAAGAGTGGTTCTTCTCGATTGGAATTGCATTCCGAACCAGTGGTAGATTCAATTGACTATTCAAAAATACTTGTAAAAGTTTATTTGAATAAAAAACTTCGCTATTCCATTCTATTCTAATTATCGTCATATTTCAACCAATTTACACAGAACCTTAACAAATTATACACCTTCCTCATGAATCGAAAGTTTAACGCGAACAGACAGACAGACAATAAATATGACAGTAATATGTAATGTAATAATAAATCGAGAGGATAGCAATTTGGCAACCCAACATGACTGTTGATGTTTCTTTTACAGGGCAAAACTAGAAACTTTAAAACTAGTTGAAATTGAGTACAAAACCCTAAAAGTAGACATCCACAGTAAAGACAACCTCCTTAACGACCTTCGAGTGGAGTTGATGGAAGAAAAGGACATCAACAAGAGGCTCATGGAAGAGAAGAAAGAGATTGAGACAAAATATAAGAAAGAGAATGAGACGTGGCAGAAGGACAGAGACAAAATGACGAATGAGTTGAGCAGCATGGAGGTGCATTTGAAAACGGTTATTGAAGGTCAGTTGTATTGTCCGAAGTGGACTATATAGCCCGGCTATTAAATGTATATTTTTCGAATTTTTATGTATTAAGTTCAAAGTTGCTCGTAACCGCGGGCTGTGATCATTAGTAAACGAACTTCCATTATCCGGGCTGTAAAATTGCCGGCTATATAGCCCAGCAATTAAATGTATTTAAAGTAAAAAGTTCAAAGTTGCTCGTAAACTGGCTGTGATCATTACTAAACGAACTTCCAATACAATATGTAATAAATCAATTACAAGATAATAACAGATGACGCGCGAAGAGAGTTATTTTCAAGTTGTTTTGATTCGCAGTATAGTTTAAAGTCGCTGGTGAACGGGTTATAAAAGTTGCTGACAGTATAGCCCGGCAATATTTTGGTTGATTGAAATATCGCATAGTAATTAATAATAATATTGATCATGTATCTTGATCGGTGGTAGATTCACTTTGCCTTGGCCCAATGACTTACCTTGTAATATGATTTTTTGGCAAAATGGATGGCAAAATTTGGTCTAAAAAAGTAATCTTATAAATTAAATTTTGTAAAATATCTTAAATATTTGATTGCGATCGTAAAAATGTTGTGTTTCTATTATCTACTTATCTATAAAAGCTATTTTGCAAATGTTAGCTACAATAATTAATTAATACATTTTATACGATTAGATTAGGATTTTATCATGTTTGATAACATATCGAACAACATTAACTAAAGTGTCGTAACTCAAAACATGGGATTATCGAACGAAACTGATGTCTGCGTTAAAAATACGCATAAAAAAATGCTGAGTCATTGTGCAGCCATTGGCTTCTCACTAGCGAACTAAAAAAAATTAGTTCTCCATCGCCGATGAATAATCTAATACATTATTGATTGAAAAGTAACCTTATTCCAATGCTAACAGGCGCCGTTTTGCCCCTCATGCTGTATAAAATTATGTCAGCAAACTTATTACATATTTTGTGAGTGAAGATGGCGGGAGGAGTAAATTCGTATCTGCTAATTGATAAAGACCTGTGCAGATATTGTCTAGAAGACAACTCCGTTGTCCCATTACTACTACATAATAATTAATTAGTCTATCGCATCGTAGGCATTATGATAAGATGCAGTAAGTGATCTAGCTGTCGGAAATCAAAACGTAATACGTCATTGACTGTCCTTCGCTTGTGCAGGCCTTAAGGGCCTTTAAGGCCTGAGGGTTATAATATCTAGTTTGTCATTTCATATCAAATGAGTGCCCTTGATCTGTCTGAAAAATTTAAGATTTTTGGTTAGGTCAATTTACATTTACGATTATGTTTGCGATGAAAACAATGATGGCTTCCTTATACTGACCAAGTTCGAATTTTGGGATTAAAATATAATTCATAACCTGGGTATTTTAATATTAAAAACTTAAAAATGATTTTTAATGACGCTAAATAAAGTGAATCAGAGTGATAAATAAAATGGTTTGGAGATCTGAGATAAATTTACCAAATACGTGTGTTCGGAATTTGATGTGACCTTTCGGAGCCGAGGCATGCGCTGTCCATACGACAGCCGTAGCGTCGGCAAACCCGCGAGACGATAGTTGTTACATTAGTGCAGATTTTAGCTAGAGTTTAGTGCAAATATTTTGTGATTTATTTTACTGTGTAGATAAAAAGGAGTCGAAATAATGATAAAAATGTATGAATAAAGGGAATGAAAAAAACTTTATTTAAATCGGTATCACCCATTTAACAGCTACGGTGCCAAAGACAAGAAACAGACATACACATAGCGGTCATACTTATAACATCCCTCTTCTTGCGTCGGGGGTTAAAAATAAATGAACTGACATATTATATGCGTTTAAATAAACCATGGTGATGCCGCCCGATATAACAATAACGAAAGCCGACGAGGCGACGTTCTCGGACAAACAGAAATACGAGATGTGGTCGAAGGAGTTCGAGACGAGAGCACAGTTCTGGAAAGGTCAGAACCATGTTAGAACACGAATACACGTCATATTTAAATAGTATTGTGAAAGATTGTCTCTTTCAATATTTTATGAAAACGTTTAACATGGCTGGCGCCGCCTGTAGATTGTGTCCTACCCGTGCTTGTTAAAATTCTCTCCCCCTCTTCCTTTTTTTCTTTTCTACCCTCTTCTCTTTCTCTTTCTCCTTCTCTTTCTCGACTGCGACTGGACTGCGACTGCGACCGTTCCCGCCTCCGTTTGACTTTTGACAAAACACACGACAGAAGTGAAAACTTCATCAAGGCGTAGTTAATGATAATGCGAAACACAATTTTTTTTGTTCTATATTCATAAAGTAGAGCAATTACAGCAGTGACGCGTTGACTATATCTCTCTCGTTCCCCCAGTCGACTCGAGCCGACTTCACCCGAACGAACGTTACATAGCCGAGCGTGACGGCTCAGTCCCATTCAATACTGATAATAAGAAGTTTTTACTTCAGGAAATGTATACATATTTTTTTTTTTTTTTGCAGAACGCGACAAGCTCCACGAGGCTGAAAAGAAAGCCCTATGTCTGGAGCTCGAGAACGAGAGACAGAGCCGGCAGAAGCTGCTCTCCTCGCAGTACGACCTGCAGGAGCGGCTCGACAACATGCACAGGTGGGCTTATTACACCTGTATTCATGATGGTAACTCGCCCTATAGCCCTCTTTATTAACCGACTTTTTTTAAAAGGAGGTGCTCATCTGTTTTCTGAATAATATTATTAATTTATGTATAACCCCCGCAGATTGCTATTGCGCTGAAATCTTGTCACATTAACATCAGCGTGACGTCAGACGAAACTAAAATATACCGTCAGCAACAATTTTTTTTAGGAATAAATTAAACCGAATGAGTTTTACGCTTTTATTTACTGTAAAAAATGAAGAAATTATTCTAATTCTTCAATTTCGCTCATGTAATCACATTCTTGTAATTTGGATTCAAAGTTATTTCCAGATTCTGTTATGTCTGAATTATGATCATTTTCTGTGTTAATAATAAATAACTCGTCAATTAATCTGTCTTTGCGCCAGTATCAAACAAGAATAACAACATAATGTGTGAATTTACAATAATTATACAAAACTCGATACGCGTACTCTGCCAACAGTTTTGTCAACCGTACCGACATCTGTCTAGTGACGTCACTAACATGGCGTCCAGGCGCAATACCAATTTGCGGGGCTTATATTTATTTATTTTATTCATATAGTCAAAATTGTTGTTATATTCCAGAGCGCCTTCGAAGGAGCACAGAAGATCGCTGTCCGATGCAAGCACTAATTCCCAACAAGAAATCACCGTCGAAGATGTGAGACGAATTTTTACTTTGAAATATAATACACCAGCTGTAGCCCGCGACTTTGTGTACGCACGGATTTAGGTTTTAGAAAATTCCCGTGGGAACACTTAGATTTTCCGGGATAAAAAGTAGCCTATGTCCTTCTCCGAGGTCTAGTCTATCTGTACCAAACATCAAAATCGATTCAGCTGTCTAGGCGTGAAAGTCCAACATACAGACAGTGACTTTCGCATTTATAGTATTAGTATAGATTATCGGCTTTTGACGACGTCCATGGCGCGGTGGTGAGCGCTGTGGTCTTATAAGTGGAAGGTCCTGGGTTCGAGTCCCGGTAGAACAATTTGGAATTTCTAAACTAAACCGCTCTGGTGCGGTGGAAGCTTTAAGAGGCCGGTACCCGGATTCGTAATTTTTTACGAACTTTTGAACACCATAGTGCTTTAGATATAATGATTACTTTTAAAAAAATTATCAAATATTAAAGATCAATCCTTTTTTAATGGAATGTTGGGAATAAAATATTAATTTTATTAAAAAATATTATTCAAATCTTAATTCTTGCGGAAGACGTTTACTGATTTTACGCTTTTGAGTGAAACTTTCGTCACACATATAAGTACTAAAAATTGTAGAAAGCGACTGAAAAAAAATACTAATAGTATGAACACACTCTCAAAATTGGAATGTTGGAATTAGTTTTTCTATGTTTTATACAAAATTAGTAAATAAAAAAATAAAAACAGCACGTACGATTTATGAAAATTTAAGCATTAGATTAACCCCAATTTCTTTAATTTATCGCAATTTCACTAATAAAAAAAATATATAGCGCGAAAGTTTAGGATTCATTTAGTTATAATTGTAAAAAAAAATAATCCAGAAACTATTTATATGACCAAAAAAAATTGTCAAAGTATCCTAAAATTTACAAATAAAATGGCACAGCAGACAGTACGAATGCCATACCGAGCTTAGCGCTCTTCGAGGGAGGACGTGTTGTTGCCCGACGCAGCTCACGCACACATGCAAAGCTGTGTAATGACTTGTCGTAAAAGTTACGTAAAAGTTATAGCGCAGCCGACTCAGTTTGATGATTTGTGCATAGGTTTTATTTCATTAGTGGTCCGATCTGATCAATGCTGAGTTAATGCTATGTTTTGGTATAAGTATGTGTTGATATAATATGTATATATTGAATTGAAATATTTTTTGTATGACATAATATTAAAATCTCATACTCGAAGTTCTTTTGGGACGAAAGAGGGGTTAATAGGGATGAGAATGAGGTGAATAGGAACGACTTATGGGTGAATAGGAACAGTTTTGTAGGGTTGTCACAAAACAGGAAACTGTTACTATACCTAACTTAAAAAAGTCGACGCCATTTTGAAATTCTTTGTTAATTGACCGATTTCATTCAAAATCGATATTTAGAGCTCCCTGGGATCACAAAACAGGAAACTGTTACTAAAACTTAAAAAGTCGACGCCATTTTGAAATTCTTTGTTAATTGACCGATTTCATTCAAAATCGATATTTAGAGCTCCCTGGGATCACAAACCAGGAAACTGTTACCAAAATTTTAAAAAGTCGGCGTCATTTTGAAATTCTTTGTGATTGTACCGATTTCGTTCAAAATCAATATCTGAGGATCCCTCGGATCACAGAATAGGAAACCGTTACCAAAATTTTAAAAAGTCGACGCCATTTTGAAATTCTTTGTGATTGTACCGATTTCGTTCAAAATCAATATCTGAGGATCCCTAGGATCACAAAACAGGAAACTGTTACCAAAACTTAAAAAAGTCGACGCCATTTTGAAATTCTTTGTTAATTGACCGATTTCATTCAAAATCGATATTTAGAGCTCCCTGGGATCACAAAACAGGAAACTGTTACCAAAACTTAAAAAAGTCGACGCCATTTTGAAATTCTTTGTTAATTGACCGATTTCATTCAAAATCGATATTTAGAGCTCCCTGGGATCACAAAACAGGAAACTGTTACCAAAACTTAAAAAAGTCGACGCCATTTTGAAATTCTTTGTTAATTGACCGATTTCATTCAAAATCTATATTTAGAGCTCCCTGGGATCACAAAACAGGAAACTGTTACCAAAACTTAAAAAAGTCGACGCCATTTTGAAATTCTTTGTTAATTGACCGATTTCATTCAAAATCGATATTTAGAGCTCCCTGGGATCACAAAACAGGAAACTGTTGCCAAAATTTAAAAAAGTCGGCGCCATTTTGAAATTCTTTGTGATTGTACCGATTTCGTTCAAAATCAATATCTGAGGATCCCTAGGATCATAAAACAGAAAACTGTTACCAAAACTTAAAAAAGTCGACGCCATTTTGAAATTCTTTGTTAATTGACCGATTTCGTTCAAAATCGATATTTAGAGCTCCCTGGGATCACAAAATAGGAAACTGTTACCAAAATTTAAAAAGTTGGCGCCATTTTGAAATATTTGTGATTGTACCGATTTCGTTCAAAATCAATATCTGAGGCTCCCTGGGATCACAAAACAGTAAACTGGTACCAAAATTTAAAAAATTCAGCGCCATTTTGAAATTCTTTATTAGTTGACCGATTTCGTTCAAAATCAATGTTTGAGGCTGCCTGGGGATCACAAAACAGGAAACTGTTAACAAAATTTTCAACAGTCAGCGCCATTTAGAAATTCTTTGTCTCAAAAAAACAATGCTTAGTACGATTTTCTAATATGATAAAAAGTGTGTATCGATTATGAACGAAATCGGTACAATAACAAAGAATTTTTTAAATGGCGCCAACTTTTTTAAATTTTGGTAACAGTTGCCTATTTTGTGATCCCTGCGGAGCTCTAAATATCGATTTTGAATGAAATCGGTCAATTAACAAAGAATTTCAAAATGGCGTCGACTTTTTAAGTTTTGGTAACAGTTTCCTGTTTTGTGATTCGAGGGATCCTCAGATATTGATTTTGAACGAAATCGGTACAATCACAAAGAATTTCAAAATGGCGCCGACTTTTTTAAATTTTGGTAAGTTTCCTCTTTTGTGATCCCAGGGAGCTCTAAATATCGATTTTGAATGAAATCGGTTAATTAACAAAGAATTTCAAAATGGCGTCGACTTTTTTAAGTTTTGGTAACAGTTTCCTGTTTTGTGATCCCAGGGAGCTCTAAATATCGATTTTGAATGAAATCGGTCAATTAACAAAGAATTTCAAAATGGCGTCAACTTTTTTAAGTTTTGGTAACAATTTCCTGTTTTGTGATCCCAGGGAGCTCTAAATATCGATTTTGAATGAAATCGGTCAATTAACAAAGAATTTCAAAATGGCGTCGACTTTTTAAAATTTTGATAACGGTTTCCTATTTTGTGATCCGAGGGATCCTCAGATATTGATTTTGAACGAAATCAGTACAATCACAAAGAATATCAAAATGGCGCCGACTTTTTAAATTTTGGTAACAGTTTCCTCTTTTGTGATCCCAGGGAGCTCTAAATATCGATTTTGAATGAAATCGGTCAATTAACAAAGAATTTCAAAATGGCGTCGACTTTTTAAGTTTTGGTAACAGTTTCCTGTTTTGTGATCCCAGGGAGCTCTAAATATCGCTTTTGAATAAAATCGGTCAATTAACAAAGAATTTCAAAATGGCGTCGACTTTTTTAAGTTTTGGTAACAGTTTCCTATTTTGTAATCCTAGAAATCCTCAGATATTAATTTTGAATGAAATCGCTACAAATAACAAAGAAAGTTAAAGTGGCGCAAACGTTTTTTTAATTTTGGTAACAGTTTTCTGCTTTGTGATCCCAGGGAGCCCTAAATATCGATATTGAACGAAATCGGTCAATTGACAAACGAATTTCAAAATGGCGTTGGTTTTTTATTACTTACTTGAATTTTTTATAAATGATGTGCACTTTGTTTAGAGCGTTGGCTGTTGATGAACTTGAGCTTTAAAACAAGGCTATTAAGGTTCATTTTACTTTAACGATAAAGTTTGTGTCAGTCCGATTCTATCAGAGATGCAAAATCTCACCATAAGTACCATACTGAACACATTTCTCTTTCAAAAACTTTATATCTATAGCTATAGGTAGATTACTTTATCAAAGTTTCTTGAAAGTAGGTATAAAGGTTGGAAAAGGGAGCGGGGAACGGGAACCGGGAATCCACGATTCCTTCAGGATTTGTGAAAAATCGAAATTCACGCGGGCGAAGCCGCGGGCAAAAGCTAGTATATTATATAATATTGAATATTTTTTTAAATCTTGAATGTCTATTTTGATCGGACTAAATAGAGGGAGATAAGTTATCTCACAACTAAATTTAATTAAGTTAAAACAGTTAGGGACTGTTTCACCACCTTCGGATAAGTGTCAGATAGCTTATTCACAAGTTTTGTCTTTGTCACTTGACATAAAGTAAGAAAGTGACAAAACTTACGTTTAGTCTATTCGACACTTATCAGAAGGTGGTGAAACAGGCCCTTACATACCTAAATTATGTCTATATAGTAATATATATCGTAGTAATGTCTTTAATAATAAACACATAAAATAGAGTTCTATGAAAAATAAATTATTTTCCAGGATAAAAAATAGCCTTTCTCCACCTTCGGGATGTAAGCCATATGTGTACTAAATTGCATTAAAATTGGCTAACCGAACGAAATCCTGGGCGAGTCAACTAGTACAAGAAAAAAGAATATAATAAAAACATCACGGTTTGAACACGAACAAATATTAGTTTAGCACCTACTCATCAAGTCTTTGGTAATAAAATATTATAGGTACTCGGGCCATTCTTGACAATAAATAAAAATTCGGTTACAAGAAGCAAATACGAATACAACAAGTGTTCCTGCAAGAATTGAGCACGTGCAAATTTTATTTATGACCTAAGATTAGCAACTGCATAGTAGATAATTGCACACCTGAGAGAACTTCTTTATCAAAACAACCTGTATACCTGAAATAACCAGATTAATCTATTGACCAATATAATAAGCATTGATCGTATAATCTTTTGTTTCGTTGCGGCGTGATTGAAGGAGAAACCAGCAAACCAATAAACTAATAAACAAACACACTTTCGGATTATAATATGGGTAGTAATATAGCTGTATTTAATTCTTACAGGTGTTATGTGTAAGTATAAACGATTACACACCATCTTGATAATAATTAAGTATATACTTACCTAAATCGAACATTAAAAAAAAGGAAATATAAAATATACTAAGATCTAAAATTTTATTTTATTAGCGCGTTGAATTTGGAACGCAAAGTATCAATATAGGTTAGTCCGACCGCTTTTAAGTATACCGTGTCTTTGTGTGAGTGCAGCTTACGGTGCCATTGTGAGGTACACGCACACATTTAAAACTCGGGCCGAAACTGACTAGCGCGGGACGGCATACGGCCTCTTAACTTGTAGATGAATTAAAAAAAAGAAATTTTGTGGGTGTTGAATAAGACAGCCGTCGAGCCGTCACGCTCGGCTATGTAACGCTCGTTCGGCTAAAGTCTCGAGTCGATTGAGGGAACGAGAGAGATAAAGTCAACGTGTCACTACTATACTCGTTCTACTTTATGAATATAGAACAAAAAAAGTTGATTATTATAAGTACGCCTTGAAAAAGAATCATTAAATAACAGATCCAATTTTTTTTATACTTGAGCTTTTTCTTTACAAGATTTTCTTACAGTATTTTATATTTTGACGTGATTACGTCTTACAAATTGATGAACGCCGGCTATATGCACGAAAAAGCATGACTCATTGTCACGTTCCGCCTGAGCCGAGCGTGCAAGCGAGAGCGCGGAACAAGCGATAGAGAGGCATGATCGGCCTATATATGTGTTCTATAATGTTTTCTTATGAAGTTATCGTGTAAAATTATCGTCCGTAAACCGACTTTACAGACAACCAATTTTTTTTTTATTGACATGTTTTACAAGTCACGGCAAATAATTCGACCGGTGACCTTCAATGCGCAGAAGTCGAAAATGAGGTATCTCGGGGTGTGAGGGGGTCGCGGGGAGGGCGTGGGGATCGTTCGTAAGCACTGATTAGCTCTCGCAGATCCCTCGTAAGCGTTGATTGGCTCTCCAATCGTATTGTGTCCCGCTCACTCGTACGACGCTCGCGCACTTGAAGGTCACCGGTCGACTTACATGCCGGGGGTTTGTCTCTGATACTCGAGCTCTTTCCTTTATAGGATTTCTTACAGCGTTTTATATTTTTTATTAGGATTATGGATATGGGTCGGTGCGTTCCACGGAATCTACCCGACCGGCGCTGGAGGCGGTCAACTGGTCCACGGCGAACAGCGCGCAGAACGGACCCATGCCGGTAACGTACCAACAGACTTACATACATACCACCTCCATACACCGACACGCCCACAGATGTATAAAGTAGAGCAGCGATCAGGGGGGTTATTCTGTAACTTAGTTAGCAACTGAAAATAGTTGCCAACGAATTAGTTCGATATACATTACTGCTTTACTGTGTAAAATTATGAAAACACTTTATATTTCCCACAGTAAAGCAGCAATGTATATCAAACTAATTCGTTGGCAACTATTTTCAGTTGCTAACTAAGTTACAGAATAACCCAGCTGGAGTGTTTACTAAGAATTAACGTTTGCCAAAATATACACATACGTGTGATAGGAACTACCTCCTTTTTATTGCTTGATTTATTTCTAAACTTCCGTGTATACCGTTTCAAATACCATAAAATGGCGCTTTCACGGTTATTTTTGTGTACTAAGGGCCTGTTTCACCACCTTCTGATAAGTGCCGGATAGCATAAACATAAGTTTTGTCACTTTCTTACTTTATGTCAAGTGACAAAGATAAAAGTTGTGAATAAGCTATCCGACACTTATCAGAAGGTGGTGAAACAGGCCTTAAAACAAATAAATCATGTCGGAACCTCGGTGCGTCTGAGTGTGACAGACCTGTCTCACTTATGCGATGCGAATTTCGGTGTCCTACCGCGTCGACAAAATGAAAATTAAATGTTTTTCATTTAATTTTCATTTTGTCTGACGCGGTTTATCTGATAAATGTCGTCCCCCCCCCCCCCCTCCATTTCTGTATCGTGGGGCTCAATTCACTACTATTTACAATTAAGATGAAAGATTATTATCGATGGAAAGAAAGTATATAGATTAAGAGAGAATATAATAGGTGTTAGGGTTTTACTTTGGTAACTTCTATCCAAACAAAAACATTTCATGTGAATAATAAGGCCAACTTCCTATCCAAAAGTTTCGGCCATTAAAAGTACTGATATCAAAAATTATGACCAAGTCCTTTGCTAGGCTCGATAAATGAAACCATACAGTTTTAGAAGGTATATGGGCATTTCTCAAAAAAATTGTACCTTTTACACAAATTCGTGTCCATTATGTTTGAAATAAATTTTTACTAATTTAAGATCACAATTGGATTAAAAAGTAAGAGTAAAAAGAAACCTTGTATATTATAGTGTTGAAATAGCGTAAAATGTACGAAGAAAGATGTATAAAATAGATGTAACACTACTTTTGAAAAATTAAGAAAAAGTTGCGATTTCACTTTTCATACAAAAACGCAGTGTCCATCGAACGACCTTTTTCACAAAAAGTCAAAAATAATACAAAATATGTTTATTGGAAATTAATTTTTTAGCACAGTTAGTGAAAGAATAGATAAACCTACATGATAATATATGCATTAAGTACTTATCGTTTATTCATTATCTTTTAAATAAAATTTATATTTGTCCATCGATTTTAACATGTGCGTAACACAAAAATATATTTGCCGTTAAAACCTAAAGTATCAAAATAATCTACCAAAAGGAATGATTTTTGTGTAATCACAACATTGGTTTGCGTGACGAATGACATCTGAAGTTTGCCATTTTGATATTGTTGTCAAAATATGTTGATGAGTGAGACACCCTCAAGAAATTTTAAATAATTACATGTGCTTAACGCGACAATAACTGTGAAAGTAAGTATGTTTTGAGTTATTTAGCTAATAGTTTCGAAAGTGGTCATAAATATTTTCTAAATAAGTTCAAAACCATTGAGCTCTAGTTATTAGTTACGGTTACAAGAAAGATTTTATTGGGTATTTACATGTGCGCAACAAACATGTGCGTAACGGACCAACTAAAGGCGATTTCATATAGATGTTTTCAAATGTCGTTACGCACATGTTGTTATGCACATGTAGGTTGTATTTTATTTTTACTTATGCGATATTTTATAGAATTAATGGGTTGGCTTTTGAAATGTGCCGCCTTCATGGAGAAAATATGAGTATGTAAGAGTGTTCTGGTGGATCTTCTGATACTCCCGAAACAATTTTTTTTTGCCGGACGCGCGTGGTTTCTTTAAAATCAAAAATACGAATAGCCCATCAATTTACGAAAAATAAAAATAAAAATCTTAATCTAAAAAAAAGCCAGAAGTGGCCTTCCTCTATAACATATCCAAAAACTGTATATGGAGGGGGGGGGGGGGGCGGCCGTCTGTCCATCCATGTGTCACCACCAATTTTCTCAGGAAGGGTTGGACCTAACAAGTTGAAATTTATACCAGATACTAAGGTCTATGGTCCCTATCAGGAGTATAAAAATTAAGGTCCTGAGTAAAAGATATGGGCAAATTTAGATTTTCACGAAACCTTTTAAGTACCAAAATTTACCTTAATTTTCAACTTTTTTTTATTTTTCGGAAGTAAGTTCTAAGTACATTATGCGTATGGCCTTCGTTTATCTTCTTAATTTAAAATAAAGTTCTTTAAATAAATACCATTGAAAACTCAATTTATTGTTTTATTCTGAACATACCTTAATATCAATATTTTGTACATGTGCTTAACGAACATGTGCGTAACGACTTATTTACATGTGCCTAACGGTACAATTTTTTTGAGAAATGCCCATATCTTCTTCGATCACCCTCAAGCTGTCATACCATTCCTAATGATCCTGTTAAAATATTTTTAAATAATTTATGTCTTACTAATAATACTATAATATGAAGCTCATTTGGGACTGAGAATAGTTTTATTGTTTTCAACTTGACAACATTTTTGTACTCCTTTGAATTTGTTTAATTTAAAAAATGTTGCCAAGTTGAAAACAATAAAACTATTCTCAGTCCCAAATGAGCTTTATATTATAGTGTTATTAGTAAGACATAAATTATTTAAAAATATTTTAACAGGATCATTAGGAATGGTATGACAGCTTGAGGGTGATCGAAGAAGATATACCTTCTAAAACTGTATGGTTTCATTTATCGAGCCTAGCAAAGGACTTGGTCATAATTTTTGATATCAGTACTTTTAATGGCCGAAACTTTTGGATAGGAAGTTGGCCTTATTATTCACATGAAATGTTTTTGTTTGGATCTCACTCCTTTTTTCTAAGTATTTCAAAGTTAATGCAATAAGTATAATGAAGTTGTGATGGCTTATAATCGAGTCTTTTTTCTCTCTTACGCTTCAGTATAGTTAATTAGGAATAGAACCCTATCACATTTTACGGTTTGATTAGATGTGGTTTAATCTTCAATACATAGTATAAAACAAAGTCGCTTTCTCTGTTCTAATTGGGTGAATTTTTATTTTGTTCGTCTGTCTGTCAAAATCACAGATAACAGAAACTCCACTTTAGAGTATTTCCACTCAGTGGTCAGTTTCAGAACTTAGAACCATACGGCTTAACTAAGAGAAGATTTTGAGTATTTGACTCTCATTAAGTTTAATGAATAGTATTAGATATTAGTGATACCTAGTAGCCGGAATCAACAGGACAGGAGTCTCCTCCAAATCTCCAAAGTCGGCCACCCATCCATTTCCTGACTTGGGTCAAGGTTGATTATCAAAATTATTAAGAAAATCGCGCTTCTGGTTTTATTGGCAAAGACGAATCTCAAACTACTGGAAGGAACGGGCTTAGGCACACAGATAGCTATTGATGTGGCGTACGACATCCGCAAACAAAGGATTTTTGAAAATTCAACCCCTTAGGGGGTAATATAGGGGTTTGAAATTTGTGTAGTCCACGCCGACGAAGTCGCGCTTGCGACTTCGATAAAAAAATATACCTCTTGGCGTTTTATTATTTACCTACACTTTACTTTTTATTAGAACTCAAGACCAGTAAGATTGACCCCTTGCTAGAAAACTTAAAAAGTCACATCTCCCTAAATAGTGCATCGATTTCGATGAAACAAGAACCATATATAGCTTCGAATAAAGTAAAATACATATTTATTAAAACAAAATGAAAAGTTCAGTATTTTTTGTGTGATGTGGGAACAGACAGATTTTTATATATCTTTGAATTGGTCAGTGTCTGATGCAACTTTTGGACATTTTTCGATTTTTTCCTTCATATACACACTAAGACTCATCTTCTTACCAAATTTCAACATTCCACATACACGGGAAGTGCGTCATAATTTTGATCAGTCAGTGAGTAGGTCTTGTTTTATGTGATTTTCAAACCTCTGTATCTCAGAAACGGTTCAACTTGAAAATTTGAAACTTTCAATTTATCATCACATCCACGAGTTTAACTTATATTTCAAATTTCGTAGGATTACTATCCCGCGAACCAGAGTTATGGGGGGGGGTCAAAACAGCTCGAAATGGATCGTGTAAATAACACACTCATGCGACAAGGCCGGAGGAACTTGGCCTGGCGCACTTCGTGCGCCTAGATAGTCTGATTTTTAATTCGGTGGAATTCTGACAGTTATAAAAATAGAATGAGTTATTTGTATGGAAAACAGGGTTACCACCTGAAGTTCGATTTTACCCCTAACTAAAGTACCTACCTGAAGTATCTGTCAGGAATTTGTCATATCTACAGGAGGCAATTGATTTTTATTTATGAATTTATTGTCTTTTTTGTGGGAACTGTTTTGTCTCTGGTAACATTAAGAAACGTCAGAATTTCACGGAATTAAACATCAGAGTATAATGGTGTGCTTTTTAAAGATGGCGGACGCTGGCTTAGTGCTGCGCATGCGCAACAGAATATCGGTGCTGCAGAGCGAGCTGTCGCGCACCGCCAAGAGGGCCGCCGACTTGGAAGATCGCCTCATGAGTAAGTCGTTGGAAAAACTCATAATCATAACCATAATATATTATTATGATTATTATAATCACAATCATTTATTTGCGTGATTGTGGGTATACATAGTTTCGTCTTTCGGTAGCCCTTTACACAAGTTATAGAATGCCGGTTAATTTTTTATTTTTTTATTTTATTCATCTAAAAGTTAGCCCTTGATTGTGATCTCACCTGATGGTAAGTGACGATGCAGTCTGAGGTGGAAGCGGGCTAACTTGGAAGAGATATGATAGCGTTTTATTAAACCCATACCCTTGATTGGTTTCTATATGACATCGTCCCGGAACGCTAAACGCTTAGCGGCTAGCTCTGTCGGTAGGGTGGTAACTAGCAACGGTTGAAGCCTTCCATCAGACCATACCAGGGACAATTTAGAAATCACTAGCTTGTGCCGGCGGCTTTGCCCGCGTGAATTTCGGTTTTTCACAAATCCCGAGGGAAATGAAATGAAATGAAAATGAAATGAAATGAAATGAAATATACTTTATTGTACACCAAGAACTACATACATTAAATTAAAGACATGAATATAAAAAAAAATAGGTACAAATGGCGGCCTTATCGCTTAGAAGCGATCTCTTCCAGGCAACCATGATGAAGAGGATATAATAATCAGTGAGAACAAATTGAGGGTGTACGCAAGAAAGTATAATATGAGGAAATAAAAAGAATATTAAAAACTAACAACTAAAAAATATTATAGACATTTAAAGTATCGTGGGAATCGTATATTATAGGGAATAGGGAATATATAGGGAATATATAGGGAATCGTGGATTTCCGGTTCCCGCTCTCGCTCGCTTTTCTAAGCTTTATACCCACTTTCAAGGAAGTTTGCTAATAATAGTACCTATAAATGTAACTATAGATTTCGGTTTTTACAAAATCCCATGGGACCTGTGGATTTTTCCAAGATAAAAAGTAGCCTATGTGTTCAGTCAGGGCATAATCTATCTCCATTTTTATTTTTATCTATCTCCTTTTTCTGATAAACAACCAAATCGGTTCAGTAGTTGCGGCGTTAAAGAGTAACAAACACACACACACAAACTTTTGCCTTTATAATATTAGTGTGAAGTGTGATTTCCTCACGTCACAGATCTTCCTCACAGTCTTCCTCACTCTTCCTCACAGTCTTCCTCACTGTTCCTCACAGATCGGCTCACCTCAGCGCCATCCAACCCCGACTCGGACCGCTTCAAGGTCGAAGAGCTTGAGATAGAGAACAAGAAGCTGAAGGAAGACTTGGAGAGGCTGCGCGCGGTCGACTCCGCGCATCTCTCCAAAGAGATCATTGGTAAGATAAAAAATCTCATTTTAACCGACTTGAAAAAAGAGGGCTATGTACTCGACCCGTTTGTATGTATGTTTGCGATTATTAAAAAAAACAATGAACCGATTTTGATAATTTTTTCACTATCGTCTTCTACGATTGTACTTTCAGGAAGGTTTTAGTGTAAAACACACCTAGTTAAGAATTATCATTCTTATGTACGAAGTTACACGCATAAATGTGCCCATATGTCACTAATATTTTTAATACACCTTGATTATCAAACTTTATGATGACGAGACGAAATATAAATATATTTTTAACTAGATGATGCCCACGGCTTCGCCCGTGTGTATTTAGGTTTGTAAAAATCTCGTGGGAACTTTGATTTTCTAGAACAAAAAGTAGCCTATCTGTAGTAGGTAGTAACCCGTCCACAAATCGGAAAAATTCCGTGGGATCCTTACGATTTCGGAATGCAATTCCTTACAGCATCAGGGTTGAGGAGTTGGACATGTACCTACTCGAGGTCATTCAACAATAAAGTCTTTAATTGGTATCCCCAATATCAATTTAAATAACCGACAGTGCCTAAATCCCATTAGTTTTGGGGATCCTGATCCCCTACAGCATCAGGATTGAGGAGTTGGAATCCAAATTTTTTGTAGGACAGTGTCGCAATGTTTCTCTATCGATTAAAAAAAAATTACGCAAATCGGTTCAGAAATCTCGGAGAAATCGGTGTACATAGGTAGAAAAACACAACTCCTCCTTTTTTGAAAGTCGGTTAAAAAAGTAGCCTATGTTACTCCCTGGTTAATTCTCTACTTGTATGTGAAAGTCCCGTCAAAATCGGTTCAGCCGTTCCAAAGATTAGCCCGTTCAAACAGACAGACAGACAGACAGACAGACAGACAGACAGACAAAAATTTTAAAAACGTGTGATTCGGTTATAGTATCGTTCAAATAAACATATGAGCTTAATATGAGGTAGTTATTTCGATATTACAGACAGACACTTCAATTTTATTTATTACTAGCTTTTGCCCGCGGCTTCGCCTGCGTGAATTTCAGTTTTTCACAAATCCTGAGGGATAAGTAGATTTCTGGTCCACCCGCCCCCCGCCGCGCGGCGGCGTACCGCGGTACCGCGTACGGCGGGCGCAGGGCGCAGGGGCGTGCGGCGCGGCGCGGGGAGTTCCATGCAGCGCGAGCGTGCGTCGGCCGCCGCGAGCAGCGAAAATACCTATCTGGGCGTTTTTTACCGATTTCAACACAACTCCTTTTTTGAAAGTCGGTTAAAAAAGTAGCCTATGTTACTCCTTGGTTAATCCTCTACTTGTCTGTGAAAGTCCCGTCAAAATCGGTTCAGGCGTTTCGAAGATTAGCCCGTTCAAACAGACAGACAGACAGACAAAAATTTTAAAAACGTGTGATTCGGTTATGGTATCGTCCAAATAGCCATATGAGCTTAATATGTGGTAGTTATTTCGAAATTACAGACAGACACTTCAATTTTATTTATTAGTATAGATATATTAGTATAGATAAATATCAATTATTAACCCCAAATTAAATTATGGAAATTATTCTTCGAATATCGACTTCTTAAAGGGATGAAACTTTTATAAATCAATAGAGAAAGCAGTGAGAACTATCGTAACTTTGTTGTTTACAGATCAACTGCATCAAATGCAAGAGGAGTTGGACAGACGGCGCGACGAGTGCATACAACTGAAGAGCGTTCTAACGCACCAGGTAAGAGTTATGCTCAAAATAGAAAATATTAAAGGGCCTGTTTCACCACCTTCTGATAAGTGTCGGATAGTTATCTATAACTTTTGTCTTTGTCAAAGTTTAAGGGCCTGTTTCACCACCTTCTGATAAGTGTCGGATAGCCTAAACGTAAGTTTTGTCACTTTCTTACTTTATGTCAAGTGACAAAAACAAAAGTTGTGAATAAGCTATCCGACACTTATCAGAAGGTGGTGAAACAGGCCTTTAATAATATAAAATGTACTGTATCGTTAAGGGGGCTGCAACGATCCTTATTTATAGTAACAAACATGTGACAGTAATATTTTAACGTTAAAATTGCCGTGAGTGATATTTATTATCCTTACTAATATTATAAATGTGAAAGTAACTCTGTCTGTCTGACAGTCACGCTTTCACGCCAAAACTACTGAACCAATTTAAATGAAATTTGGTACACAGATATTCTAGAGCCTGAGAAAGGACATAGGCTACTTTTTAATGCGAAAAAAGGGCTGTTGGTTGGGGTAAAAGAGGGGTTGAAATGTTGTATGGAAGTATCGTCTAAAAGCTTGGAATTTATTTTTTAGGCTGTTAATTATATATAAATAAAAATGTCATTTAAAAGAGGAATTCAAGCTTAGGAATAACATAAATTCCCGCGGGATTTTTGAAAACCTAAATCGACGCGGACGAAGTCGTGGGCATCCGTATCTAACTAAGAAAAGGGCAAGGGCTCGCGCGGCCCTTAGTATGACCTGCCATAATGTTTGGCGACAATATGAGTACAGTCAGCATAATATAAATAAAATCAATTTAGTGCAACTCTAAAATTTAGAACGGCGTTGAAAAATATAGTTTTTATCTTGTCTTTACAAACTATATTTTTTATTATTTCATAACTAAGAAAAGATTTCAATATTGAGTTTTTGGATATTAATTTGAATAAAAAAGAAGGTATATTAAAAAATAAATAAAAAACACGACTGTCCTGCCAAAAAGTTAAAAAAAAAATCAATAACTTCAGCCAGCGTCACTCATTACATAGAAGTTATGGTGGAATAAAGAAATTTACATACATACATGAACCGTCCAAACATTACACTTCTTTTCTGGATAGTTGTGTAAAAATATGTTTTTATGTAATATTCAAGGCAAACAACGAAGTGACTGGTGACAACATAAGTACGGTCAGCAAATAGATAAAAAGATGTTTGTTTGTTTCAAAAAGTATTTGAGATTCGTCCCGCTTATCGTGTTTTACTGATAATATGATCGTCTATTTAGATATATCGTGCCATTTGAGGATGAGTGGTCTAACCCCATTTTTATTAAAAATCTGTTTTTAAGTATAGCTACATTAATCTATACAAGTACAAATAAATAAAATTGAAGTGTCTGTAATGGCAAAATAACATATTTGACTAAATGCATAATATACATTTAGTCAAATCGATCCGGCTGATCTCCGAAATGGCTGGACTAATTTTTACGGGACTTTCATTGGCAGATAACTGATGTTATAATAAGTAACTTGGGATATTTTTATTTTTAAAAAAGAATTAGGGTTCCGCACAAAAAAAACATAAAATCCAATGTACCAATAGAAAAGCTATTATTTAAATATAGGAAGAATTTCTTTTTGTATTTAAATCGTAAGATTTTAAAAAAAAGGTAATCTCTGTGCTTCGGAAAGCACATTTCACAACATTAATCTCATTATAAAAAAATATTATAACGGATAGTAATTTTAAGGAACAATGTTTTCCTGGACACAATTAATGTTGCTTGAACAACATTTTGAATTTTCGGAGTTATACCACTTTAGCGATGACGGTGCCTTGGTTTTGATAAAAATTCTCAGTTTGTCACCAGTCTTACACTCTATTCATATTTCCCTGTTTGTTATGAAAATAAATGTGACAGTTCTTCGCTTAATGTGACACAAAGAGTTTAGATAACCACTTGGAAGTTTCATAATTATGTTCAAATAACAATTACGAAGTTAAATATATTATGGTGAAAATGTAGTTCACAAATGAAGTCAGTAAAGGTCGCTACACATTCTGCGAAGTTTTGAGTGCTTAGAATATCTAAACTTAAACTATATGAAGAGGCGATAACGCCATTTGGGGCACTATATGCCCATAGGTGAACGCTTGGATGGTTTTTATATATATTTTTTTGTAAATATTTTCATGTAAGCCTGTAAGGTTTTTCATTTATTTTAATTTTTGTACATATTTGTAAATATTAGATATATCTCAATTATAATGTACGAAACATTAACACGGAATTAACAAAAGAAAAAAAAACTTAATGGGCAGTTGTAAGAAATAGCATATAATTTTTTATGATGTCTGTGAAAAAGGATTTAAATTAAAACAGATTGTCTTACAACCGAATTAACACTTGAAACTTCGCAGAATGTGTATCAGCCTTTTAAAAAAGAAAACAAAATCAATGTGAATTGCGTACATGTTATTTTGGAACGAAAGTTGTAAAAAGAAGTGATTTAAAATACAGAAAAAAAAAATATTGAAATGTAAAACATGGATAGGAAAATGGAGTTTCCGAATGCGTTTTTCATGAAGACTCTTTACATGGACTATCCGGAACCCACCAAAAGCGTGCTGTATTGTAATACTGAGGTATTTAATTTGACCACTTGTTAAAAAAAAATTTGGTGGTTTCAATATCAGTCATCTGAAAATAGGGACAAGAAGTCGCAAAAAACACCCTTTTTGAGGATTACATTGTTTTTCGTTAAGTATTGCTTTAAGCATGATGAAAAATTTACATAATCACAAAATTATGTCTACAACAAAATAAAAACAACTTGTTTTTTCTCGTATTTTTGTGTAAAGTATTTTTGTAATCTACAAAGAAGTGGGACCACTTTATGAATTTACCTTCTCAATATTTGATTTTTTAATATCAAGAATTCGATATTTAAAAATAGGGTAAACTACTATGGGCACTCAATGTTTCTCGAAACATCAAATATGTTTTCATGTATGGTTACTTTCTGAACAATTTCAACTTTTGCGCAGAAACCGTGGTTCCAAGCGTTGAAGAGCGTTGTGAGTAAATCGTAACCACTCGTGTTCATTTCTGCTGATTACCTTACTTGTTTTGCGAATAGAAATAAACAAAAAAAAAAATATTATTCATTGTCATAATTACCAGCTTTTTTATTTTACAGAAAGTTTGTAATAAATACGTTCAATTTTAATTTTAATTTCTGCTGATTATATCTATTTATTTTGCGAATAGAAATAAACAAAAAAAAATCATAGTCTCAATAGCGCGACGGTCGTCGGGCGCGGATCGAAAACCGAAAGGTCGACGGTTCAAACCCCACCCGTTACACTATTGTCGCACCCACTCCTAGCACAAGTTTTTACTTCATTGGAGGAAAGGAAAATATTAGCCATGTTCATCATGGCTCATCATCATCGCGTGCCATCTTCCTTATACTGAAGTTTGGCGGTCAACATTCGAAAAGCCTGTCTGTTCAGTGCCGCTTTCTTTAAGTCTGAGTAACTTAGTCCGGTCCACCCCTTTATGTCGTCCAACCCCTTGCGTCTCTGGCGCCCTGGAGATCTCTTTCCAGCAATTTTTCCTTCCAGAATGAGTCTTGAGAAGGAAAACTGGTCTCCTCTTTGTAGGTGGCCAAAGAAAGCTAGTTTCCTACGCATAATGGTCGACATTAGTTCTCGATCTTTCCCTACTAGCTCTAATACCTTCTTATTAGATGTGAAACTATTCCATTTGATTCTAAGCATTTTCCGGTAGACCATGGCTAATATTCTTGTTAAAAAAGATAAAAAAAATATATTATCAGCTTATTTTATTTAACAGAATGTTAGCAATAAATGTGTTCAGTTTTATGTCAATCAGCTATATTCGTAGTTATTTAGTGAGTTAGTTAGAGATTTAACAATCGATAGAATATAGCTGATTTATAATAATCCACAGAGATAGAGGCTTTTCGTTGTATTTTTATGGGAAATTAATTTATTTTGCTTTTTTCCCCCACAACGCTTACCACCTACGTCTTTGCATGGTATATTTTTAATATATTAATTTACTTTTACTTAATTTTTTAGTCTGATCAGAAAAATAAATAAAATCTTTTGTCTTTCACTATTTCCATTGCAACTCTATATTATACTCGTATCATTACGTCATTGTCTCGGTGGTCTAGCGGTTGGATTGGTCAATTAAGGATCACGAGGTCCTGGGTTCGATTCCCGGGTCGGGCCAAAGAATTAATGAGGTATTGGGTTTTTCTATCAAGAAATTCTCAATGCCAGCAGAGTTGGAAGTTGGCGGTGTTAGATAAAGCCGTCGGTCCTGCGCCTGATCTCTTTCCGGTGGTGTCGCATTGGCGTCCCATCGGACTATGAGAGTGAGGTAATAAAGAGTGCACCTGTGTGTGTGTGTGTGCACACATTTGTTCACTGTAATATCTCTTGCGTAGTTCGCCTCAGCCTCGATTGAAATTGTTTTCATTATTTTCATCATCATCATCATCATCATCATCATCAATCATTATTTATTCAAATCCATGTGACGGTTAATGTTCACAGGTGACGTTTAAACATTTTAAAAGTTAATGTTGCCAGTAGCAGAAATTAGTTCAATGGTTTTCCACAAGATGGCGAAATTTATTTTCTGGTCAGGCTATAATTAGCTCTTTATAAGGTTGTATATTAAAGTCATAATATTGCCCTGCACAGACATCGAACCTGAAGTCCCTGGCTACTTCCAACTACGGCTCTGATGTGGATATCATCAATGAAGATGGAGAGTTGGCGGCCGCCTACCAAACACAGAAGGGAATCAGCAGGTATGTACATAATTATTAATTATTTAAATTTTTTACCAAACCAACTTCAAAAAAGGACGTTCTGTATTCGATTTTGAATCTAATATTTATATTATACTGAAAGGTGGTTACAATATTGCCTTTCATTTAAAATCATGTTGGTTCATGTGCGTAACTTTTCGCAAAGCGGGTCGGATTACGCCCGTTTACCTTTTTTATAAACTCTTAGACTTCAAAAAAGGAGGTTCTGTATTCGACCCGTATGTATGAATGTATCACTACATAGTATAAAACAAAGTCGCTTTCTCTGTCCCTATATCCCTATATCCCTATGTCCCTATGTATGCTTAAATCTTTAAAACTACGCAACGGATTTTGATGCGGTTTTTTTTAAAGATAGAGTGATTCAAGAGGAAGGTTTACAAGTAGAAAAATTGGACCCGGTAGGTGGCGCTAATAGCGGGCAGGACGACGTCTGCCGGGTCCGCTAGTATACTATATATCGCGATTATTCATTAAACATTGAATTTGTGTTGAGGATTTTTTCACTACCGTAATACACATATAATTTTCAGGAAGGTTTTAGTATATAACACACCTAGTTATCACTCGCATAAATGTTTATACGTTTGCATAATTTCTCTGAGATTGCTGGGCTGAAATCGGTTTAATTTTTCCTAAAATATAGTTTGTCTCGTAGGCAATTGCAAGAGGAGCTACAAAATGAGAAGAAGTTCTACACTGAGCACATAGCCGCGGCCAAGCAGGAGATAGAGCGGCTCAGAGAAGAGAACGAGAAGTATCAGAAGTATGTATCGTATGATAGTTTTTTTTTAAACGCATAGGTAGTAATTTAGTATATTTGCTTATTTAAAAAATTGCCGTTTTAGTGTAAAAAACAAACTCCTTTTTTAGGAGTAAATTCTTTTAATAATATTAATGTATATTGTATATATCATTAGAAGTAAGAAGTAAAAAGAGAGATAGAAAAGGGAGGAAAGAAGTAGAGTTTTGTTAAGTAGTTATTCTTAGATTATTTTTTTTTGTTTTGGCCGCTCATTGTGGCTAACTCTGTTGTACACAATCTCTAAACCTCAACTAAAATGTCAGGGCTAAATATATTCCTATCTCTTTCACAATGCTATTTTTAACCTCTTCAATTTATTTTAAGTTTTGAGTTTTAGCTGCAGTGTCCTACTTATCATAAAAATGCAAAAAAAAATTGAACCAAGTCTAATACCTTGCTAAATTTTTTGATACGTAAAAGGTAATTTTTTTTATATATTTTTTACATATCAAAAAGGCAATTTTTTATATATTTTAATGCAACATTTGAACACATTGGTGGTCTCCATTATACACAGGATGTTTCATACGTTTTTCTTTCAGCGGACATCAAGATACGACTGTCAGAAGATTCTGGAAGTTTGACCCGTCTCAAAGTAGAATAAAAACATTTTTCTTTTCAGACAACATTATGACTTTGCTGACAATATTAATTCATAGTGTACTCAACAGTAAATTGTGTTAATCGGTTCAACGTAGAATTTAAACTAAAGATGGGAGACGTCGGCTGTGGCTAGTAAGCCCCTAGTGACCCCAACAGAAGAATAACTTACAAGCGATTTAGCGTTTTGGCTCGATGACACGTGAAAAACGATTACAGGTCTTATAAACTCCCCCTGCCTATGATATGAGGGAGCCCCAAATTGGGCCCTTCAATTTTACCCGCTCTCATCTTTCTCTCTACCATCTTACCCGCTACCGTCTTACCCGCTACCATCTTACCCGTTATTATCTTACCGCTACAATCTTACCCTTTACTATATTACCGCTACCATGTTACTCGCTACCATCTTACCCGTCACCATCTTACCGCTACCATCTTACCGCTATCATCTTACCCGTTACATCTTACCCGCTACTATCTTACTCACTACCATCTTACCCGTTACTATCTTACCGCTACCGTTTTAGTCACTACCATCTTACTCGCTACCATCTTACTCACTACCATCTTACCTGCTACCATCTTACCCGCTACCATCTTAACAGCTATTATCTTATTCGCCACCATCTTACCCATTACCATCTTACGCTCTACCATCTTACCACTACCATCTTACTCGCTATCATCTCGCTACATACTCGCAAGGGCTTAAATTATCATCGAAAAAAAAACAGAACGTTCGCTGCGTACCAGTTTATTTTTCACTGCAACTTTGTTATAACTGTAAACTACTTACGTTCAAATAGTGATACCCTTTTATTTACGAAAAATTGTTAAAATAACGTTTAGTTGAGTTTCATTTGGTTTAGTGTTATTGTGTAAAATGTAGATATTAGTGATAGGGTTTTTTTAGGTATATAATTATTTATTATGATCGTTGATTTTATTAATAATGGGTGTAGGGGACCGCTATTTAAAACGCAGAATAGACAGGACCACACAAGATGCAAGATAACACAAAAAAAAAACGCGAAAAAAATTAAAGTTCGCAATGTAATGCAATCAGCTGACGGTTAAACTTTGGTTGGGTAAATACCTACAGTTGTCGCCGCGGAGACCCGGTGTTGCGCAATGGTTATAGGTATTGGATTGTGTTTAGGTAGTATAATAATACTGCTGGTTTAGATAGCGGTCCCCTTATACCCTGTATAAAATGACCTTTATTTAGTTTTAAGTTATTTTGATGTACAATATAGAATGAATTTGATTGTAATATAATAATAATAATAATAATAAGTAGAAAATATTTTAATTTAGACTGATCACGATTAAAGAAACCATCAGCTTTTCTAGACAAATCAATTGTGACGAGGCAACTATCTGCTAATTTTAAGCAACCATAAACCATGCTGCCATAACCATCAACAGCTATGCTATAGTAAATTTAATCATTAACTTTGCTAGTATAACCATCAGCCATGCTTTTGTAACCATCAATTAAGCTATAATCATCAATTTTGCTAGTGTAACCATCAACCATGATGGCGGAACCATTAATTATGCTCAAGTTATCATCAACCATGCTACCGGAACCATCAACTATGCTGTAGTAATCATTAATTATGCTGTCGTTACCCAACAACGATGCCCTGGTAATCATCAACCATGCTGGTGTAATAATCAACCATGCTGGTGTAATAATCAACCATACTATAGTAATCATCAATTATGCTGTCGTTACTCAACAACGATGCCCTAGTAATCATCAACCATGCTGGTTTAATAATCAACCATACTATAGTAATCATCAATTATGCTGTCGTTACCAACAACGATGCCCTGGTAATCATCAACCATGCTGGTGTAATAATTTCAACCATACTATAGTAATCATCAATTATGCTGTCGTTACCCAACAATGATGCCTTCGTAATCATCAACCATGCTGGTGTAATAATCAACCATACTATAGTAATAATCAATTATGCTGTTGTTACCAACAACGGTGCCCTGGTAATCATCAACCATGCTGGTGTAATAATCAATCATACTATAGTAATCATCAATTATGCTGTCGTTACCAACAACGATGCCCTCGTAATCATCAACCATGCTGGTGTAATAAACAACCATACTATTGTAATCATCATTATTATGGTGTCGTAACCAACAACAATGCCCTCCGTATCATCAGCCATGCCGGTGTAATAATCAACCATACTATAGTAATCATCAATTATGCTGTCGTTACCAACAACGATGCCCTCGTAATCATCAACCATGCTGGTGTAATAATCAACCATACTATAGTAATTATCAATTATGCTGTCGTTACCAACAACGATGCCCTCGTAATCATCAACCATGCTGGTGTAATAAACAACCATACTATTTTAATCATCATTATTATGGTGTCGTAACCAACAACGATGCCCTCCTAATCATCAGCCATGCTGGTGTAATAATCAACCATACTATAGTAATCATCAATTATGCTGTCGTTACCAACAACGATGCCCTAGTAATCATCAACCATGCTGGTGTAATAATAAATCATAGTAATCATCAATTATGCTGTCGTTACCAACAACGATGCCCTCGTAATCATCAACCATGCTGGTGTAATAATCAACCATACTATAGTAATTATCAATTATGCTGTCGTTACCAACAACGATGCCCTCGTAATCATCAACCATGCTGGTGTAATAAACAACCATACTATTTTAATCATCATTATTATGGTGTCGTAACCAACAACGATGCCCTCCTAATCATCAGCCATGCTGGTGTAATAATCAACCATACTATAGTAATCATCAATTATGCTGTCGTTACCAACAACGATGCCCTCGTAATCATCAACCATGCTGGTGTAATAATCAACCATACTATAGTAATTATCAATTATGCTGTCGTTACCAACAACGATGCCCTCGTAATCATCAACCATGCTGGTGTAATAATCAACCATACTATAGTAATCATCAATTATACTGTCGTTACCCAACAACGATGCCCTCCTAATCATCAACCATGCTGATTTAATAATCAACCATACTATAGTAATCATGAATTATGCTGTCGTTACCCAACAATGATGCCCTCGTAATCATCAACCATGCTGGTGTAATAATCAACCATACTATAGTAATCATCAATTATGCTGTCGTTACCAACAACGGTGCCCTGGTAATCATCAACCATGCTGGTGTAATAATCAATCATACTATAGTAATCATCAATTATGCTGTCGTTACCAACAACGATGCCCTCGTGATCATCAACCATGCTGGTGTAATAATCAACCATACTATTGTAATCATCATTATTATGGTGTCGTAACCAACAACAATGCCCTCCTTATCATCAGCCATGCCGGTGTAATAATCAACCATACTATAGTAATCATCAATTATGCTGTCGTTACCAACAACGATGCCCTAGTAATCATCAACCATGCTGGTGTAATAATAAATCATAGTAATCATCAATTATGCTGTCGTTACCAACAACGATGCCCTCGAAATCATCAACCATGCTGGTGTAATAATCAACCATACTATAGTAATTATCAATTATGCTGTCGTTACCAACAACGATGCCCTCGTAATCATCAACCATGCTGGTGTAATAAACAACCATACTATTGTAATCATCATTATTATGGTGTCGTAACCAACAACGATGCCCTCCTAATCATCAGCCATGCTGGTGTAATAATCAACCATACTATAGTAATCATCAATTATGCTGTCGTTACCAACAACGATGCCCTCGTAATCATCAACCATGCTGGTGTAATAATCAACCATACTATAGTAATTATCAATTATGCTGTCGTTACCAACAACGATGCCCTCGTAATCATCAACCATGCTGGTGTAATAATCAACCATACTATAGTAATTATCAATTATGCTGTCATTACCAACAACGATGCCCTCGTAATCATCAACCATGCTGGTGTAATAATCAACCATATTATAGTAATCATCAATTATGCTATCGTTACCAACAACGATGCCCTCGTAATCATCAACCATGCTGGTGTAATAATCAACCATACTATAGTAATCATCAATTATGCTGTCGTTACCCAACAATGATGCCCTCGTAATCATCAACCATGCTGGTGTAATAATCAACCATACTATAGTACTATAGTAATCATCAACCATGCTGGTGTATTAATCAACCATACTATAGTAATCACCAATTATGCTGTCGTTACCAACAACGATGCCCTGGTAATCATGAACCATGCTGGTGTAATAATCAATCATACTATAGTAATCATCAATTGTGCTGTCGTTACCAACAACGATGCCCTCGTAATCATCAACCATGCTGGTGTAATAATCAACCATACTGTAGTAATCATTAATTATGCTGTTGAAACCAATAACTATGCTCTCGTAATCATCTCATCTCATCATCAGATGGGCGTAACAATCAACTATGCTATAGAAATCATCGTTTGAGCTTTCGTACTCATCGTAATCATCAACCATGCTGCCGGAACCGTCAACTATGCAGGTGTTATAATTTTCTATGCTAAATCATCAATTATGCTGTTGTAACCAATAACTATGGCCTAATCATCATCAATTGTGCCTTCATACTTATCGTAATCAATATTGCTAGTGTAACCATCTATCATGTTGTTGCAATCATCAACGATGCTATAATAATTATTAAGTTTGCTAGTGTAATCATCTACCATGCTACGATCCCACAAACATCAACTGTGCCATCATAATCCTCAATTGAACCATCATAATCATCAACTGAGCCATCATAATAATCAACTGTGCCAATAAGACCAGAGTAATCATCCATGGCAGTGGGATTATCATCTACTTTGGAGCAACCACCAGCGACGCCATCATAACCATTATTATACACAATATTATTTTTTACATATATTAAATTAAAGAAAAAAAAAGAAAGAAAGTTAAAAGAAGGGAAAAGAAAGAAAAAAACAAGAAACGATAAAAAAGAAAGAAAACCACGTTTACAAATATTAAATAAAATTGTACACTATATCAAATGCGTCACTCTGCAAATATTATGTAGGAGTTGAATATTAAAAAGAGCAAACAGAAAGTAACCTAGGTAGCTAATCTAAGTACCGACCTAGAACAGTCTTCGACCCCATGTCGAAGGAAAAAAGGGAGGAACACAAAAAAAAACATCCGGTCACCAAAAGGAGTTGTCTTTACTACTTAAAAATAAGGAAAATAGATAGCATTCTATAATAATTAGAATAACAAAATATATAATTTTACTTTCAGGATGCTCAGCAACGACCTGAATCAAGAGCCTCGGACCAAGGGACAGGAGTTCGCGCAGAGTGAGATTGTTCGGATGACCTCGGAAATATTGGCGTTGCAGGTAAACTGACACGGCTTATCTTGTTGAAGTTAAACTGCTTACTTGTTGAAGTTAAAGTCCCTCATGTACGGTCATAGGCACGTGCCTCCCCAAACTGACCCTTTTTTTTTTTTTTTGACGTGGTGGAAACCTTTTATAGGTACCCCCGTTCTGCGGCCGAATGCGGCAGAACGAAGGTTATGTGGGACTCCAGCCGGGTACCCACTAAAACCACCACGGCATGACCCTCATGCTGTGTGCTGGACGCCTGGGGAACCCAAAGTATGCATCCCAGGTGTCCGGCAGCCGCCCCAGCTGGGGCTCCCGCTCGCCTCTGGGCTGTCCCTCCAGAGGCTTGCGCCCTCCCGTAATTTTTTAACGAGGTTTTCTTCCTCCCGCGATGGGCATCGCTGCCCCCCGCCCCGGGGTGTCTCACCCCCAGTTTCATCCGCAGTGCCCTCTGCTAATCAGAGGGACACGCGGAGAAACCTCCCTCCGCCAGGTCATTGGCCATGGCTAACAATATCCCCGAAATTATTAACCATGTTACCGGGGTGCACCGGCCCGAATACTGCTCTTCCACTCGGACGTATCCAAGAGGACCAGCAGCACCCAGGCACACTTGGAGGTTACCTGGCTAGCACCCCCCCCCCCCAAACTGACCCAATGTGACCAATAGTGACCCATCCCGACCCAGTCCAACCTTTTGAAGTTATACTCCTTTAGACGCGACCTGGCACAGAACTGTGCTCAAGGGTCTTCCTAGAGGATAAGAAAAGCTGAATCCATAAATGGGAACAGATCTAGGACGAAGAATAAGAGACTTCTTTAGGCGCGTCATGAAAAAATGATGAGAGTGATTTTTCATGATGCGCGCGCACAGGGTGACACGAAAAACGACATGTTATGGTTGCTCGCTAACCTCTCCACTGTCAGACGCTTCGCTAACCGGCCGAACTTTGCTTGGCCGTCGGTTGCGCCATCTATTGTCTGATTGTAATAATTATTTGCATGCAAAGAAATGTAACTTCTTACGCATGTACATAAGTATACACACCTTTATTTTTATGCAGGAGCGCGTAGACAAGCTGTCTGAGAGCTGCCGCCGGTACAAAAACCAGATCAGACTGTTGCTGCAGAAATTAAAGGAAGCCGGCGTAGAACAAGTTGAGGATATCTTAGAAGGTACATAATGTGGGCGATTCTGTTGTACACAATCTCTAAATCTAAACTAAAATGACAGGTCTAAATATATTCCTGTCTCTTTCACAATCCTCCCTGCTGAAGGGGATAGCACTATTTTTAAACCTGTCAATTTAGTTTAGGTTTAGAGAGTGTACAACAGAATTAGCCACAATGACTATGCATGATATTGTTAACAATATTTTTTCGATTCACATATAAATAGTAGTACATAGTGATTCAGTTCGTTCTACTGCCATTTCTCTACAAAATGGCATTGCCAGTTCAAAAAAAAGTTAGAAATGTGACAAAGAAATTGCTAATTAAGGAATGTAATCCTCTTAAAAGATGTATTGCGTTAGCAATTTTAAAGACCTATTGTTCAGTCAATATGCACGACATTGTAAACAGTGTTTTGACTACCGTTGCTCTCCAAAATGTTGGTTGTTTTCCCCCTGTTTGTCCTTTATTTGTGCTTAAATGTTCAGATTCGGCGATACCGCAGAACACGTCAACGACCATGGAGGTGAAGCCTGTGATGCGTAAAAAGGAACGCGAATACCTCGGCATGTTCGAGTACAAACTGCAAGACGAGGGGACCATTATCAAGAAACTTATCCTGGGTATGTAGAAATTCAATAGAGGTTTAAAATCGCCATATTGTATCCATATAATGTGGCCAATTATGTTGTACACAATTCTCTAAATTAAACTAAAATGACAGGCCTAAATCTATTGCTATCCTTTTCTGCAGTGAGCACTTTGAAAGAGATAGGAATAAATTTAGATCTGTCATTTTAGTTTAGTTTAGAGATTGTGTACAACAGAATTAGCCACAATATCTGGCCAAAGTTGTGTTGTGGCAAGTCGTGGTATTATATGAGGCGTTTGGAGTCAGACTTTACGTCAAGTGTGACACTGTTCAGATCTGAAGCCGCGCGTGGCAGTGACGCTGCTCCCGGGGCTGCCCGCCTACATCCTGTTCATGATGATCCTGCACACGGACCACGTGGACGACGAGCCCAAGATGCACAGCCTCATCCGCTCCATACGCATGGCGGTGCGCAAGACGCTCAAGCGCCGCGCCGAGAGCGTCGACTACAACACCATGTGGCTCTCCAACATACTGCGGTGAGTTAGTGACGCTGCCTCAACCTGCCCTCCTCACCCTGCCTCATACATACTATATACAGGGTGTTAGGAGACCGCTCTCGGAAACGAAGACAGGTGATAGTACTGATGATTACTGATAAGATATCACTAAAAAAAACGTGAAAAAAAAAATTTTTTTTTACAAAAAAAAAATTGCACTTTTTATGCAATACCTGTTTTGGAGGGTTAAACAGCCCTGTAATTGCAAAAAACTTATTTGCTGTATTTTGTAAAAGTTTGTTACGTAATTCTTGCGTGATTAAAATAAAATCAGCTGACGCTGGAGGTCAACGAACTTGATGTGACCTATTTACGTATCGTTAGATACCTACGAAACCGCGGTCGCGCCGATGCCTATACCTACCCTATAAGATTGTGTTTAGGTAGTATAACAATAGCGCTAAGTTTTCGGTAGCGGTCTCCTTATACCCTGTATAATCCTCAGATTCTATTGCTACACCAATGAGCAAGAGAATCTGAGGATTATATCCAGCAGCTGTCAGCGACTCGCTTGAGATCGCCCGTCCTATTAGGGGGTCTTCCAACGCTGCGTTTTCTGGTCGCAATTCAAGCACCTTAGAACCCCAAGATCTGTCGGTTCTTCGTGCTCCCCCACTGCCATGTGTCATGTCACCAAGACTACCATAGCTGTAGGTCACATATTATGTCAGCAATATTTACAGCTATACGCAATATTTAGGGCCCACTTATTTTTCTGGAGTATCTTCGGAGTACAGCGTTAAATTGTAGACCATAGGTATCAGCCAGATTTACGGAAAGACGCAATATTTATAGTCCATTTCTTGTTTCGCAGACTATTAAACAATCTACGGCAGTACAGTGGTGATGCGATGTACCAGGAGAGCAACACCCCGCGCCAGAACCAGCAGAGCTTGAGGATATTCGACCTGTCGGAGTACCGACAAGTGCTGTCCGACGTCGCCATAGGGATATACCAAGGTATGACCTGGCTGAGGCATGGGCGCTAAGAGGGCGCTTGTCACGCCTTGATGCAATAATGATAAACCGAACACTTTCAAGATTACCGCGCCTAATTCGAAATGCTTGCGATTCGGGTTTTAAGCAATTAAATATCACTCGCTGTAACAGTGAAGGACCTGCATGCCTGGGAGTTCTCCATAATGTTGTGACGCGGCGTGTTCGTGTACCGCACCTCACTCGGCCAGCGTGACGGCCTGAACCCTGAACACTCTGAGAGGAGACCCGTGCCCTGTAGTGGACCGTTATTGGATTAATAATGATGATGATGATGATGATGATTATGAACCTTTCTTTCTTTCAATATACAAATTTACATTCCAGGTCTAATAACCCTCCTGGAGAACCAGTTGGAGCGGCTCATCTTCCCCGCTATACTGGAGTACGAGGAGATCAGCGGGCTGCTGGGGCCGGCGAGGGCCGCCGCCCCCTCGCCCCCCTCCGCGGGCCCGGCGCGGCTCAAGCACGAGCTGGCCGCCACGCACGACCACCTGAAGGTGCACGCCGTCGACACGCCGCTGAGGGTGACCATCTTCAAACAGGTAGAGTGACATACTGGAGTACGAGGAGATCAGCCGGCTGCTGGGGCCGGCGAGCGCCGCCGCCTGAGTCATGAATCATTCTTATCGGACCTCTCGCTCGCACTTATGGAGCCTGATTCTCATGTGTTGTGTATAACAGTAAAAAGGATTCGTCGATAGTCGATAACAGGTTCTAAAGAGCTAAACACATATTCACATAGGAGTTAACCTACGAGAGAATGAGATAGAACTTAAGTCGGTTTCCATGATGACCGCTGTCCGCCAACGTTCCGTTTTTGAACCCAAATTTTATTTCAGAAACACAAACAAAGCTTTAATGTTTAATATAATATTATGAGGCAATTTTTTAATGGGTCGTGTGGCAACACTGTTTACAACATGCCAACTTTTTGAAGCTGTGATTTTCCGGATTTTCCAGTCTACAATCTGTGGTTGTTTCACAGAGTATGGTCACCAATATAATTTATGGTTCGCCTGGATATCTGTGGAGGTTTCAACTCTATGGATGATTTTGGCGCACTTTATCGGATAACTACATAATTATGTCTTATATCTTCTTATCACGTTTTCTCGTGAAATTGTTCGTCGTCTGTAAGTCGTCTAAATTGCTGTAAATATTATGTTTAAAGTCTACAATAAATACCTCGTGATGATGAAAACTGTCCAAATTCAAATTCTTACAATAATTACATTTTAGAGCATTCGAAAAATTAGAATATAAGTTTCACTTCAGCCGCGCGTGAATTGCACACAGACAGTTTTTCTCTGATTGTCATTCGTCTTTATTTCCAGCTGTTCTACTACATCTGCGCCTACAGCCTCAACCAGCTGTTGCTGCGCAAGGACCTGTGCTGCTGGGCCAAGGGGCTGCAGATCAGATACAACATATCCCATCTGGAGACCTGGATCAAGGAGAACTTGGTTGATTACGGACAGAAGAACGTGAGTGCGAACCCTAACCGCCCCCGCACACTTGGCCACTAGTGGCGACTAGTGGCCGAAGATTTTTCATACATTTTATATGGTACCACCGCACACTGAGCGCTCGAGTGACCGCGTTCGAGCCACAAGAAAATGTATGAAAAATCTCTTCCGCGACTTGTGGCCGGCCATTAGTCGTCGCCACTAGTGGGCCCAGTATGCGGGGGCTGTAAATTACCTTCCGAACGATAAAACTTATTGTTCTAGGTCTTAGTGCAACAGCGTAATATCTCGGCCGTTGCCTTATTGGAGTTCTTTAATCCGCATTGGAGCAGCGTGGCGGGTTTGAGCTCTAAATCCCCCCTCTCCTATGAGAGAGAAGGCCTGTGCAGTGGGACGTAAAAAGGCTGAAGTGGTGGTGGTGGTGGTGGTGGTGGTGGGATTATTATTGATTGTATGGCGTGTGTTCAGATGGAGGAGATCCTGAGCGTGCTGCGGCCCATCACGCAGGCGGTGCAGCTGCTGCAGGCGCGCAAGTCCATGGCGGACGTGCGCAGCACCGTGGAGATGTGCGCCGACCTCTCCGCCATGCAAGTCTGCAAGGTGGGTGTAGCGTGTGCAGGTCAGGAGAGAGGGCAGTGGCATACCGGCCACAGACGGACGCGGACGCGCATCAACACCCTACCTGAGTACTAGAAAAATGTGTTTTATTGGATCCTGAAACATTACAGTGGGTGTACACCATACAAATATATAAAACAAAGTCGGGTTTGTTCGAACACATAACTCGAGAACGGCTGGACTGATTGTCATAGTTTTTGGTTTGTTGTATTTGTCTCCATCCCAAATAGCAGAATAACTATTATAAACGGTACGAATACGGTAAACTCATATTGCCCGTACCATATAATTCTTCTGTACGTGTGTTACCTAACTCCTCCTAAACGGCTGGACCGATTTGGATGAAATTTTGTGTGTATATTTCATTGGGTTCCTGGATGGTTTGAAAACACAATTACCGGGTAGGTATAGGTAATACACAATTACTGGGTCTCGTTAGGTGGCGCTGATATTGGTATGTCACCGGGCAGGACGACGTCTGCCGGGTCCGCTAGTAGAAATATAATATTATCAAGGGTAGATCGCTCAAGTGGGAGGTAAACGCGTGCCAAATTGGTGCACAGTTATGCACAGAGGGGTTATTTCTTGATATGGAGCCTGGGCCAGGTATTTGTACGGTCTTTTAAAATGTTCAGAGTCATGAAATATTAATTATTTTTTCTTTATTTTTCACGAAAAAATACTTTTTACGAGTAGTTTTTACAGTACAGAGCGATATTATTTTGCAAACGCAACAACATGGCGTCCTTTTTGACAATGACACACTAAACACGTACCTTCTACGACGTAATTTAGTTCCTCTTATAAACATCTTGGTGATTGTTGATAAATTCCGCCTTTGTAATATGATGTGTGTGATGTGATGTGATTTTGTAGTGTGATGTTATTGTGTGAACAGATCCTCAACATGTACACGCCGGCCGAGGAGTACGAGGTGAAGGTCACCAAGGAGTTCATCCACGAGATCCAGAAGCTGATGCAGGAGAGGGACGGCCCCAACGCCAGCAAAAAACCGGTAACCCGACGCAAAAACAGTTATAGTTTGACCGCTATGTGTGTCGGTCTGTCCCCCGGTAGCTCTTAAACGGATGAACCGATTTGAATGCATTTCTTTTATAGTTAGATTTGTCCCGACGAGTACTTGGTAGACACGTCATAGTGATCAAGGTTCTAACGTGACAGGTCGGAGATATGACTCATCCATATTAATATTATATATGCGAAAGTAACTCTGGCTGTTACGCTATCACGCCTAAACTGCTGAACCGATATTGACAAAATTTGGTACATATATAGACTAGACTTTGGAGAAAGACTTAGGACTATTTTTTATCTCAGAAAATGATTGAGTTCCCAAGGGATTTTAAAAAAACCTAAATCCACGCGGATGAATAGCGGGTGTTAGCTAGCATATTGTAGTATAATAGCTCCATAAACCAAAAGATGTTGGGGTCCCAAGACGCTCGAATGGTGAACCCACAGCGTTGCAAGACCCCTCACTAGGTGGGCGAAGGATTTCAAACGAGTCGCTGACAGCTGTTGAAAATCTATACTAATAAATAAAATTGAAGTGTCTGTCTGTAATATCGAAATAACTACCTCATATTAAACTCATATGGTTATTTGAACGATACTATAACCGAATCACACGTTTTTAAAATTTTTGTCTGTCTGTCTGTCTGTTTGAACGGGCTAATCTTCGGAACGGCTGAACCGATTTTGACGGGACTTTCACATACAAGTAGAGAATTAATCAGGGAGTAACATAGGCTACTTTTTTAACCGACTTTCAAAAAAGGAGGAGTTGTGTTTTTCTACCTATGTTCACCGATATCTCCGAGATTTCTGAACCGATTTGCGTAATTTTTTTTTTAATCGATAGAGAAACATTGCGACACTGTCCTACAAAAATTTTTGATTCCAACTCCTCAATCCTGATGATGTAGGGGACCTGATCCCCAAAACTAATGGGATTTTAACACTGTTGGTTATTTAAATTGATATTGGGGATACCAATTAAAGACTTTATTGTTGAATGAACTCGAGTAGGTACATGTCCAACTCCTCAACCCTGATGCTGTAAGGAATTGCATTTCGAAATCGTAAGGATCCCACTAGACTACTTTTTGTTCTGGAAAATCAAAAGTTCCCACGGGATTTTTAAAAACCTAAATACACACGGGCGAAGCCGTGGGCGGCACCATCTAGTCTATACTAATATTATAAAGCTGAAGAGTTTGTTTGTTTGAACGCGCTAATCTCAGGAACTACTCGACCGATTTCAAAAATTCTTTCACCGTTGGATATGTACATGATCCTTGAGTGCTATAGGCTATGTTATATTATGTACCACGGGCGAAGCCGGAGCGGACCGCTAGTATTTTATATTATTTATTGGATACAAGTGGCACATGATCCTTGCAAAAGACCTTTGTCCAGCTGTGGACGTCAATCGCTCATACAGTCAATTGTTCAAAACGAGACTGTAGATTCCGAACAGCAAAACACAATAACGCAAAGCAAAAATTGACCTAAACGTTGTTGTATTGAAGTCGTATTCTCAGTATTATACATTTTTTCTACAAGATTTAATTATTATGTAATTTATACGAGAAGAATTCATTTTAAGGAATTGAAACACCGGCTTTAACTCACGTGTATTTTTGTCGGAGTGTGCCCGACTAGTTTCGAGCCCATCCGGGGCCCTTAGTCATGAGCATGTTCGCGCGGCGCGGCGCAAATCAAACTGGAGAAGAATTCACCCTAATATTATAAAGGCGAAAGTTTGTGTGTGTGTGTGTATGTTTGTTCCTCTTCTCCGCCGCAACTACTCAACCGATTTGGCTCAACTTTGGCTAATGGACATAGACTATGCCCTGACTTAACACATAGGCTTGGCATAATACTTTTTATCCTGCAAAATCCACAGTTCTCACGGGATTTTGAAAAAACTGAAATGTATAGCTACAGCTATAGGTAGATTACTATAGCAAACTTCCTTGAAAGTAGTTATAAAGGTTGTAAATGGGAGCGAGAACGGGAACCGGAAATCCACGATTCCCTCGGGATTTGTGAAAAACCGAAATTCACGCGGGCGGAAGCTAGTGTACTATACAGTAAATAATATATCGGGTTATAGTTTTTTAACTTTATCTTTTTCCACAGCAAAACCTACTCATGGACACCAAGATGATATACGCGGTGCATTTCGACTTCTGCCCGTCGCCCATACGTCTAGAAGATATAGAAGTACCGGAAGTGTTGGAGCTAGAAGGCCTTCTGACCAAGATATAAGATGATAAAGGTAGATTCAAGACGATCCCTTATACAGTCTTAGAAGGTTGACAAAAGAGTGTAAAGCAAAACAAAGGTTCATTCACGAATAAGATATCTTTTTTTTTTATATAAAAGACAGATCTCCTCGAACTATTGTCGATAAATTCTAGAAGATATGTGTCTCGTTCCAGAGTCTTCTAGATAAATGAAATGATAATTTTAAACAACCTTTTTTTTCCAGAAAACTTTCTGGTTAGAAAAAAGGTAGATTAAAATTCAAGACAAAAAAAATCCCTTCTGGAGTTTTCAAGAAGCTACATATTTGTGCTTAGGATATATTATAACATAAAAGTAACAAAATCATTGTTTAAAAAATTACATATTATAATTTAAAAAAAAAACTATTTCCGATGTTATACACTCTTTTATTCAAATCTATGTTATAACGAAAAAACATAATGAATAAATATTTCTAAAACCACCCCAGTAACTTCTGGAAGGTACTCATATTAAAAATGAAATTTTGCATTGTTAAGTTATAAATTATCTGTTTATGTTTTTCAAGAACTTTTTTTTTCTTTTTTTGTATTTGATAGTATTTTTTTTTATTTACTTTTTTCGTGTGATATATTCAAAATGGTGTTATCAGTTATATTACATGTTATTTATAAGAATTATTTATAGAAATAAGATTTAAAAAATATATTTGTGTTATCGTTGTTGACGAAAATATTTTTAAATTTCCGATGACGCAGTTGAAGTGAATTATGTGTGTGAAAGCAGTCAATTTGTTTGTGATATCTTAACTCTTAAACGGATGGACCTATTTCGATGAAGTTTATTTTGTTTTAAAGCTGTATTAATAACAAGGATAGTTCCTAGCTATGTTTTCGTTGGGTGAGTGGTTTAATGAATATAATCGAATGAAATTACATTGAAATTGGTTCATCCGTTTGAAGGCTAAGGTTGGGGGTTATTTTTCTTTAGCAAAATATTGTTTTTTCGTAATATTAATTCTATTTTTTTTTTTGTATATAAATCAAATACATTCCTTGCGTATGCATTTATTTATCTTGCCATATTTTGTTATCTATCTAAAAAACTACTATTAAAAATTATATACTCACTGTATTACTCTATGGTGCCATTTTCGAGGGAATATGGAAAAATATTTCTTCTGAGGGAGATTTGACTTAAATGGAATAAATTAACTAAGGTGGCCATCTTTAAAAATGTAAAAATAACATTTTTTTTTCTTTTTTTTTTTGACAATTGAAACTGCATATATACATATATTTAAAAACATTTTTAGTACATTCCTAGGGCATAAAATGAACTTGTTATATATACGAGTATGTTGCAGCTCTCTAGGTCTCTTGGATTTAGAGAATTCTTGACCAGTCATAGAATATTAACATTTAGACAGGCTTTTATATAAACTTAGATATTATATAGAATAGAAGATATATAAGTTTTATCACTTATCACTTATCACTCAACAATAAATAAATAGAGCCTTATAGAAACTTAAAAATAGACCAATCAGCTGTTAAAAATAGATGTTTATCACTGCATGTTGAAAAATTTATTAACTGTTCAATAATATCAAACATAAACTTATTAAATAATATGTATTGTATGTCGTAGTCCTATAGTTGAATTACCCACATCGTGAAGCGCCCGGCTTTTTCATGACATGGTGGCATTCCATGATCAGGCCAACTAGTACTGGCCATATCGTTTAATCGTCAACGTTTGTGGATTTGGCCGTTCACATTTTGGTTATAATATCGTAGAGTGCCCGTAAACGTCTTTGAAATGTATTATTAAATTATTTATTATTCTTGGTTATAAAATTAATGATGCGTAAATAGTTACATGGGCGACGCCGGAAGACTCGCTACTGGTTTCGCGCTTTACAAAAATAGTAGAGGTAAGGCAGGGGTGTAATATTTCACGAAATGGCCGACCGTTTCATGATTTGGACATATTTGTTGCAATACAATACTGTTAGATTATATTTATGGCAAGTTAAACTTGTTGTTCCTTAATGCCTGAAACATGGCGACTTTTAGAGTAAGGGTGTGCGCACACAAAACTTTTCTTTCCCTTTTCAAATGTATGTATGAAAATTTATGCGTTTAATGTACGTTGCATCAGGACCTCCATCCATACCGTGCGACGGTAGTTTTGATCGCTCTGCGCCATGATCCCCATTGTTGAGGGTGCAAATCCCTTCCATTAATTCATAACCAGTAGATATGCTCAGTCAAAACTAGGCCACTGTATTATAATCGTACTTTAGTAAAATTAGAATCTTATAGCAGCTTTTGTGTGCTTTTACCCTTATGCGTTGGTTTCTCTGTCCTAATTTATTTCTATGATCTTTGAAGAAAGATGTGATTTTCAAAAGTATTAGATGTACCTATTTGAATAATATTTATTCCAAAAAAAAAATTACTAACTTTATAAATCCACTGTGAAATGTATTTCTACTTAATTCTTAATTTAAGGCTGTATTTTGAGTACTTATTATATTTTTTTTTTTTTGTATTTTTATGACCCCAGTATTGTCATCCTTTTTTTTAATTTAAATATATTTATATTATTATTGTATCGAAAAATTTATTTGCCATAGAATTCAACGAAATTAACTAAAATTTAGTGAATTAAGTATTTGTTAGATTTAGTTCAATGTTAATTTTCTTTTGTACTTAAATCGATCATTCCTATTTATTTAATTCATAGTATTTAAGTGGTAGTATCAATTCTGTTGAAAACTAAAAGACTATTGCTCATTCAACAAGACTAAGCGCTATTGTCATGCCATCCCTTTCAACAGGGAATTGTATGACAAGGATGGCATTACTTTTAGATGTGACAAAATAGTTTTGTTTTATTATTTAAACGTAAACTAAAATCAATGCAAGCAAACAATCATTTTGATGCAATTATTTTGTACTATTGTTCTGTGTGCTAAAAAAATTATGAAATCATTATTTTTGAAGTGATTTTTTTTTTAGTTTTTCTTGCAAAAAATGTATGCCCCAATATTCTAAAAAGTTGACATACATAATATTATATTGGCCATATTTACATAATGTTGATTGAATTAAAGATTGATGACAAAATCCACATTGCACTTACATTAAACAATCAACGTGTTCCATTTTTTGGCCCTAGATATTTAGTGCCATACAAACTATTAAAAAATATATTATAATGTTATTTACAGTTATCATAAAAATCTGTTCTAGAGGGTTCATGTTTTTGTTTTTTTTTTCACCCGTTTAATAATGTTACCATAATATTATATATAAAATATACCGAGGTGTTGCTAGCGTAAAATACATAGATACAAATTTATTTATAGTTGAATATTGTTACCATATGTATATTTAGGTGCTTATGGCAACTTGGTAGTAGTAAGAAAATTAATTATACATAATTATAACAAAATAATATGAAATGTAGCAGTGTTCTAATACATTTATACAAATAATAATATATGTAATTAAAGAAAGCTCATTTTTCATAATTCAATTAATGTAAGTTATATTTATTTTTTTCTAAAACTTTGAAATACTAATCAATGGTCTCCACGACTATTTGCATAATATTATGTTTCTTTTGGTTTTTTATGTCAGTTTATATACTTATTTGATGGACATGTCCCATAATACACATTTTTATTTATACTAATGTAAAACATAGTAAATTTCGGCATCCCGACCGATTTTTAAGTTACAAAAGGGACATAATATAAAAAAATGGGTAGTTTAAGTTCGGTCGGTCTGGGTGTCTTATTTCTCAAGATGGCAATCATTTGGTCAATTTATGAATTTACCGTAGAGTTTTCTGAAAACACACCTTAAAGGTCCTTTGTAAAAGTATAATATGTTATTCGTTGAAATGTTTAAAACAATAATATATATTTATTTAGATAATATTAATAGCCTCGCTTAGAAAAAATATACAATTAATACATTATACCCATCGACCATCTTGAGTGTAATTTAAATACATATGTTGCAAAAAAATATATATCAAACCTACCTACATACTTAAATCATGTAGTTAGTTAAAAAATTAGTTAAAAATGTTTTCCAGTAGATACATTTATATTACTATGATGTTGAATATGAAAAGCAATAACGGGCATATCTTTGATTGTTATTTATTTTTCAGTCTATAATATTTATGTATACAATGAATGGTCTATACTCATATCTTATCTATGGTCGCTACTGTTTGTCACACAGTGTTCGTGTGCAAACTTTGTTTTACGATTCATTTGTTGGTATGCGAAATATGTTATCTCATTGAGGGCCTTATTATCTTTTTGCCGTATTTCTCATTGAGGGTCATAGCCTCTTTTCCATGAATCACGAAATGTTAGGTATTTTCTTGGGATGCTAATGCGGTGTTCCTAGACCTTTAGTTAGTTCCTAGACTATCTATAGACCCTTCCGCATACCATTCAACTTAGGTCTATTCTACTCTGAGGTGTGTTATTGTTAATATAACGGATGTAAAGGGACCGCTTTCGGAAACGAAGACAGGTAATAATAGTGATGATTACTGACAAGATACCACAAATAAACGCGAAAAATAATAAAGTATTTTTAGTATTTTTCGTAAGTTCACAATTAAACTCAATCAGTTGACACCTAAATGCCTAAAGCTGTTGCTGCGCGTCCGCCGCTCGCGGGGTCAATGCCCCGAATTATGCACGTTATACATCGCCGGTTTGAAAAATATACTAAACCTAGTAGTATAAGGTGAGTATAAGACAAATTTTTATTGTTATTGGATTGTGTTTAGGTAGTACAAGCGGACACCCGCGACTTCGTTCGCGTGGATATATATATTGGTTTTTAAAAATCCCGTTGGAATCATTTTGTTTTTCCTAAACTCCTTTGAGCTCATATCATGCTAAAAACTGTTAAAAGTTCACTGGCGGATGTTTAGGTAGATCAAAATGTAAACATCCGCCAGTGAATGTCCCATCAAAATCGATCCAGCCTTTTAGAGATTAGTCGGTAATCTCTAAAGTATCCACTTTCTAACAAAAAAATAATGAATGAAATCGGACTACGCGTTATTGAATTACAGCTAAATACACGTTTTGACTTTCATCCCCTCTCCCTAGGGAACCGTGTTGAATTTCGGGATAAAAAGTATCCTATATGTTACTCCGTAGTATGAACTTAAATCGTACCAAGTTTCGTTTCAATCCATTCAGTAGTTTTTGCGTGATGCGCGCACAAACATACAGACAAACAGATAAAAAGACAAAAATTTCAAAAATAGCTTTTATACGTTCTATTACTTATCCCTAACATCCCCCAGTTATTATTTTGCAAAAATCTTCAATGTACAGATACGGCAAGTCTACGATTTTATTATATGTATAGATAGTAATAGCGCTAAGTTTTCGAAAGCGGTCTCCTTATACCGTATATAATGCGTTTAAAAAGAGAATAGGAGCGCCATTTTCTATTTCTATCTTGCTCACGTATGCGTTTATGAGCAAGACAAATATAAAATGGCGGTTTAACATTCACATTTTGAACGCTTTCTAAGTACCTATACCTACGCGCTGTTCATATAAGCTCTTTGCATATCTCATAATGACCTGGCTTGTGCATTTATATCATAATAAATACTCCTACACCGATTTTGATTAAACGTTTCTTTTACTGTTTGTTAGAAAATTAAAGCGCTTGTTTAAAATTGCGTTCTATATTTTGCTTTTAAACAAATATTTACAAAGATTGGAATTATACTAAAATTAATGTACTTACTTCAGATTTTAGCAATAATTCTATAATAAACAATTATTTTACATGTTGTAGTTTCATAATAATTTTTGATTATTTGATTGTTCAAAATACGATATATTTTAAAACTTGACTCGATCAATAATATATTTCGCAAAATTTGATTTGATCGTGTTTTTCAGGTCGTATTTAAATAAACAAATAAAAATACTATCGAGGCTATGTAGTTCTAAATCAAACCAGGATGAATAAAAAATCCTGAAAATTGCCTGAAAATATTTCATTTTTATTCATTTCTTTAAATCAATATAACTATGTTGTATATGTTGATAATATAGAACGCAAAATTAAATAAAGTTCCAATAAAAGTAGATATACCTACTATTATTACATTAATAGTAAATAACAAAATAAAAAAATAAATGTGTGCTGTGAATGTTACATTCCGTATAGAGTTTAGTTACTTATTATTATAATTTATTATTATTATATTAAATAGAAACATACATACATATATAAATATTATATTATATACTTAACGTTGTAAATGCAGCGAAATAAATAATGTTAGTTAATTTTGCTGGTTTTATTTTATACCTTTTTTATATACTACAACCATTACAGCCCTTTTGACGTCCCACTGCTGGGCACAAGCTTCCTGATAAACCCGCCACGCTGCTCCATTGCGGGTTTTTACTTTTTATCTATAATAATATAAAGTAGCTTGTCCTGAGTCCTGACTGACAATCAACGCACAGCCAAAACCACTGAAGCTAGAAACTTTTTTTCACAGTAGCTTCCTTTTATAACGTAGGCGGACACTATGAAAGGATTATTGTGAATTCCATCCCTAAGGGGGTTAAATAGGATATAAAAGTTTTTATGAAAGTCCGTCATTTTTCAAGTTATATCTATGAAAATTGGTATTTAGGTTTTCGGTTAAAAATAAAGAGTTGACGAGTTTAAGGAATTTTGGAAAAACTACCCCTAAGTGGGTTAAATGGGAGTTAAAAGTTTGTATGAAAGTCCGTCATTTTTAAAGTTATATCAATGAAAATCGGTATTTGTACTGTCGGTTAAAAATAAAGAATTACGTATTTCAGGAATTTTGGAAATTCCACCCCCAAGTGAGATTTATAAGAATCCACGCGGGCGAAGTCGCGAGCATCAGCTAGTTTAGAATAAAATATTAATATTGGATACCTATGTAATTTAAAAAAAAGTATTGCAACAATTGAGATAATATCATTAATGCCCGCCAACCCGCATTGGAGCAGCTTGGCGAGTCTAAACTCTAAATCCCTCCTATATAGTCGAGGATGAACCATCCCAGCTAGGCATAAGAAGTCTGGTTTTAGTTTTTAACCCCCGATGCAAAAACGACGGGGTGTTATAAGTTTGACGTGTCTGTGTGTGTGTGTGTGTGTGTGCGTGTCTGTCTGTTCCCCTGTGGCGCTCAAACGGATGGACCGATTTGAATGCGGTTTTTTTTGTTTGAAAGGTGAATTAGTCGAGAGTGTTGTTAGCTATGTTTGGTGAAAATCGGTCCAAGATGGCCGCCGCTACAAAATGGCGGATTACATCTTTTATCACAACACCCTCAATATGGGTATCAAATGAAAGGGCTTGACTAGTAGAATAGCACTATGCAAATCCAAGATGGCCGCCACCACAAAATGGCGAACGTCGGGGGTTTTTTAAATTTTTAATTTATTGTAATCCCTGTGAGATATAATTGGCTGGACACACGGCCGTGTGTCTTGACAAAACAATGTATGGTGGGATATTAGCGGGTAATCACTACCCGTGCGAAGCCGGGGCAGGTCGCTAGTAGTATCTGTATTAATCTGTGGATGGGACTGCAAAGAAGAGATAACTCAGATCAGGTGCAGGCAGCAGGACCGAACGCGCGACGGCTTTACACGTTATTCTCAAAGGCACGGGAACTTTCTAACTTTCTGTCGGGGTTTGTCTGTGTGTGTGTGCGCGATAAAATTGTTTATAGATACATACTTGAAATAATAGTTAGTATTTTACTTAGCAATTAGCGGCTTTAAATGTTATATAGGTAGGTACAGCCCTATCAATATCTATAGTAGACACATATGTAAATTAGTAAGTAGATAAGTAGGCTAAAGGCTTGCAAGAAGTGCTTCAGTAATAAATTATTTCGTCAGTTATTCGTGAATCTTTGGCGCGAAATGTTGTGTACATAGCGCCTCTATAGGTATAATAATTACGATGCGAGTAAATAACGCGAGTTCAATTATTATTACAACATTGTGAAAGATGGTAACAATAAAGTCAACCAGCCAATCTTTGATCTTTCAAGTTGTTTTTGACGACCCCCGCGGCGCAGTGATGAGCGTATGTGGTTTCATAAGCGGGAGGTTCTGTGTTCGATTGGGTTAGCATATTCGACTGCAAATCACGAGATCCCGGGTTCGATTCCTGGGTCGGAAAAATAAGTTAGTGGATTTTTCTGTAAATAAATTCTCAGTGCCAGCCCGGCGCGGCGCGGCGGTGCATATCTGATGAAGTGATAGTGATATTTTTATTATCTTTTACATAGTGTAGCGCGATGTCTATGTGGTCATAAATATTCATAAAATATATATTTAATATTAATAAGATAAAACTAAGCATTTTTAGAGTTCCGTATCCCAAGGGTACCAAACGGAACCTTATTAGATATTAAGGACCCCCGCTGTCTGTTTGTATGTCTGACTGTCACAGGATTCACAGGAGTTTATACAGCTTCAGCCGCAAAACATAGCCTGTTGAAACTTTCACAGAATATGATGTAACGGCAAATAATTAAAAAAAAATGAAACCCTAATTTTTCGACTCTTTCCCAGCAGTCTCTATAAATGTCTATAGATATACATTATACATACATATAATAATTATGTTATACCTACATATTTATATAGTAGGTATATCGTTATAGACTATAGTTAGTTAATTAGTTAGTAGGCAGTAAGTATATGGTTGTTCTAGTTTGAACGACCCGAAAAAATAGCATTTTTCAACGATCATATTTCAGGTTTATTGCTTTGACATCATGACGATCATCATCATCTATGTTTCGACATGATATTTTGTTTTTTACCCGACTACGGCAAAGCCAAAAGGAAGGGTTATGATTTTAGCAGTCTGTGGACTGTGTATTTATGTATATATGTATGTATGTATGTATGTATCTATGTATGCATGTATGTATGTATCTATGTATGTATGTATGTCTGTATCCAATTTTTATATCAGATTCTAAGTTTTCCACCGTAGCGCCTAAACTACTAAGCCGATTTTGATGAATGAGATGTCAATTGATTCGTTGTTATGGTCCGGGTGACATAGGCTACATTTTATATACGAAAAAAATCGACAAGTGACCTTCGCCGCTTAAACTAGAATATTACGTTAGTTTTGGATACACATAACAGATGGCGCCGCTAGCTGCTTGCCCCGCGCTTTTCCGTTCGAATTCTCATTAGCACGCAGTTAAATACACGTTTTTCTGCACACTAAATTAGTAGTCGGGTTTTAGTTTACGAACTTTTTAGTTTTTAAATACAGAAAAATTTGTATGATGGTACGGAACCTTTTGTGCGACTCGCACTTGGCAGGTTTTATTATATTTTACATTTATCTGACGTATAAGTATTAAAGTTTTTAATCTGTGATAAAATCTTATCACAGGAAACACAGATAGGTATTTGAGATATACCTAATCAGGTTAATTTTAAACAGCATTTTACACAACCTACATCATAATCTTGTGTTTTATCTTTCTATATTATGTAGATACAAATAAATAAACTGAAGTGTCTGTTTGTGATTTTGAAATACCTAGTTAACTGCCTCATATTATATTCAGCTCATAATACGATCGCTTGGATATTTATGAAATTGGACCCAACTGTCGTTTGTAATAGCTAGTGAACCTCCTGTAATTATTAAGTACATACCTATAATATACGTATCTACAGTAAATAAATAAAGACATAACGACATCAAGGGGGTTATTCTGTAACTTAGTTAGCAACTGAAAATAGTTGCCAACGAATTAGTTTGATATACATTGCTGCTTTACTGTGGGAAATATAAAGTGTTTTCATAATTTCACACAGTAAAGCAGCAATGTATATCAAACTTATTCGTTGGCAACTATTTTCAGTTGCTAACTAAGTTACAGAATAACCCAGCAGGTGTTCAACTTCTAGAAAAAAAAAAGTAAACCACCATAGTTATTATCTTTATAATTATTTATTTTCACGCTGCATGCATGACTCATATTAAACAACTTAATATTTTAAAGACCTTCTAAATACCTGCTTATCCATAAATACCGCGATAAATGGTACATAATTATTATTCAATACTAGATGATACCAACGGCTTCGCCCGTGTGGATTTAGGTTTTTTAAAATCCCGTGGGAAATTTTGATTTTCCAGAACAAAAAGTAGCTTATATGTAGAAACCCGTCCCCAAAACGGAAAAATCCCGTGGGATCCCCACGATTTCGGAATACAATTCCTTACAGCATCAGGGTTAAGGAGTTCGATATGTACCTACTCTAGTTCATTCAACGATAAAGTCTTTAATTGGTACCCCCAATATCAATTTAAATAACCGAAAGTTTCTAAAACCCATTAGTTTTAGGGATTAGGTCCCCTACAGCATCAGGATTGAGGAGTTGGAATCCAAATTTTTTATAGAACTGGGTCGCAATGTTTCTCTATCGATTAAAAAAAAATTACGCAAATCGGTTCAGAAATCTCGGAGATATCGGTGTACATATGTAGAAAAACACAGCTCCTCCTTTTTTGAAAGTCGGTTAAAAAAGTAGCCTATGTTACTCCCTGGTTAATTCTCTACTTGTATGTGAAGGTCCCGTCAAAATCGGTTCAGCCGTTCCGAAGATTAGCCCGTTCAAACAGACAGACAGACAGACAGACAGACAGACAGACAGACAGACAGACAGACAGACAGACAGACAGACTAAAATTTTAAAAACGTGTGATTCGGTTACGGTAGCGTTCAAATAACCATATGAGCTTAATATGAGGTAGTTATTTCGATATTACAGACAGACACTCCAATTTTATTTATTAGTATAGATTGACAAGGTTTCTTACGGTATTGTAGGTACATACGTCCATATAGGTACTTACTCCTTTTATCATCGTTTACGGTTTACGCCGAAACCTATAAAGTTAATTAACATTTGCGTCATTACAATATGATTCTATGGCGCAGTGGATGTAGCCTTAGAACGTAGGTTCGATTCCCAGCTAGGTCATTCATAAAAACCGGCCAAGTGCGTGGCGGGCCACGCGCAGTGTAGGGTTCCATAGTCACAATCCTCGAAAAACAGATATAACTCCTTTACCTGTGAACCCTACTTAGCCATGATAGTTTTCCTTTAAAATTGATTATATATATACTACTGCTGTGAATTTTTTCAAGTTCCTATATATACTGCCATTTGGCTGATAGAGGGGGGGACACTTGACTCTAATAAAAATTAGCACTTTAAAACATCATATTTTACAAACGGATATAGAAATCGAAAAATGATGTTCCCACACCCACAGTATTTTTAAAAAACCTATTCAACGATACCCCACACTATATAGACGAGAAAAAAAATATTCATCCCCACTTTACATGTAGGGGAGCTACCCTAAAAAAAAATATTTATCAAAATTTTATTTCACCACTTTGTCGGCGTGATTAATATTTATACCCATGCCAAATTACAGATTTCTAACACTAATAGTCTCTGAGATTAACCGAGGACGGACGGACGAACGGACAGACAGACAGACAGACAGACGGACATGGCGAAACTATAAGGGTTCCTTGTTTACTACGGAACCCTAAAAACAATATTTTAAAGTACCTACCTACGATGCCACAGTGAAAAATATTCTTTCATACATTGTCTATGAACTGACACTGAAACTGCGTCACTGAAAAAATATTTTTACTGTGCCGGCACTGATACTTCACTGATATGTGCGAATCGGCCTTAAGTGCATGGAAAAGAAACATACGCTGAATTGAGAACCTCCTCCTTTTTGGAAAAAAGTTGGTTAAAAAAGTTGATTTTATGACCCGAATAATATTGTTAATTGTTATCGATCAATCAATAAATAACTTCTGATAATAATTTTATTTGATAACAATCAAATTATCGTACCTACTGTTGCTACTAAGGTTTTAATCAGAGATAAAATGAATGAGCTTTTTCTCTTGTAATTAGTTAGCTAGTGGTTACTTAAAAAATTAAATTGTGTTAAGTACTAAGTTAAATTGTGATTTTTTATTTTTAGTAACTAAGTTTATATGTTTAATAAATTATTTAACTAGGTACTTACTTAGGTACATATATTTTTCTAAATTATTATAGGTAAGTAGGTAAATATTTTTTTAAAGTGCTTTCCAATCGTCAAGTCAACCTCGCCTCACGAACCCATGGTCTCCACCCTAAAAGGCACAAATATGAAATTATTTTCTGTATTTTCATATTTGCGCCTCTTGGCCCTTTCCGCCAGTGGGTGCCGCACCGGCCGCCACGGCCCACGGAGGTCACCTGTACGTGAGACAGCGCCAGTGTATCCACACACCGCACACGTGGCGTCTGGTCTCTTGCCATCGCTACGTGCCAAACTATTTGGTTCTAGTTATATACTGCAGGCACTTTAGCCGTGACAAGACACCTTTCAGGGAAGCATGACGGGAGAAACGACCGGCACTTTTGGTACATGCAAGGCCGTGGCGACCATATGTATGTATATATGTCCTGTGCCTCGCCACAATGGCCATAAATAATACACTACTACCTGACAATGGCAAAAATGTGGCAGCTGAATCCTAGAAAAAAATATATAGTTAACTAATATACTTAATCTTATAAATTCATTTTACCTACATTTTATTTGAAAGTGTAAAATACACTTTACGCGGTCGCGTCAAAGTTCAATTTTAAGATGCAGCTATCTCTATCTGATGCAAGGATGTTTTGACCTCCTTAATTTAAAACCACTAAAACACAAAATTCGCAGGCCTCACTCAACCGGTATTCCGTAAAACCGGACTAAAATCACAGAGGTTTTGATCACTTCGAATTTGAATTTCGAATACGTATCATCTATAATCGCTAAGCGAATAACAAGTCCCATGTTCGATTCTCGGTTGGGAGATGTATGTACATATTATGTACATATATGTTTAGTAGATAGGTACTACCAATAAGTAGGTACTCTAATGACTAATTAACTCACGCTTTTTCCTTGTTAACAGATTCGTTCGAGCGAAGTGAAACAAAAATGATTCGAATGTGAGAAGTGAAATAGTTATAAGTGACAAATAGGTAGTGTTAGAAGTGAATACAATAGAAAAAATGATTAAATCATAAAATTAAACAACATCAGAAAACACTCCAAAAAAAGTGAAATCTAGTCAACATGGCGACAGAGGATATCCCGATGAAGAACTCGGTAAGTTTTTTTTTTCGCTTTATTACTTAAGTAAGTATTTTATTAAGTAAGTAAAGTACTTATTAGTTATTAAGTATAGAAGAAAATTACTTAATTGTATATAAAGCAAGTAGGTAAATCTATCTATACATATAATAAAATCGTAGACTTGCCGTATCTGTACATTGAAGATTTTTGCAAAATAATAACTGGGGGATGTTAGGGATAAGTAATAGAACGTAAAAAAGCTATTTTTGAAATTTTTGTCTGTTTATCTGTTTGTCTGTATGTTTGTTCGCGCATCACGCAAAAACTACTGAATGGATTGAAACGAAACTTGGTACGATTTAAGTTCATACTACGGACTTACGGAGTAACATATAGGATACTTTTTATCCCGAAATTCAGCACGGTTCCCTAGGGAGAGGGGATGAAAGTCAAAACGTGTATTTAGCTGTAATTCAATAACGCGTGATCGGATTTCATTCATTCTTTTTTTGTTAGAAAGGAGATACTTTAAAGATTACCGACTAATCTCTAAAAGGCTGGATCGATTTTGATGGGACTTTTACTGGCGGATGTTTACATTTTGATCTACCTAAACATCCGCCAGTGAAATTTTTACAGTTTTTAGCATGATATGAGCTCAAAGGAGCTTAGGAAAAACAAAATGATTATTATGGGATTTTTAAAAAACAATATATATCCACGCGAACGAAGTCGCGGGTGTCCGCTTGTTACTTAAATAAAAAATAAATTCGACTTCATAAAAAACAATTTAAGTGTGCATGGCAAACAATTTTGCCATCAAAACTGGACTTAAGTATATTCCGAAACTATTTTAAAATAAATAAAATTGAAGAGTCCTAGGATGCACTTGCCTAATTTTATGCTCATAGTACCTATATTATTATGATTGTTTCATCCAATTTCTTTATTGATTTTTGTCTGTCTGTTTGTACGGCCTTATCTTCGGAATGGCTGAGCCGATTTTGACGGGATTTTCACATGCAGATAGAGGATTTATTATTATAATAGGGAATGACTCCTTTCATTCTCCGTTCTTCTCGGTTGGAATGGCATTCCGAACCAGTGGTAGATTCGTTTGACTATTCAAAAGTACTTGTAAAAGTTTATTTGAATAAAAAACTTTTCTATTCTATTATATTCTATTCATTCTATCAGAATAATAATTAATTAGCCACAATAATATCTGCGCCTTGGCCCGCGCGGATGCAGTTTTTTGAATTCCGTAGGAAATCTTTGATTTTCAGGAATAAAAAGCAGCCGCTTCCGTCTCCGGGTTGCAAGTTATCTCTAGTGTCAAACGTCAAGTTCCGTTAAGCTGTAGCTTTTAAACATCTCCTTGATTTTTCGGGATTAAATGTGTCCGTCTCTAGCTTTCCTTACTCATTGGTCTCTAGGATGCGACTTAAAAAACTCATGGGAACTCTTTGATTATTGTCTAGGATACTTACCTAAAAATCTTCTGCCAAACTGTGCCAAACGCCCAGATCTGTTCGCGGTTCTAGGCTGTTAAGAAAACTAAGTAAATTGACAGGTCTAAATCTAGTACTAGATAATATCCCTTTCCGCAGAGAGCATTTAGTCCATTGAAATGTTACATGAGCTTTGCATTTATTAGAGGACGCAATTTTATTTTTGGGACATGTGTGGAGGGTCAATAGAAGCTTAACCTCAAGTTTGTGGGGTCGCTACCCTTGTCCCCCGGCCGTTTCGCGATATCTCTGAAACTATGCGTCTTACAAAAAATTCGTAAAGACATAATTTTCAATTTTTCAAAAAATTTTCTCACTTTTTTGCTTATAACTTCTTTGATTTTTAATTTAGGGCAAAAAGTTATATAAACATATTTGTAGGCAAAACAATTTGCTACAAATTATGTTTTCACGAATTTTTTGTAAGACGCATAGTTTCAGAGATATCGCGAAAAAAGTGTTTTCCAAGATGGCGGCCGGGGGACAAGGGTGGCGACCCCACAAACTTGAGGTTAAGCTTCTATTGACCCCCCACACATGTCCCAAAAATAAAATTGCGTCCTCTAATAAATGCAATATTCGGTCCTTAAATTGTAACATTTCAATGGATTAATTGTGAAAGAGATAAGAACGGATTTAGACTTGTCATTTTAGTTTAGAGTTTGTGAACAATAGAATTTGCCATATGAATCTAGCTAAGTAGTAAAAAATATGAATAGCCTTTGATAAAACTACACAAAGTTGCAGTTATCTGCTACCTATAGCTAATAAATTAATCGCGGTTTCATTAAAAGTCACGTACGAAATGCAATAAATCAGACTAAGTATACATAGAGCTTACGATAAATACCTACTAGTACATACAGACCTGTATGCTGATATAGAAGTAATGAAAAACATAATGTATAGTCCGTTTCAATAGAGTTGAGCTAAAATGTAAATTAACACACATTTTTGCTAAAAAAAACTACAGAATGGATTGAAATGAAACTTGGCACGATTTAAGTTTATATACTACAAACTTGGCACGATTTAAGTTTATATACTACAAACTTAAATCGTGCCAAGTTTCATTTCAATCCATTCTGTAGTTTTTTTTAGCAAAAATGTGTGTTAGTTTACATTTTAGCTCAACTCTATTGAAACGGACCATAGTAGCATTACTTTTTATAGCGTACCTCCGTGATACCTCCTACTTAACTATAGGTACTTACTGCTTGCGGGCACAAACCCATCATCTCATAATTTTTAGCCCGGCCCGGGAATCGAACTCGGGACCTCGTGATCCGCAGTCGACCACTCTAGCCGCTAGTCCACCGAGGCAGGAGATTTACCTAGTGCACAAACACAATTTTAATTTGTTACACAAGCATAATTAATGTATTAAAGTCAACCTTATATCTGTAGATATTTTTAACCCCCGACGCAAAAACGACGGAGTGTTATTTAAAGTTTCACGTGTCTGTGTGTGTGTGTGTGTTTCTGTTTGTCTGTTCCCCCGTAGCGCTGAACCGATTTGAATGCGGTTTTTTTTGTTTGAAAGGTGAATTAGTCAGGAATGTTCTTAGCTAGTTATCTCTGATGAAATCGGTCCAAGATGGCCGCCACCTCAAAATGGTGAATGTCGGGGTTTTTTTTTTAATTTTAATTTAGGTATAAGTAGTTAAGTACTTGTTGTAAGAACTAAGAAGTTGTTAACTGGCATACCCGCATTTACACGTTTGTTTATACATATCATGCATGTCGATTTGCCCGTAAATGTTTCACAAGGCTCAGATTGATTTTTGTAAATGATGTCCGAACACCTGTTGGCCACCAACTAAAACCAATAAAATAAAATAATAGTGGCTTTTTAGGGTTCCGTACCCGAAGGGTAAAAAACGGAGCCCTATTAATGTCACTCGGCTGTCTGTCTGTCTGTCTGTCCGTCTGTCCGCCGGTCACAGGTCTCTAGCTCGCAGACGAAATGAGTTACAAACCTGAAATTTTGGTATTTAGTGTAAAACGTTAACCCAAAATCAAGTATTGAATTAGAAATTGACTTAAATTACTTTTCAGGGGGGCTCCCATACATGAAAAAGGAGCCGGAAAAAAAAATTTTTTCTTTACCCTAGCTTGTGGGGTATCATTGTTTAGAGCTCATTAAGTAGAGTACAAATATATATTTTTTTTATTTTTATCTCAAAAAATAAGGGAATGGGAGGCCATCAAAGTTGTCAGTTTTAGACCATTTTTGTGACGGGGGCTATCTCAAAAACTAAACTAGTTGGGAATATGATATTTCAGTATATTATGTACTATATGCTCCATTTAAACAACAAATACTGAAAACAACGATTTATTAAATAGTTTATAAGCTGTGACCAAAATAAACGAACATTTTTTTGGGTTTTTCTTTCACGGTTTGTTGCGATGTCTAGCTCGGAAATTAAATATTTCTTAGACCCAAAATATTATATTGTTCATAATTATGTACGGAACCCTGAAAGAGCGAGGCCCGACTCGCACTTGGCTGATTTTTTATATTAATTGCGGGCAAACGAGCAAGCGGGTCACCTGATGTTAAGTGATTACCGCCACCCATGAACATTTGCAGCACCAGAGGAATCACTAATGCGTTGCCGGCTTACACCCCTTGAATAACCCTATGTCAAAGTTATGTGGAACCACCTCCAGAGGGAGTTGGTTCCATAGACTGTTGTTGAGCGCGCGGAAGGAATGACCTCGCGCAACGCTTGGTTGATGTGTGCCAGTGATCCAGGTGGTCGCTAGAGTTTAGTTGGCTGCTGTGGTGGCTAGTTCATTCGGCGAGGATCATGTTTCTGTCAAGACATCCTCAGTAACAGCCCGGAATTGGGAACTTGGGAGGTTGACGGTTGTTACACCCCCGTTCTTCGGAGAGCACGTAAAGCCGTCGGTCCCGCGCCTTATCTCTCTCCGGTCGTGTCGGATAGCGTTCCCCTATCGGACTAGAGCTATGAGAGTGAGGGAATTGAGAGTGCACTTGTGTACACCCCCATAATTGTGCTATAGGTACTAAATAAAATCAGCCAAGTGCGAGTCGGGCCTCGCTCTTTCAGGGTTCCGTACATAATTATGAACAATATAATATTTTGGGTCTAAGAAATATTTAATTTCCGAGCTAGACATCGCAACAAACCGTGAAAGAAAAACCCAAAAAAATGATCGTTTATTTTGGTCACAGCTTATAAACTATTTAATAAATCGTTGTTTTCAGTATTTGTTGTTTAAATAGAGCATATAGTACATAATATACTGAAATATCATATTCCCAACTAGTTTAGTTTTTGAGATAGCCCCCGTCACAAAAATGGTCTAAAACTGACAACTTTGATGGCCTCCCATTCCCTTATTTTTTGAGATAAAAATTAAAAAAATATATATTTGTACTCTACTTAATGAGCTCTAAACAATGATACCCCACAAGCTAGGGTAAAGAAAAAATTTTTTTTTCCGGCTCCTTTTTCATGTATGGGAGCCCCCCTGAAAAATAATTTAATTCAATTTCTAATTCAATATTTGATTTTGGGTTAACGTTTTACACTAAATACCAAAATTTCAGGTTTGTAACTCATTTCGTCTGCGAGCTAGAGACCTGTGACCGGCGGACAGACGGACAGACAGACAGACAGACAGACAGACAGACAGACAGCCGAGTGACATTAATAGGGCTCCGTTTTATCCCTTCGGGTACGGAACCCTAATAATAGCTCCCGCCGGCCGCCGCGCCGCCCTCCCGTTTTAACCGCAAATTAATTGCGGTTAATTTATTAACCGCAATGGCCGAAATTCGGTCGGTATGAATTTTTTTGTACTTAATAGAAAATAAAGCCAAATTCTCCGAGGCACGTGCGTGGATCTAGAAGGCATAATAATATATACTTACTCTACTTACCGTTAAATTTTTTATGACACTGATAAATTTTTATAGGTAGTTTTATATTGCTGTTGGCTGTTGCACAGTTGATTGCAATTTGTAATAATAACGAGTCAACGTGTTTTGTTTATCGTAACTAATGTTTTTTTAAACAATGAAAGTATAGAAAACATGTTTTATAAATGTCACTTGTTTGAATTTTATCAATAAGTACCTTATTTATTGATAAAATCATCCAATCAGACATCAATTTAGTTAGGTAAGTAACTATACGTAGTGTAAAAAATAAATTGATTAAATTCCGTTTGTTTGTTGAATTCGTTAGTAGGTATAAGAAGTACCTACCTATTATTTAATTTTTTTTAATTTTATTAATGACAAGCGGATGCCCGCGACTTCTTTGGCGTGGATATTGGTTTTTAAAAATCCCGTGAGAACTCTTTGGTTTTCCTAAGCTCCTTTGAGCTCATACCTGACTAAAAACTGTTAAAAGTTCACTGGCGGATGTTTAGGTACATCCAAATGAAATAAAAAAATCCACCACTGAAAGTCCCATCAAAATTGATCCAGCCCTTCAGGAATTAGCCGGTAATTTTTAAAGTATCTCCTTTCTAACAAAAAAGAATGAATGAAATCGGACCACGCTAAGCTAAGTAAGTATACCTTTTTACTTTCATCCCCTCTCCCTAGGGAACCGTGCTGAATTTCGGGATAAAAAGTATCCTATATGTTACTCCATAGTATGAACTTAAATCATGCCCATGTCAATCCATTGACTAGTTTTTGCGCGATGCGTGCACAAACATACAGACAAACATAGAAACAGATAATTTGAAAAATTGCTTTTTTACGTTGCATTACCTACTTACCTATCCCTAACATCGGCCATTATTATTTTGCAAAAATCTTTAATGTACCTACAGCTACGGCAAGTCTACAATTTTATTATAGTTATTTTATCTTCTTGAGCATATTGAAATTGCCGAACTTATACCTTGTATTTAGAATTTAGGTAGTCGTAATTTGCTTTTCGCACTTGGTATTTATAGTTAACTAGCTTCTGCCCGCGGCTTCGCCCGCGTGAATTTCGGTTTTGAACAAATCCCGAGGGAATCGTGGAGTTCCGGTTCCCGTTCCCGCTCCCTTTTCCTACCTTTATACTTAAAATATCAAGCAAGGTCGCTATAGTAATCTACCTATAGCTGTAGATATAGATTTCGGGTTTTTCAAAATCCCGTGGGAACTGTGCATTTTTCCAGGATAAAAAGTAGCCTATGTGTTGCCAATGCATGCTACACAGCAAAGTATTGCAATAATGGGTTATGTGAGCGTGATTTACCTAAGAACAGTCAGCGCCCTCTGTGGCGTTTTGGAGGTCTATATCTATTTTAGTCCTACAGGAATACTTTTCTGGGATAAAAAGTTACTTTATGTGTTAAGTCAGGGCATAAGCTATCTCCATTTAAAATTTCAGCCAAATCGGTTCAGTAGTTGCGGCGGAGAAGAGGAACAAACATACACACAAACTTAATAACTTAATAACGCCTTTATAATATTAGTGTGATTGTTATTTTCCTCGCTAGAAAGCTCCGATACTCGATAGCATACGCGTCCGATCGCTGCTAAATTCAAAATGCTATAGGAGAACTTTACGCATCGCCGCCCCGGCCGGCTGGAACCGCGCGCCGCGCGCAAAGTCTATGTCCCGCAATTTTTAAATCTGTAATATCTTCGAAAATATTCATTTAAATCATATGCTGTAAAGGGCCATATAGATCTATAATAAATCAACAATGTACTTAAGGTATTTAATTAGATAAGGATTTATGCTGTATTGGTTAAAATCGCTTCTAAAATTAGCCATTATTTGTCGTAAAAAAGTAAATGACAAAAAATGTTATTGTGGGATATCCATAAGAGATAGACATATACCATCGCGGAGTTTTCTATAGACCTTTTCAATGTGTACAATACTTAGTACATTATATTGATAAATCTCGTAGGGTTCAGCCTGCGTTTGCAATGTAAGCGGAAAAAATTTAATTATTTACGACATCACATTAGAAACCTCAAAAATAACAGTATTTCTCCACTATTTAATGGATGTTATCATACATATAAACCTTCCTCTTGAATCACTCTATCTACTTATTAAAAAAAACCGCACCAAAATCCGTTGCGTAGTTTTAAAGATTTAAGCGTACAAAGGGATATAGGGACATAGGGACAGAGAAAACGACTTTGTTTTATACTATGTAGTGATAGGTAAATAATAATTTATGAGTCGTTTAAAAATATTTCGGTGAGCGTTTAAATTGTAGCCGAAAATATATATTTTTTTGATTTTAGGCCCAAGCCGGCCGCGGCAGTGACGACTTCGAAATGGAAAATGAAAATGAAAAGAAACCTGAAATCTCGAATGGAGATGTAAGTTATAATATCACTCACTGGGATTCATTCTATTGCAACTAAAAAATCTCAATTAAGTACCTACATAGGTACCTACCTACTTTTGAGATGTAATTGTGACAGGTTTAAAAATATTGCTATCCTTTTCCTCAAGGAGCTTTGCGAAAGAGATATAGATCTGTTTTTAGTTTAGTTTAAAGAGCAGCAGAGATTTGCAGGGACATGTGTGGCTATTAACTGTGCGGCAGTATACCTACCTTCTTTCTCCATTTTTCTACATTTACGAAAAAAATCGAGAAGTGACCTTTCGCGCGGCTTTCTAGATTATTAAATATCAGATAGCGCCACTAGCTGCTTGCCCCGCGCTTTTTGCACACTAAATTATTATTAAATAAACTAGCGGACCCGGCAGACGTCGTCCTGCCCGCTATTAGTGCCACCTACCGGGTCAAATTTTTCTACTTACAAACCATCCTCTTGAATCACTCTATCTATTAAAAAAAACCGCATCAAAATACGTTGCCTAGTTTTAAAGATTTAAGCATACATAGGGACATAGGGATAGGTATAGGGACATAGGGACAGAGAAAGCGACTTTGTTTTATACTATGTACCTAGTTAGTGATTATTAAGCGTCGTCGGGTTTTAGTTTACGAACTTTATGCTTGTTTCAGATAACCTTCGAGTATCTGGATTACCAGCCGAACGGTTGCTTAGAGCTGTCCCTGATGAGGGTGGGCAGTTCCACCGAGAGCTTCATGAAGCAGAACGGCTGGGCCATGAAGACGATCTCGATATTCCTCCTTAACGGCCTCGTCATAGGGTTCTTTTTCGGTTGCCTGTATTATTGGATCAATTACAGTAGGTAACAAGTATAAATTAAAAATTTAAAAACCCCTGACATTCGCCATTTTGTGGTGGCGGCCATCTTGGATTTGCATAGTGCTATTCTACTAGTCAAGCACTTTCATTTGATACCTACCCATATTGAGGGAGTTTTGAAAAAAATATGTAATTTTCTAGCGGCGGCCATCTTAAACCGATTTTCATCAAACACAGCTAAGAACACTCCCGACTAATGCACCTTTGAAACAAAAAAAACCGCATTGAAATCGGTTCATCCGTTTGAGCGCTACGGGGGAACAGACATACACACACACACGCAGTCACACGTCAAACTTATAACACCCCGTCGTTTTTGCTTCGGGGGATAATAAGAGCGATGCGAGACGCTGCGTGACGATGGCTTTAGTGGTGGTTTGTTTGTATGGCCAGGCGATGAGCCCCTCGAGCTCTGCAACGGCTTCGGCAGCCTGATCGCCTTCCTCGGCATCATATACTTCTTCGTGCTCTATTTCCTGGTGGTGAAGAGGTACTTCGGCGGCTGGTTCGAGGCGAGAGTGTGGACACGCGTCGAGAGTGTGTCCACTTGCTTGTGGAAGAATACGTGAGTGCAGGCTGTTTAAAAATCAACTAAGTAATAGTTAAGTAATATTTAAAAAAAAAATGCTATTCCACGAAACAAGCTTCCAAAGGAATTTGCTCTCACTGGTTAAAATATCTAATATTGTGAACATCGAAGTGAAAATATATTTATTAATCGTGCATCGTTCATCCCCAACTAGCACAAACTAGTTGCTTAAGAGCTTTGGAGCTAATCCGATTATTCCCAAAAGTGCCAAGTTCAAGCGCCAGAGTGTGCACTGCAGACCTTATGCGGCCGCTTTGCAGCCAAAGGGGCACAACTTTTTGCAACCTCCAGTTCCATTAGAGCTTCATAATAGTGGCATAAAAGCGCTACAGGAGCTGCAACTAATAATTAACACCACACTAAAGCTCTTGTGGCGCTTATTGAATGAATGACAGGTTTAACTGAACGAATAAGGATCACTTATCCATTCACCTTGTCTCTCATTTTTAATTAAATACATCTGTTGTTCCTGATGTCAGACTATTACAGAATACAAATAAATAATAAATGAAGTCAAGGTATTAAGTGTTTTTGAGTTATATTTTGTATTTTAAGCAAGTGGCTAAAAACGCAGATCAGTTTATCGTGCAAATAGTTGATATTATTGGAGTATTTTTAAAGCGCCTCAATAATTACCTCAGAATATCGTAAAATATGTAAAATATTATTATTTAAATAATATTATATCACATACCTACACGATATTGAAATTACATACTTGACTACATTTTTATTTAGTAAGTTGCTGGTTCTATATTTAGTTATATTTTACTACAAATTCTGATAAAAACTTATACATTTCTCAAGTAATGATAAATAATTGTCTTGTAAACAATGGCGTCTGTGAGAAGCAGCTTTTACGCTCCTGCTTCTATTGTGAAGCCTTAATATCGCTATTAGTAAAACAGTCGATCAAATTGCTACTTAAGTCTGCGCAAAAATACAAATCACTTCTGCAATGAAACTTTCAGTGGCAGAACAGTAATAAATATGTCTTTTATACAGTTCCGTTACAAAGTCTGCAATTAAAGTATTTATGCAATTCTGAAGCGTACAGCAGCGGCAATAGAAGCTTTATAGCAGTTTTAAGTTTTAACATATATGTTTTAACTCTCTTTTAAAGCTATAGACGGCAATGGGTTGTAAAATTAACTCTTATAAAGCCTAAAGTGGCATTTGGTTCAGTGTCTGCAACCCCTAGTGATATTTACAGCTATGAGCAGTTACGAAAGCAATAGTAGAACTTAAAACCACTTTCTGAACCCCTAAAGCGCTACAGTACAGCTAAAAGTTGCAAAATAGGCTGCTATTTCCACTAGTGTGCTAGTTGGGTCGCGAAAATGAACGATAAACGGGGCACAATCTAATTTGGGCTTAACACACACAGAATATTATTATTATAAAACACTCAATCATAAAAAATGACGTTCTACGAAACAGCTGTTTTAATAAAAAAATATAATGCATAGTATTTGCCTGCCAGCATGTTAACCATGTTAAGCAGAGCGTCTTCACTTAACTCCACTTCAAGTCTTTACTTATTTCTAGCCGCATACATCGACCAATGAGGCGCGAGTATTTTGTTCTCTAGGAGTTTGACTAGTGGAATGGTATCGCTTTGGTTTTCCTACGGAATCTCTTGTCTTGGATAGAAAATTTGTTATATTTTCCTTGCAGCCTGTTCAGATGGTGTTTCTGCCCAGCCGTCGTCGCCGCGATAGCATTCTTCCTCTACTGGGACACGAGAAAGTCGCCCGAGCGACTCATCTCTCTGATTGGACTGTCTTTACTTTTATTACTTGGTGAGTCAATGAGAATCGCATTAACACGTTCACTGCGGGCGAGGTCGATAACGGCCCCGTGGTAGACTTTCGTCTGGTGCGGCGCGCAAAACACGTGTTTTCTCGCCTGTGCGGGAGCTGTCTACGATCAACCGTAAGACGTATGACAAAGACAAATATAGTTTTCTTTATGTCTTCAAAGCCTCGACTCGTTGGTATAAAAAAATAGCACGAGATCAAAATAAGCGTCGTACGCACTGAGTTGAAAATTATTTAATTCAGTGCAGGACGACGCTGATTTAGTCCTCGTGCGGTACAGGGCGCAGGCGGCGTGGGAATGATTCATTCAATGTTAGTGCCGCGACCATGGTCGATACCGGAGCACGCGTTTTACGCAGGAGTCGATATCCTGAGTCCACATCATGACTTCGAAATACATTTTATTATGTGTTCAGTGCTTCCTCGGGTATAAGTTGACTTTTTTACGTGTTTAAGTAAGTTAACTTGATGACGTGATAACGTCTTATAAATCGATAAACGCCGGCTGCAAGCACGAAAAACCGTGAGTATTATCACGTTCCGCCGGAGTGGAACGTGCAAACGAGAACGCAGAACAAGCGATAGAGAGGCACGATTGGTCTCAGAGTTCGGATTGTGATGCATGTGTGTGTGTGTCTGTCGGTTCCCCTGTAACTGGAGAACCGATTGGAATGCGGTTTTTTTGTTTGAAAGGTGAATTAGTCGAGTGTTGTTTGCTATGTTTGACGAAAATCGATCCAAGATGGCCGCCGCTACAAAATTGCGAATGTCGGGGGTTTTCTAAATTTTAAATTTATAATTGTTATCCCTAAGGTATTCATAACATTGACTTCGATATTCATCGATATTATACCAGAGAAATTTATTCCCGTCACTAGTGCAACCCAAATTAGGTGCGGCGCGGGATCTAAAGCGACCTCGGCAATGTTTTCGGTATTTTCTCTTAAACCAAGGGTCAGAACCCCAGGCGAAGCTAGTTTTAGTTAAAACATTAACACATAAATGATTTTAGCACAAATCTAAACAGTTTGTGACGTTCCTGGTCAAATTATGACATATTTATCAAACCATTCAGCACGAGGCCAAAAAAGTGCCAACCGCACTGAAATAGAGTTCCAGGTTTCCTAAATCGACCCCAACCGCACCAGCTGAAAGTTCTCTAAATTTTGGCCCGCAGTGAACGTGTTAAAAAAATGGTAAGAGACTACAGTCGACATAACTTACCTACTAGTATTGTCAGGACTGTAACACCGAGCTGTAGGTACCTATGTTATGTGCATTTTAAGAAAATAAATATCTTATCACTCGCTATCGGTGAAGGGAAACATCGCGAGGAAACCTGCACGCCTGAGAGTTGTCCATAATGTAGTGACGCGGCGTGTTCGTGTGCCGCACCGCACTCGGCCGGCGTGGTGGACTACGGCCTGAACCCGCCCCACTCTGAGAGGAGACCCGCGCTCTGTAGTGGGCCTGGAAAGGGTTGATCAAGATGATAATGATAAAGGGGGGCGCCATAATTAGATCTCGCTCCATCCTAAAACTTGCCTCGGGCCGGCACTGTTTTCAAAAGACCTTAGAACTCGTAATTGCTTTCCATCACGCATGATTGTCATCAAGCGAAAGCCTACAATAAAAGAAGTCTACCCATCTGCACTTGTTCAGCGTAGTGGACTACGGCCTTATCTCTTCTCATTCTGAGAGGAGACGCGCCCTGTAGTGGGCCGGTGGTGGGTTGATCATGATGATGATGATGATGATGATGATGATGATGATGATGATGATTCTCAGGATTCGTGTTCTCGTCGAGTCCCGGTCGGATTAACTGGCGCAGCGTGATTATGGGTCTGCTGATTCAGTTCCTGTTCGGAGTGATGTTCATACGCTGGGACACCGGCCGCTACGCCTTGCAGTGTTTCTCCGACAAGGTGCCTTCCATACTAATATATTATCAAGGATAGAACGGCGAAGTGGGAGGAAAACGCGCGCCAAATTGATGCACAGTTGTGCATATTCCAAAATCACACTGTTACGTACTGAGATTTCGACGTAATTTTCAAATCGTATCTATTCTGAGGCCTTATGCCGACTTTTTTACATAGTGGCTACGATGATCGAAATTCGAGTATCGATACACAATGACTTCAGAGCAAAATGAAACCAAACATTCCTATTTCAAAGTCGTTATTTCACAACATGTGCTGGCTGTTTTCGAATGCTGAATATACTGGCGAACTCATTAGGTCCATTTTGCTCTGAGCAAAATGGACCTAAAACCTTTTAGGTCCATTTTGCTCTGAAGTCAGTGTGATTCGATCAATAGTATACTATAAAGTTTTCGAGCTCTGCAAAGTGAGACTTAAGCATCCTGGTCTGGTGGGAGTCTGGTGGTGGAGTGCACACTATATATCTCCTCAGTAGTGGTATAATCTCTAAGGTTGGCTGCGGTGGTTATCATTTATTAACCGACTTCAAAAAAGGAGTAGGTTCTATGTTCCTGCACTGTATATATATATTTTTTTTTTGTTCCCATTTTTTTCAGGTGGCCACGTTCCTGTCATACGGCGTGGAAGGCGCTGCATTTGTGTTCGGAGATCTCCTCGTGCGAGACGAAAAAGTGTTCGCGTTTAGCGTAAGTTACTTTCAAAGCACAGATTTTATTAGTAGGTACTTAACTATCGAAGATTTTTTAAACTGACTTCCTGGCTTGGGTTCCACTCTTTTTGAGCCTGTATCTACGATACTAAGGGCCTGTTTCACCACCTGACAAGTGTCGGATAGCCTAAACGTAAGTTTTGTCACTTTCTTACTTTATGTCAAGCGACAAAGGCAAAAGTTGTGAATAAGCTATCCGACGCTTATCAGAAGGTGGTTAAACAGGCCCTTATTAACTGGAAAAAACAGACGGTACTTAAGTAGTTATGTTAGTTAGTTAGTAGTTATGTTAGTTAATTCAGTTAAAATTAATGAAGAGCATTCTCTATTTCAGTCTCTCCCTGTGATATTCTTCTTCAGTATGCTGGTAGAAGTTCTATTCTTCTGGGGCGCTCTGCAGTGGTTCTGTCTGAAGTTAGGAAGGTTGCTGCAGACCGCAACCGCGACCACCGTTTGTGAGAGCGTCATTGCTGTGGGCAACGTGTTTCTTGGAATGGTGAGTTTTAGAATAGTAGAGTTTGGAATAGTTCAATAAGTGCAGTTTGGCGTTAAGCTTGGCAATAAGCGACAAAAAGAAGGAAGAAGCGTACCTCGAGCATGACTTGTGTTTGACGAGTATTGTTGCCACACTACGCCTCTGTCTCCTTTCCTCGCTACGTCCCATGCCACTCGTGACTCGACGAGGTTGTTGCAGGGGGGGGGGTGACAATAATCGGATAATTGGGAATAATATTAATAATCGGTTCATAGCAATCTTCGACTTTCCAGTCTTCGAAGCAGTTCAGTGGATCTTTTAAATAAAAATTCCGAGTTTCTGATTCACCTAGTTCCTATGGCGTCGCGTCACGAGACCAAGGTGTTCTGATGCGATGCGATCTCTCCGCAGACGGAGTCGGTGCTCATCATCAAGCCGTACCTGAGGCTGCTGACGCCGTCGGAGATGCACGTGGTGATGGCGTCGGGCTTCGCGACAGTCTCCGGCAAGTCTCTTGAGATTCCTTATACAACGCCAATGGTCCCTTTGGTTTAATCTTTAAGTACCGACATACTATTTTAGTTACATAAGTACCGACGAGTGGTCTGACAGACCACTCGACGTGATCTTATAACAATCAAAACTTACCGAAATCGTACGCGCCGACACTGCCACTCTGCAGGATGCTGCGAAGCGACTTTCCGAGGGGTAGAAATAAGCACAGGAAGATATAATACTTTTTGCGCTTAAATTGGTAACCAGACTTTTCGATCTCTCAAAATGTCTGTCAGACCACACGTCGGTAATTAAAGGTTAATATTCTTAATGGTCTTTTACTTTTCAAATACATCTACAGTCATTTAACTTGCCACTGCTGAGCACAGGCCTCTTCTCTCATAGGAGAGGGATTTAGAGAATTGATCCTCAATGCTACTCCAATGCGGACACCTTTTATCGAAGGGGAAATCTCTCTGAGATACCCGTCTTCTTGGGGAAGAAACCGGGTTAAGTATGTGGATTTTTACCCACTAAAACCCCCTCGGTGGCCGTTCTCCGCGCATATATTCGGACGGCTTCGAGATCTCTAGAACGCATCGGTACCTTCCGTGCGCGACGCTCATTGAGCTCATCTTTGTACCTCACTTCGAAGCACGGCAGCATTTGTCGTGCAAGGGTGTAAGACCGTCAACTACCAATGTTGTACGTACTTTGGACGCTGCTGTACGGATCAAGCATCGGGCATTTTTCCCGTATCATTGGCGTAAATCCAGCCAAGATGTTCTTTCATCTTCAACATTTTCTTTCTTTCTTCTTAATGCCGGAAGAAACAATGGTTTCTTCCGGCTATTTTCCCCTAAATTAGAGCACCATAGGTCATACTGGGTATTCCTCTTAATATGACGTTTGTATTTGTATGCAGGCACTATCCTAGCGACGTACATCAGCTTCGGCGCTGAGCCAGCTCACCTTGTGACGGCGAGCGTGATGTCCGCGCCAGCCGCCATATGCTACGCCAAACTTCTGATGCCAGAGACGCGCCGCTCGCTCACCAGCATCGACAACATACAGCCTGTTGAGAAGTAGGTTCTTGATGACCACCTGGCACAATGGTCAGCGCTCTGGTCTTATTAGGTCTTAGACGACACTTACCTTACCACACCTACTTAGGTGCGATAACAGGCCAGGACTAATTTGTACTGTGTCCTACACAAAAAAGGTACCAACTAACCTTACGCAATCTGGCCCAACCTGATGAAAGCGAGCGCGATGCCTCGACAACATGCATGTTATTAAAGGTGTTGTCGAAATGCGTTTTAGAATGCAAAATGACAGCAAAAGATAGCGCATGCCTTAGCACACCCACCACCACCACTACAGCCTTTAAACGTCCTACTGCTGGGCACAGGCCTCCTTTCTCATAGGAGAAAGGAGGCCCAGCAGTGGAGAGTGTGCCCTCTCATAGGAGAGAGGGATTAGACCCGCCACGCTGCTCCAATGCGGATTGGCAGGATTTAACGACTGTTGTCACATTAGTGATAATAACCGGGAGGTCCGGGACTGAATGCTTAACGTGCTCTCCAAGGCACGGGGGTGAACCACCGCCAGCTTCAAACTCCGTGCTAGCACTGAGAATTTCTTAACAGAAAAGCCCAATACCTAACAATTATTATAGCTCAACCAGCAACAGAAAAATAGTGACAGTTTAATATAAACAATCCCAATTTTCCAGACAAGACGAATCAGCGCTGTCGGCGGCGACCCGGGGCGCGACCAACGGCATCGCGCTCATCCTGAACATCATCGCCAACCTGATAGCGTTCGTGTCCTTCATCGCGTTCCTGAACGGCGTGGTGGGCTACTGCGGCGGGCTGCTGGGCGACCCCGAGATCAGCCTCGAGTGGATATTCGGCAAGATCTTCATACCTCTGTGCTGGGTGATGGGTGAGAGTCTTTTAAACTGGTTGATGTTCTGCTAAAACCCCAAAGTTTTGGTTCGGGAACTCATAATCTGCAAGATCGTATTCGTTCCATCTGCAAGACTGTAATGTTTCTGACTGCCTTCCCTATTTAACCTTGGACGCAAAAACAGGGATGTTTACGTTTGACCGCTATGTCTGTGTGTTTGTCTATGACACCGTAGCTCTATTAAACGGGTGAACCGATTTGAATGCGGTTTTTTTATTTGAAAGCAGGTTTTTTAGCGATGGTTCTTAGACATGTTTTATATCGTTGGGAGTTTTTTAATTTTTGAAATTTCTTTATTGATGTTGGTTGTCCAGGGGTCCCGTGGGAGGAATGCGAGAACGTGGGCACGCTCATCGGTCTGAAGACCATCGTGAACGAGTTCGTGGCCTACCAGCGCATGGGGCAGATGAAGAAGGACGGCTTACTGTCGGTGAGTAGGCATTCTTGAACGAATTTCAGCCACGGTTGCCAATCTCAAGGGAGTTGACAAATGACGACCTCCCTGGCGCAGTGGTGAGCGTTGTGGTCTTATAAGTGGGAGGTCCCGGGTTCTATTCCCGGCAGGGGCAATTTGGGATTTTATAATTTCTGAATTGTCTCTGGTCTGGTCTGGTCTGGTGGGAGGCTTCAGCCGTGGCTAGTTACCACCCTACCGGCAAAGCAGTACCGCCAAGCGATTTAGCGTTCCGGTACGATGCCGAGTAGAAACCCATCAGGGGTAGGGATATAGGTTCGATAAAAATTGCCATACCTCTTCCAAGTCAGCCAGCTTCCACTTTAGACTGCATCGTCATTTACCATCAGGGTTCGTAACTATAAGGGCTATCTCGTAGATGAATCACTACATAGTATAAAACAAAGTCGCTTTCTCTGTCCCTATGTCCCTATGTATGCTTAAATCTTTAAAACTACGCAACGGATTTTGATGCGGTTTTTTTTAATAGATAGAGTGATTCAAGAGGAAGGTTTATAACAAAAATTGGACGGTAGGTGGCGCTAATAGCGGGCAGGACGACGCCTGCCGGGTCCGCTAGTACTTAATAAAAAATGTTTCCAGCCCCGGGCAGAGCTGATAGCGACTTATTCCCTCTGCGGGTTCACGAACCCAGCATCGGCGGGCATAATGATAGGCGCCATCGCTGCCATGGCGCCCAATCAGAGGGAGACTTTGTCTAGTGTGAGTAACTTCCTTCTTCTATCCAATAATCTCCTTCTTCTTCTGATTCTACAGCCATGTCTTACAAAATACAGGGTATAAGAGGACCACTATCGGACGAGGACGGGTAATACTTGTGATGATTAGCAAGGACAGGTACAAATAGATAATTAATAGATACGTAGGCCTAAGCCCTCATACGCATTAGCGGTCAACCGCGTGCGCGGCTAACCGCGCGGCTAGCCTCTAGAATTTTGTCGCGGCTTAGTGCGTACAAAATGAGCGGTTGCATATAAAAATATAAAAGCGGCCAGCCGCGCGGTCAGCCGCGTACGGGGTTGACCGCTAATGCGTATAAGCACTAAAATACAGTAAAAATTGTTTTAGATTGCTGTACGTGCGTTTTTCGCCGGCTGCGGGATCTGCTTTATGACAGCGTGCATAGCGGGTACGTAACACGCAAAACAAAACAATCAAGCTTAATGATTACCTATTATAATCATGATTATAATCATACCAAATTATAATCGTGATCATGATTACAATTTCGATTATGCGATTCAACATAGGTACTTACACACCGGTAACGTAGAAAAGCTATCATGAACTTACATTACACCGCACCTTGTACATATTATATTATTAATTTATTTTTCTTTTTCCTCCTCAGGTGTCCTCATGCCAGACGGATCTTTCGGATAGGAGATGTAAATTTTTCTTAGAATTAAATTCCTACTTACTAACTAAACTACTTACTAAATTAATACTTAAATCAATTTATCTACTGACCAGTTAATTTATATAGGTACCTATTTACCTAAGTACCTTAGTTAAATGCTAACTAATCTAGATCTAAATCTAGTTAAATGCTTAGATAGGTATACTTCAATAATGCGAATGAGGTTAGAACGGGAATGTTAAACCGCCATTTTCTGTTTCTGTCTTGCTTACGTGTGCCTTACACTGCGTAAGACAAAAATATATAAAATGGCGATTTCAAATTCCTTTTGATAACTTAATCGTTCGTATCTTATGTAAGTATACCTATCTATTGAACATATAAAGTGTGATATTATGTAAGTACCTAATAAACGATTTTTTTATGTGAAGTGTTCTGAAGTGTTTTACTTCTAAACGATTTGTTCTCAATTTGATGCAATTTTTTTATAAACACTAGTGAACCCGGCAGACTTCGTCCTGTCCGGTGACATACCGACATCAGCGCCACCTGCTGAGACCTGGTAGGTTACCTGTACCTACCCGGTAATTGTGTTTTCAAACCATCCAGGAACCCATTGAAATATACACACAAAATTTCATAGAAATCGGTCCAGCCGTTTAAGAGGAATTAGGTGACAAACACGTACTGAATGGGAAAATGTTTTTTCTTTTATTTTATTTTTTCGTAAATTTTCCAATGTTTTTAATAGTTATTATGCTATTCGGGACGGAGACAAATACAACAAATCAATGAAAATCGCTCCAGCCGTTATCGAGTTATAAGTGTTCGAACTAACACGACTTTGTTTTATATATATACCTATATAGATTATAGTTTACCCATAATTTACCTCATTAGTTTTCTTCGGAAATTAAAACTAGAATACTTAGAATAGAAAAGAACCATTCCTGTGAACCATTCTGACATTGAATTTCGAATCTCAACTCAACAATCAAAAAATGTCACCACAACATGCAATATTTATTTGAAATTTTAATTTTATCCGGACCAAAATTAATCAGCCAACCGTCATAATATGATACTCAATCAAAATTATGAGATACCCGTAAGTTTTACGGTATATCTGTTTGTGAAAATTGTTTGTAGCCTTCTCAAAACGCACTTTTCAATGCATAGCAAACCAACTCTCACCAGCATACCGGAGAGGATTGAATTGGGCGAAATCGACGATGATGTTGTCAAATGGGTTTCAAAGAAGAAGCACGAGGTCTTGAAGGCTAAGTACAAATGTCTGAAGAAGCTCTTCCAAATCTACGACGCCAGCGTCATCGGTATCCTCCCACAAACGCACTCTGAAGATTCTCAAACTCGTGAAGATGAACAAAAAATTTTAGAAAAAAAATCGCGTCACACCAAAACTGACGCTTCCGCTGTCGAAGTCTTTAACGCAAACGAAGCAGAAAAGTCCGCTGCAAACGCTGTAATTAAGGACTTTAAACTCGATCAAATAGCCTCTTCAGAAATAAACAAATCAAGAACTGTGATACATAAACTCACAGATGATAAAAGCACGCAAGATTCAAAGGAGAATGTTTCAATCGGCAGCGAAAAAGGTATCGAAATCAAACCTCATCCTGCGCCGTATTTGGTTATCAACGAAAAGAGGAAACCGACCCGTTTTCAGAGCTTCATTCAACGGATTTTGGGTATAAGACGCGAAAGGTACACGTATGTAATGTCCGATGGAAGAGAGTACGCAGCGAGTGATAACAATATCTCGAACAGGTATGAGAAAAGACGTCGAAGAGGTCTCAAGATCAGGAGAAATCGGCGTCCGAAAAAAACTCATTCAGAGACTGCGTTAGGGGATGTGAAAAGTCCAGTGATTATGTCTTATGTCCAATCTATACAACGGAACTGTCTGATGGACACTTCTCAGAGACAGTGTCCGATTGTTGGATGTAAAATGTTGTTGTATGGTGAGAATATTTCTTATTGTACCTAATTCACGTGAATTCAGGTTTTCTCTGTTCTAGCTCTTTGATTTCCCACAAGATACAGGATAAAAATGTCGTATGCCCGTCTCCAAGTTGTAAGCTACCTACTTCTGTGTTTCATCAATATCAGTTCAGCAGTTGGACCGCGAAAAGGTAGCAGACGGAGAGGCAGACATGCTTAGAATTTATTAATACTAACTGATGCTCGCAGCATCCCATCCAGTTGATGTCCATCTCAAACAGGATTCAGGCTTTCTTTAAAATTGGTTTTTAGCCGTTAAGCCGTGAAAAACTTGTAACTAGGTAGATAGATTATTGTATTCAGGCCTACCGTTTTAACTGAGACCTTACCACATGCACTTAACTAGGTACATCATCTTAGCAGCTACCACAACTGCCAAGTCAGGATGAACAGACGATACTTATCGAACGAATTGCACGGACCCACTGGATTCAGACTGAGGCACGTGAAAAAGCCTACAAGAGGCCATGTTATGTCCAGCTGTGTGGTCGTGGTGTCGTGTGTGGTCGTGTATCTATTGACCTGGATTTTACTTGGGGATGATACAATCACCCGTTAGATAATTTACGTGAACTCCTTTTAGGAATAATAAACTACAACGATCACCTCAACCTATGCCACTTCCCGGAGCGCGTGTACTGCTGCGTGTACTGCCACGAGGGGTTCACCAGCGAGCGCGCCAAGGCGGCGCACGAGCATGAGCACATTGGCATCACCAAGCTACCCACTGTGCCTTCCACTGCGAGGTACATATAACCCACTACCTTCATCCTCTAAGAACGAAAGGAACACATCTGCATAAAGAAGTTAGCTGGTGTACCTATCCAGTACAGGATATACTGCCTTTCTTCATCCTCTAAGAAGGAAACGAACAGTGCATCATAAAGTTAGCCGTTGTACCCTCAACAATAAGGTAAGTATAGCCCCCATTCTTCATTCTTTAAGAACGAAACGAACACATTTGCATCATGAAGTTAGCCGTCGTATGCTTCACTGCAAGATAAGGCTTTATCTTCATCGTCCGAGAACTAAACGAGCACATCTGCATCACGAAGTTAGCTGCTGTATCCCCCGCTGCCAAGGTATACCCTCCTCCTTTATTCATAACTAGCTGACCCCCGCGACTTCGTTCGCGTGTTTATAGGTTTTATATAGGATCGGATCGGATCCCATAATTCTTTTATGTACCTAAACTAAATGTAGCCTGTTACTCCTTATAACATTGAAAGTTTGATTAAAATCGATCTAGCCGTTTCGGAGATTAGCTGGAACATATAGACAGACCGACAAACATAAATTTAAACACAGACCAGTTTAAAATAAGCCTTACGTTCAAAGATCCGAGTCCTAAGTTATTTGAACCCAATAAATGTCTGTCATTTCTGAACTAAAAAACCTATGACCTTGAAATATTTACGGGACAATATATAAAGTACCTACTACCTTTCTAACAAAAAAAGAATGAGTTAAATCGAACTATGCGTAAATGAATTACAGCTAAATACACGTTTTAACTTTCTTCCCCACTCCCAAGGGAACCGTGCTGAATTTCGGGATAAAAAGTATTCTTTGTCCTACCTCGAAGTATAAACTCAAATCGTACCAAGTTTCATTCGAATCCATTCAGTAGTTTCGGCGTGATGCGCGGCCAAGATACAGACAGACAGACAAATATGAAAAAAATTGCAGTTTTGGCTTCAGTATCGATTATAGAGTGCCTCCAATAAAAAATTTCAAAATATCTTCAATGTACAGAATTGGATCTGTTACAGTTTTATTATATTACTAGATGATGCCCACGGCTTCGCCCGTGTGGATTTATGTTTTTAAAAATCCCGTGGGAACTTTTGATTTTCCAGAACAAAAAGTAGCTTATCTGTAGAAACCCGTCCCCAAAACGGAAAAATCCCGTGGGATCCCCACGATTTTGGAATACAATTCCTTACAGCATCAGGGTTGGGGAGTTGGATATGTACCTACTCGAGTTCATTCAAAGATAAAGTCTTTAATTGGTACCCCCAATATCAATTTATATAACCGAAAGTTTCTAAAACCCATTAGTTTTGTGGATTAGGTCCCCTACAGCATCAGGATTGAGGAGTTGGAATCCAAATTTTTTATAGAACAGGGTCGCAATGTTCCTCTATCGATTAAAAAAAAATTACGCAAATCAGTTCAGAAATCTCGGAGATATCGGTCTACATAGGTAGAAAAACACAACTCCTCCTTTTTTGAAAGTCGGTTAAAACAGTAGCCTATGTTACTCCCTGGTTAATACTCTACTTGTATGTGAAAGTCCCGTCAAAATCGGTTCAGCCGTTCCGAAGATTAGCCCGTTCAAACAGACAGACAGACAGACAGACAGACAGACAGACAGACAGACAGACAGACAGACAAAAATTTTAAAAACGTGTGATTCGGTTATGGTAGCGTTCAAATAACCATATGAGCTTAACATGAGGTAGTTATTTCGATATTACAGACAGACACTTCAATTTTATTTATTAGTATAGATCTGAGAATGAAACGAGCACATTTGCTTATCGAAGTTAGCCGTTTTATCTTCCGCTACAGGATATCTATCCCCTTTTCTTCATCCTTTAAGACAGTCTAATAAGACGTTTCTTATTATTATGTTATAGTGTTCGTTAACACATTTGCATCATTAAGTACCTAGCCCCTTTTATTCACTCCGAGAATGAAACGAGCACATTTGCATCACGAAGTTAGCTGCGGTATCTCGTTGAGCTATGTCGGTTCTATGGTTCTTCTACAGATCTCCTCATTTCTGATTACTAAGTACTCTATCATCCTCTGAATAGCTCTGAGATACCCATATTAATATCTCGGCGCCATGTATTTGGCAACAAGCACTTTAACTTGTAGGCAAACATTATGAATTTATTTTAAAATTGCAGATTCTCCACCAAAATCGCGAGCAACACCCAAACCGAGCCCGAAACAATATCCAAACTAGACATCCCCGAAGAGAAACTGAAGAAAATTGTCTCATTCTTCGACAAAATCTCCGATCCCGATCAGATGATCGCCGAGGTCAAGAGAAATCGGCGTTCCGAAACCAATCTACAAATGATACATCGAAATCCGAGAATCGATATCGACTCTTGCTCTGGTTCGGACAATTCCGATTCGGAGAAATCATCGTCTGTGTTGAAGACGCGAAGTAAATTGACTTCAACTTCTGATGAGAACTCGAGGTTTGGCGAACCGCCCGTTAGGTGTCAGTTGTGTGGGGAGAATTTCGATTATAGGCAAGTTCATAGAGCCTCTTTCTTTAACCCCCGACGCAAAAACGACGGGGTGTTATAAGTTTGCCGTGTCTGTGTGTGTGTGTGTCTGTCTGTTCCCCTGTAGCGCTCAAACGGGTGGACCGATTTGAATGAGTTTTTTTTGTTTGAAAGGCGAATTAGTCGAGTATTGTTAGCTATGTTTGATGAAAATCTATCCAAGATGGCCGCCGCTACAAAAAAAAATAAAAAAATAGCGAATGTCGAGGGTTTTTTAAATTTTTAATTTACACTTGAATATGAAGATGCATACGCACATAAATTTTATTCATCTAGGAACTTTTACGTTGTTTTAATGGAAATATTTCCTTCTTGAGTTATCGAATGCTAAGTCTAGAACTGCAGACTCTTCAGTTTGATGAGAAGAGATTTTTTATCAGACTCTAATTTCCTTCCCTCATGACTAGGTAATTTTTTTTCTTCACATTCATTTTAAAAATAATGTTGTCTAGTAGTCTATATTTCGGGTGGGAGGTTACGAACCATGTTTGCATTTTGGTCGTGTGTGCATCGTAGATTATTGCCAATAGTTTAAGACGTGTCAATTGTTAGTGACGACCTCTCTGGCGCAGTATGCGCTGTGGTCCTATACTTAAGTGGGAGGTCCCGAGTTCGATTCCCAGCAAGAAAATTTGAGAATGTATAATTTCAAAATTGTCTTTCGTCTGGTAAGCCGTGGCTAGTTACCACCCTACCGGCAAAGTCGTGCCAGTAGGGTGGAAATGTAGGCAGATGTCTTAACCACTAGGCTATCACTGCTTTTTCTACAAGTATAAATTGAAAATTTAAAAAACCCCCGATATTCGCCATTTTGTGGCGGCGGCCATCTTGGATTTGCACTAATGCTATTCTACTAGTCAAGTTCTTTCATTTGATACCCATATTAAGTGAGTTGTGAAGAAATATGTAATCCGCCATTTTGTAGCGGCGGCCATCTTGGACCGATTTTCATCAAACATAGCTAACAACAATCTCGACTAACTCACCTTTCAAACAAAAAAAAACCGCATTCAAATCGGTTCACCCGTTTGAGCGCTACAGGGGAACAGACAGACACACACACACACACACAGACACGTCAAACTTATAACACCCCGTCTTTTTTGCGTCGGGGGTTAAAAATATGTTGCTCTTATTTTCAGACGTCAACTCAACCTCCACATGGAAACCCACCATCACAACAAATTCACCAAATACAAGAGCTGCGCCGGCATTCTCAACCGCGGGGACCGCTTAGATAACTCCCAAGTCCAAACAGCAACCCAGAGCCTTACCAGATCCTTTGCATCGACCGACGTGTCGGAGGAGACCAAACTGTCGCGAAGGAAATCCGACGAAACTCTAACCTATGACCCGTCTACAAATATAGTCTATTACACGTCTATGGAGTCTGTGAGAAAGCCGAGTTTTGTGCAGAAGGTTCGCAGCGGGTTCTTCTACAAGTGGGAGCCCGGCACTAAGATTATACGCGTGTGAGTTGTGTCGTTTAGTGTCCGTTTTAGTGCTGTTTTACTAGTGACGTTTCGTGTAATAATATACATTCGGATAAAATGTGTATTTTGTTTTCTTGTAGACTAAAACACCTATATACCTACGGGTAGTCCCCATTACAGATATTGCTCTGTGGAAAATGACGTCAAACAAACGAGAAAAAGGGTCTGTAGGGAGAGTAATTATACTAGTTCCTATTCCTAGATACTAGTTGCATTGGCCCAATTCGTTCGACGAATGCATAGCGAAACTGTTAATCGGATTGACCATTCTTTTATTGGTTTACTTCAACAGATGGAACAATGCATCATCAAAATCGGTTCAATAGTTTTCAAGACATGGACTGTTAGGTATGTATGGTGAAGTTTGTCTAACTTTCAATCTTTTAGAATAGAATTATCACTTGTTAATTAATTTTTATGCCACCGAGCAGCACTGTTGCCGCTGAAAATGCTGCCCTCTATAGTTTCAGCTCAGTCCCTATAGGCATTAGTAAATATTTTGTCTGTATAGTCTGAGTACAGACAGACTGCAAAATTGCAAGTTCTAACTGAATTGAACCGCATCTAAATCAGATAAAATTCAGTCCTGTTTAAACCCTGGGTATAGGGGTATAATTTTGTAGGTAGGTTGAATACGTAGTTAAAGAAAACAGCAAACATAAAATAATGATTATAATTTCATTAACATTAAATGCATCTGCATGGCAAATCATTAAAACAAATACCAATATAATAATAATAACTATACAAGTAATTGGTGATACCAAATTCGATTATACGCTTAACATAAGGTTCATACTAACTTATTACTATGATAAGTATTTTTTTTTATTGTTCTAGAATCTTGATCAATAACTAAACCGGGCATCAAATTTTAATCTCTTTCTTCTTTATAATATTAGAAGGGATTCTTTTTGCCCTACTGCAAAAAAAATGTAGGTATAGGTATATATTTTAAATTAAGGTATATTTTAAATTCACGGGCGCACCAATCCGCGAAATTTGTCGCTGGCGACAAGGCCGTGGACCAATCTTCGTGTGAATGGTAGGGTTCGCGGTTCATCATTACTGTCACGGATTTGTCCGCAGCGAACCGCACCCGCGCCCAACCAATTTATGCGTGTATGGGCGCGCGGTACATTTGTCCGCGAACTCAAGGCCCGGTGCACACTGAATAATTAATTTTACGACTCTTGACATACGGTCGCGCGGTACGGTACGCGGGCGGTGTTAGCAAGCAGCAGAGATACGTGCGAGGCTCGCCACAGTTCACAAGCGACCAGTGTTGCCGTTAGGACAATCTAGTTTGTGGCTACATCATTTAAAAAAGTGGCTAGTTTTGTAACAAAAATCGCCTTCAAAATGTGGCTAAAAGTGGCTAAATTATCATGACCTACTTTATTTATTTTTTATTTTTTATTATCCTACTAAGCCTGGCCTAGAAAATTAAAAGTGATTAAAAATCAAGCGGATATGCGGATAATAGACAAATTCGAATGTGGCGCACGAAGAATGAAGATCATTTTTAGGGTTCCGTACCCGAAGGGTAAAAACGGAGCCCTATTAATGTCACTCGGCTGTCTGTCTGTCTGTCTGTCTGTCTGTCTGTCTGTCTGTCTGTCTGTCTGTCTGTCTGTCTGTCTGTCTGTCTGTCCGTCTGTCCGCCGGTCACAGGTCTCTAGCTCGCAGACGAAATGAGTTACAAACCTGAAATTTTGGTACTTAGTGTAAAACGTTAACCCAAAATCAAATATTGAATTAGAAATTGAATTAAATTATTTTTCAGGGGGGCTCCCATACATGAAAAAGGAGCCGGAAAAAAAAAATTTTCTTTACCCTAACTTGTGGGGTATCATTGTTTAGAGCTCATTAAGTAGAGTACAAATATATATTTTTTTAATTTTTATCTCAAAAAATAAGGGAATGGGAGGCCATCAAAGTTGTCAGTTTTAGACCATTTTTGTGACGGGGGCTATCTCAAAAACTAAACTAGTTGGGAATATGATATTTCAGTATATTATGTACTATATGCTCTATTTAAACAACAAATACTGAAAACAACGATTTATTAAATAGTTTATAAGCTGTGACCAAAATAAACGAACATTTTTTTGGGTTTTTCTTTCACGGTTTGTTGCGATGTCTAGCTCGGAAATTAAATATTTCTTAGACCCAAAATATTATATTGTTCATAATTATGTACGGAACCCTGAAAGAACGAGGCCCGACTCGCACTTGTTTTATTTTTCTGGTCAGATCTATTGATAATATTTTAATACTATTATTGTTATACAGAGATAGAGTAAGGCTACGAGTAAAATACTTTATTTTATGTTAAAAATTACGTTTAAAATGGACACTGGTGTTGCCAAAATTTACTATACGGCCCTGGATACTAGTCTTTTAAGGCCTTTGTCTAGTCAGATAAAGGTGTTAATTATTGTAGATTTCTTTACAATCACTATAGACAGTAATATAGATAGTTTAACTATTATATAAAGGAGCTAGAAAATACAAAACTAAAAATACAAAAAGTTGCTAGAAGTTGCTAGATTTATTTTGGTGGCTAAACAGATTTATTTTGTGGCTAAAACCCTTGAAAATCCGCTAGATCTAGCCACAAAGTGGCTAAAACGGCAACACTGCAAGCGACTGGCGCCAACTGGTGCGCTCGCGTAGTATTTGTCGACGGCTCGAGTGCGGCTCGCGGCGCGTTCAATGAATGGGCGCTTAGCCCTTTAAAACATCCTAGTAAAATTTTAGTAAAAACAAGATTTTTCTCGTTAGTCTTAACGTTTAAGTTAAGTGTACAACCGAATGATATAGCATCAATATACAGAAAAAAACAATGCTATAATTTTTTTCGTGTGAAAATATAATAATATGGGTAGATTATAACATGAAAATGTACAGGCGGCCGTGATTATTGCTTATCAATTTGTAACAATGACAATGATATATCTTCCAAAATATATGTGCAATACATTTTTTACATGTACTTTATAAGTACATAATTTTTATGTGAACAATATATTTTTGACTAGGTTTTATTTTTACTTTTTATATAAATTTTATTTGATTTTGTCGCACCTTTTGTGTAAATAGTTATAATCAAAAGATATGTGAACATAATATATATTTTTCTTAATATTATATACAGATATATTACAGATTTAATTTATATAATACACAGGGTGAATTTTAAAACATTTAAATGGCATCTAGGCACAATGCTTATATGTATACAAATTGATCAATTTGTACAGTATTACAAATGTATTCATTTTTACAGGAATTATATACGACTTTCTATCAATAATTTCTAACAAGATATGCAGTTCCATACATTAATCTATTTAAAAAAGTGGTCCATAAAATATAAGTTCCTACGAAACAAATAAAAATACCAAACTTCTTTAAACCGTTTTTTTTTTTTTTGTATTTTTACAACTTTGTAAATTCTTTCATTTTCAAAGCAAAATAGGTTAGGTAATAACTTATTCCTTAGGGCCCGACTACATCATAGAACCAAGGGTTCGCAGAAGAACAACCTTTATTTTAAACGTATTTTTAACGAAATTAGCATAGCAACCATGCAAACAGAAAACCTCTTTTTTTTTAATAACCCTGTATATTATATTTGCGGTCGCCTGTACACGTTTACAAACTTAAAGAGTATAACATGCGTCACGCCAAAAAGTTTCTATTGCATCTTGTAAAGTCAAAAACTGTATAAGGAGCCTTCGTTCCGAGTTTAACGTACTCAGAATATTTGAATGAATGAATGAATGAATATATTGCTATTGTACTTTCCACCTGACTTATTCTTTAGTTCTTTGTTAATTCTGTCAATAGTTTAAAATTTTAAACACAATTTCAAACATTTTATTTGTTTAAATGAAATAGCCACCACGAAAAATATTTATAAGGTTTTTTGGTGACATTTTAAAGAAACTGGCAATGGATGTCTGTTTCAAATTATCATACGATTTTTCAGATTTCATATTATATTTCCTTTTTATCGGTGTGAAATCAGTATCAGGTGGAGCAATATACAAGCTTTTGTATTTTGTTTGTCGGATACTTCAACACGTATTGTTTCAATATTTTAAGACTCTATTCTTTGATACTTATGAATCGTGATTTATATTTCTATTTCGGATTTATATTTCTGTTGCGAATCGATAATATCGTGTTGTGATTTCTCTTTTCACCATTACACTCCGTACTATCGGATTTAACATTAATTTTATCGTGGTCTGAACGCTTTTTATATCTTTTTTTTTGTAACTAATTTTCTTATGATCAGATCATCACTATGTATTTTCTTATGATCAGATCATCACTATGTATTACGATTCTTGTCAATGTTACGGTCATTGTTGTTTTTTACTACTCGACTACATTGAATTTTCAAATCACAACGGTGCAAAGAAGTTTCACTTCAAAAAAAATGGCCGCCAGACAATCCGCGTGCGAGCCCGGTCCGCCGCACAGCTAGTGTCCCAACTCCCCGTTTTATTAATGGTTTCTGTATCTTCTTGTTGTTACAATAAAAGTATATTCATTCATTCATTAATACATTTTGCTTAGATTTTTAAAAAATCCCCCACAAATGAATATTTGCGAACTTCTCCATTCTACGTCCAAAATTAACAGGAAACACGTTTAACGTAACAGAAAAGGCTCCCTAACTAACGTCATACAAAATATGTATATTGCAAGCTTCAAAAGAAAAACTTATACAATAATATTATACAAGTGTTAATGAAAAATACACTTTAGCTCCTTACAAATAAGATCGTGTACGTAAAAATCGAATACGCGCGGTCGAAGATTATAATTGAAAATGGCAACAGTTTTAAATATCCTATTGAAACGTCCTCTCATAATGCAAAAAGACGTTAATTTTATTTATTTTCACTTTGAATACTAATCCGTTATGGATTACTATGATTTTTATTGTTCTAACACAACGTTATCTGGACCTTTTTACCCCATTACGCAAATAGCAAATATTTAGTTACGCGGTCGGATTTTTTTTTTCAATATTGTGATTGTTATGCCCTCGCTTTTACAAATTTAATATCGCCTGGCGATTTTTTTTAATGACGCAGAGTCATAGACAACAGCGGCCATTTTGAATTATATTCTCGAACCGCGCTACAGTTCGCGTCACGAATGTTGAAACTTCTGCTGTTGATTTCAAGTTAATAAACTGAACTGAAGTTAGTACGAGATTAAATGTCTCAAAAACGTTAATCGATTTCGAGCATCGAAACACATTAACGTCAAAGCAAAATGGACCGTTAAGACATCTGTTTTAAAGGCGTAAATTGAGTATTACCATTTTCTGGCATTTGACTAGTGCCCCACCCTACCAGATTTAAAACACTTCAGACTTATTTTTTTTTAGCGGATATACAATTTTGTTTCTATTTTAGATTTTCATTTAAAAATTACTCTAATCTTTTGTTGAAAACAATTTAAAAAATCGGGTCAACTTCCCGAATTTTTTTTTAAAGTAGACATTCTGTTAAAATTTTATATTTGCATTGATCTATAAAAATGACAATAAGTTGTCGGCAATAAAAAAAAAGTACAATTATGCCCGACGTGTCTATAGATGCTCTTCCGCAAATACCAAAGTCATTGGTTCACTGTATGGTTTTTGTTAGACTGCGGTAACCACTTTTTCAACATTCGTGACGCGTCCTTTACACATATGTACATACACATAATATTGTATGTGAAATGGTCTAATATCGAGGTATATCAATTTGTTGAGCTACTCTTATGTATGTATATCAAAACTACTCTTTTTATACTTCTGTGCTTATTCTCTTATCTTTGACTGATAGACTCTGTGGTTACTATACCTGCAAGAGACATAAAAGTTTTAGACAGGAAAAATAATTATAACATGCCACGCGATATGTGCTGAGACTTTAAGTTATGACTCCAGTACACATTGGCCCAATGTGTTCGACGAGTGTCGGCTAATGTATAAACTCTGGTCGCAACTGCGCACGCCGCACATATACGCCAATTTGCCCTATACACGTTAGCCGAGTTATTCACCGTTGGGCTAATGTGTACAAGGCTCTAAGAACGAGGTACAAGGGAGTTCCGCTGCCCCGGTCCTTGAGTTGGGATATGTTGAGAGCTGAACTGATCTGATAATGCTAGTGATTATTCGTATGACCTGGTGAGCTGGTGATCTGGTGAGCTGGTGATCTGGTAAGCTGGTGATCTGATTTTACCTGTTGTAGTTAGGATATGGAGGACCAAGGTAGCCGTGTGAGGCGCTCGGTGTCAGAACACAGTTCAAACTTTACTGTTTTCTGAGGACCTGATGTGATGTTACCTGTTACAGTAAGGACACGGAGAAACACAGCAGCGATGGAGCCCACCGGCAAAATGCGGTCAAGTCATGACTGCTGTTCTGATGACCTGTTGAGCTGGGTTTGACATTACCATTACCTGGCGTTAAAGCGCGCTTAAGCCATTACTAATGTTCTGATGACCTGGTGAGCTGGTGATGTGGTGCTGTGGTGGAGATGTGGGTTACCTGGTGTAGTTAGGACATGGAAGAGCAGGGAAGCGGTGGAGCCCTTCGACATGAAAACGCGCTGATCGGCGCTCAAAATGCAGTCAAGTCATGACTAATGTTCTGTTGACCTGGTGAGCTGGTGATGTGGTGTTACCTGGTGCAGTTAGGACATGGAAGAGCAGGGAAGCGGTGGAGCCCGACATGAAAACGCGCTGATCAGCGGTCAAAATGCGGTCAAGTCATGACTAATGTTCTGGTGACCTGGTGAGCTGGTGATGGTTACCTGGTGCAGTTAGGACATGGAGGAGCAGGGTAGCGGCGGGGAGCCCATCTGCGTCAGCACGCGGTCCAGCCACTGCAGGGGCCCGTTGAGGTGCAGCTCGATCCAGCACGGCGTCGACGTCACCGTCTGCCGCCTGCGGACACACACCTTCCACGATAAATACAAATTAAAATATAGCAACTGCCATACAGACTGCTTTCCAGTTGCGCTAGCATGACCCACGAGAAAATTATGTATGTATAGTTTCTCGTTTATTTCTATTGTCTTCGACGAAAAAATAAGTAGACATAATTTCCTCGTGGGTCGCATGCTAACGCAACAAGTGATCGCGCTTTTATCTTACGACTGCATTATCACTGACCATCAGGTGACATCACTGTCAGTGAGGGAGAGGGGAGGGGGTGATGGGAGGGTTGAGGGGGGAGGGTTGAGGGGGGAGGGGAGGGGGGTGGGAGGGGTGATGGGAGGGGAGGGCAGGGTGGGAGGGGGAGATGGTAGGGTGGGGGGAGATGGGAGGGGTGAGGGGGAGACGGTGAGGGGGAGATGGGAAGGGTGAGGGAAGGAAGCGGGGGAAGAGGAGGGCAGAGAGAAAGGGCGATAGTTGCTGGGGAGAAGTATCGATGGAAAATTTTAAAAACCCTGGACAACGAACGTAGTTCAACTAATTTAACTCCTCAATTTCGCGGATCCATCGCCTGTGTTTCGAGGGTTCTGGAGGTGGAGTGTAATCAGCTCCTGTACCTGTACTCGGCGCCCCAGCCCTTGACGAAGCTCATGCGTATGGTGCACATCCGCGTGAGCTGGAACACCGCCTCGAAGCCCTGCGACACCGACTGCGATAGCAGCGCCGCGAACTCCTGGTTGTTGAATATCTTGAGGTTGCAACCTGCGGATGCAGACAGTTTTTAAGAAGACTGGAACTTTCTGGATTCTACAAAATAGTATTGTTTCATTCCAGGTACATTTTGTTCCATATCCGCCATATTGGATTTTATGTTTGTACAGCCTGTGACACTCGGAACGCTAAGACAAAGCCAATGATACCTCATTTTTCTAAATCTACCGAGTTTAAATTAGTTAGGGTCTGTTTCATTTTCACCTGGTGATGGGAAAACTGGACCTAAGTCTAAAAGTTTGGCAACTATGCAGGAAACCTTGTTCGAAGACTAAGTCCAATATTCTGTCGTGCTCACCGGGGGGTATTTTGCAAACTGTAGCGGGATGCCACCCGTACCGCTGGTTGCAGTTGGGACTCTGAACGAATATCGACGAGTCGCTCAGACACTCGGCGAACACTTCACCTGTAAAAATAAAAGTGTTGAGTCGTACATATGGGAAAGGATATGTGCCACCATACAAGAAAACACCTACTATTAAATGTTTATTGAAAGAGAGTCACGATTTCCAGCAATGAGGAAAATGACGCACAGAGGGAGAGAGAGTGGGGGGGGGGGGTAATAAAAAGGGAAAATAGAGGGGGAGGGGAAGAGAGTAAAGGGACAGAAAGGGTGTAGAGAGTGAGGGGGTATGTAGTGGGAGAGGGAGGGAAGACGGAATGTGGAGAGAGAGTGAGAGAGGGGTGAGGAGAGGAAAAGGGGATGAGGAGAGGAAGATGAGATGGAAATATGGTGTGGAGGAGGGAGTGGTTGTAAGGAGAGGGTGAGGTGGGAGAGAGCGGAGTATTAAAGCAATTTATTTCAAACACTCGAGAGTCTCGATCAAGTAATGGGCCGTAGTTTCGCACACATACACTCACCGCCAATGTAGTAAAGCCGCACGCCCTTGCCGATGTGTCTGCGCGTCTGTTCCACCACCTCGTTCCTGTTCACGTTGGACAGAAGGCCGAGGCAAAACCTGCGGAAAATACACATTTAAGTGACTTTAAAGTCCGTTTGCACCGCTTTCCTGGAGTCTGTGATGAACAAAATTCTTAGAGTAACAAATAAAATCCTGAATCATGAAAATATTTTCTCTATCCTGTTAAGATGATCTGGCACATTTAGATATTTCTATCACGAGCTGGTAGATTGTAGAATCAGGAGTGGATATTATTAGGCATATTTTTCTACCAGGTAGTGGACCATCTTCCGCAAGATTCCAGCATCAGAAGGGAAATTGTGAGGTGCCATATCTTTACGGGATTTCTCTCCGAGGAAGTCTCCTTCAGTAGGCTTAAGGGGATTTCTCTCCCAGGTAGTCTCCCTCAGTAGACTTAAGGGAATTTCTCTCCCAGGATGTCTCCTTCAGTAGGCTTAAGGGGATTTCTCTCCCAGGTAGTCTCCCTCAGTAGACTTAAGGGAATTTCTCTCCCAGGATGTCTCCTTCAGTAGGCTTAAGGGGATCTCTCCCAGGAATTTTCCTTCAGTAGGCTTAAGGAGATTTCTCTCCCAGAAAGTCTCCTCCAGTAGGCTTAAAGGGATATCTATCCCAGGAAGTCGGGAACCTTTAGCCCAAGACGGATAGTCTCGAAGAGCATATTAACTAAGGGAGAATACTCAATCTCCTACGCGATTCTGGCTGGAACAAGACTCACCTCTCACTGTTGCTGGGGTCCGTGAACCCGTCGACTGTGATCGAGGGCTGCGAGGCGTGGAAGGTCTCGCCCACGCGCGTGTTCAGCTCGTAGTAGCTGATGCTGCACCAGAACGCGGGCTCGTGGTACAGCACGGGGGCAGCTTCCGTCGCCAGGTTGCCGGGGGACGGAGTCAGGCGGGTCAGGTCTGTGAAGAATGGAGGGCAATCCGTTGGTAAATGTTGAGGATATTCATCATCGTCATCATCATCATCATCATTATCAACCCATTACTGGCACGAGAGAGTGACGCTCGGCGCAGCGTCGTTTTCTAGTGCTTCTGGTGCCAAGCCAGTGTTAGACCCTCGTGGATCAATATTATATTCTCCTTTACTATGTCAGAGGTGCACCATAAACATAGGATACGCCTTCCATCTCGAAGACCGTATCCATCGCTCGTAGATCCTCTATACTCAACACATTACCGGCCCACTACATGGCACAGTATGCATGGTCTTCCCTCAGAATGAGAAGGGTTCAGGTCGTAGTCCACCAAGCTGGCCGAGTGCGGTGCGGTACACTTCACACGCCCTAGAGAACATTGTGGAGAAATGACAGGCGTGCAAGGGAATTTACAATATTGCTCGGGTCTGATGCGAACCAGACCTAAGTTTTAATAAAAGATCAGGGATCTAAATGTAAATGTGCACATAAATTCCGAAACAATTTCATTTCGTGTTTACAAATACGTTGGTTAATATAATTTTGACAATGAGGCTAATTCCTTTTTTTAGAGAATCACAACTAAAATGACAGGCCTAAATCTATTCCAATTTCTTTTTTTCAGTCTCTATTCCTTCACTGTCATAGTCCGATGGGACGCCAATGAGACATGACCGGAGAGATCAGGAGCAGTACCGACGGCTTTTAAGTGCTCTCTGAAACACGGGGGTGTATCTAACTGTATCTAACACCGTCAACTTCCAAGTCTTCCAACTCCGGACTGGCACTGAAAATTTCTTGACACAAAAACCCATTACCACACAATTTTTTAGCCCGACCCGGGAATCGAACCCAGGACCTCGTGATCCGCAGTTAACCACACGCTACACACCTAATGTTGTAGAATTGTAGATGAATAAAAACAGCTAGACCACCGAGGGCATTGATACAGTGGATTACAGAAATTACGGATCAAGGATTAGATAAATAATTTAAGTGTAATAATAATAATGAAAAGGTGTAAAATTGTCAACAAACTCACTCATGTTGTCGTTGTGGTCCATGGGGTCGCCGTCCTCGCTCATGTAGCCGGGCGGGGGGGTCTCCACTGACGACGAACTTCTGTACATAAACAAGAGAGATGTTTTTTTCTAGCCAATTCAACCGATTTATTGAGCAGCTCTAACCAAGACCTACTTCACCGCATTCACGCTTACTCTGAACTCTCTTAGCTCATCGCCATTCGCCAATCAACGAAGGGTTAAGTGTTAACCAAATTTTACTTTGATTCTCACATTATGTCCCTTGCCTTGATGCCTGACCCACCACAACCCTTATTCAGTCCTGAGCTACATATGACGAATTGACATTACCAGGCCTAATTCAAGAATAGAATAGAATAGAAAAGTTTTTTATTCAAATAAACTTTTACAAGTGCTTTTGAATCGTCGATTGAGTCTACCACAGGTTCGGAATGCAGTTCCAGCCGAGAAGAACCTGCAAGAAACTCGGCGGTTGCTCTTTTTTAAAAATAACATTATAACAATTATTATTACTAATGTACATGATTGAAATGCCGTCTCGCGCATTGCTGGAACGAGTTAAATCCAAGCTTTTTTTATCGTTTATATGATCTTCAATTGTATAATAAGCTTTTTTTATGAGCATACTTTTAATAAAGTACTTAAACTTGTGTAAAGGCAAGTCTAAGACATAATTTTTATTCAGATAAACTTTTACAAGTGCCTTTGAATCGACAAATGAATCTACCACTGGTACCAAGTTTCGAATTGTCATCCATTATCTGTCACTATATCTACTGGTATACCGAAATGACTCACAACTGTACGGTGGTGTTGCCGGGCACCTGCTGCGCGAGCGTGGCCTCCAGGTACAGCGCGCTGTGGCCGCCCACCGCGCCCACGACGCCCACCACGCCGCTCTGCATCACGCCGCCACCATATATACTGTTTAATACGTTCCTTATTTGAATATCAATTTAGTTACAAACTAAATAGATTTAGGTTTTATTTGCCATTTTTTGGGCTATCTACGATAGCTGTAGATAGCCCAAGTCTGTTTGGACTATAAGTAGAGTTGATGTGTGCGCTGTGAGTTGGAAGATCACTCCATCGACACCACTCTTCTCATGGAGCTTATATGCTGTCTTTTATTATCCACAGGACAGTTCTTACACTGTGGTTCTTTTGAACCTGTTGATTTTGTGGATTTCGGTTAAATTTAATGGAAGAAAAGCAATAACATCTCGCGATAGCATCATGAAGAAGTGTCGGGTGTAAGGGGGCCGCTATCGAAAACTTAGCGCTATTATTGTACTACCTAACACAATCTATAACCATTTGTTTTATACTTGTAGTATTTTTGGTATATTTCAAACCGGCAATGTACACCATGCACAACTCGAGGTTAATGCCTCGCGAGCGGCGGCCGACAGGCGACAAGATTCGGTATTTAGGTGTCAACTGATTGCATTACATTGCGAACATTTAAGAAATACAGGATTTTTTTTTTTCGCTTTTGATGATATTTTGTCAGTAATCATCACTATTACTTGTCTTCATTTTCGACAGCAGTCGTCTTACACCCTGTGCGTGTCGAATTGATAAGCTCCTCTTTTGAATTCGGTTAATCTATATATATATAAAACAAAGTCGTGTTAGTTCGAACACTTATAACTCGAGAACGGCTGGAGCGATGTTCATGGTTATTGATTTGTAGTATTTGTCTCCATCCCGAATAGCATAATAACTATAAAAAACATTGGAAAATTGACGAAAACATAAAATAAAAGAAAAAACATTTTCCCATACAAAATTTTCACGGGTTTCGTAACTGTCAAACATCCCGTCGCATGGATACGGTAAACTCACTCACCCTCCCACCCGTATTTATAATTATAATTCTTCTGTACGTGTTTGTCACCTAACTCCTCCTAAACGGCTGGACCGATTTGTATGAAATTTTGTGTGTATATTTCAATAGGTTTGAAAACACAATCACCGGGTAGGTACAGGTAACCTACAGGGTCTCAGTAGGTGGCGCCGATGTCGGTATGTCACCGGGCAGGACGAAGTCTGCCGGGTCCACTAGTAGTATATAAAATTCACCTATCGTGGTCGTGGTGCTGCTGGTAGTCGTAGGGCGGCGGCGCCCGCGCCTCGCCCTCCGCGCAGCGCGGCACGAGGATCGGCGGCAACGCTGTTAAAAAATACAATAGGTACTTTCAATAACAAAATGGCTTTATATATCCTAAACGATTCCACGGTCAATTTCTTTTAAAAGTCAAAAAAGCATATCATTTTGTAGTCATCGAATTTTACAAAATTGGTCCTTCCAACCGGATTCATCACACCGCTTTAGCAAGAAGACTGGACCTGGTGTGACAGTTTTCATTAAACCTATAACCCTGATAGATTTCAACGCGGGATTGTAGTGGAACATTAAATCGCTTGGCGGCACGGCTTTGCAGGTAGGTTCGTAACGAGCCACGGCTGAAGCCTTCCGCGACAAAACATCATACTTCAGGATCACTGCTGGGCGTGGGCACAGGCCTCCTCCCTCATAAGAGTGAGGATTTAGAGCTTAGACCCGCCATGCACGCACGCACCCGCTCCAATGCGGGTTGGCGGTCTTGTACGACTATTGTCATGTATACTATGACTATTGTACATGATAGTGAGAATAACTGGGACCGACTGCTTAACGTGCTCTCCGAGGCATGGGGGTCAAACACCGCCAGGTTCCAGCTCTGGGCTGGCACTGAGAATTTCTTGACAGAAAAACCCAATACCTAACAATAATTTGCCCAACCCGGAAATCAAACCCAGGACCTCGTGATCTGCGGTCGAATATGCTAACCATTAGACCAACAAGGTAGTTTCTCTTATACTTCAGGACATATATCATCGTAAATACAGAAAAAGTTAAATTTGGTTAAAGCCTCTAATCAAAATACCACCAAAATCACTTACCAGGCGAGTCTATTTTATTATAATGATAAGGGTTGATGCACACTTCGTCCTTTTTCAACTGATATGCATACTCGCAGTGCTCCACAGGCTTTAGTTCATGTTGACTCTACAAAAAATTTATATATATTGTTATCATGTGTATAATAGTATTATAATTTAAATGTATCATAAAGGACTACAGATCAAGATCAGATACAAAGGAATCATTCAACTCTGCATTTATCTGCATTAATTCATCGTTCAAGATCGTTCATGCACCTAGGGTGTGGTCTTCCAATGCTGCGTTTGTCAATGCAGGGTCGCGATTCAAACACTATACGACCCCAACGAGTATCGGTTTAGAACAGAACCTTTTTTTAGTCATGGACCCCTCTCAAAATTTCACACTCCCCTCTCAAAATTTCACACTCCCCTCTCAAAAGAGCCCACGGACACTTTTCAAACAAATAAAAAATTAGGTTTAACATATACCTAATCTGGTAATTGTTAGATCTCGTTTTTACCAGGTATTTATTAGGTATATTGTTTGCTGCTGCTTATACTGGATTATAACGTCAAATTGTACACAGTATTTACTCACAACATATTATTGTACCTATACCAATAATTTTTATAATATTAATGCATAATGTTAAGCAGTCTCGCCATGGACCCCTCGCATTAATTACACGGACCCCTCAGGGGTCCATGGACCACAGGCTAAGAAAACCCGGTTTAGAAGCACAATATAGTACTAACTTGTAGCTGCGGCCACCGCCACAGCCGGCAGTAGACAACATGCGGCAGCCCCTTCCTGTACTGTCCGTTTATTACGTTGTCATTTGGTTTTACTCTGGAAAAAAAGAGAGTACTTTATTGCACTTCTGAATGAAAAATACTATTATTACGAATGCAAAAGTGACTGTCTGTTGCCTTTTCAAGCCATCACTGCTGAACCAACTTCGACAATAGTTTTGCAAGGAGATAGTTTGCATTCTGAGGTAGAACATGAGCCACCATTTGTTCTAAAACAAAATTAAAAATGTTTTCATCCCAAAAAATAGTTAATCCGGGAAAGAAGTCTCAGTTACCAGCTAGAAATGAGTAAGTCATCAAATCAGGGTCAATTAAATTATTATTTATTTATTTTACCAACAAATAATAACATTTATTAAGGCTCGCAACACACTGACTGTTTGCTCTGGGGCTGGTTCATAGATACTAATCATTTCAAATAAGAAGAGCGATCTCTGCATAGATAGACATAGACTACTTGAAAACTGCATAATCATAATAAAATTTCAAAGTCATGAGAAACAAATCGCTTTGCTCTCATGTGACATGCAACTTTACACCACACTAGCATTGTAGGAATCAATGTTTTCAACTAATTAAATCTAAATAACATTAATTTAATTATTCTAAGGATCAATAGTTTTTTTTTTTTTAATAATACAGCATATAAAATTGTTTTTAATTTTATACTAATTTTATACTACTGCTACCAAATTAGTACCATGTGCATTGTGCACATAAATTAAGATTAAAATATATGCCTATGGCCGAAAATGATTAATTAAACAAGATATATTAATAACCACAGCTGGTCAAAGGCCTCTTCTAGCAATAGAAACAAGAGCCTCATAGATAATAATAGATGCACTAAGATTGCAAAATCTTACATAACTTTGCATAATGTTATGCATCACTCATAAAAGATATTTGAGGAGCTGGCGAACAAAACAGCATAATTACATATAATAAAATTTTACAGGAGGAGCAAAAAAAAACATATTCAAAGTTGTTAAGACTTGTTTGAAGCCAACTTTGGATGCAATTTTGATGCAGTTTTAGACTGTTTTCAATAGAAAAAAGTGTAAGACCCGAGATGTAATTATGCCGTTTTTTTGCCAGCTTCTCATTCCTTAGCCTGCACAAAAGCATATCTATACTAATATAATAAAGCGGAAGAGTTTGTTTGTTTGAACGCGCTAATCTCGGAACTACTAGACCGATTTCAAAAATTCTTTCACCGTTGGATATGTACGTAATCCTTGAGTGCTATAGGCTATATTATATGTACTACGGGCGAAGCCGGGGCGGACCGCTAGTATTTTATAAAAGTAAAATTTACTCGAGCCTCACATTAGCTCAAGTAAACTCAGGTTTTCATATCATGTACATAGTTCTGCTTTGATAACAACTATATATCGGATTGATACCAAATGTTGCAAATAAAATTAATTGAAACATACCTGGGTTTGAGATTGGTATAATTTGTAAAAAATTGAACAGAATAAAATAGAATGAATTCTATTATGATTTATACTGGACTCTTCACTCTCTATTTTTTTGCCGTTTTCTGTATTTTTTCACACCAAAGACCAATTTCAAACCTTGTTATATCTCACCCCATTATTTATTTGCAAAGTTTTAATTAAATCCGACATGTCGTTTACAAACCAAAGCAACCCTACGTTTGTATGGACATTCGAATTCATTTGAGAGCCCTTGCATAAAATTAATGTACATATTACAGTAAGTAATTAAAAAATTGACTAAAACAATATCTACGATAAAGTAATAATTCGTAAAAAGAATCGCGTAAATACTTACGATTGTAAGCACGGATACGTATAAACATATTAGTCGTAGCACTGACCAGCGCACTGTATGTCGTAAAAGACAAAGAAAAACCGGTCAAGTGCGTGGCGGGCCACGCGCAGTGTAGGGTTCCGTAGTCACAATCCTCGAAAAACAGATATAACTCCTTAACCTGTGAACCCTACTTAGCCGTGATAGTTTTCCTTTAAAATTGATTATATACCCTACTGCTGTGAATTTTTTCAAGTTCCTATATACTGCCATTTGGCTGATAGAGGGGGGGGACACTTGACTCTAATAAAAATTTGCACTTTAAAACATCATATTTTACAAACGGATCTAGAAATCGAAAAATGATGTTCCCACACCCACAGTATTTTTAAAAGACCTATTCAACGATACCCCACACTATGGGGTAGACGAGAAAAAAAATATTCATCCCCACTTTACATGTAGGGGAGCTACCCTAAAAAAAAATATTTATCAAAATTTTATTTCACCACTTTGTCGGCGTGATTAATATTTATACTCATGCCAAATTACGGATTTCTAGCACTAATAGTCTCTGAGATTAACCGAGGACGGACGGACAGACGGACAGACGGACAGACGGACAGACGGACAGACGGACAGACGGACGGACATGGCGAAACTATAAGGGTTCCTTGTTTACTACGGAACCCTAAAAACGATCTAACCAAGTCTAATAAGAATAATTCGCAAATTATTATTCACTTCCGAATTGTTTTTTCAATGCACGATTTAATGATTTTTTCGAACGAAACACACGTTCTCTTTGCACAGGATATCGAAGGATTAAACGCGCACTCGTAAAAAAAAAACAATTATTCTACTCAAATGACGTTCGGAAACAGCAATTAAAAACGCGAGGTCCAAAAATCGTCCGCCATTATTAACAAAAAGCAATTTGCATTTGTTTTGACGGCGATTTGACCTTCCTTTTTGATTTTGCGTCCTGTCTGCGGTTATGTCACTAAAATGCGGTGGTCATTAACAGCGCGGGGTCAATGCGCCCGCCCGGGCTATGACATTCGGCCGGGTTATACCGCCTTCGGTTCATGGCTGTGGTGCGGGGTTTTCCTCAAACACTAAACAGCTATAGAATTAGCGACGGGCATATTTTATATTAATGAACGTACATAAATTAGTTTTTTTTTTTTAAATTGAATACCTGTTAAATGTATTTGAATGAATATGTCGTAAAAATGTAATAGGTACATAGAAAATTTAAAATGTCTAAATTAGCTTTTTTGCGGAAGAGTCCTAGGTTGTGATGTCCACTTGCTGATTTAACATAATGAATATAGTGTTACATACTTAAATATCTAGATATTTAAAAAACCTATTAGAATCATATTAGATTTTCATTTTTCAGACTACAATTTAGCATGGTAAAAACGGCATTATTATTAAATTGTGCAAGTATGTACCTAGTATAATAATTATATATTTTATCTATAAAAGTAATTAATCATTGCCACAGTTTATTTCATATTTACTTTTAAAAAAGGTCTAGAAATTATATACTAATTGTATAAATGAAATTTAAACTTTATGGAAATTCACTTGCAAATATAAAGGGAGTGACTGAGGATAGTTGTTTGTGGAACTTCTACAAAAACGACATTACATTACATCTAAGTATGGTGGTTCTATAAAGGATCAAATAAGGCATTCCAGAAGAACAAGAGTAAACAACATAATATAGCTCAATAAATCTTAAAGTGGCAATGCTTAGGGCACATTGTTCAAAGAACTGACAGATGGAGTCTCAATGTGCTGAAATTTGAACCCATTTTGGCAACCCGCTCTAGGTAAACAGAAGATATCAAACTAATTAACCCATCTAATTTAAATTAAACAAGACGTTATTCTTGTTAATAATTAATTTAACATCTCTTTCAAATGGATTGTAGAGCCTCAGTAGCTCAACGGAACCTTTTATTATTAATTTGGAGCAGAAACTGGAATAATTGTCATGTTAACGATGGCTTATATTCTTAAAAGATGTGAGGTGGTAAACAAAGAAAATTTGAAAGCAATTTGTAAGTCACAAAATATTATTTGATTACACCACCAATAACCTTAAATTTTCTATCCACCTTTTTTTTATAAGAATAACGGGCAACCGAGCAAGCGGGTCACTTGATGTTAAGTGATTACCACTGCCCATGAACATTAGCAGCACCTGAGGAACCACTAATGTGTTGCCGGCTTAAATATTTAAGCCCGGCCTTTGAATAGCCCCATGTTGTAGTTTTGAGGGAACACAGAAAATGGAAACTGATTGCATAATTTATGAGTATCAGTTACCTAAGTAATAACGGGAAGTGGAAGAATAGCAGGTGGTGAAGATAATAGTTATTTATGCAACTGTTGTATAATAAGGGGTATTAAAACACAAATGTGGGTTTCACATGAGTGTTTAATACCTAATTATCAACAGTTGCATGCAAGACTTTATCTACACCCATAATATGAATACTCTATAAAAGATACTGAAACAGTTATTTAGCTTACTGCTAATATTAAAACAGTCCTAGTATAGAATAGAACTGAATAGAAAAGTTTTTTATTCAAATAACTTTTACAAGTACTTTTGAATCATCAATTGAATTTGGTTCGGAATATCATTCAACCGAGAAGGACTAACAAGAAATTCGGCAGTTGTTCTTTTTTAAAATAGTAACCATAATATCATCCAGAGGAGTGTTATTATAAAAACGAATGATATAATGTTGTACTGAATTTCATAATAACACTCCTTTGGATGATATAATGGTTATTAGGACATTGGGTGTTTTAATGTTGGCAATAAGCTAACTTTTCTTCATATCTTCTGACCTATCTTAACTTCTGAATCATAGAAAGAGGATTTAAAGCATGGGTGTAGTTAAAATATGTCTCTAAATTTTTTGTATTGGTGAGGTTTTGTTTACAAAAATAACATTCCTTTGTACGAAAACAACATTTTGGCAACTATATACGTTTTTCTTTTAATTTTATTAATCTTTCGGTCTTATCTGAGGCTTTTTAAAGCAATGTGAAGTAATGTCGAAAAAAAATCGTCTTTATTTACGTCGAAAAAAAAAAACAACATACCTGGGTATGGTTACGCACTTGGTGTGACTGCTTTGGTTTGAGAGCGCCTTTTCCAGTTCCTCGATGGCACCGCTCTTCTTTAATTTCTTCACAAGGCTTTTCACAGCCTTTTCAGACCATTTATCTTCGGCTGAGGACCCTTCCGGGCCCTTTTTCCAACCCAGTAAACGCTTCACAACCGGCGGGGTTAGCGGAAACATTCCGCGTGTCCACTGTACAGCTCACGCGCGTAAAAACATTTGAATAGCTCGGTTTATACGAAAAAGCGAAAATAATAAATAATATTTATTTAGATAAACTTTAGGCTATCGGCCATTATTGAATTAATTTTGATAAATTGACAGGACACTTCAAATCATACTTGCATTACTTGTCATTTGTCAACTGTGCTGCCAGCACGGGCATGTCAAAAGTTACCTAAAATAAATAAAAAGTAACTTTTTAGTTAAAAAATAACCTTTCATTTTTTTGACGTGATGTTAACGTCTTAGGGCTGGGCCGCACTTGCGCGGCGCTGCGCGTCGCTGCACTGCGCGGCGCAAAGCGTCAAAAATATATTCTTTCTATCATTTTGTATGGGGCATATCGCACTAGAGCGGCGCTGCACGGCGCTTCACTTTTGAGTTGCCTCCCAGAGAATATTTTGACGCGACGTGCAGTGCAGCACAGTGCAGCGCCGCTCATGTGCGACACAGCAAGCGGCGCGTCGCTCCACTTTTCGTGCTGCGCTCGATGAAAACACACGTGTCAAACAAGTGCTTTTGAGGCCAACTTTTTTCAGGAGTCTCAGAAAAATATGAACGAGGTGTCATTCAATTTGGAATAGCATGTACCTAGATGATTTTTGAAAAAAATTAAGTTCCGCTTACAAAAATTGCAAAAGTTAAAACAATTAACTAAAAAAAGGAGGGTTTAGTTTTTTGCAAATATCTCAAAAACTAATTGAGATTTTTCCAATCTAGAAAATGTTTCAAATAGAAGAGGACATTTCCTAAAAAAATGTTTCATTCACGGAAGTGTAGGACTTATATTATAATGTTCCCAGAGGAAAGAAAATACCTACGTTCGAAAACGCGTGCTCTGGCTTGTACGCCTCCTTCGGACACTTTATCAATGACAATTATTTAAACATATTATTAAATATAAAATTTAAAAAACGGAAAAATTCAGGAGTTTACTGGATAGATAAATAAACAATAGTCCACGAGAAAAAATATCATAATTTTTCAATTAGTTAATTATTAGTTAATTAATAAGTTTTTTGCTACTTGACCGTGAACATTGCAAGTGTGATAATTGATTATTGTTAAACTATAAATTTGAGATTTTTCCCTTTCTTGGACATATTCTTGAACGTCTTTAGAATAGATCCCCGTTGGAAGAATAAAATGTTCAATTTTTTACTAACAATTTTCGTAGTTGCAAAATTAAACATCGAAAAAAAATTTTTTTCATCCTATTTCTTCTTTTTTTGCATAATTCGTACATAATAAAGAAAAACTAGTAGTAGTAAACTAAACAACAAAGAAATAATAGCCAAATCCTCGTCACTATCGCTCATCTTGAGATGTTGCTCCCACGCGAACACGATAGAAATGACGCGACGCGCCGCTTACTGCAGTTGTAGTGCGATATGTACCCCCAAGCGGCGTGACGCGACGCGCCGCGCAGCACCGCTCAAGTGCAGCCCGGGCCTTATAAATAAATGAACGCCAGTCGCACGTATGTAAAAGCATGACTCATTGTCACGTACCTACCGCGTGCATGCTCTGCATTCAGACATTAGTCGAGATCGGTCGAGAATTGAGATGAAACGAGTGTGAAAGAGAAACTGATGAGAATAGTTGCAATAAGAACCACAGATGACAGAGATATTATGAAGATTTGAAAATTAACCTAAAAGTTACCTTTTGAATAGTGTAACCTAGAAGTAACCTGACCGAGCTAAAAATCACCTAAAAGGTTACAAAAGTAACCTTCTGGCAACACTGTTTGTCAATCATCAAACTTTTCTCTCTTTCACTCTTTTTTTTTAATCAAACAGATACAATAAAAAAATAATCAAACAAATACTACATATTGTAGATTAAAAATATTATTTATTAATTTAATAATTTATTAATGAATTAGCAATTAAAATCTAATTTCAAGTTTCTTTGTTTCCAATCCTGTGTGGGTGTCTACACTCTACTGCTCCCTTATTCATTTTCTAGATTTTTTTTGTTTTAAAAATAATGAATCACTGTTGTCAATTAGTGTCATTCTAAATTAAATTTACTAAAATAAATTTACTAATTATCATTTTAAATCATTAGTCTACAATATAATAATAAGTTTAAAACTATATTTTTTGCACTTTTTAATGCAGTCGCTATAATGAAAACTAATTTTACTATAAATCAATTATTAATTTTGTATCTGTGAATAGCAATGTTTTTATGTTTTGTCATTTTGTGTTCATGATGGTAGTCTGTGGTTTTTTTATAGATTTGATGCTTGATGCATGAACCTTATTATTATTATCTCTATGATTTGATGTGTCTGATGATTTGAAATTTGAAATTTTGAATTTGAATTTTTGACAATGGATTTTTATTTTACCATTTCAATTGTTTTCAATTATTATGAAAATGCCAGTCGCTATGAAAATGAAAACGCCGTGAATAAAAGAAATCTGGTTAGTTGCCTCTATTTTTTTGAATTATGGTTTTTTTTTGAACCAGAGGATACTCGCAACTTTTGTTTAACTAAACTGGCCACTAAAACATTTATTTTACTGGCCACTAACTGGCCAGCACTGGCCACTGACAGATTTTTTTCCTATAATGAATAAATGTCGACATAAATTACTTGGCTGGAAAAATAAAATCTTCGTTTGCATGTCCTAATTTTTAGGGTTCCGTACCCGAAGGGTAAAAAATGGAGCCCTATTAATGTCACTCGGCTGTCTGTCCGTCTGTCCGCCGGTCACAGGTCTCTAGCTCGCAGACGAAATGAGTTACAAACCTGAAATTTTGGTATTTAGTGTAAAACGTTAACCCAAAATCAAATATTGAATTAGAAATTGAATTAAATTATTTTTCAGGGGGGCTCCCATACATGAAAAAGGAGCCGGAAAAAAAATTTTTTTCTTTACCCTAGCTTGTGGGGTATCATTGTTTAGAGCTCATTAAGTAGAGTACAAATATATATTTTTTTAATTTTTATCTCAAAAAATAAGGGAATGGGAGGCCATCAAAGTTGTCAGTTTTAGACCATTTTTGTGACGGGGGCTATCTCAAAAACTAAACTAGTTGGGAATATGATATTTCAGTATATTATGTACTACTAGAGAATGCCCGCGGCTTCGCCCGCGTGAGTTTCGGTTTTTCACAAATCCCGAGGGAATCGTGAATTTCTGGTTCCCGTTCCAGCTCCCTTTTCCAACCTTTATATCTACTTTCAAGAAAGTTAACTATAGTAATCTACCTATAGCTGTAGCTATAGATTTCAGTTTTTTCAAAATCCCGTGGGAACTGTGAATTTTTCCAGGGTAAAAAGTAGCCTATGTTTTAAGTCAGAGCATAATCTATCTCCATTCAAAATTTCAGCCAAATCGGTTCAGTAGTTGCGGCGTGATTGAGTAACAAACATCCAAACATCCAAACATACAAACATACAAACATCCAAACATCCAAACATCCACACTTTCACATTTATAATATTTTTATGTACTATATGCTCTATTTAAACAACAAATACTGAAAACAACGATTTATTAAATAGTTTATAAGCTGTGACCAAAATAAACGAACATTTTTTTGGGTTTTTCTTTCACGGTTTGTTGCGATGTCTAGCTCGGAAATTAAATATTTCTTAGACCCAAAATATTATATTGTTCATAATTATGTACGGAACCCTGAAAGAGCGAGGCCCGACTCGCACTTGGCTGATTTTTAAATAGGAACAGTACTTTTCAATAAGTTAACTTTTGTTGTTTACTACAAAATTATTTACAAATATTTTTAAACACAGTTGGGAAAAGCAATTTATTTATATATTGATTGCAATAATGTCTGTTGTAGATACTAATCATTAAATCTGTGTTAATGTCGTACTTATGTATGTTCATAAGTTTCCTGGAAAAAAATTAATAGCTTAGATTGTAATTTATAGTTACAAATAAATAAAAATTAAAGTATCTGTCTATGATTTCGAAATAACTGCTTCTTCGATCATATAATTATTTGAAAATCATTTTTTTTGTATATTTATGTCTGTCTACAGACTATTAAACATAATATGTTTATGTAGACAGGATTTTCACAGACAGTTAGGTAGGTAAGCAAAGAATTTGGCTAGTGAACCGCAGAGGTTTACTTGCCAAATTCCCGACCTACGCTATTAATAATTACAAGCAATTTTTAATCAAATGCTCCATAATTTTGGCTTAAGTTGATGATAAGGATTATGAGGAGTATAGTATATAGTAGAGGATATAGGTACCTACATAAAATGATAGCAATATTAGGGAATGGCCTCTAAAACTACTGCACCAATCTTGATGAAATGTGGCTCAGAGATAGAGAATGCCTGGAGAATCCTGGCAACTCTTTCCCAAAGGATTTTCAGAAAACCTGTATCATACCAGCTTGGACGACATTGTGGGCCATTGTCTGAAAAATTATGATTTTTTAAAGTAGTCAGGTACTTTTGTTTTAACAGTCCACTTGACAAAAAACTATTACTTAAGTATTAATTATCTGTATATTAGTTTGGTATGAAATGAAAAATTGTTTTTATTTTGAAAACATTTTTATTTTTCATCTACATGTCATACTTGCGATCTCACCTGGTGATAAGTGACAATACAGTCTAAGATAGCTGATTGATCGGTTTCTGAGGCGGTGTCGTACCAGACCATTAAATCGCTTGGTGGCATGTGTTTGGCGGTAGGGTGGTAACTAGCCACGGCTGAAGCCTCCCATCAGCCAGACCAGAGACAATTTAGAAATTATAAAATCCAAATTGCCACTGCTGGGAATCGAACTCGGGACCTCTCAAAATAAAACCACAGCACTCACCACTGCGCCAGTAAATTCGTCAAAAGAATTTAATTTTTGAACTTTTTCTTATGTAATTTAAGGAGACCATGGCAACAGTGGCAGATCCAGATCCTTTGGTTCTGTGCATAGAGAATATCAATGGAGAAGAAGTGACAGTGAATATTGAACCGCAGGACACTTTCCATGTCTTTCTGGATAAAGCCAAGCAAGTATATTCTATTACCAAAGTTTAGCGAGATTTACACCTTTAATTTCTGTCATTTTCCATCCTAACGTATTTTAAATTAGAATACTTGATTCCATTCACACAACAGTTGCAGAAATGGCCTGGCAGCCGTTGAACAAATTTTTTAGTGATTAATGACAGGCTGAATCTTCGTGAGTAGGTTCGTTTAGACGAGACGGCCAAGTTTTTCCTCTATGAAAATTCTCTATGAAGGTAGCTACTAGAGTGCGTAGGTGTTGTGGTGCAACATTTCGGCTAGCTCGGATGGGAAATTGTTCCACTTTTGTAGGACTATGTAAGCATTTCATTTTATACAAATATTTACTAAGCTGCATACAAAAAACCAGCTCGTTATTAATAATAATCTATACTTCTATATTACTCTAATAAATAAAATTGAAGTGTCTGTCTGTAATTTCGAAATAACTACCACATATTAAGCTCATATGGTTATTTGAACGATACCATAACCGAATCACACGTTTTTAAAATTTTTGGCTGTCTGTCTGTCTGTTTGAACGGGCTAATCTTCGGAACGGCTGAACCGATTTTGACGGGACTTTCACAGACAAAAGCTAGTAATATAATAAAGCAGAAGAGTTTGTTTGTTTGAACGCGCTAATCTCGGAAACTACAGGGCCGATTTCAAAAATTCTTTCACCATTGGATATGTACGTGATTCTTGAGTGCTATAGGCTATAGGGGCGAACCGCTAGTGATTAATAACCAGCTGATTTTTGAACCTACTCACGAAGATTCAGCCTGTTATTAATCACTAAAAAATTTGTTCGTCGGCTGCCGGACCAAAAGCTGACACTAATACAGTTTTGCATGCAAAGGCGATCTTATCGCTTAGAGCGATCTCTCACAGCCTTTGGTGAGAGGAGCACGATAAAAGAACGGAAAGTGTAAACGGGATTTTGCACTAAGTATCTTAACTATGAGGTACCATGGTTTACTTATCCATCTGCAGCTGCGCTGATCTTTGCCAGTCTAGCCGACGGGTCATCATCATTATAAATCATTATCGGCCCATTACACGACACCAGTCTCCTCTCATAATCAAAAGGGTTTAGGCTGTAGTCCAACACGCTGGCAAAGTGCGGATTGGTAGACCTCACACGTCAATCGATTTTGTTTCAGAGCCCTCCTTGGTTATGACGTGGACATCAACTCTATAACTAACAACCAGCATGTTTCCCTGGACTCCAATATATACGATTTTCTTCTAAAAGCCGAACAGCATTTCGAAGGCTCTGTTCTAAATTCACAAAACTTCGATGAAATGATAGATCAAAATGAAACAGACGACTTAGAATACGTACTAGATGATGGTACTCAAATTTGCGCTTCGCAAATACAGTTCGACAACGATGATCCTCTAGTGGATTTGACAGCTGAAGAAATACCCTTTGTCAAGTACAAAGACGAGAGTCCTGATGAAAAGGAAATCGATGATCGAGATAATTCCGAAATTACGATAAGAAATGTTAACATCACCGACAGCCCTGTGATTCGATGGTCGGACAAGAATAGCCCTGAATGCGACTTTGGAAATTCCTTACCTTTTAATCTAGTATGCGATAACACGTCAAATTTCGAGGCGCAATTCGCAAAATACTTTGAATCTAATCAGACTACTTACGCCAATTTGAATGATCTACTAAGTAGAAATAAATCACCTAGTTGTATAATAAGAGATGATTATAAAAATTATGATGAAACACATAATAGGAACGATGGTATTTATACTAGAGAAGATATATTGAATTTGTTTAAAGACACACCAGTGCCCTTACCTTATGACGATAATCAGACAGACAAACGGAGGCATGTAAGGAAAACTGATCCTTCCGGAATCGCTCATAGCAATTATAATACTAAACCAATCATAGAAGTTGAATGTGGTCTAGAGAAACACAATTGTTTTATATGTTGCAAAACTGTTCACAATTATGAAAAATTATATCTATTCGATAAGGAAGATCAAATGCTACATAGATGCGAACCGAGAAAATATAATTCAGAACTAAAAATTATATGCGACGGATGTCTAACGGAAAATTTCATGCCCAGTGGAACTAAAAGTCCCAATCAATCCCTTAATAATGACGAATATTTGGTGATTAAAAATAATCAGCAGTTTATTTTTCAAAAAACTAGCAATGTTAATTTGAAGAGTAGCTATTTTATTAATAATATCAATGTTAATAATAATAATGCAGATAGAATGGATATAAATAATGAACCGATCGAGAATAAAGAGAGTGTTGAGTTGGTTAAATTAGAGATAGGTCCAGACGGAGAGATTGTGACGAAACCAATAGGCGATGACGTCAAATCCGATGTCATGATAGTTACGGAGAAAAAGGAGAGTTCTAGCGACGTGGAGATTGTGAAACCGGATGGGATGGATGAATCGGAACCGGAAATAGATGTGGATGACTTGGAAAATGTTGATGAAGAGGTGAAGGAGTTTTTAGGAAAATACCACCGTGGTGTTGAGAATAAAGAACTTAAATGCAGGTAGATTTACATTGATATTTATATTGAATTCGTCGTTTCGTCGGGTCCCAGTTGTGAGCTTGTGTTCTGTGCAATAATTGCAAAGAGACTTACAGATATATGTATATCAAAGTCAATTTTTGAACATCAATAATTAATTTTTAAGTAGGTACATAGAAGTGGTAATGTGTAATAATGTTAATACAGTAATAGTGGTAATACAATAGGTAATGATGATAATTACTTACGAGAATTTAAAAGTAAATCAAAGAGGGTTCCAAACGCGCCCTGGGTCTGAGAAGAGCCCACATCAAACTCAGCTGGGATTTTTTTTTTAAATTATTATCATCCATCAGTTGTTATCTATCGGTTGACAACGACGACATAAGAATGATCATTTGGATGGTTTTTATTGTTTTTATGTCTCGAGAAAGCTATTTATAATCAACATAGATACATGGTATAAAGAAGCTTGTCTTTAAAAAAAATTTCGTTTGCGTTAAATTTATTCTCTTTTGCTGTAGGTTTTGTCAAAAACAATTCGAGGATATGTCCCAAGTGCTGGAACATTGCGAGGAGCATAGACACGACTTAGATGAAGGAATGGTCTTCCCGTGCCCTCTGTGCGACTATGGTAAGTATTTTTTTTTTGCATCTGATGACAAGTAAGGGTCAAGGCATACTGGCGCGGAGTCGGTGCCAACATGCCTTGGATAAGACAGATGAACTTGTATGAAAGTATTTGGAATGCAAGCCGAATGTAGAATTGCAATTTAAACAAAAAGCTACTTTCACTCGACGCAATAAAGTGCAATTTAACTCGCACAGCGATCAGTTACTTAGCTTTATATTCACCTACAAAACACCTCTCTTTCTAGCGCGTAATCTTTTTCACACATCTCGACAACGTAAAATATAGCCTATAGGTATAGATTTCGATTATCGTAACATTATAACGTCAGAGGAACGTGTACCTTAACGATCTAGTTTTAAGGATTCGTTTATATACATCTACGGCCAGCGCGGCGTCCCAAGCGAAAATATTGAGAAATGAAAATTGGTGGTACTGAATTTTCGATTTTTAAGACTTTGCACGTATTAAATAATAATAAATAAAATATCTTTATTTACCAAAAACAGAAAATAATTTGGGTATAATAATTTGTTTCCTACGGTCTCCACAACACACATTTCCAACAAATTTTAAAATAAGGCTAGAAATAGGGCTAGAAATAAGAGTTTATTATAATGCAGTACCTACATCTGCTGATCATTATAGGTTACGCGAATTCAAAATGGCTGAAAGGACACCTGAAAGCGGCTCACGATATCAACAAAGAAGGTGAGACCGTTAAAGAAGAGAGTGAGATTGTTAAAGAAGAAGGTGAAACGGTTAATGGAAATGAGATAGAGAATGACGACAAGGAAAATAATGGTAATACTTTAATATTATAAATGCGAAAGTAATTGTCGGTCTGTCTGTCTGTAAAGCTTTCACGCCTAAACCGCTGAACCGATTTTGATTAATTTGGTGCAGAGATAGATTAGATCTTAGAGAAAGACATAGGGTGCTTTTTGTTGCAAAAAATGGCTTGAAGGGGTTGAAATATGGGATAAAAGTTTGTATGATTTATTATTCTTTCTATGTTTGATTTTGGTTTTTAACCCCCGACGCAAAAACGACGGGGTGTTATAATTTTGACGTGTCTGTGTGCGTGCGTGTGTGCGTGCGTGCGTGCGTGCGTGCGTTTGTGCGTGCGTGCGTGCGCGCGTGTCTGTCTGTCTGTCTGTCTGTCTGTCTGTTCCCTGTGACGCTCAAACGGGTGGACATATTTAAATGCGTTTTTTTTTTGTTTGAAAGGTGAATTAGTCGAGAGTGTTGTTAGCTATGTTTGATGAAAATCGGTCCAAGATAGCCGCCGCTACAAAATGGCGGATTACATATTTTTTCACAACTCCCTTAATATGGGTATCAAATAAAAGGGCTTGATTAGTACAATAGCACTATTGCAAATCCAAGATGGCCGCCGCCACAAAATGGCGAATGTCGGGGGTTTTTTAATTTTTAATTTATTTATCAGTAAAGAGTCTTTGTAGGTACTAAGAAACCGTTTCCCTATATTAGTGAATGTTTTTTTAACAAGACAACTCCCTCGTTGGTCTACGTGGTTAGCATATTCGACTGCAGATCACAAAGTCACGGGTTCGATTCCCGGGTTGGGCAAATAATTGTTAGGTATTGGATTTTTCTGTGAAGAAATTCTCAGTGACTGCCCGGAGTTGGTAGTTGACAGTGTTTCACCCCCGTGCCTCGGAGAGCACGTTAAGCAGTCGGTCACGGTTATTATCACTATCATGTGACGATAGTCGTTAAAGCCCGCCAACCTGCATTGGAGCAGCGTGGCGGGTCTAAGTTCTAAATGCTTCTCTTCTATGAGCGAGGAGGCTTGTGCCCAGCTGTGGGACGTTAAAAGGCTGTAGTGGTGGTGGTGGTGGGTGAATGTTTTTTTTTAAATTTCAGACGAAGCAAAAGACAACAGTCCAGTATGTTCTCCCGTCGCCAAAAGAACTAGAAGTGCACTCAAAAAGAACAATATTGAAAATGCTAACATAGGTTATTATTATTTTGCCTATCGTTGTCCACTGCTGGACATAGCTTGGGACTTTCACACGCCGCGGTCTTGCGCACCTAGACCATGAGTCTCGACGGAGACTGGACTAGAGTAGATATTATAATGCACAAGTATGCAAAAATAAAATTCACTGATTTGGCAAAACAGGTACTACCTACAACATGAGTTTTCTATCGGCATATTTAAAATTAAACTATGATTCAATATTTTATTTAAGGTAAACTTCACAAGCAAGACACTAAAGAGACTAATTCAAATGATATGGTTAGTTAAAATGACAAATTATTTTATTAATCGTAATCTAAATATATTTCTATAATGCTAATTTTATGTATTCTAATGACTATATAGTTATATAAGTAATTTTCATTTCATTTAAAAACAGCAAGAACAAGAAAAGGTGAAAACTGAGGTCGAACAAGTTAAGGTAAAAACTGAGGTAGAACAAGAGAAGGAAAAAACCGAGGTCAAACAAGAGTGCCAAGACAGTAGCGACGATGAGTCCATATGGATCGTGCAAACGGGTGACGATGACGAGCAATTGAAAAAACTGTTACAGGTAAATTTCGTTAACTTGACAGGTAAATATCGTTTATACAGTTGTAATACCTGGGGTCGAACAAGAATGCCAAGATAGTTGTGATGACGATTCAGTACCGATGGTGAAAACTGTGACAGTGATGGACAACTGGAAAACTTGTTACAGGTAAGTTTGGTTAACACTGATAACTTGACAGGTAAGTATTGTTTATACAGTTCGAATAAAAATGCCAAAACAGTTGTGACGGCGATTCAGTAACGATGGTGAAAACTGGTGATGATGATGGATAACTGGAAGACTTTTTACAGGTAAGCTTTGTTAACAAATGTAACATTACAGTTAAGTAGCGTTAATACAGATGTTGTGATGTAAGTTTTTTAATGCAATTACCTAGCATTTTATTCTTAAGTAAAACTGGTAAGATGATTTTTAATGCAGGTAAAATAAGCTATGATAAGAAAATTTCACCCAAATTTTAGTCTAAAATCATCTAAATGAAATTATTAAATTAAGCCTTACTTAAGCAGTTTATTTTTTTTATAGATGTCGGAGAGCAAACAAGAAGTGTATGATTTAAAAAGACACAAATGTTTTGCATGCAGGTAATACTTAATATTAATGCCTAGTAATATTTTATTAAATGCATTTCACATAATGAATGGTAAATAACTGCAAGTTAACATATTTTAATATTGTTTCCGTATTAGTAAAATCTTTCCAACCGCCGCGAGTTTAAAGACACACAAATGTCGAAGGCGTGGCAAGAAAAGGCAATTTAATTTGCCAAAGGACGAGACTATGACGTTTGCAACTCAAACGGATAACGTTAAGGTATTCACTTTATTTAAACTTAGGCTGTGAAATGTATTGACCTATGTATTATCCCTAATATAAACGGCTTTTTATTTTTTACGGAGAATACTAACCTTTAATGTTCCCGGTATAAAAATATAGCCACTATATAGTCGATTTTGATGAAAGTTCCGTCAAAATCGATTCAGTTGATCAAAGATTAGCCTGTACAAACAGACAGACAAAAATATTAAAAACGTGTATTTGTGTTAGATCTAGTATCTTTCAAATAATCTTATTCACTTAATAAGAGACTATTCTTTCGTTTAAGAAAGATATTAGATATTCTAATCAAATACTTACAACAATTTATAGTTTAAATATTTTTAGAAATCGTGTAAAGGCAAAAACTGCGAACTCGGCGATCACGTAGTCACGTGCCACAACTGCAACGAATCATTTACTTCTAAAGTTAGACTCAAATTTCACATGTAAGTAACTATAATCTTATTATAAATACATAGAAGAAACGTAGAGGAAGATGTTTTGTAAAAATAATATAATTTACGTTAGTATAAAATTTGAAGGCCACACAGTAAATGAACAAGTTCTTTACTTTCTTTACTGTTTCACTACCTACATTTTGAAGGGCGCTGGAAAAGAATAACCGTTGCCACATTTTTTGTCATGTTTTTTAAATTGACAATGCCATTTTGTAGAACAGTGGTTGTAGAAGGAAACGCCAAAATACTGTTTACAATATCATGCATAGTCACTGAATAATCGTCCTTTAAAAATAATTAATTAGCCTGTTAGCCATTTCTCAATTCATTTCCTATTGTACGAGTAGCATGGCTTGATATTCAGAGCAAGAACAAGCCATGCAAACTATAGTTTCTTGTTGGTTTTTCTTGATAGGAATGGCATTCCGAACCAGTGATAGATTAATAAAAAACTTTTATTTAAATATTAATTGCGGGCAAACGAGCTAGTGGGTCACCCGATGTTAACCGCCGCCCATGAACATTTGCAGCACCAGAGGAACCACTAATGCGTTGCCGGCTTTTAAATAGATTGTTGATCCGCCCCTTGAATAACCTTATGTCAATGTTACGTGGAAACACCTCAGAAGGGCGTTGGTTCCACAGTTTTTGATTGCGGGGAAGGAATGGTCTCGCGCAACGCTTAGTTGCTGTATGCTAGTGATTCAGGTGGTGAGGACGATAGCATTTTCGGTGGCGTGCGGTGCGGTGGACTAGTCTACTTTATTCTTAAATTTTTAAGAGTTTTTGAATTGAAATCAATCAGGCAGTTCCACGAGCCCACAAACCTGCTAACACCGGACGGGCAGTACGCGTGCGCGGAGTGTGACGGCGCCAAGTTCCCGAGCGAGGCGGAACTGTTCGACCACGTGCACTTCCAGCACGACAAGCAGCGACGCTGGCAGTGCCCCGTCGAACATTGCGGCAAGACATTCTTTTTGAGGTACTGACAAAATGTTCACAGACTCAAAACGGAAATGTTGACAGTGCAAATTCGACATGTTGGACTGTAATTGGACCGTACGTACCTATTACTAGCACAAGAGTAGCGCTAAGTTACAGGCGAAAGAGGAATATTAATGACTAGATTCTGCCCGCGGCTTCGCCCGCGTGAATTTCGGTTTTTCACAAATCCCAAGGGAATCGTGGATTTCCGGCTCCCGTTCCCGCTCCCTTTTCCAAACTTTATACCTACTTTCAAGGAAGTTTGCTATAGTAATCTACCTATAGCTGTAGATATATATTTCGTTTTTATCAAAATCCCGTGGGAACTGTGGATTTTTTCAGGATAAAAAGTGCATACGCATATAGATGCATGCAACTATTGTAATAATGTGCTATCTGAGCGTGATTTACCTAAGAATAGTCAACGCCATCTATCGCGTTTTTGGAAGTCTATATCTATTTTAGTCCCACAGGAATACTATTCCGGGATAAAAAGTACCCTATGTTTTAAGTCAGAGCATAAGCTATCTCCATTCTAAATTTCAGCCAAATCAGTTCAGTAGTTGCGACGTGATTGAGTAACAAACATCCAAACATCTAAACATCCAAACATCCACACTTTCACATTTATAACATTATAAGTATATAAGTATAGTAGGATTAGTAGGATTGGTATTGTGATTATGTGTGATAGCTTCTGCCCGCAGCTTCGCTTGCGTGAATTTCGGTTTTGAACAAATCCCGAGGGAATCGTTGATTCCCGGTTCCCGTTCCCGCTCCCTTTTCCAACCTTTATACTTTCTATCAAGGAAGTTCGCTATAATAATCTACCTATAGCTGTAGATATAGACTTCGGGTTTTTCAAAATCCCATGGGAACTGTGCATTTTTTCCAGGATAAAAAGTAGCCAATGTGTTGCCAATGCATGCAACACAGCAAACTATTACAATAATGTGTTATGTGAACGTGATTTACCTAAGAACAGTCAGCGCCCTCTATGGCGTTTTTGGAAGATTATATCTATTTTAGTCCCACAGGAATACTTTTCCGGGATTAAAAGTAACCTATGTTTTAAGTCAGGGCATAAGCTATCTCCATTCAAAATTTCAGCCAAATCGGTTCAGTAGTTGCGGCGTGATTGAGTAACAAACATCCAAACATACAAACATCTAAACATCCAAACATCCAAACATCCAAACATCCAAACATCCACACTTTCACATTTATAATATTAGTAGGATGTTCAGAATTACTAACATTCTTTAAAAAGTTTTGACAAATTGCTTTTTAATTCTCAACAGGGCCTCGTTGACGAAGCACAGTCGCACACACACAGACACGAGGCGTTATGTGTGCGTGACGTGCGGAAAGAGGTTCCTCGACAAACAGACTTTAGATGAGCACGGAGTCACACATTTACAGGTAATGGCAATACATACATTTCATTTACAGGTAATTTTAATTTACAGGTAACTTTAATTTAGAAGCGAGTGTAAGTTACATTGTGGGATCACACATGTCGCTTTATAATATTTTTGTTCTTTTATTTTTTAGTAAAATAAATAATTTTCTGGTTGTTCCTGCCTCTGATTTACTATCGGTCGTGTGATATTGCTCTTCTTTTTTAAATGAAAGAGCAACTTTTATTTAAAATATAAGAAGTCCAAAAATCCCTAAAAATATCCCTAAAATATAACGCCCCTAAAAGAACCCACCGCATTTGTTTACCCCCTAAATTCGGGGGGGGGGGGACCTCTAAGTTGGCAACTCTTCTTTCTATCGCAGATCAAACCGTTCCAATGCCACATTTGTCTCAAGCAACTGACGCGCCGGTCTCGCCTCCGCATGCACTTGCGCGCTCACGACGAGGAGCTGTCGGCGGCTTTTGTCCTGGTTTGTGCGGTTTGCAGCAGGGCTTTTAGAGACAGTGGCGACGCTCAGGTAAATCTAAAACCATGCATATGTGCATAAAAACCATACATACATATACTATGCATAATAAAGCAAAGAAGCCAATAGTGTCGACGCTCAGGTAAATCTACAAGTGATAATCTAATAGATTGAAAGTAAAGCCCACTTCACCACGCACTTAACAGTCCGTATCACGGAAACTGTCGAACCGATTTTGATGAAACTTGCACTTTTCTCTAAGTTGAAGTACAAGTTGAAGTCACTATCCGATAAATAGATTCGGAGAAATCCGCGGCGCGGACAAACATTAAATATTTTTTATACTACTTACTACTAGTTACTATTAAACATATTTTAAACACATGCACATCTATGAAAGGGCTTGAATATTTTGTCCTACATACTAGTCAGCCTTTTTCTTTTTTTTTCAAAATAAAGGCCACGCATAAAACATGTATAATTCTACAAACCTCTTTGTAGGAGCACGCCATAAAATCCAGTGAATGCATAGATGGGTTCACACGCGAGCTCAAAGAGGAAGATGAAACTGAACAACTGTCCCCTACTAGTGGTATCGTTAGACACGCCGTGCGAGTTGCTGGTGAGTTTATGTAAAACTAGATGATGCCCGCGACTTCGTCCGCGTGGATTTAGGTTTTTTTAAATCCCGTGGGAAACTATTTGCTTTTCTAGGATAAAAGTTGCCTATTAGACTGGTCAATAAGTTCGAAAACGTGAAAAATAGAGATAAAGGTCCTAAAAATATGAGCGATAGCTCATTCGATTCAGAATCACCTCTAGAAAAATGTTTTTGAAGGATTTTGGTGTTGGTAAAAAATTGCAATTGTTATTAACAAAATAAGATGAAAAAAAAAATTCGTTTTATGTTAATAACTCGAAAAATATTTATATTTAAGCAATTTTGAAAAAAGCTCGTTAAAGAGGTGGAAATTTCCAATAAGAAAGTCTCAACTTCCGAAACTCTATCTCCATTATTTATAACTTTAATTTAACGTTGAAAATAGGGCTCCGCGCGGCGTTTACGGCAAGCGCGCGCGAGCATTCGGCAATGAAAATAATTTTTTAAACTTAACATAAAATGTGATTTTAAAAATTTGAAAAAAATCTATAACTTCTTAACTAAGTATCTCTATTTGTATCTTTATTTTTCTTCTATCTCTATTTTTCACGTTTTCGAACTTATTGACCAGTCTATATGTCAATTTGCGGGACCGCGTGCACCGCCGACTACCAGTCCATTGTGTTATATTAATGTAAATTATTTATTTAAATGTATTCATCATAGAATTCCCTCGACTCAAAACATCAATACCTAAAGAAGTAAACGACCAAGAGAGTGAAAAGTTACTGTCAGCGCTGAATGACGCGGCCAAGAACATCATTCGCGTGGTGCACATCGAGAAGGCTTTCAGATGTGAATACTGTGAAGAGTTAGTACTGTTTTACTGTTCATTACTTCCTTTGTAACCCCCGACGCAAAAACGACGGGGTGCTATAAGTTTGACGTGTCTGTGTGTGTGTGTGTGTGGTGAATTAGTTGAGAGTGTTCTTAGCTATATTTGATGAAAATCGATCCAAGATGGCCGCCGCTACAAAATGGCGGATTACATATTTTTTACAACTCCCTCAATATGGGTATAAAATGAAAAGGCTTGACTAGTGGAATATAGCACTATGCAAATCGAAGATGGCCGCCGCCACGGGTTTTGGATACACAATTAAATTAGTATCTAAGTATACTCTGACTTTTAATTCGATGCAGTAAACTGACGTTTCAAAATGTCATTCCGTAAAACAATGTTGTCAACCTAATTTAAATAGTGATGTCATAGATCCATTTTATTTAATTTCATTTATAAAAATGTTTGACTGTTATTAATTAATATCTTAAAATAAATATTGTATGTAGTAGGAACAATCTACCTCTAACCAGGCATACGATTAACATTTTACAGATTAAAATTTCATAAAATTTTAAAGTTACTTATTTAGGAAGTTATTACAGGTTACTATATCCTCTCAAAAATAAATCTTGTACTATAGTAAATAAAGATAAAATAAAATAATTAGGGCCTGTTTCACCACCTTCTGATAAGTATCAGATAGCTAGCTACAACTTTTGTACAATCTACGCGTATTTTATATTTGCTATATTTCTAAATACTTTACTATCCTATGTTTCAGTGTATTTTATATGGAGAGCGCTCTAAACAATCATAGAAACTTACACAAGGGAGTGAAAAATCCATTTACCTGTCACATCTGCAAAGTGAGCTTCGCTACGTACTCGAGGTAAGTTTGAATTACTTAGAGGTAAATTGCGTTTACAGGTAATTACCTACTTATAAGTAATTAAATGGTTAAACTCATAGCTTACTCGTCAAGCGAACTTACTTAGAACGTTTTGTGAAAATCCGAAAATCACGCGGGCGAAGCCGCGGGCCAAAGCTAGTATTTTCTAAATTATCTCTCGGTCCTGGCATTTCCTTCCTGGCAGGATATTAAATAGCCACTACTGAAACCTCCTTCCAGACCAGACCAGAGATAATTTAGAAAATACTAGCTTTTGCCCGCGGCTTCGCCCGTGTGAATTTTGTTTTTTCACAAATCCCGAGGGAATCATGGTTTTCCGGTTCCCGGTCCCTTTTCCAACCTTTATACCTATTTTCAAGGAAGTTTGCTATAGTAATCTACTTATAGCCGCAGCTGTAGACTGCTGTAGCAAATATCGTTTTTTTTCAAAATCCCCGGGAACTGTGGATTTTTTCAGGATAAAAAGTAGCATATATCAATATGTTAAGCTAGGGCATAATCTATCTCCATGCTAAAATTTTAGCCAAATCGATTTAGTAATAACAATCATACACACAAACTTTCGCCTTTATAATATTAGTGTGAAGTGTGATAAATTCCCAAATTGCCCCTGCCTGGAATCGAACCAGGGACCTCTCGCTTACGAGACCACAGCGCCGCTCCGCCACTGCACAGAGGAGGTCGTCGGTCATTTGCAATACATTACACTGCTGTTGTCACAGATGTACAACGCACAAAACTACCCACGGTTTCTACAAACGGAGCCCGGCAGAGGGCAGCGCCGGCGGCGGGGCCGGCCCCGCCACCGCCGGCATACTGGGCTACGGGGGATTCCCCGTGGTCAAACATTTTCTGTGCGAGGTAAGTCCATACACATTTAGAAAGTAGACATAACATAACTACATTGAAAAAGGGTCAAAAACTACTCACACAAGCATAATCCGAGCACAAAAAATGGCAGATGCTTAGAATAAATAGGTCTGTAAAGAAAGGCAGTCGTCGACGCGGCGATAAGCCGTTTTTAACGGGCCTTAACAGGCTCGATACGTCTATCGTCGCGTCAGTGGTCAAGGTACTCATGCGCTTGTGTGCGTGTCGGCAAATGTAATTACAGGGCACACATGGGTTGGTTTATAGCTTACGTTTCGAGCGGAAATTTGTTAGAAACTTCCATTCTAAGCGTAATAGTTCGATGGGCAGATGTTTATTGCGATGTCTCGAATTTGTGCGTTCATGTGGCGGATCGAACGTAAAACTGACGCTTTTTTTATAGAAAACTAGCGAACCTGGCAGACGTCATCCTGCCCGGTGACATAATGACATCAACGCCACCTACCGAGACCTGGGTTACCTGTACCTACCCGGTAATTGTGTTTTCGAACCATCCAGGAACCCATTGATAAAAATGAAAAATGTGATAAATGAAGAACCGCTCGACCGATTTTGTGCAAACTTCACATAAACCATCTACTAAATAGTCCGAACAAAGCCTAAACATTTGGTTTGGTTACATAAGCCTAAACATAGGTGAGCCCGTTCTTGAGTTATAAAATTACAACGAAAAGGGGCATTGATTTTTATTAAGTATTATATATACAGTGTGTCCGGGATAGAATTAGCGATATTTTAGGGACATATTCTACAACTCATTACCTCTCTGAAAATACCACTTATTAGGGCCTGCCCCCCTCCCCCTCTCAGGGACAGCCATTTCAATTTTGCGTGCGTTTTTGTGGGTATGTGCGCACAAAAAATGTAATAACTCAAAAGTCTGCTGATGCACAGGTCTTCAAATGCCTTTATTCAATTGGATACAATATTCTCCATCACTAAATACCAAACAATAGAATAAAATGTTAAAATAACTCGATCAAAAATGCTTCGGAAAAAAAATATTTTTTCAAAAATATTGAAAACTACAAGTTATTGCTGCATTTTGCAAAAACGAGGTCGTTAAGATTACATTGTTAAGTATTAAATCGACAGTTTTTGAGATAAACAACAAAACGACATAAAAAAATTTACTGTAAGTTATTTACTTTTGGAGATATTATTATTTAAACATAATTTAACCGCGAGCGCGTAAGTTCTTATGTTATTCGAATGTGGGTTTCCATCGCATACCTCGGGCGATCAGGTAATAATAATATTGTTTTTGATTAGTCAGTGAATGAGGTTAAAACTTAGGATCAAACCCCTACTTCAACTGATTAAAAATTCGTATAAAAAATTTAAATATCTGAAATTTTATTTTGTTGTTCCTGGCGAGGAGGCGTTATGATCGCTACTTAAGTTATTACTCATTTTTGTTTGTGATTCAGGTTTGTGAATTTTGCTAGGTTTAAAGACATGCCTACTCGGTATTATTATAGCCATAAGAGAGCATTTAGATGTCAACTATTCGCCTTGGATCGGACGTGGCAGCAATTCAATGGAATGGCCTCATTCTCCAGACCTTACACCTTTGGACTTCTTTTTATGAGGACCTATGAAGCAGAAGGTCTTTTATATGGTACCAAATACCAGAAAAGAAATATTGGAGACGATCCTGTCCGTTGCAGATAAAATAAGATTGTATTTGGACATGATCCAACGATCCTCCCAACATGAAGCAACTAGCTAACAGAACAGAGGTGGTAATTTCGGTTTGTGGCGGAAATAACCTAGTTTTTAGGATATCTGATTTGTGTCACATACACAAATCAGAGTTATTGAGTTATTGAGTTTATAACTAACAAAAATTAAATTATAAAGTTAAGATTTTTTTACCTTATTTGTAGTAAAAAAATGATGAATCTTAAATTTGGGTTCAATACTCGTAATTCATGCTTGGGGACGAAGTACTTACAATTACCAATATCTCCAGAAGTAAGTAACTTACAGTCAAAATTTTCATGTCGTTTTGTTGCTTATCTCAAAAGCTATCGATTTATTACTTTATAATGTGGTCTTAATGACCTCGTTTTTGCAAAATGCAGCAAAAACTTGTAGTTTTCAATATTTTTGAAAAATTAATTTTTTTCCGAAGCATTTTTGATCGAGTTATTTTAACATTTTATTCTATTGTTTGGTATTTAGTGATGGAGAATATTGTATCCAGTTGAATAAGGTCATTTGAAGACCTGTGCATCAGCAGACTTTCGAGTTATTACATTTTTTGTGCGCACATACCCACAAAAACGCACACCAAATTGAAATGGCTGTCCCTGGGAGGGGGAGGGGGGCAGACCCTAATAAGTGGTATTTTCAGAGAGGTAATGAGTTGTAAAATATGTCCCTAAAATATCGCTAATTCGATCCCGGACACACTGTATATATATTTACTTAAGTACTTAGTATTACTTCTGACCGACTTCAAAAAAAGTAGTCCACTTCCCGTATATACATGCATTTATATGTTGGCGATTATTTCAAACACCATATGAACCGATATTGAAGAATTTTTTTCACTATCGTAATCAACATAATAATATGTACTTCCATAAAGGTTTTAGTATACATATACATAGGTATACACACCTAGTTATCATTGTTATATACGAAGTTATACATACACGCATATTGTAATTGTACATTTATACCTGTGACCTGTGTTCATTTCCGATAGCGGTTTCTTTCCACACGTTGTATACGTATATATTGTAACCTATGTTTTGTGGTATTAAACCATCAGTGGGGCTATTTAGGGATGTGAAAAATCGATTATTTTTTCACATCCTTAAGGCTATTCTGTAACTTAGTTACCAACTGAAAGTAGTTGCCAACGAATTAGTTCGATATACATTGCTGTTTTAATGTGTGAAATAAAATCACTATTTATATTTCACACAATAAATCAGCAATGTATATCGAACTTATTCGTTGGCAACCATTTTCAGTTGGTAACTAAGTTACAGAATAGCCCACCTGAAGACACTGTAAGTTCATCGGGGGTTTTTAAGTAAGTGTTTAATTATACATATTAAATGTATGCGACATTTTAATAATGAAATTAAATTAAAATTAAATTAATTTGCCACAGGATTGCGGTCGATCGTACTTACACTGGACGTATTTCCAAGTACACCGGCGCGTGAAGCACGCCAACCAAAGTTTTGTATTCAAGTGTAATCAGTGCGAAGTCACCTTTCCAAACAGGTATACAAGCATATCGATTTATTTATTATTATCATTTTCTCTTTTTTTAACCCCCGACGAAAAATTTGACGTGATGTATGTGTGTGCATGTGGGTCTGTCTGTCTGTCTGTCTGTGTGTGTGTGTCTGTCTGTGTGTGCGTGCGTGCATGCGTGCGTGCATGTGTGTGTGTGTGTTCCATCGTAGCGCTCAAACGAGTGAACCGATTTGAATACGTTTTTTTGTTTGAAAGGTGCATTAGTCGGGAGTGTTCTTAGCTATGTTTGATGAAAATCGGTCCAAGATGGCCGCCGCCACAAAATGGCAGATTATATATTTTTTTACAACTCCCTCAGTATGGGTATCAAATGAAAGCGCTTGACTAGTAGAATAGCACTATGCAAATCCAAGACGGCCCCCACCACAAAATGGCAAATGTCGGGGGTTTACTTTTTAATTATTGGATGCCAAGTTTATACCCTTGAAAGCGATCTCACCTCTCCTCAGATGGAAGTGAGCAAACCTTCAAGTTTGCTCACCTTTCTAGGATTGTCAATTGTCGGTCATATCCCCTAATCGGTTTCTACGCGGCCTTCAGGGTCTAGACCAAGCGGTTTAGCATATACCTATTTATTTATTAAAATAAAATTCATATAGGTACACCTATATGAATTTTATGAATTAATAAGGGCCTGTTTCACCACCTTCTGATAAGTGTCGGATAGCCTAAACGTAAGTTTTGTCTCTTTCTTACTTTCAAGTTACAAGACAAAAGTTGTAGATAGCTATCCGATACTTATCAGAAGGTGGTGAAACAGGCCCTAAGAGTTTCTATTCTATGATATAATATTTTATAAAATATTCTCGCTTCTCTTTCTGTATTAAAAGAAGTAAATGTTTTCAGTTGGAGTGCGACGTATCATCGAAAAAAAATGCATAGTAAAAATGGCCAAGACCAGAACGGGGGCTTTACAAAGATTGCACTAGAAAATTACAGGTAAGTTTGACAAGGTGATCCAAATTACAGGTAAGTATGAGTATTAAGTTACATGTAATTCTGAATAACGATTATTATTTGTTTATATACATAAATAGATATTCTTGAGAGAAATACCTAAAAAATTATGGCCCGACCCGGAAATCGAACCCAAAACCTTGACGTGACGTGAGGCAGTTGCGTTGGTATAAATTTTAAAACTTAAAAGTTACTGGTAATTATTAATAACAATTTATTAATACGTTTTTACAGTGAGTTTGAATCTGTACATCTAAAATCAGTCATTCAGTTAGTCAGTCACATGAAAAGGTGACTGACTAACTGACTGACTGATCTATCAACGCATAGCTCAAACCACTGGAGTTGGACAGATCGGGCTGTTTGGCATGTAGATAGCTATTATGACGTAGACATCCGCTAAGAAAGGATTTTTGAAAATTCAACCCCTAAGGGGGTTAAATAGGGATAAAAAAATGTATGACATATAATTATATGAATATACCTACCTAAATAAAATTGAATTGTCTGTCTATCTGTGATTTTGAAGTAACTGCCTCTTATTAGGCTCATGCAATTATTTGAAAGCTACATAACTCACACGTTTTTAAAATGTTTATGTGTCTGTTTGTTTGATAAAAATATT